>OZ023268.1:30828593-31493593 GCA_964006375.1 Tillus elongatus | reverse complement strand
CGATGGAAAGTGCAAAAATGCAATAATATAAGGCATGTTCTGTAGAAAAAAAAAATTGTATCACCAACGGCTTATGGGCCACCCTGTGATTGTAAAAATATATTTATAACATGCAGCTCAAGACACCCTATAATTAACGTATACAATTTTTCTCGCCTCTTGTATAATAACGGATATATTGAGCCTTTTCTACAAAAATTCGCTACAAATTATAGACCATTAAACGACAAACTCTATGACTAAAAGTACTGCCAAAGCATGAGAGAAGGGGTCTACTTGAACTGAATTTTCTGGAAATATTTTAATAAAACGATCGACAATGATGGTTGAAGCTGAAATTTAAGGGTTTGTAAAACACTCTTCTTACTAGCTTTTCTCGACATAACCCGTATTTCTTACAGGTTCTTTACTTGTTGCCAATTTTGACGTTTCAAATTGCGACTTTGACGTTTTAAAAGGAAAATCCCAATTTTGTTTAAATTCCTATATTTTTTTCTTTCAACATACAGCTCTAAATTTTGGTACGTAGTTTACTTGCTATGATATAAACTCGCTTACCAAATTTGGTTGCCCTGACTTTGTTATTTCCGGAGATATGAAAATTTTATGAAAGAAAATACAAAATTTTCAGGTAAAACACGGGTCGTAAACATATAAAAAATTTAATTGACCCCGGATATGTGTGCTAGAGGGCCTAGTTCGCGCTCACTTCAAGAAATATTCTTCAAAATTCAAAAGTCGAGATCTGATTAGTGCATTTTTTAAACAAAATTCACCAAAAAGTAAAATTGAAAATCCGTTTTTTTTTATAATAATTAAAAAACTAAAAATGACACCACAAATTTTCTTTCAGGTAATTGATCACCATAGAAAAGTGCAACCTTGTCCCAGATTAACCATCCTCGTATCTCTTACGGTTTACAAGATCCCAATAGTGAAGCTAGAATTTGAACTACATATATATATATATATATATATATATATATATATATATATATATATATATATATATATATATATATATATTATGTATGTATGTATGTGTGTGTGTGTGTGTTCAGTTTTGCAAGGTTGACTAGAAATTAATTGTGACCATTGTCATTTTACAGAAACAGGTCGTCCAAAAAATTCACTTTTGGTCTCATCGAACGCAGAAATTATTCCTCTATAACTTTTGTATGGACCACTTTATTTATAGATGGTTTAGTTTAGATAATATTACCAAAAAACAAACGTTTACATCAAAATTGTTCATAAATATGTAAAATTTGTCCAACTTTGATGAGCACTAACTAGTGTGCGAACGCGTGGTCCAAAAAAGCCTTTTTGGGGGCACATTTTTGCTCCTCACCACTCCAGTACAACACCGCGGGGGGGTGTCATATTGGGCCACATGCGAAGTCATTAAAACAATAAAACCTTTTGTAGCAATTATTTCCGATTCGTCTAATTTTTTGACTTTACACTACTGATACAAAAGGTGTATTTTGACCTTCTCGCACAAGCGACACCTATATAATACTTTAAAATATTAAAAATATGCCAAATATATATATTTGTATTAATTTATTACTTATTACTAATTATTAATTCAACAACAACTAAATAGTACCATATATATCAAATTATGTAAAACAAACAATAAAAGCCATTTAGGTATAAAAATAAAAATCCACTTCAAGGCGTACCGTAAAAAACATATGTATATACGGGTACACATAGAAAAACTGGTCTAATAATAATTATAGTATCATCATTTATGTCCGCTTTTATGATTCGATCCTCGATAAAAACAGAACACTAATAAACGTTTTACGACATCCAAAGTAATATCTATAATAACCATGTATTATGCAATAATCATTTTCAACGATATTTAAATTAATGCCAGTTGTTCATCTTCATTATCGTCATATTTGGATCGTGAGACACGACACGACTTCCAACTTGTCGGTCACGTACAGAAAAAATTAAGTGATTCGTGCAGGTGTGATTATAATTTGGTCGAAATTTGTCTGTTTACAGTTGTTTTCTTGAAGACCTGTAATTTTTAACATGAGTATTATAGGACGCATGATTTTGTCAAGCAATATATAGGGTGTGTCACGACGAATGGTCAGTAGGATTATCTCAAGAACTAGTTTTGTAATTCGCCATATTTTTGTGTGTGATCTGCATATCTACATATCGCGAGATTCTGCCAACTACGATCGGTTGTGCGCTTTGAATGCTGAGGTTAAGAAGGATGTACATGCGGCACACTCTGATTACCGTCAGTTGGAAGATAAATTTCAAAGAGATTCTACGTCGTTCTTTTCTTATGTTAACGCCAGACTCCCCAATTTAGAAGCTGGAAGGAAATACATACTATGGATAAAACTCTCTCTCAGAGCTGCACCTAAATTCGTCTGTTGCATTTACCGGTCACCTTTTGACAACAACTTTGTCCAGCTCTTTGACTACTTTTCTGAAAAAACCGACCATCTGATTTCTGAATATCCTTCCTCCGAGGTCACTATTCTTGGTGACTTCAATGTCCATAATAAGGAATGGCTAGGATCTTCAAAAACCGATCCACAAGGAAGAGCAGCGGAGGCCTTGGCAGTCAGCAATTCTTTAGCCAATATGGTTCAGCAACCTACTTACTTTCCTCGCATCCCAACACACACCTCAAATCCCTTGAATCTCCTTCTTACTACAAATCCTGACTGCTATAAGATATCAGTCATCGCCCCTCTAGGTCGCTCAGACCACAGCATGGTCACTGATTCCTGCGCAATGCCACCCGAGGTCACACCGTTATCACACCCACGTATCGTTTGGCACTACAACTCCGCGAACTGGGACGAAATGCGAGATTACTTTTCCTACTCTTTACATGCTACTCATTTCCATGGGCGTCTGTCTGTCTCCTCCTGACCCCTCTGATATCTTACAAAACGTCACCGAAATTATCCAAGCTGGCATGGTATTATTTATCCCATGTACACAGAAAACCTCTGCAGCCACTCAAAAGCCCTGGTTCTCTAAATCCTGTGACAAGGCTAGACTTGAAAAGAATTGAGAGTTAGTGGGCCTCACGCCCGCCTTAAGGCAAGAGGTCGCTCGGTTTTGAAGATAAAGGCGAACGTCGCGACGGTAATGTCGAGGTTTTTTTAAATAAAAGCGGAGTTTAGAAGTTTGAGTGGAGCTACGGGAGTGAATTAGTGTCCGAAATAGGGAGCTAAAGGATTTAGGGTTTCTTTAAAGGGCGTTTATCCGCGGACAAACGTGGTGAAACGGCCGGTGTGAGTGAGTAATAAAGGAAGGCACAGGGCTGGATATTTTTCCATTGGTTCGATGAGTACGTTCCATTATGTAAAATGTTTTGAAGGGACTTTTATTTTCAGGGATAGCTGTCTCGAGTACTGAAATAATTTTCATATAAAATTTGTATAGATATTTTGAGTCATAGGGCTGTAAGATAGAATAGTAGCATAGGTATTTGAGCAGTAGGGCTTTAGAATAAAATTAGAGTAAATTGGAACTAAATTAAAAATTTAGATGTTGTTTTTAAACAGATTTTAGTCGCGAGTGGCATTATTTTAAAATAGCTTTAAAGACGAGTAACGCTATAAAGTAGATGGGAATTTTTGTAAGATTTAAAACACGAAGGGCTTGGAGCCATAAGGGTCTTGTTGAGAACTTAAAGGGAAAGAAGTTAGATAAATTTGAGTGATATAATTAAGCTAAGAAGTTAATATATTAAACTCATGGAATATTATACTGGGGGAAAACCATTGGCAGACTAAATATTGACCCAATTTTCACCGGTATCAGTTTTGCATAAAACTTAGTTTTTTTTAGAATTAGAAAAACCTTCAATACAATGATGTTCAATAAACATTAGAATTTGAGTTATTTTTTGTGTGTTTTGTTTCTTTAACGTCGGCCTATTTCCGCGACTATGGCCAATCACCGACGCCAGGGAGCAGTTTCACCTCACTATCTTGGAAATGTTGCCGAACCCCTGTCTTTCTGTAAGGAGGGTAGGGATTTTTAACGTGCCTAACATTGCATGGACACTGGACCGACGTTTTTACGCCCCATCCGAAGGGCGAAACGTGCAGACATTCACCTTGCTCAAATACAATGTCAGAACCTCGGTTGATGTTAATTTTACAGTTTGTACTGAAAAAGTGAAAGGAGTACCCTGGGATCGAACCCAGTAGCCTTCGGTTCAGAGGCACACGTTCTTACCCCTGAACCACCGAGGTTCTTAATTTGAGTTATTAGAGTTGAGAATTAGTCTGGCACAGA
The DNA here is from genome assembly GCA_964006375.1 of Tillus elongatus. Classification (NCBI taxonomy): domain Eukaryota; kingdom Metazoa; phylum Arthropoda; class Insecta; order Coleoptera; family Cleridae; genus Tillus; species Tillus elongatus. Next base: position 31,489,294 of record OZ023268.1, on the reverse strand, counting down.
CCGTGCTTTATCAAATTGATTGTCATAATTTTAACTTAAGGAAACCTTTTGATTAATTAATTATTTAAAATTTATTGTGCCGTAAAATGTTTGTCTGTATAAATTTTATTTTTGTATTAAGGTAATTTTAAAACTAGATGCTGGGTTTTATTCCCAAAACCAAAGTTTATTTTAACACCTAATTCAAAATGATTGTGACGCGTTTATATATAGTAAAATTGGAAATTGGTCCCAAATGCTCGGTCATAGTGTTAAAAATAAACATCAGGCAAGACATCCCTTGCTGGTCGCTAAACATTATTTGAAGGTAACAAGGGGTAGTTTTTTTTTTAATTAACACGTTCTGCCTCTCGGACGTTTGCCTATTTTTAAAAATGTACCTAAATAAATATTTGCTTAAGTTTTCTTAATAATAATAATTACAGTCTACAGTCATTAAAGCTTTGTTCTAAAGAAAAGTAAATGGCTCGTAAACCCGCCCCCTTAGACAAAGAATATGATTGAAACAATAATATGAAGCAACCTGAAGCCTTTGTAGATTGTAGATTGTTTATTGAGTCGTATGGGCCTTTGGCCTCTCAGTGCTGCGACCCCAATGGGTCTTTTATGCTTGACTCCCTTTCCCTAATAGTTGCCAAAAAAGTTCAAACTTTTTATGTAGGTCGCAATCTTCTTGGGGGCTATTTAACCTATTTCCTGGAGTGTTAGGGTCACCCCTCCAAGGTATTTGAGCCTTTTGCAGAACTGAGCCATGCAGTCGCATAGCAAGTGTTCAGTTATTTTTGCTACTTCGGTGAAATATCTGGAGGTTTCACTGCCCGCCTTGCACATTCTCATAAGGTGACACCTTACTGGGGAGTGCCTTGTGAAAAGTCATGTGATTATTCTCAAGTCGTTCCTGTTCAATCCAAGAAACAGTTCAGACGTATCTGTTGATATGGTGATGAAACGTTTTGCCTGCCTTAAGACTGGCGTTTCCTCCAGTATGGCAGCATTTGGTTTTTCTCCTAAATATTAAGTTCATTTCTCACGTGGCTTTTTGTTGGTCCACAATAGGGCTCTGAACCATAGAACGGTGTTGTTGCTGCCCTTTTTGCAACGCTATCTGCTACCTCATTTCTTTCAATGCCTTGATGCCTTGATGCCCTGATACCCACATCAAAGTTACTATGTTGTTCGTAGCCTGTTGCTTTAACAATTTTTGGAATTCCCAGGTCAGTTTAGAATAAGTTTTAAAATGTTTCAGAGTCTTGAATAGTGCCTGACAGGGTGTAGGCTATTTATGAGTCTTCTATGTATGCACTGCTGTACACAGAAATTTATAGCAAGCATACTGCTTGGAAAATGGTGGAAATTTTTCTAGGGACTTAGCGAGTCTAAAGTTGGGTCCTCTTATTCCCAGTCATGTTGCCTTCATTTGTTTAGATACGCCGGTATGCCATATAGATGAGTTGTTTGTCAGACTTGAACTGTCTCTGTTCCATGTGTGCCTGTCATTTATGACCATGTCGAATGGAATGATAAATTAACAAAGCCTTACTTGCTATTCAGTAGGTAACTATTCACGGCCGTATTGAAAAAGATGAGCTAGGCGCTTGATGTACGTCACGCAAGTGAGACAGTTTAATATTTGGAACAGTTGACAAACAGGCATGAATAAAGACCAATGATCTGTTTGTTGATTATGTGAAAAATGACTGCGAGTTACAGCACCCTGTATAATGCTGCATTGATATCACGCATTAGTGTAGCAATAGGCTGGAAGCAGTCGTTCACCGCGGAAATACGAAAACCGCTGCTAAATTACATTTTATATAATTATTAGTTTAAGTATTTTTATTGCATAATGTTAGCTAAGCAGAATCAAGTTTATATATAGAAGTAAGATACAATTATATATTAGAATATATTACGAGTGTTTCAACAGTAAACATCGTGTATTTCTCCTTTGTTTTCAATTATAATTAAACCTGTTGTAATTTTCAAAATAAAGTTTGTTTTGTTTTAAGGTGCCAAAAGGGCCTTATCCAAACTCGCGGTTTCGTGACGTATTTCATCAGCTGAAATACCTTCAAAATTCACAAATTGATTTCACTGCTGTACACCTTCAACTTTGAGGACGATTTTTATTTCAGTCGGTTTTTGTGGCTATTTTCAACTTTGGTATAGGCGATTTGATTAGAGAATTTCCTAAAACACGCCTCAACCTGGGCCATTTTTTTCTTCTGTTTTCTAATGTCGCTACATGTTTGATTTTACATAACTTAATTAATTTTCTGAATCGGCCTTATTTAAAATTTGCGGCTTATAGGACTCCTTAATCTGTTATACAACCAATAACTGTATATAATCTAACAGCCTTTCAAATTTTATAATCCATCACTTCTAATTATGCAAATTTTTAATAAAAATCTATCTATAACTTATGTTTACATATAACAAAAATGTGAAATATCTCAACAATAAAAATACACTCAAACAGCATGACACCTGCATAACTAAAATTATCAACATTTTATATTTTCAATCTGGCTTTGCGTCAAATTATCATTCAACTTTTACGTTCGATACCCAATTAAAAAACAGTCTTTCTGCAGGAGATGATCATAAATATAAGACATCTCATATCAATATAGGATTATTTTATTGATCAAATGAATAAATGATTTATTTGCAATATCGGAGATGCTAATATCTTACCAGTGGCGGTTCCAGTGGGAGCCTACAATCATGACACACTTCTACCCAACGCCAAAAAAAGAGGAGCTTACTAATTCGAAACGTTTGTGTTTTTTTAATATTTTTGTGTTTACTGATTATATAGGGTGGTGCATTGAAAACGAAACAGACCGATTTGAGTCCAGAGTTTTAAGAAACGCTGATACACGTCAATTTTAATATTGAGAGGGACATGTTTTGACATAAAACTCAACTTTGTCACATCAACCCCTTAAGGTGGTTATAACAACCCTTATATTTTAAATAGGGAACATGGGTGTTACATCATTTCAAAGCTCTTTCTTTTCTGAATTCAGCAGAATATTTTTTTTTTGAAGTTTTATCAACTCGTTTGAAAATTATTCACAGTTGAAGATGCAAAAACGCATTTCACTCATTCCGATAAGAAATATGCTGATAGTCAATGTTTTGTTGGTTTGAAACCAAAAAATTGACTATTAGAACATTTCTTATCGGAATGAGAGAAATGCGGTTTATTATTTCAGTTTATCGGTCGGTTACTTGATAGTACTACCGAAAATTAATTTCACAATGATGTATTCTGTAGAAGAAAGAGTTGAAATAGTTACTCTTTTTTTCAAAAACGATGACTGTGCCAACCGTACCGCAAATTTGTTTAATGAACGAGATCCGAACAGACATGTTAACAGGATATACATTTTGGAGATAGTTGTAAAGTTTCGACAAAGTGGTTCAGTAGTCAACAAAAAACGGGATCCTGAACGTGAATTTCCGGTTAGAAATGAGACTACTGAGATTGAAGTTTTAGGACAAATTGTTGCAGACCCCACTTTGAGCACGAGAAAATTGGCCACTGTTTCAAACATCAAAAGAAGAACTATTCAGAGAATATTGACGCATCATAAATTTCACCCGTATAAAATTCATCTTGTACAACAACTGAATGAAGATGATTTTGATCGCCGTTGGAGTTTTGTGAAGTTATGACTACACGAATAGCTGATAACGAGAACTTTCTGTTCAATGTCTGTTTTTCAGACGAGTGTACGTTTTTATTAAACTTTACAGTCAATCGTCATAATTGTCGTTATTGGGCAGATAATAATCCAAGAAATTTTCACGAAGACCACACTTAAACTCCACAGAAATTGAATGTCTGGACTGGCATTTTTGGAGACCATTTAATCGGACCAATTTTTCTTGATAGCAATTTGAGGGGCGAAACGTATTTGGAGCTACTAGCAGATATCGTTTACCCTCTACTAATTGACATTGTTGAAAATGATGATCGTTATCAAGAAAATCAATTAGTGTTTCAACAAGATGGAGCTCCTTCGCATTTTGCACAACGCGTTAGGGAGTTTTTGAACAGAGAGTTTCCAGGACAATGGATTGAGCGTAGAGGTGCTATTGAGTGGCCCCCTAGATCACCGGATTTAACTCCTTTAGACTTATTTCTATGGGGCTATTTAAAGAGTATAATTTACGCAACAGAACCGGAGTCTCTGGAATAATTACGACGACGCATTGTTAAAGAATGCCGTCTAATAACTCCACAAATGCTCCAGAATGTCAGAGCTCGTTTTGAACAAAATTTGTACTTTTGTATGGAAGCTGGTGGTCAACAATTTGAACACTTACTCAATTGAATAAACATTTTTGAACGTTTGGTTTTGTTTTTTAGTTGTTTTTTTAACGAAAAATTGACTAATTAGTGCATTTCTTATCAAAATAAATGAAATACGTTCTTCCAACTCCAACAGCTGTGAATAATTTTTAAACGAGTTGATAAAACTTCCAAAAAAATGTGAGTGCTGAATTCATAAAAGAAAGAGCTTTCAAATGATGTAACACTCGACCCATGTTCCCTATTTAAAATATAAGGGTTGTTATCACCACCCTTAAGGGGTTGATGTGACAAAGTTGAGTTCTATATCAAAACATGTCCCCCTCAATATTAAAATTTACGTATTTCAGCGTTTCTTAAAAAAATATTCTCTGAACGCAAATCGGTCTGTTTCGTTTTCAATACGCCACCCTGTATAGAAACGCCTGAACCAATCCAATTTTCTCAAGCATGTTGTACATCATTGGAAAGCTCTTTTCACAGGCTATCACATGAGCAAAGAATCCAATATGGCTGCCATAATAACAACAAACGTTGATAGCTGTAGCTCAAAAACAAATGACCATCCAAAGTTGAGAATAGCACAAAAAGATTACTCTATAAAAAGTGTCCTGATAATGTGCAAGTCTTAGACATGTCAGAAAACGCCTACTCAGATATTGAAGACAAAAGATATCGACATTTTTTTTTCAAAATAACTCGAAAACGAAAAGAGGCAGGGCAAAATGTAAGTCATATTTGGAACGAGCATGAAATTTTATAAAACATTGCTAATTTCACCGTCTTCCTATCTCTAATAATAATAAAAAAGCCTGGACGCAGCAAGTGCGTTATGGTAGTGAATTTTCATAGAAATGATCTGGCACACAATATTTTATTATAACTTTTTTTTCTTGTGACATAAAAATCTAAATTTTGGTGTATAGTTTACTTTTTATATCGTAAACCTACCTACCAAATTTGGTTATCATAGATTTTTTATTTTTTAAGATAAAATTTTTTTTCAAATTTAAACTCAAAATTTTTCCGGAAAACCTGGTCAGATTTTTCTGATTAACGAACTTATCAAAGCCATTTACAAAAGGAAGGTACATCCAAACTTTATTAAAATCGGCTCATTACTTTTTGAGATAATAATTTTTTTCGATGAAAACTCAAAATTTTCCCGGAAAACCTCGTCCGATTTTCTTGACCAACAAATTTGCTAAAGCCATTTACAAAAGGAAGGTACATGCCAAATTTGATTAAAATCGTCTTATTACTTTTTGAGATAATAATTTTTTTCGAATGAAAACTCAAAATTTTCCCGGAAAACCTCGTCCGATTTTCCTGAATAACGAACTTATCCAAGCCATTTACAAAGGCAAGGTACTTGCCAAATTTTATCAAAATCGGCCCATTATTTTTTGAGTTATCGGTGTGATACATATATATATATATATATATATATATATATATATATATATATATATATATATATATATATATATATATATATATATATATATATATATATATAACATATAAAAATTGAAACTGACCCCGGATATGGGTTCTAGGGGTCCTAAATAGGGCTCATTTGAAGACATTTTTTCAAAATTCAAAAGTCGGGATCTCCCCATTAGTGAATTTTTTCTACGAAAATTCACTAAAAGATCGCAATAGATTCCCATCCAGTTTGGGACACACTGTATATGTTTTTGGGTATTTTCATGCATGTAATAACGTTCTATGTATGAAAAACTATATTAGATAAATGTTAAATTATTGTAATGGAAAATCCATGCAAATTTTCTATTAGATAAATGTTTAATAAGTTATTGTAAAAAAAATGTTTTTGGATTTTCGTGAAAAAATGTTTTCAGATTTTCAAAAAAAAAATTTTTGTAAGTTTTGTCGAAAAGCTTTTTCTGAATAATTATATCTTGGTAGGTGGGTAAATAGCTTGAAGAAGTTCGTTGGCCAATAAAATCGGACCAGTTTTTTCGGGAACATTTTAAGTTTCGTTTCGGAAAATTTGTGAACTTTTTCAAACAATAAACTTATTTTGAGGGAATACGGTACATGGTTTCTACTATACAGGTTATACTGGAAAGCAAATTTGATGCCTGCTTTCATTAAGAAAAGAAACATTTTTATGAAAATTCACTACCATAACGCACTTGCTGCGTCCAGACTTTTTTTACTATTGACTTTGAAGGGAGTAAGCTTTTGTGGATGCATTTTGGTATCTAAGTACAGTGGATTAAATCGACCTATTTTGACATCTAGTTTCCAGGGTATCACACTGACTACACACATTCTAGAAACACCTGTATAATTCTGAAAAAATACTTTGTCGGCGGAAGTTTTTATCTCTCGGGTAATAATTTCCTTTACTACAAATAACGTGTCTTAATTATAAACAATTCTACGTCACTGGTCTAATAATATGTTTACCAAGACGTTCTGGCAGGCGCCTCGATTGAAAGGAGAAACGTAAACATTTGGGAGACAGTTTCGTACATAATTAGTGAAATAATCTTAGATTCTTTTAATGAGCTTTGATCACCAAATGCGCTATAAAAACAATAATTAAATATTTATAATAGGATGATTTATCTTTTAAGTAAACACACCTCATTCGGCAAATGTGTTCATTTAGACTACCGTTAAATTTTATACTTCTTTTAGATTTGGTATAGCTCAAACGTTTAAATTAATTTTACGATCCCAATATGCCACTCTTTATCACTTAGATTGAAAGCTGCAATATGTAGAGGTTAAGTGCTTTAGTTTATGATTTTTCGTAGAAGAATTCACGTGTGGAGCTTACCGCTAAGATTCTCACAGCAACTACTTGGTGACGAGAAAAGGTAAGATACAGCTTCCCAAATATAACAAGAGATGTGGATATATCACCTATTTCGCATAAGAAACGACAAGGTGGTTGTTGTGGTCTTTTCTTGGTAAATAATACGAACTTGTAAACTTAACAATTTCGCATTCTCAATGGTATGCGAAAGAAATCTTTAATTGCAGATTTGATTTCTCTTATAACATACAACTGATAAAACCTCACATTATTATACCCATATTTACTAACATACCAGATATAAATACTTGTATATTGAAACAAGCGTTAAAACCATATAAAGAAGTGGTCAAAATTTATACTGATGGGTCAAAAATTCAAGATTCAGTGGGATGCGCAGTGTACATTAAACAATTAGATTATGTTCAGCTATTTAGTCTGCCAAAGTTCACTTCAATTTACACTGCTGAAGCTGTTGCCATACAAAAAGTTAGTTAGTACTGGCCTGTAACCAAAATATGAGTAGCTTTGTTGTTTTGACCGATTTCCTGTCACTGTTAAGAACTTTATCGAATCTTCAAAATGCCAGGGTAATATGTGATATTGCTTATCAATTAGAGGTCTTGGAACAACAGCACAAAAGAATTACTTTCATATGGGTAAAAGGGCACTCAAAGCTTGAGGGTAATGAAAAGACCGACTATTTTGCTAAAAAAGCAACGACAACAGGTTGTAAACATGACTTTTACAGCAACAGAGATCTACTTCCGTAAGTAAAACATGTGTGTAATATAAGATGGCAGGAAAAGTAGCTGTAACAAGCACTTGAATAGTATCATCCCTAATCTAAGAAAACAGCCCATTTACAAAGAACTGTTGCTTCCTAGGTACTTGTCTATGACACTTAACAGAATTATCATAGGCCATGATGCTTTTAAGTCTCATTTGTATAAAATAAAAGTTGAAGATAATCCATTTTGCTCATGCGACAATACCAGCCCAGCTGATTTAAATCATTTGATTTTTTCCTGTATTATACATCATGAACAAAGAAACATATTATTTTGTAATTTGATAGAATACAATGCTTCCCTTCCACTTGATGTGACATCACCTATGTATCAAGCTGTTTGTAATAACAGTGTCATGGTAGCTTTCATGTGTTTTGTTAAATACTCTAAGTTAGCTAAGTTTATATAGCTCTTAGTAAAAAGATGATATTCTGAAAATTGGACTGTTCCAATAAATATTGTACTAGTGGCAATATACTATATAGTCTTGAGGGATACTAAATAAACTTAGTAGATTAATGTATAGTCAGATAGATAAAAGTAAGTTCCTTTGTGTCTTTCCTTGTGTTAACCTCTTTTGACCGCAGCCTCCCCAGTATGTTAAAAAGTCACCACGACAGGCTCCATTTGTGTGAAAAGTGTCCCAGTGTTTCTCCTGCAACAACTTGTAGCGTAGATGTGTGCATGCATATGTATGTGTGTGTATGTGCACATGAAGAAAGAATGTGCTTTTTCTGTCCTGCACCTAGTGTTAAGTACTGGACGTATAAAGCCTATTGACGTAGGTGCGTATACATGAGTGTATATGCACTCGCATACGTGTGTGGGTGGATATGTATGTAAGTTTTAAATTTAATATATATTTTTAGTAAACAGCAAGAGTATAGGGAGATAAAAGAAGATAAAAGACAAAAGTTAAATAGCTTGTTAGATTAACATTCTTAAGACAGGTTTTGCCATTGTGAAAAGCAAGGTCAGATGCATCCTTGTTCCTTCTAAAGATTGACAGTGACTGAATGAGCCAGTTCTCAAAGTCAAAACTCTAAAAAACAATTTCGTACAATTATTAAGTTTACCTCGAACAAGTCAAAAAAATATAGATGACACCTTGACTCCACCAACCCCAAGCGAAGAGAAAAACTCCATTTTCTTTAAGCCTATGGCTACAGCACCAATTCCTAAGAAGAAGAAAATAAAGGCAAGGATTCCCCTCGAATGAGTTTAGAAACTTTTGTATGACAAAATGCCTCAACCTTCATCTGGAACTATGACCAACTACTGGGTCTTTTTGAGAATACTAAATGTTCACCTGATCCACTTAGCATCATCCAAAATTATACGATATATTTTACGGCATTAATCGACATGTTAACAAATATATACCCACACACATTGAAGAAAGATTAAAACCGGAAGTACAAGGGTAATGAAAACTCTGGTAAACCATCTCCAGATACAAACTTCAGGCAATTTAACATCTGATACTGAAAGCGACTATTCAGAAGAAGAAAAAACTACTAAAGTGCAAATTCATCTTTATTATGACTTTCAAAAATGTGCAAGTTATTAGAAAAATTTCGAGACGCAGCCAGTGCATTATCGTAGTGATTTTTAATACGAATTCTACACTATTAGTACGACATATTATTATAATTAGCACTTTAAATTTAAACGTACCTTGAAGATTGGATTAAAGGCCCTAATACAGGCTAATTTGAAGAATTTTTTCGAAAGTATTACAATCGATACCTCTCTATTATAAAAAAAAACCATTGTCATCTTGTGTTCTAGCTTCTGTTGAGACAAGTGCCCAAAATTGAATTTTCTATGAAGCTATAAGCGGGGTGTCCAAGCAACAAAACTTGCTGCTGTATTTTAATGAGTTGTCGTTACTTGGTCACAGTGTAACTAGGTCACTAAAGCTCTTATACAGACTGCTACACATAGTGGATTCTCCAGACCTCTTATTCTAGATTAACTTCCTCCCGCCTAGGCAAAATGTTCGTTCTTCTTTTTTATTTTACTGTCCTCAAGCTAGGTCCAATTAAATGACAGGGTCCCTCCTGTATTTTATTTTAACAAACTTTAATGGGATCTGCCAAAGCTGTGACATGAACGCAGACTCTTTAAATCACATCCTGTCTATTGTGTCAGATACAAAGCCTTATGGATCTTTGAAAGTAAACATTATATCTTCTTATTTTGTCCTTGTAAGTACTTTCTTATAAAACCAGAATTGGTAAATAGATTTTGTATTTGTTATTGTTATCTTTTTGTTTGTACCGATTACTGTATGCTGGTATTCTTATTATATTGTGTTATTTTTAATGTCACATAAGAGGAGGTTTCTGTTGGGCATTTAAAAAATAAATAGCGATGATACTATCTTACGTCCGGGGTGAGAAGGCGACCTAAAAAGTTTAAGGAATCTTCTTCAAAACGGAGGAACATTCTTCGACATTATCGAACAGTTTGCAGTTGTGTTACGATTCCACTTTTGAATGTCAAACTCTGACAGCTGACAATTTTTACCAAGCAACTAAATTCAATTTTGCTTACTGGAAAGTTAGTCCGCTAGCTAGATACTAATATACCCTCGTATAGGTCAGAAACACAGCGCTTGTACGTATTAATTTCGCTTGATTACACACTTGCATGAAGATAGTTAGAGCATGGGCGTCACCCGGAATGTTTGTCTTTCTGATAGCAGAAGACGAAGATTTAAAATTATTGTCCCATCTGAGCATGTAATCCCACTAAGTATCGCAGATTCTTTGAAGCGTATCGAGTTTCCTATGTATTGTACAACAGCAATAATAATAATAACAACAACCAACGACTCTAGTACGTTTTAATATTATACTGTGGTATCCATAGGACACATGTTCCCAGATAACAACATGGGAACCTTATCGTGGTAATAGTACCGCAGAATAGTCACGAATTATTATAATAAGTCTCGGACATCCACCGTGTTCTCTCCGTCTTCTCCTGATGGTCATGGTCTTCGCGGTATTCGTTTCGAATATCTCCCAGTTTCGATATGCTCTGTGTGCGTTCACCTTTACAAGATTAGCCACGGACCAGTGATTCTGATACAGCCCAATGCCCTCGGGGACAACACGCGGAGATTACAGGGTTTTGATTAGTTTTATGCCAGTTGTGCTGTAATTTCATAGGGTTAGAATGAAGACTAAGTAGTTTAAAATTTAAGTACATTTAAGGAACCCAAATCACCACAACACATCTTTTTAAAGACCTAACGATCGTTTCACTAACAAAGTTAGCGTCATCAGCGGATGAAAAATTCTAACTAATTTCTACTACATCACCATCTATTTATATTGCTTCTTAGGTAAAGATTAAAACCGAGAGAGAGATTTAAATCGCAGGCACATTTTCTGTGTTTTGTATCTTTATTGCCGTACGAGGTTTATGAACTTCCTTTATTACTTTACCTGACAGGCTTCGGAAGTGTTTATCTGATTCAAAGACAGAGCGCATATAGAGGACTGGAGATCAGTGGCGCGGCTCGATTTAGGGAACTTTTGTGTTTTATTGCTCTAAAAATATAAATGCTCTCATACGCATCAAGCATCACTTGCTGCATAACATTTTTTTAAAGTTTCAGATTTTCCTTATCAATGTGGTGGTTATTATCCCAAATATGTTGTGCCACGCATGACTTGTCTACACTACCGTATCTCAAATATTCCAGAAGAAATCTAGTCTCAATGGTTCTCTTGGTCTGCCCAACGTATTTAAGATTACAATCTTTACAACCTATCTCATTGATACCCAACATTTCAGTGGCTTTATCTTTATGTTTCGTATTGCCTAACTTTCTTAAATTGTTTTTTGTCGAAAAGGTTAGCTGCAAATCGGCTTTCTCAAAAATGCTCTCAAGACCCTTTGTGATACGCGGTTCAAAAGGTAGGTAAACAAATTTTCAGTCTTTTCTGAATTTCATGCATTCCGCTAACATTTTCTTTGCTCTGTGTCCATTAATTAATTTTTCCACCAATCAATCCGAATACCCGTTATATTTAGACACGTTTTTGATGTACTCTAAATGTATACTAAATGTACTCTTACTTAAGGGAAACTTTATCACTTTAATTACTGAGAAATTTAAATCTGCTGTTTTTTGTGCAAACGTATGATGTGAGTCATTTGGGATGTTACTTAGAGTGATGGTTTCCTTCTTGTATGCATCTAGTACATCTAGAAAGGGAAGTTTATTGTGAACTTCTAATTCGTGGGTGAATTTTATTGAATCAAATTGACAGTTTAGTCTGCTACGCAGGGTATGCCTTGCATATATTTGTGTTAAACACTGCAAACATATCGTCCACATAACTAAACCACGCTCTAGGAAAATACTCACTTTCATTTTTAAATCCCTCTCAAATTTAGTCATGAAAAGATCTGCAATGAATGGAGAGAGTGGGTTGCCCATTGCCGTGCCTTCAGTTTGTTCAAAAAGCTCATTGTTAAATTGAAAAATATTTTGTTTTATACAAGGGCTTGCTAAAGTTAAGCAAACCTCTCTAGCTTTGTTGTTGAATTTTAACTGTTATAAATAAGTTAGCGTTTGTTTTGTGGGCAGGCTAGGAAATAAAGACGCTAAATCAAATTATATCAAAATAAAAAACAATAAAAACAAAAGTTCCTTAAATCCAGCCACTGATCTCCAGCCCGCTGTCTTTGAATCAGACAAACATTTCCGCAACCTGTCAGGTAAAGTAATAAAGGAAGTTCAATAACCTAGTCCGGCAGTAAACATACAATACACAGAAAATATGCCTGCGATATAAATCCCCCACTCGGTTTCGTTCTTTACCTAAAATACAATATAAAAAAAAATGGTGATGTAGTATAAATTGGTTTTTATAATCTTTCATCCTCTGATGACGGTAACTTTGTTAGTGAAACGATCTTCAGATCTTTAAAAAGATGTGTTGTGGTGATTTGGTTTCTCAAAGTGTACTTATCAGTGCTCATCACAGGTTCCAATCTTCACTTAGTGAGTTTAAAATTTGGTTAGTCCGGATGCAGTAAGTGCGTTATGGTAGTGAATTACCAACACATATTTCATATCCTCATCACTCAAGTTGCCATTTACCTAGAAGCTACAATTTTGGCGTGCAGTGAAGGCTTTATAAAGGCTACATATGAAACAATTTTCATCGCATCATTGAAGATACAAATTTGTTTTTAGACAAAACTTTAATTTTTGTCGAAACACCGGTCAGATACGTGACAAGTTGGATCGGTTAATTATTTCTCAAGTTGTCGCTCCGATAAACGCGCGCGCACACACACACACACGCTGGCACGCAGCGCTGCTTAATAAACTACCGGCCTATAGCCTACCACCAAAACTCTGTACCTGGACAGCAAATTTCCTCTCCAAACGGAGCATTTCTGTTGTCGTGGATGGCCATTCCTCTTAACTGTATCCAATTAATACAGAAGTCCCTCAAGGTTCAGCTTTAGCCACTACTTTGTCTCTTCTCCACATCAATGATCTTCTCTCTAGCACATCCAGCCCAGTTCACAGTTACGCGGACGACAGCACCCTTCACTCAAATATACAATATTCTAAGCCTGTCTCTTTAGCCCAATTAGATGAAGATCGCAGACTCATGGAGGGTTCTGTCTCTGTGGATCTCCAAAAAATATTAGACTGGGGAAGTAGAAATATTGTACAATTCAACCCCATCAAATCGCAGTCTTGCTTTGTTTCTCATAAGAGATACACCAGCCCTAGACCCATCACAATAAACAACCAAGTTATTCAAAGTAATGAGTCCTTTTTACTTGTTGGCATCTCTGTGGATCGAAATCTCAATTGGCACCAACATGTCACATCAATTGCAGAAGCGACTGCTAAGAAATTAGGTTTCCTCTTCCGGGCTCGCAAATACTTTTCACCAGCTAATTTCTATACTTTATATACTTCACAAATAAAACCAAACCACGAATACTGCTCCCACATCTGGGGTGCTGCTGCCGCTTCTAAACTCGCTATCCTGGACTCCATTCAGAAGAGAGCTATACGTCTCATCGGTGACCCTACCCTCACCCAATAGCTGCCAAACGTGCCGTTGGTGACCTCTTTCTCTTTTATAGTTATCTGCACGGGCATTGCTCAAATAAGCTTTCTTCCATAGTTCCTCCACCTGCTGCCCCCACCAGATCTACCAGGGGAACAGAGCGAATGCACCCCTTTACTGTCCAGGTCACCAGACATAGAACATCTTGTTATGCCCGCTCTTTTGTCCCGAAGACTTTCAAGTTGTGGAATTCCTTGCCGGCACATGTTTTTCCTTCTCCCCCGAACCTCCCACCCTTCAAGTCCAGAATTAACAAGTTGCCTCTTTCCTCCTTGTCGACAGCCACGGTACGATAGTATTTAGGCTGTAAGCCCTCGTGGTGTGTTGTTGAAATAAAAAAATAAAAACACACACATTCACACGCAGGCATCCACACGCACGCACGCACACACACACACTCGCATATGAGATACATATGGGTCCAGAATGTATTAAAGCTCGACGTTTCGGCTTCTGTTTTGTAGCTATTTTCAAGGTAAAGGAAATATGAAAGCAAAAGAACTCTAAGGCCTCAATATTCCTACTTCTAAGAGTGGGATTTAACTTCCCCATTACCTAACTCAACAATACATCTAATCCGCTTAATCCTTTAAGTAGCCTTACGAAAGTACCTGACTTAGTACACCTGGCTCCCACTAACTACACTGATAACGAGGCAGGTAGAATAAACGTTATAAATCTTTTCAAAAGTCGAGATCTATTTCTGAATTTTTTCTACGAAAATTTTTCCAAGCTTAACCGCATTGTAGGAAATTCTCAACAACACTAATTTTCTAATGCACTACGTTTGTATAGAACCATCGAATAAACTAACCTTATCGAGTATAACGTAAAACAAAACAAAATCAGCATTAATTACGTAAACAAACAGTGATTACCTTGTTATAAAGTCGTTACACATTACGCAAAGAAAGTGAATTAATTGTGATTACGGAGAAATGACGGCCTCTGCAACAATGCGAAATTAGCAGATAGAAATCAGCACGGCGGGTCTTTCTCATGCTTACACCATTCCGTTATCTGGCTCTCCGTATTATAAACGCGACGTCTGTTTATTATTCTACGGCGGATCGCCGTATGTTTACTTGCATTGCTTATGAGTGCAATAAACGTCCTTCTGATATATTTAATGACGAAACAAATCGATAAATACTGCCTGATCATTGCTAGTTTACAGCCGCAAAAGGAAGACATAATGTGAATTAATGTAGAACTGTTTGTTAACTTGGATGCGTGTTCTTGGTTATATTAAATTAAATTGTCGTAGGTCATAGTGTAATTGACCATTATTTTAAATACAGTCTTGCTGAATATCAGGCTGGGGGAGTGTTTTTTCATAAGAGTTACCAATCTCTTATCATTATCTTTGGTTGATAGATGACTAATTTTTACACTTATATGTTATCAAGATTTTACACCAATGAATAATAATAATAAAACATTAAAATAACTAGCTCCATTTTCCGTATTAAACTATCAGTGAAAAACCTTGCGCAGGCAGTCAACACCTATGCAACGCAACATCTGCCATAACCTAGCTTTGGTATAATAAAATGGATTAACACTAAACTAAATGAGCTGAACATAAAGCCAAGAAAGAAATTAGGAAACAACAGGGCTTATCATCCAAAACATTCCATTTAAAGATTACATCTATCTCGGAACTTTGGAGGCAGGTAATTCCAGATGTGTTAGACGCCATAAGCAATAAGAAGTTATTTTTTTATGAAAAAGCATACACCAGCGATCTACACCGGTGGACAAGCACCGGTGAGGAGACCCTGCGTGATCTCGCCGAAGTTCACCTCGCGGGTAGTGGAGCCGTCACAAGGGCTGCCGATCTGGGCCGGTGGACGGTCCCGAATGCGGACTGGCAGTTGGCAGGGGGGGGTCATGGATGGCTGTATAGCCTGGGCGGTGGGCGAGTTGGCTCCTTTCAAGCCCGCAGTCTGTGATGGGATTTTTCCGGCCCTGCTCCAGGGGGGCCTGTATATACTGCTTCCCAACAGAAGGGAGGTTTTCCGGGCCAGCCTGGCGTGGTGCTACGTCCCAAAGGCCTGGCGCCGGGTTAGGGGGGTCTTCATTCCCAAGCCGGGAAGGGAGGACTACACGCTAGCCAAGGCGTACAGGCTAATCAGCCTTATATAATCCCTGCTTAAGGCATTCGAAAAGATAGTAGATAGGTTTATGTTGGGAGGGATCCTAAAGGATTACCCCTTCCATAAAGGTCAGCACGCGTACTAGCGGGGGAAGTCGACAAAAACGGCGCTCCACGCTGTGACAGGTAAGGTGGAAAGGGTCCTACACTACGGGGAGAGCGCATGAGCTGTGTTCTTCGATGTGGAGGGGTCCTTTGATAAGGCAAGGACGGATACGGTCTGTACCGCCCTACACGATAGGGGAACGCCGAGGTCCCTAATAAGCTGGGTGGCGAGCATGCTGGACGACAGGAGAGTTTCGCTGACCTTGAGCAGCCGGGGGCTGGACGTTGGGGTGACGGGCAGCTGTCCTCAGGGCAGCTGCCTTTCGCCCCATCCATGGTGTCTGGTCATGGCTTCTACGCCCAGGCGTACGCTGATGATGGGCTGGTCTTAGTCACCGGCCAATTCCTCGGCGTCGTCTGTGAGTGCATGCAAGCTGCTTGTAGCATAATCGAAAGGTGGTGTGGTGAGCAGGGACTCTCCGTAAACCCGGCGAAGACGGAGATGATCATATTTACCAAGAAGAGATAGGTAGAGGGGTTCAGGGCGCCCGTGATGTTTGGAAAACCTTTAGCTTTAGTGCGGGAGGTCAAATATCTGGGGATGATCCTGGACCCCAAACTAACATGGGAGTCGCAAATAGAACGAGTAGTGAGGAAGGGAGTAGCGACCCTCTGGCAGCTGCGTCGTGTGATAGGGAGGACCTGGGGACTTAGTCCTCGAATCCTTCATTGGATCTACACTGCGATCGTCAGGCCGAGAATCCTCTATTTGGGGTTGGTCTGGTGGTGTGGTGTGAACCAAACTACTAGCAGGAGGCTGGCCAAACTCCAAAGGATGGCAATCCTAGGTATCACAGGCGCTATGAGGACGACACCCTCAGCCGCGCTAGAGGTCCTGTTGATGCTGCCACCGCTTCCCATCTGCATCAGATGGGAGGCTATGGCGTCGCATCCTAGAATGCGAGACTCAGGAAACTGGTGCGGAGAGGGAGCAGTAATAGGGCATGCAGAGTCGCCAAGGAGGTGGAAAAGGAAATTCCGATTTCCGCCATAAAGGTGCGGGATGCCGAGGACGATATTAGGTTGACTAGCCCATACACCCTCAGGATTCCCAGTAGGGATCAGTGGAGGGAAAATGAGGTTGCATTCCAGCCCGCAAGCCTGGTCTGTTTCACCGACGGATCGCGGCTGGAGGACCAACAATCCTCTGGGGCAGGAATATACATCGAAGGCCTGGGGGTGCGCGAGAGCTATGCTCTTGGCGCATATACCACGGCATTCAAAACAGAGGTGTATGCTATCCTGTCTGTGGCCAATAGACAGGATGTGAAGAGGAGTCCTGAGAAATGTGTGTACATCTGCTCGGATAGCATGGCGGTCCTCCGGGCAGTCTGCGCGGCCAGAATCAGGTCAACACTGGTTCGGGAGTGCGCTGACGCCCTCAGTGGACTAGCCAGGACGAAGAAGGTGCAACTGGTGTGAGTTCCGGGACACTGTGGCGTAGCCAGACAGCTTTATCTCTGTCCGGCCCCTCCACGAAGTCCCTCGCCTGCCTGCAGCCACCAACCGACCCGCAGTGCATCTCCATTGCTTCCTCGGTCCACCTGTATAAGGCGACAGAGACTGTCTTCCTACCTTCCTGCCTATCGTAGGTTCCGGTCCACAGAACGGCCGCCGGGAACCGAGTCTTGCGAGATTATTCGCCACCTCATGGCGAAGATTCAAGGAACATGTAACAGCATTAGATAAAATCCACATACTTAGCTACAAATAAAACGTAGCTACACACATTCACAACAAAAAACACCAAAAACCAGATATCAACCAATTACAACTAATAAAACATACTAAATACCGCAAAAAGAAAATGGAAGTCTGGGAACAATACTACATTCAACAGACAAACAATAGGAAACAATTAATCACAAAACAAATCCAAGTGCAAACATTTAAACGAAACTTAATAAAATATATACAAATAGACAAATTATCATACCACAATTATAGAAACAGGAAACACAATCGACACAGACGAAAAACATAGTCAACCAGACAAATTGAAACCGAGCAATAGAAGCTGCACACGCAGGCGTCACATACAACCTTAGAAGTAGAACACAGAGGAACGATCAGAATCAATAACGTGCTGATGATGGATCAGGAAGGTTCGAAGCTGCAGTCCACATAAACGAGTAACAAATCACAGTGAGTACAGAAAACAAATAAAAGTGTATAGTTAAAAGTTACAGTGTAGTGCAACATTCCAAAGGATATATATATATATATATATATATATATATATATATATATATATATATATATATATATATATATATATATATATATATATATATATATATATATATATATATATATATATATATATAAACTGACCCCGGATATGGGTTCTAAGGGTCCTAGTTCGCGCTCTTTTGAAACATTTTTTTCAAAATTCAAAAATCGGGATCTACATTATTTATTTTTTTCTAAGAAAATTCACTAATACTAATATGTCGTTCATCTTCAATTGTTTTCAAAATAACTTCTTCGTCTTGTGCCCCGATTACAACAGCACGTTCTCGACTGTTACTGAAAAACTTGCCTGTTTTTGGAGCTCTTATTTCAACGTTGGAAAATGTGTCTCCATGGGGGAACAGACGATTAAGAAATATTTTCCGGTTTTCTTTAGCACTTTATCTACAGGTTGCTTCACAGAAACAACTGTTGAATTTTAAGTAACATTGATAAAATCAGCCTCTTTAGTTATTCGGGTTTTTCTTGAAAACGACAAAACTTTTTGAACAATAACAAGAGAAAAGGATTTAGAATGAGATTCTCCATAAAATTAAATATTAATCTTTCAAATCCGCCAACAGGTTAAAAAAAACATTTTAGGGGTACATCACCCCTACATTAACAAAGGTTTAACGAAAATTTGTTGTGGAGAATGCTTAGATAGATACATAGATAGTCTTTATTGCACTTAGCTGCTGTACCAAGGCAGATGCGTTCGCCATAAAAAATTCGCTAATATAAAAACATAAAGTATGTGTGTAAAACATTACATAACATCTACAGCAAACGCAAAGCGTACAAAAAAACACAGATAACAAACCCAAATACAAAGTCACCACAGACTACACAGAATAAAAGCCAATAGGCAACAAGCCAGCACAGGTTTCACAAATAATACATAATACAATACATTATTAAACTTCATAAAAATCATAAAATTACGTCACATACAAGAAGAACTCCCTTACTCTAATAAAAATTCTTGAAGTGAATAAAAACATTTTTGTTGGAGATAACCCGTGGTGTCTTTTTGAACTTATTGCAGCAGTTGATTTGTCTCAGCGCGAGTGGTAAATTATTAAACAGCTTGACAGCGGCATAATAGGGCGACCGCTTGTAGCCAGCCGTATGATGCCTAGAGATTGGGACAGTGTACCTGTCTCGCGTGGCATGTGAGTGACCAGCTTCCGCGTCCGAACCGAAAATCTTAGGGTAAGATCTGACAAAGCATACTGCCCTCAAATTATAAACAGAACAGACAGTCAGAATACCAGTCACGAAAATACCGGCGGCATGAGCATCTAGGTCCCAAATCGAATAGGAGCCGGATTATTCTCTTCTGAATAATAAAGACTCGCTGCGCCCCCGAGGTGAATCCCCTCCGTCCCGCGCCCCCAAGCAAGTATATTATAATGTAATACTGAATGGGCCATGGAGTAATAAACGGACAACAGTGTTTTTGTATCCAATAGAGCTTTAAGTCTACTCAAGGCAAAAAATGAACTATTCAGTTGTTTAGAAACTGAACTTATCTGGGCGTCCCAGCACAAATTACCCCGCACAGTTGTTGTCAAAAGCGACACCGAGCCAGCGATGCTCAACCCACCGGGCGACAAACGTTTTATTTAGCTTTTAGGTGATGTTTTTTCCTTGAAAACTTGACTACGGCCGTTTTATCGATATTAAGGACCAATAGATTGGATCGACACCACAACTTGAAGTCTTAATCTACGGGTCTCAAGGTGCCCAAAATTGCTCACAGCAACGACCACCGAGAAGTCGTCCGCATACATTGTTACATCAACCTCTTTCATGTGAGTTGGCAAATATTGACGTACGCCAAAAAGAGCAATGGCGACAAATTGGAACCCTGAGGGACGCCCAGCTCGAATCGATACTCCTTTGACAGCTTAATGTCCACACGTACCCATATCATCCTGTCGGATAGATATGATTCTATCCGCCGCAACAGTGAACCCCTGATCCCCATTGCTTCCAACTTGTGCAACAAAATCTTATGGTCAATGATATCGAACGCTCTACTTAGATCGAAAAAGATACCATTAACCTTTAAACCCATGTCTAGATGACTATTGATATCAAATAGAAATCGAGAAACAGCAGTTTCTGTAGACATGCCATTCCAGAAGCCGTGTTGACAATCGGAGAGCAAGCGTTCCTTATCGAAAACAGCCAAGATTCTCTTAAATACGATATTTTCAAAGATTTTAGCGAATACACATAACAAGGAGATTGTGCGATAATTTCTAATAAAGTCGCGCCCACCTTTTTGTAAAGCATTATGACCAGAGATCTCTTTCATATATGGCATCACGCGTTTTCTTAAATATCGCGAAGAGTACACTATTTACTGGGAACCGAAAACGGAACATTTTTGTCAAAACAAGAATCTGTTATTTCCACCAAAATCCCCGATGAATGGTGATGCATAATAGAAACGTGTATAAAGAAGTCTAGTGACAACCACGCGTCACGTATTTTCATATACATATTGTGGAGTGCAGTGGCATTTTTCTGTCATAATTGCAGTAGCTTCTGCTACCCGAAGCAGTAGCCATACATATAGGAACGCTTTCACGTACAGAATTTATTATTAGGAATGAAAGATAACTTCGGCATACCTACATTCAATTTCAGTCATTAGCTCTGAGAGGTAATTTTAATCGAAAACAAACCAAGACCGTGGAGATCCATCCATCAGCTGGTACGTGGTGTCTCTTTGATGTTGTCTCGCTGCCGCCCACAAAACTATCCGCTTATATACCGAACGTCCGATGTCATTTGAATACCCGCTTCTTAGTTACTAATTATATAAGAACAAGTATAAATGATACAACTCATACAAAAAGGAAAGACAAGTTGTTGATTACGGTCGCTGACACTTTACAGTTACAAAAAATTCTGAACGCAGCAAGTGCATTATGGTAGCAAATTTCCATAAGACAGTTTTTAACAAATAAAGAGCTTCTGTAATGTTCTTGTTCGGGAAACATATCTTGCCAAAAGTCCATTCCAATATTTCTAAAAACATTTAATTACAACATAAATGACGTACCAGTAATTAATAATCTATGTGACGGTATAATAATAATAATAATAAATTTATTTGAATCCATATTAACTATACATATAAAAGAAAACGAAAAGAGCCAGGGCAAAATACAAGTCATATTTGGAACAAGCATGAAAGCATATAGAAAACATTGCTAATTTAATCGTCTTCCTATCTGTAATAATAACGGAGATAGCAATATATTCCGATCCAGTTATAGAAAACATTGCTAATTTAATCGTCTTCCTATCTGTAATAATAACGGAGATAGCAATATATTCCGATCCAGTTTGGGACTCACTGTATAGTCTGGCAGTTTATTATATAAAGGAGTAGAATAATATCTGCAGCTATGTTGTCATACTGTCTTATTTGGTTATGACGCCGCCGCGCTTCCTTTTATACCAGATGACAAATGCTCAAATAATTCCTAACCTATCAACAAATCTAATTTGTCATTGGCATAAGCTAAGTTACCGGGAAGTTAGAGGGCCGCCAGCTTTTATACAGTGGAGATGGGCGTGGGTTAAAATAAGATGTTAATTAGGGGCGCCACTTGATTGTTTAACCTCTACTCCCGGATATTCTAATAAGATGTTTACTAATCTGCTTCCTTGCCCAGATCCAACACAACCAAGAATTCTTGGATCACACTGGCAACTATAGCCAACCACAATCGAGCACAGGAAGCTACAAGGGAGATGTAATTACGTTAACACAAACTAAAGTTCGGAACGGTATGGTCTCATAGACCCACAAATAAAGATAACGGTAATGATCTAATCCATCAACAGCCCTGGAAAGAAAACACAAACACCAAACCAAAACACATCTAAAATATGATAAAATAAGGGCTTTTATTAGGATTCTTTGGCATACAAGAATTTACTAAAAGTTGTGCTAAAATTCTGATCTAAAAATAAAAATAAGTCTCTATAATATCACAAAAATGGCTTACTACCCAATAATCAAGATCTTTACTGAATATTTATGAAGGTACTACAAATATAATTGTTCTATGGAAAATTCCACTTTTCGTGCACGCAAAGCTCACAAATTATTTTCCCCAAATATTACTTAATTACCCGATAAGTACGATAAGTGGCCTGATTAAAGATCAAGTCCCAAAGAATAATCAATAAGCTGGTCTAAAGCTAACAGTATATGATAACTAATGGTACTATCAAAAGTGAAGCAATTATATTAATAGTGGTCTTATAACAATCTGTACCATATTTAGTGAAGTTAAAATAAAATAAATTCGATTTTAGTAAATTTAACACAGATGAATATTTAAAAATGTATCTTATCAAGAATGTCTCTTATCACTTTATTCGTTATCACAAAACGGAAAATTCTTACTTGACATTCCTGGACTTCTAGGCCGTCTCATTATCATCAAATTCCAAACCAGCCAAGGCCTCTAGGAATACGGGACTGCAACCACGGGAATAATGCAATAACGGTACGGCAATGCGACAACGAAAGGGGAGACCTTCTTACTGAGATCCTAATTCAATTCTCCATTTAATTCAATATCCATATACTTTGTTCGGTACATAAAAAATTCGCTCATCCATGTGAGACTTTTCCACTCCAAATTTACGGTACGTGAATTTACCAAAGATATCGCCCAATACAATAATGTCTGCCTACCACAAGGCTATTCGGCACAAAAACCGCGCTACACAAAGACTTCGTCGGTACGAGAAATTCAGCCGGTACTTGTACCCTTCCAGTCGGTACGAAAAATTCAGGCGGTACTTGGACCCTAAAAACAACAAGTAACGGAATGCTAAAGGTGTTACAGTTAAGAGAGAGGATGATTTCTTACCTCCAGAGAGGGAAACGAAATTCCACAACGGGATACGATAAATGTGGTCCTTAAATCCCCTCAAATGGGTATCTCCACAGCCTTCGGCACTAAATCCGTACATTACGACATCACCAGAAAGACTGCAGATTAAATTCTGAGAGCAATAAAATCCACAAAGGAGGATACTTAATATCCAAAACTTGCTCCTCAGAAGGAACCACGTGTTAACTCCACAAATTACCAACGAAATCTCTCCCTCGAAACTTTCGGCGCATTCATATCTCCGACTTGAAAACAGCTGCTGCCACACCCTCGCTCCCTCTCGCATCACATACGTCCCCAGCCATCTATCCTCTTCAACATGCGGACCCTTTTCGAACTACCGCAACGGCAACGCAAGCGTGTAAGCCGGCGCGATATACCAGGGGTAATACAAATATAAATAATTTAACGAAAGATCTCAATTCGATTCATTATACGAGGGATATCCAGAAGAATTAACCACGGTCGTTGCCAATAATTCTTTGTGCAAAGCAGAGGAGGAACCACAAATATGTTCAAACTAGCTTAGTTGTTTAGCTATCCAATTTATACCGTTACATGGTCTATTAGTTTTCAGCTCATAGTGGCCTCTTCGTAAGTCATATGTGATGGCACAAGATTCATTCTCGTTAGTAGATTGTCTCATATACAGAATACCTTTGTATGCGAATAATAAAATTGTTCCAGGTTCATTATATTAGCTTCAGGAAATAGCAATTATGAAGGGTAAGTAGGTGTTTTTCCAAGTATTATTCTGGGGAACCATTTTTGAACAACGTCCACATCCCTAAGATGACAAGCAACAGCTCCTCCCATGAAAGAATTCCATACCGAAGATGCGACTACAAGGCAGTAATATATTAATTTTAATTGACCAAAAGTTAGAAAGCTTTTTAGGTGTTTCAGACAACGAAAGATGGCCGATGGTGAAGTGGAGAGTGAGAAACAGTCTCTCATAAAGGAGTTAAATAAGTTAACAAAAACCAATTTGGTGGATATATTAGTGTATAGAAGGCTTCCTAACAGTGTGACAAGTGTTAGTGTAAAGAGTTATATTGATAAACTGTTTGTTAGTGACGGTGGTGATGATGTTTTTCACGACTCACAAACTAACCATGGCGAGAGTGTTCGGAGTGACCATCGAGACGTATGGCCCGCTAATGGTGCAGATTCACAGGCAACATCTGAACAAGGTATGGAAATTTCATTATTAAGGCGATTAAATGAACACATGGAACTCAGAATTAACGATCAACAATTAATTATTGCTTTGTTGAAAAGTAAACAAGATGAAATAAATAAAGCCAAAATGCAAGAAGCGCCATCTGCTAGTAGCCAGAAGACTCGTGGCGGTAAGAAAACTGCGGGCTACAGTAATGCCGTGAAACTGAGTGAGAGCAGCGACTGTAAAATGGAAAAACCTGTGTCTAACTCTGCGTCTCCGTTACCGGCCCTAGCAGATTCCTGTAACCGGAATGTTCACAAAATCACAAGAAGTGAAGTAGCGTCAGCAATAAAACACGCCCATAACAAAAAAATTTATGACGATGTTGTTAATTTAAATTTAAATGAAAAAGACGATAGTTTATGGAAAGTGGTGCATAGACGAAAAACTAGAAATAAACCAATAGTGGGGACTAAAAGCATAGACAATGAGACTGCTTTTAAAGCATTACCTAAATATGTTTTTCTACATGTTTACAAACTACACCCTGATACAAGTGCGGATGATGTATTAAACTATTTGAAGCCTAATTTTCAAGAAGTGAAGTGTGAAATGCTCAAATCGTTATATCCCCAGTATTACTCATCATTTAAGGTTACTGTAATGGAGGAACAGATTGAAAAAATTATGGACCCCTCAATTTGGCCAGCTGGAACATGTGTAAATAGATTTTTTCACAAAAGGAGCCTTACGCAGCGAACCAGGTGAGCCATTGTATAGAAAATAAAAACAGCAACGCAAAACAAGGAGACAAACCAAACATTCAACCACGGCGGAAAAAGAAAATATCAGATGCCATGAAATTTTTGCAGTTTAATGTGCGAAGTGTCAAGCACAAGATTGGTGAACTGGAGGCATTTATTGATGAACTAGATGTAGACGTAGTTAGTTTATGTGAACATCGTTTAAATTCTGTAGAAATTAAGAACTTTGTACTAAAAAACTATATGTTGGTTAATTATTTTTGCAGGACTGAATCAGTCGGCGGAGGGGTTGCAATATTTGCAAAGAAAAATATTAATATTGATATTGAACCAGTTGACTTTAATTTTAAGGTTACAGGAACAGAAAAATCATTTGAGTATTCATGTGTGGAAGCTAATATTCAGGGGAAAAAAATAATAATAGTATCTTTATATAGATCTCCTGGCTCTAATGTAGGTTACTTTGTTGATAGGTTGTTCGAGCTTTGTGATGCACTGAAAAGTTTGTACGATGGTATTTGGTTAGGAGGTGACTTCAATGTGAATTTGCTGATGGGTGGTCATGATCAGAAGGCATTTAGAGACGTGTTGGATTCGTTTAACTTTAGGGGAGTTATATCATGTCCTACAAGAATAACACCTGACTCTGCTACCTTGCTGGATAATATATTTGTAAATTTTGATACTGATTATACAACATCACTGCATGCCTCTCATCTATCTGACCATCTTGCTGTTTGTTTTACAGTGCCGATAGAGAGGGAAACTTATGCAAAGTATATGTTTAAACGTTTATTTAGTTCGGAAAATAAGAATACGTTTTACAATTTATTAAGCAAAGAAAAATGGGAAAATGTTTATATAGAAAATAATGTCAACGCACAGTATAATAGTTTTGTTGACACAATAATTTATAATTATGAAATAGCTTTTCCTTTGAAGAGAATAAAAATTGGGAAAGATAAAAAGAAAAGTTGGTTAACACCTGAAATTAGAGAAACTGCCAGCTTTCTGAGGAAAATGCATTTGCTGTATTCCTTAACGGGCGACTGTGTGTTGAAGGAGGCGTGTGATGATTTGAGAAGGAGACACCGCAAGAGTATAACACTGGCAAAAAAATTCAGAAATGACAAAAGACTAGCCAATTCTAAAAATATAGTTAAAGAAGCCTGGAACATTATTAGGGCTGGCACGAAGCAGAATGGTGCAAATGTCTGGAAGATTGAGATAAACGGAAATAAAGAGACAGATTTACTTCGGATTAGTAATTGTTTTAAAGACCATTTTGAAAAAATTGGTAATCAGCCAGGAATCTCGCATCATAATATAGGTGTGAGGTCCCACTATTGCACACAACATAGCTTCTTCCTTGCACCAGTGGACGAGACTGAAGTAAGTAGGTTTGTTAAATTGTGTACAAACAAGAGGTCTCAGGGTCCAGATGGCTTGCCATGTACAGTGGTTGGCCTGATTTCTGACTTAATCGTGGCGCCTCTCACCAGCATAATAAACAATTCTTTTTTGCAGGGAATATTTCCTGACCGATTAAAGATTGGAAAATGGGTACCTATACACAAGAGAGGGGAGAAGACATCTTTGGACAATTACAGACCTGTGTGTGTTCATTCAGTGTTTGCCAAAATTATAGAACGTGCAATGTTTAATAGGCTGGATAATTACGTCAATAGGTTTCAGTTACTTTCACCATCCCATCATGGGTTTTGTAAGAAAAAATCAACAATAACAGCCTTGTATGAGACTGTCAACAAAATCGTGGAAAACATCGACAAGGGGCTGAATGTTGCCGGGTTATACTTTGATTTATCAAAGGCTTTTGACCTAGTAGATCATGAGCAGCTTTTGCGGACACTGGGACAATACGGTATACGCGGTATTGGGTTGGACTGGTTTGCCAGCTACCTCTCAAATAGAAAGCAATATGTACAGCTGACTGGGGAGTGTGACGATACTGCGAATGTGCAGATAAAGTCGACATTTAGTAATAATTTGAGAGGAGTCCCACAGGGAGGTGTCCTGTCCCCAATTCTTTTTCTCTTATATACAAATAATCTGCAGCAATACTTTGTTGCGAATCAGAGTACTACTATATGCCAATTTGCCGATGACACTTCGTTCACTGTTGCGGCTAGTAATTCTCCAGAACTAGAGATCTCGTGTGCTAAGGTGGTGAGAGGAATGGCTGATTGGTGTAGGGAAAATAGACTAATTTTAAATATTGAAAAAACTGTTAACATAAAATTT
The DNA here is from genome assembly GCA_964006375.1 of Tillus elongatus. Taxonomy (NCBI): domain Eukaryota; kingdom Metazoa; phylum Arthropoda; class Insecta; order Coleoptera; family Cleridae; genus Tillus; species Tillus elongatus. Next base: position 31,461,643 of record OZ023268.1, on the reverse strand, counting down.
GAGAATATCCACGCCAGACAAAGCAGTGATTCCAGTTTGTGTAACAATAAGAATGCAGTAGATAATAATAATACCAAATTTTTAGGGATTATAGTAGATAAATTTATAACCTGGGGACCTCATACCGATTATGTGGCGGCCAGACTGAATAGTGCCTACTTTGCTTTGTCTAATTTAAAATATACAGTGGGAGATGGTACACTTCGTTTATTTTATCACGCACACGTAGGTAGCAGACTCAGGTATGGACTTATAGTCTGGGGAGCATCAACACATACACACAGACTATTCATTATTCAAAAACGTATTGTAAGATTATTAGGTGGCGCGAAATATGATTAACATTGTGCTCCTCTATTTGTTCTCCTTCGGATAATGACGTTTTACCACTCTATCTTTTTAGTTTGTCACTATTTGTGAGAGAAAATCCAAGGTATTTTAATATGTTAGGAAACAATTATCCAACTAGAAATACAGGTATTGTTGCCGTACCTCAACACTCTACCACACTTTTCCAGAAAGGAACCAAATATATGGCAATAAGAGCATATAACCATTTACCTGTGTGCATAAGGAACATCACTGGGCTTGTACAATTTAAGGGAGAGCTAAAAAAATATTTTTTAGACCACCCATTTTATTCAATAAATGAATATTTTAATATTGGGTGATGCTATTAGTATGTCCCATTTTAATACATTGTATAGACTTTAATATAAACATATGATGGTGTATTTGTTGAAGTGTGCATGCATAAAAGCGTATGTTGTGTTGTGTGGGTTAATTGTTGTCTTGTTTGCGCAGTGTTCTGCATTTTATGCCCTTTCATGGGTTTGTTTTAATATGTTTTTTTTTTTGTATGTTAGATAATGACTCCTTAACTGTAGGTTTGGGGCCTTTTTTATTGAGTCCCTATTATGGATTTGCAATGTTTATATATAATGCTCTGTGTAACGAGTTGCTACATATTATGTTTTGACGTGTTCCTTGCCCGTTTGGGATTTTATGAATAAAGTTGTATTATTATTATTATTATTATTATTATTATTATCTATCAAAAATATCTTAGTATTCGTGTGATTAGCTGAGCATGTTTTTCCCTTGGGGCTGGTCCGCGTCTTTGTGCCCCGATAGCAACGCAGACTTTTACTTATTGTGCATGCCCTTTGTCTTTTCTACTCCACCATTCCAAAATCACTGTGCCTTGAACTAGTCTGCACAGCAATTGGTAAGGTGAAGTTTTATATTGATCTGTCTCCGGTCTAGACTGACCGTGGATCAGTTGTCTTTTGCGGTCCAGAGCTTTACACTCGCACAAGATGTGCTGGGCTGATTCCTCCCCCCTCGCAGAGTCTGCATGCCAGGTCTACCTCGAACCGCCCCATTTTATGCAGGTGTTTCTTGACGGCCATGTGCCCCGTCAAGAGCCCTGTTATGTTCCTGAGCTGCCCTCTGCTAAGCTTTAGCAGCTCCACAGCTCTCTTTGAACCTGGTTCCTCAATTACTGACTTCCCATGTCTGAGCCCTGGACAGTTTGCCCAGTTCACCTTATGTTCGTTTTTGACCCAGGACTTAATGGATCCCCTGGTAGTGATCTTCGTCACACCCAGGACCGGTTATGCTCCCATAAATGGTTCTGCTGACCCTCTCTTCGCGAGACTGGCAGCTTCTTCATTGCATTTGACCAGCAGATCCAGCAACACCTCCATGGCGGCTGTTGGGGTTGAAGTCATGGTCCCTGTGATGCCTAGGCAAGCCATCCTTTGGATCTTGCCTAGTTTTTGTTTGGAACTGGATTTCCATATAGCCACCTAGTCACCACTAGGGTCATAACTGCCTTATGCAGTATTTTTTCAACGTGGCGATTCCAGGTTAGCTTAGAGTCCAATACGACTCCAAGATATTTTACCTCCCTGGCCATTGGGATGTTTCTACCGTATAGACTGAGAGTTCCAATACAATTTCCAAATATTTATGTGAATAAGCTGGCCTGGTCTCTAATTCTTTGGAAACCTTTAGCGATGTATAGTGTGGCTGATTATTACCATAATCCGAGAAAGTTATATAATGTGTTGCTCTACATTTATCGCTAAGTTATTACAATCAAACCACTTTTTGATTCCCAACCAATCCTGCTCTACTTTTAGTTTCAACAATTCCCATGTGTTATCATCGTAACGAATTGCGGTGTCATCGGAAAAGCGCACAATTATTCCTTTTGTTTGTTGTACAAATAAGGCATCCAAATAAATTATAAAGAGCAACGGGCTCAAAACACTTCCCTGCGGCACACCGTTAGTAACTGCTGCAAAATCACTAAGAACGCCACTAATGCTGACACAATGCATTATCTGCTTCAAATAGCTCTCCAGTAGTTTATGAGCTTTACCCCTTATTCCTATATGATATAACTTCTCCAACAATACCTTATGATTCACAGTAACAAATGCCCTTTCCAAGCCGAGGAAAATGCAGAGGCTACGTTTATTTGTTGAAGTAATTAGAGCGTCTTCTGTACTTCTACTATCTCCTACACCATGTTGATTGTCAGCCAATATTTAATACCTTTCCAAAAAAACATTTATTCTATCTTTAATAATCTTTTCTAATAGTTTAGAAATATTAAATATCAACAAAATTCGTCGTCCGTTCTTGTATATAGGTTTTACAACAGCAACCTCAAATACTTATGTTACCTCACTATATTCCAGGCATATATTTAAGAGATAAGTCATTTAGTTCCGAAATTTTCTTTAGTATTTAAAACTTTATATTGTCTATTCCTGGAGTTTTTCTGGCCTCTAGTGATCTTATCAGTTTGAACACCTTTTCTTCCGTCGCTGTTGTCATGTATACAGAGTTTATACTTCTCTGTAGACGACTGTATTTGTTTTCCCACATTCACATAATGAGAATTAAAAGCATCTGCAATCTCTTTCTTGTCAGTTAGTATACATGATCCCACTCTGACCTCAACCACTTCTTTCTTTCTTACTCTATCTGTCATTCTATTCACGGTATCCCATAGACTTTAAGCACCATTATTAAAACTTGTTACAATTTTCTTTTGATAATAACGTTTTTGTACCTCTCCTATAATACAAGTAACTTTAATACCGTAGAGTGTATACTCATTTTTGAGTTCTTCATTATAAAGACTAATTGGTGTCTTTTGATACAGTTCATTCTTCTTGTTCACCAATTTTATTATCTCCTTTGTTCTCCAGTCTTTTCTGGCTCTGACCTTTTGTCTAATTTTGATTTTTGTTGTGCATAACGATGTATAATATTGTAATGTTGTAACAAAAGATTCTGCAACTATATCGAAGTTACTTTCGTTAAACACCTTATACCACATTTCATTTTTCACAACCATTTTTAGCTTGTTATAATCTATCTCCCTATATCTAGCTTGTTCCCCACTTTTTGCTACAGCCAAACCATCAGCAAACTGAGCCACCACCGGAAAAATGATCAGTTACCGATGTCTTTAACAATTCCAGCAGAAGCATCCACTTTACAACGATACCTGGCAAAAACGAACAAACTACCTCGCTTTGGTAGTGCTCTGAAGCATAATTCGGTGGGATATAGTTTCAAGTTGAACACAGACGGGTATTGCGCCTAGACGACCCAGAGGGGAGCTGAGATTTTTAGGGAGTTAATTACACTGGAGGATGAGGCCTCAACAGTGAGCGAGACTCCATATGATACCACGTTGAGTCAAATACTGACGAATTCAGAGACGGGCTATATATATATATATATATATATATATATATATATATATATATATATATATATATATATATATATATATATATATATATATATATATATATATATATGTGTGTGTGTGTGTGTGTGTGTGTGTGTGTGTGTGTGTGTGTGTGTGTGTGTGTGTGTGTGTGTGAGCGCGCGTGCGTGTGTGCGCGCAGTGCGTGAATAATTAGCAATTTAGACATAGTATCTACACATGTGTAGCATTTAAAATCTCCTTAAAGCTGCCCTTGAAACAATAATGACAAGCAGGCTATGTGTATATATATATATATATATATATATATATATATATATATATATATATATATATATATATATATATATATAGTTCTATGGATCAAGTTGTTGTTCTGTTACACTTTGTGCTGTTAAATACTGCGTTTATTTAAAAATAAGAATCACTGAATGCCTATTATCGACTTTATTTAATTGGCAATAGATCGCAAGTGGTACACGGTTAAAAATTAAACTTGGGTATGGGCACTAGACGCTCATTGAAGAAATTTTGGAAAATTCTCCGCCTCGATCTCTCTTTGTGTTTTTTCTTGTTCGCCAAAAGAAAGAGATTCCAACGATAACGTACATACCCCTAGCTGTGAAGTAACAGCATTAATTAAAATTAACGTCATCTGCTGAGAAATAACGAGTCATCTCAGGCTACACTACACTAATAAAAGCGGGGATGGAACAAATCCTCTTAACGCCAGGTCTGAAATTCAAAGCGACATGTGGGGACATTGGAACTCGCGGTTTCCTCTCGACGTTATTACTATTACAATGCCTCTAATCCAGACTGGCCTGTGGCCTGTGGTTCGTTTCGCTAGGCGTTCAACCTTCTTTACTACACTCAGCCGTCTCTTCTTTTTTTTCTTCGTGTGACCATACACAGGTAACGTTGTAGTTTTTTTAGGTCGACACCTCTCACCTGAATAATGGCTTGTTCTCGGAATCGCACTAGCCGATTTACATACATATGTAAGCCAGTGGTAGCTTGTATGATTTTTATACAGGGTTAAAGTTAGATATAAGAAAGTGCGATCATTGTAGAATAATTGAGACATTTTCCGGAATATAAGCATTATTTGTGGCCCTATTTGTAAATTCTCTAGGCCAAAAACAATTTCGGGACGCAGCAAGTGCGTTATGGTAGTAAATTTTCATGAGATTTGTACACTATTATTATACGGCATACTACTAAAATTAATACTTTAAACTTACAGAAACCTTGACGTTCGATTTTAGAAGTTTTAGTACGCGCACATTTCAAAAGTGTTGCAATCTTTCTATTATCAAAAACAAAAAAATCTTGTGTTTTCAAACTCAATTTTCTATGAAGGTAGAAAATTAAATTCGGCTATATCTATAGATAGTGTAAGTCTCTTTAAAAGAAACTTGTATTACAAATTTCGTTAAAGTTATAAAAGCTTTCTAGAAGGAAACTTAATTTATAGTTAGGAAAGTAAAGTATCTGCCAAATTATAAACGTAGCAGTTATTTTTCCTTATTGATCGCCTGAATGATTTCGTTTTAGTCAACCTAATCAAATCGGTTTTTTAACACGGAGTAGATATTGAAATTTAAAATCTTTCATTCTATATTTCACAAAGCTGAGAACTTCAGCGAAACTGCGGTTATACATTCAGTAAAATAATCTAAATCAATTTGTTTATTTATCCAAGTTTACCAACTTTTCTGAAAAACGTATTATAGTGACTTTCAATCGCCCGTCACACAAAAACGACCATTCTAAATGAATAAACGTTTGGAATTAAAGTTGTAGGGCATCAAATTGTGTGTTTAACGAGTATCTTGGAATGGAATTATTTATTCCACATACACAGAAAACCTCTGCAGCCACTCAAAAGCCCTGGTTCTCTAAATCATGTGACAAGGCAAGACTTGAAAAGCTCACAAAAAGCTTCTACACAATCCCAGTCAAGAAAACCGTCAAGCATTTAACGACGCAAGAAACCGCTATGAAGGCATTCTTTCTGAGGCAAAAAACTCGTTTAATAACTGCATCAAAAACAAAGTCCTCTCAAGCTCCAACGGCGACAAACCCTTCTGAACTCTTGCTAAATCTATTGGGAATAATTTCCGCAAGAGCACGTTCCCACCTCTTGTCTCAGGGGATGAAATCGTTTCTACCGCCCTGGGCAAGGCTGAACTTTTTGCCTTGTTGTTCGCTGGCAATTCTACTCTCAACCCACCTTCAAATGTTCAACCACCAACAGTCCCCAATGTCACGCATAAAATGACTGATATCATTTTCAAAACTAAAAAGGTACGAAAGATGCTCTCTTCTCTTAATACCAGGAAAGCCTCTGGCCTTGACGATATCCCAGCAATTGTTCTCAAAAAATGCGCACCAGAACTTGCTCCTGTCCTGACTCGTCTGTTTCAGACATCTTACAATATAGGCATATTCCCTAGTAACTGGAAAACTGCTCGAGTACAACTTGTCCCCAAGAAAGGATCCAAAGCGCTTCCTAGCAACTACAGACCTATTTATCTCCTTTCAGTCGTCTCGAAAGTGATAGAAAAGTATATAAACATCGAATTAGTAAAATTTCTTGAAAAACACAGTTTAATCCACGACAGGCAGTATGGATTCCGTCAGCGCAGATCAACTGCCGACCTCCTTTCCTTTGTCACCCATTCTTGGAACAAGTCTATGGAACTACACGGTGAATCCCAGATTGTCGCTCTAGACATATCCAAAGCATTCGACCAGGTCTGGCACGCAGCGCTGCTTAATAAACTACCGGCCTATGGCCTACCACCAAAACTCTGTACGTGGACAGCAAATTTCCTCTCCAACCGGAGCATTTCTGTTGTCGTGGATGGCAATTCCTCTAAACTGTATCCAATTAATGCAGGAGCCCCTCAAGGTTCAGCTTTAGCCCCTACTTTGTTTCTTCTCCACATCTATGACCTCCTCTCTAGCACATCCAACCCAGTTCACAGTTACGCGGATGACAGCACCCTCCACTGAAATATACAATATTCTAAGCATGTCTCTTTAGCCCAGTTAGATGATGATCGCAGACTCATGGAGGGTTCTATCTCCGTGGATCTCCAAAAAATATTTGACTGGGGAAGTAGAAATCTTGTACAATTCAACCCCACCAAATCATAGTCTTGTTTTCTTTCTCATAAGAGATACACCAGCCCTAGACCCATCACAATAAACAACCAAGTTATTCAAAGTAATGAGTCCTTTTCACTTGTTGGCATTTCTGTGGATCGAAATCTCAATTGGCACCAACATGTCACATCAATTGCAGAAGCGGTTGCTAAGAAATTAGGTTTCCTCTTTCGGGCTCGCAAATACTTTTCACCAGCTAATCTCTATACCTTATGTACTTCACAAATAAGACCAAACCTCGAATACTGCTCCCACGTCTGGGGTGCTGATGCTGCTTCTACACTCGCTATCCTGGACTCCGTTGCACACCGACGTGCCGTTGGTGACCTCTCTCTCTCTCTTTTATAAATATCTGCACGGGCACTGCTCAGAGGAGCTTTCTTCCATAGTTCCTCCACCTGCTGCCCCCAACAGATCTACCAGGGGAACAGAGCGAATGCACCCTTTTACTGTTAAGGTCACCAGACATAGAACATCTTGTTATGCCCGCTCTTTTGTCCCGAGGACTTCCAAGTTATGGAATTCCTTGGGATGTTTTTCCTTCTCCCCCGAACCTCCAAATCTTCAAGTCCAGAATTAAGAAGTTGCCTCGTTCCTCCTTGTCGACACCCACGGTACGATAGCATTTAGGCTGTGTTGGTTGTGTGTTGTTGAAACAATAAAAAACCTTAAATTTAGAATTTGGTCAAGTACATACCGATAAATTTCAAATTTTCCTAAGCTTGCCATATGTCATATCATGAAACTAGGCGACGTGAATATAATTTACTGAGAATCAGTATTGTATATTAAACATAAAATAAAAATTTTAGTATTTATCAGTACCGACACTGCAATTTAATTTTGGTCAAAAATTAATAACCATTTTGTGGCATATATATATATATATATATATATATATATATATATATATATATATATATATATATATATATATATATATATATATATATATATATATATATATATATATATATATATAGTAGAGGGTCTTAAGATTTGCTCTACGAATGTAGAGTGATACCAACTTGTAACACTATTGTGAGACGACTAGCAGGATCTTAACTTAGACATAATAACAAATAAACACACAATCTCATTAACGGCAATGTCTTCGACTTGCCCAGATAGTTTTTGGATTTCCTTGAGCTATATCTACATTTGATTTTTCATGAAAACCTACATTTAGATCACAACGTTGTTCTATATGTAAGAGGCTCTATTCATACGTTTTTCTTGCAAGACTATGAAACTCTTCAAATGGCAGTTAGAAATATAGCGTTTAGGCTTGATCTGGAAGGCCTCTTTCCAGAAACGTATAAAATATGTTCAGCTGGTTGCAAAATGGATAACCTTGTTACGATCCTATTGCCAACAAACAAAAAATGATTTATCTAGAGGAACACATGTCCATATGAACGGCCGAACTAAGTGCAATAAAAGCAGTCCTTCACTATATTGAGGAGAAACAAATAAACCAAGCCATAATTATAACAGATAGTAAAACTGCAGTTCAGAAAATGCACCCTATCGGGAATTATGTAATTCAGTTAATCGTTAATAAAATACATTTTATGAAAACTAGTGGCCAACTTGTAACTATAGCATGGTTGAAGGGTCATTGTGGCATACAACACAATGAGACGGTTGATAAAATTGCAAAGATGTCGGGGGATACGGGTGAGACGGCGGAATACAAAACTCCAGATTCAGATTTATATGGTATGATTACAAAAAGACAGAAGCAACTATGGCAAATAAAATATACATTTGATAAAGTTGGGGAAATGTATCAGCCAGATCTCTCCTCCAAACCGTGGTTTTATTACGGAAACTTCTCAAAACAGGAAATAAAATATATATTTCGTTGAAGAACTAATCATGTATTATGTCCAGCCTATTTGTTTCAAATTAAATTAAAAGACAGTCCATATTGTAAGTGCATGTAATATGGGGATATCGAACGTCTCCCGGTATCATGTATATTAAGAAAGAACAAAATGGAACAATTTATGTGATTTATCCAAAATCACTTTGTTAATAAACCCTGCAACCTAGCTCAACTATTAGCCACAAAAGATATAGGGATATTATATAGGCTTTAAACAAACATATCAAAAATATGAAAATCAAATGATAGAGTATAACCTCGCGGCTCCAAGCTCAGCGACAGGGCGGTGTTCAGCTCACTCGCGGGAGGGAGTCTGCTGGCGGCCGGTTATCCGCAGGGGAGCACTCTGTCTCCCTTGCTCTGGTGCCTAGTCGTGGACGGCCTGCTGGAAAGGCTCTCGGGCGCCTCGCCATATGGTCCACGCGGTTTCCAACACTTTTCAGAAGGTCACGTGGCTGCTACGGGCCTGTGTGCGCCCAATACACAGGGGACAACGAAGGACTCTAACTGATAAGTGTGAACTATAGAACGATCATCGATGAAATGGGCGTTTTGCAGAGTTTTTGATTCCGAAGTCTTCATGGGTCTAGGGGTCGAGAAGGGGTAGGCGGCTTCTCTAGCCAATCAGACCGCCGTTCGAAAACGTAAATCGGTGACATCTTCGAGTTGACCATCATTGCTTGACGTGTCCAGGGTGACTAACTGTATTTTGGTCTCCGCAGTCGGCACGTGCATGTGGCAAAAAAAGTGTCGTGAATAACGACGGAACATACCGCCCACCGGAAATTACAGTCTGGTGTAATTTCCCAAAAAAAGTAAAACTATACAAAACAAAACGACAGTGCTCAATGCACGATATTCAGGTGGGATATTCTCCAGGAGTTGGCTTCAAACTCGGACGCGAGGTTGGCGTATCTGTTCAGTTCAAGGTGTAGAGCCTTGGTGGTAAAACAAACAAAAAGACATATATACTTTTTGACATCTGGCTCTACGAAAGCAACGATATAGAATTCGAAAAGGACCTCCAAAATCGACACCAGTTACGGTAAATGTTTTAGCCTGAGAGACACGGGAACCGGGCAGCTCGCCCATGGGAGGAGTGACATGGCTTGGTTTAAGGCGGAAACACTTATTGCATTTTGAAAGCTGGCTACTCACAATGCGCCGCGCATCTAATATCCAAAAGTTTTGCTGAAGAAGGTGCACTGTGGTATTAACCCCCGAGTAAAAATTTCGTAGATGTATATCTTTGATGAGAAAATCTGTGAATTTGTGTTTTCTAGGAAGTAGTGCTGGGTGTTTTGAAACATAGGACAACTCAGATTGGGAAAGACGGCCACCTACACGAAGGATGCCGTCGTAATCAAGGAAATGGGCTATGTTCTGAAGTTGTTTTGAACATTTCTGGGAGAGTTGCAAGGAACGAATTTCCACCTCAAAAGCTCGATGCTGCACCGACTTTACTATAGCCATTAGCGCCCCGTGTCGCTTTAACGCCGATAAAGGATCTGATGCTTTGTTAAATTTTGTAGTGTTCTGCGCAAAACCAAGGCACCAGGCAACGACTGCTTGCACTTATTGAGTAATGGGTACTTCTCGCAAAGATTATCCACTAGAATTGATGCTGTGTGCGTAAGAAAGGTAACTTTCTTCTCTTCGCTGGGCCAACACTCACTTGACAGCTGTAACCATAAGGACCCCGTCCACCATAGTGAATATGAGAGATGAATATGAGAGAAGCATCGAGAAGCAGGATCCGCAGGATTATCCTGGGACTCTACATGTCTCCAACACTCTGGGGAAACTATCAGACCGTCGTTCGAAAACGTAAATCTCCAGGGTGACATCTTCGGGTTGACCATCATTGCTTGACGTGCCCAGGGTGACCAACTGTATTTGGGTGTCCATAGTCGGCACGTGCGTGTGGCAAAAAAGGTGTCGAGAATAACGACGGAACAACAAGGCTTAATAAAATTTAATTGGAAAGCGCACACTCAAACAGCTATCGAAGTGCCGTTGGCATTTGAAGTCTATTATTTCGAATATGCGCCCATACTATAACTGAAAACTTTATCGTTTTCACTTTACAGATGGAAAAGGCGCTGGATCATTTTTAGCGAAACAAGGATACAACTGGAAGTACACGACGAAATAAATGTTTCTGTCCCTGTTACAGCGCTTAACCAGCTTTTTAAATCATATGAGAAAAGAAGTCTAATTTGACTGGCCTATTCCTAAAAAGCTAAAAAAAATTATTTTATCCAGGAATGTTGCATGCTAGACAAGAACAAAATATTTTCAGATACAAATTTAAAAAGAAGAATTTAAGAAGTGGGCGATGCACGATATCATATGCAGAATGCTTTGAATGAAAACAAAGGCAAGTTTCGGGCAACTACAACAAAGTATGTTATAGAATGGGCCATATACATGGCATGCGTATTTAATTTTCAAAGGTGGCGCCGCTGATTTATTCGCGGTGTACCTATATGTTCTTGTACTGACCACATCTAATTTGTTTGTCGCTACAGCCGTTTTTAAGAGTCCATTTTCTGGATTCTGTGAATTCGAATAATCTTATGTTATGCAGACAATTTAACCGGTTCCATATCAGAATAACGTGCAGAACCAATGCTGATTTGGTCCCTATGCAATTTTATCAACAATACGACGATAATAACCGTAGCAGGTGTTAAGATGCGAACACAAATGTGTCCTGGTCAGAAAATTTCAATATGCTATTATTCAAACAACAAAAGCACCATTTTAAAACTTTAAAATTACATCCACAGTTTACATAAAAAACCCGCTTTGTTGTTGCCATGACTGCAGTTATGGTAATTCTATTTCAAACAAAATGCCTGGACGCAGTAAATGGGTTATGGTAGCGAATTTTCATAAAAATATTTCTAATCGCGGGAAAATAACAAAAGAATTAGTTTCGGCGATGCAAACTCGTTTGAGGAAAAAGGAATTTTCAGAAAAATCGGTGTGATTGGGTCATCCAAAAAATTACATTTCTTCCGGGGAAATTTTGTATCTTCGAAAATAACAAAGGTATTTTAATAATATTATGGACACACGTTACCTTTATAAAATAGCACATACCAAACTTTAGAGTTTCTAGATTTAGAGAACAGAGTTATATACAAGGTGAAGCGCCAAGAATTTCTGTTAGGAGTTTCTCAATAACCGAACCGATTTTAATTCGGAAAATTTCGATTCCTAGGTTTTTGGCAAAGCCCAATTAAACTAAAATATTTTTACATACAGACTTGGAGACTACTTCTATGGATTCACTGTTGGTTTTCGTTTTTGTATGTGAAGGACGTAGCCAGCACGTAAGCTAACTGGAGCAAGTGGCCCTTATGAATTCTGGATGTTCTAGGATGTTCCTCAACGTTTATGTGACTAGTTTCGCTGCTTGGCAGCATTCTCAGGCAGATAAAAATTGAATTAGTACGAAATCATGACAACTACAAATAAAGATCTGTTGCTATGTTATGATATGATGTTTTGATCAAATTTTTTTTATCAAATTGAAAATAAAATGAAACACAGATGACAGATGTGGCTTTCAAAATGTCTACGTGATGTATCTCAATATTTAACATAAAAATAAAACTAGCCTATAATAACTATGATAACAGTTACAACAATAAAATAACTAAACAATAACAGTATAAAAGTAGTCTCTATACAACGAAAATATCGACATACATCAACTCATTATCTTATTACAACTTTTTTGAAAGAATAGTTAAATTTATTTTCTTTGACTTATTTAATTAGAAAGAAGAACATCAAAGAAAGGGGAATTCATTAAATCAGTTTGCTCGTTTAAAACTATGTAACTATTGTCGCGTGTGTGCTTTTTGACTTCTAAAGCTTCAAAAAGGTCTAGTTTACGTTTGTCATTATAAAAATGTAGTGATTGTATGCGGTTATTTACTGTAGGTCTATGTTCGGTATCAATAATATGTTTTGCAAATGTAGATTTGTCAGCGTGGTTATTTCTAAATGCAGAAATATGTTCTTTGTATCGGGTGTTAAAATTTCTAGAAGTTTGACCTATGCAGATTGCGTTACATTGTGTACAAGCTAATTTATAAACTCCAGCTTTTGTCAGGAAACAAGATTTTTCTTTCGCGTTAAATAGTAAGCCACGCGTCGTGTTGTAAGATTTAAAAGCTACCTTTGTATTTGTACAGGTATTTAAAATTTTGGCAATGTTTTCTGAAATGGTTCCAAAATAAGTTATCGAAACGTATCTGTTGTCTTCTTTGTCTCTAATATTTGGATAAATTAAATTAATCGCTAGTTTGTATTCTTTTCTCTCGATCATTTTATTTATTATTTTAACAGAGTAGCCATTATTAAATGCTGTTTGCTTCATTATTGAAATTTCTTTTTCAAATTGTTTTGTGACATAGGTATTGAAAATGCACGATGTATCATAGAAATGTAGGCGACAGCTTTTGTGAAAAAGGATGACATGAATCGTATGGGATGGTTGTGTCAGTGTAAGTTGGTTTCCTATATATTGAAAAGTCAAATGAATTATTTTCTTTCCTATATATTGAAAAGTCAAATGAATTATTTTCTAACTTTCTAATTGTTAAGTCTAAAAAATGTATACAACTGTTAGCTTCTTCTTCTAAAGTAAACTTAATATATGTGTGAAAGTTATTAATAAAATTAAAAAATTCATTTAATTCTGTATGACTACCTTTAAAACATGCTAAAATATCATCTACGTATGTGTACCAAAAGACAATATTATGCGAAAGTTCTGATGTTAAAATTTGGTTTCCTAAGTTTTCCATAAATATGTTGGCCAATAAAAGTGACAACGGACTACCCATAGGTAGGCCTTCATTTTGCATATAAATTTTATTATTAAATTTTAAATAGTTTTGTTTTATACATTCGTTAAAAAGATTCATTATTTCTTGTCTTTTTGTGACATTTACGTTCTTTTCTATTAAAACATTTTCTAATAGAGGTAAACATTCCCTAGGGGGTATCTTAGAATACATGCTACAAACATCAAACGAGACTAATTTACTATTTGTGGGAATAATTAAGTTATTTAATTTTAACTGAATATTTTGGAAAGTAATTGTATTCTCTAATAAGTGAAACCAGTTTGCTCGCTATTTTATGATTAGGTGTATTAACATAGCTAACTACTGGCCTCATCGGTATATTTGGCTTATGAATTTTCAGGAAGCTAAATATATAAAGGCCCGCAACCACCAAAAATGTGTGGCTACATTAAATTAATTATTTCTAATTAAATAAGTCAAAGAAAATAAATTTAACTATTCTTTCAAAAAAGTTGTAATAAGATAATGAGTTGATGTATGTCAATAATTGCGTTATATAGAGACTGCTTTTATACTGTTATTGTTTAGTTATTTTATTGTTGTAACTGTTATCATAGTTATTATAGGCTAGTTCTATTTTTATGTTAAATATTGAGATACATCACGTAGACATTTTGAAAGCCACATCTGTCATCTGTGTTTCATTTTATTTTCAATTTGATAAAAAAATTTTGATCAAAACATCATATCATAACATAGCAACAGATCTTTATTTGTAGTTGTCATGATTTCGTACTAATTCAATTTTTATCTGCCTGAGAATGCTGTCAAGCAGCGAAGCTAGTCACAGAAACGTTGAAAAACATCCTAGAACATCCAGAATTCATAAGTGCCACTTGCTCCAGTTGGCTTACGCGCTGGCTACGTCCTTCACCTACAAAAACGAAAACCAACAGTGAAGCCAGAGAAGTAGTCTCCAAATCTGTATGTAGTATGTACCAGTTTCACCAAGTAAGGGCAACAACAATCAATGAATTTAAAATATTTTTGCTCACGTGACACTCCCGGTTCTACCGGAAGTGTCCATCCACTTTGTTATTTTGAATACAGTATGCTACTTTTTAATAGATTTTTGAATTCTACTCGTAATTTAAGGTAGGCTTTGACTAGCATACTATGTGTCTGAAATAAACCATTTTCAAAATATTTCGTTTTTTTTTTCGCAAATTTTCGCAAAATAATGGCTGCACTTTATACCTCATAACTTGAAGAAAAAATAAGCTACATGATTCATATTTTGCACACAACACGCCAGTATTTGTACCTTTACAGGGTTTATACTAAAAACAGCATATCAATTTCCCTGACTTTTCCCTGAGATGCCAAAATATATTTCCCTGACTTTGATGTTCTACAATTTAACCCCAACATGTGTAATACACTACTACAGAATACAATTGGACTTCGCGTCATGGCGAAAAACACTCTTCTCCATTGCAAATGCAAAGCGACCATTGAACGCAAAATTAAAAAAAAACAATTACTTTTGTTTTGTGGAAAAAGAAATCATTAAATGAATGGTTCAGAATTACACAAAAATGAAACACCTTGTTTCAGTTCTTTATCATAAAAAGGAAACAAATAATTTTTCCCTGACATGGACAAAAATTCCCTGACAAGTCAATTTTCAAATTTTTCGCCAATTTTTCCCTAACAAAATTTTTTCATCTACAAATTCCCTGACTTTCCCAGTTTTCCAGACTAGTCGGAACCCTTCTTCATCACACGTGTTACAGTTTTGCGTTACAACATACAGGATGAGAGAAATCGACTTGGCAACTTGACAAAATTCAACTAATCAAAACTTACGTTTTCAAATGGGACACCTGTATTTTATTAACTACGTTAAGTGACATTTTTAATATCTTTCGATTGGCATTAGCATTCCGTATACCTATATCTAATAGTTTTTGTCTAATCATGTTTGTCCAAAATCACAACCTTATAACCTTTATCTGCTTTAACATAAAAGCAATCTTTCTCTCACAATTGTAGTCGTCAATTATTTAGAACATTTTATCCTCTGATGGCGCCAACTTGGTTAGTGAAACGATCGTAAGGTTTTTTTAATGTGCTCTGGTGATTTGGGTTCTTCAAGTGTACTTATCAGTGCTCATCACAGGTACCAATTTTCACTTAGTGAAGAGCATGTGATTTTTAACAAAGAAAACAAAAGTAGCTAAATACATTTCAATTATGGAATACCCTGCCTCGCAGTGAAAGACATCGCGAGCAATGCAACAAAACTAACTGGTTAAGAAAAACCAATTTGTTCGTCTACAAATCCCAAATATGTTTCGGAAACGTCTGAGAAGGCGTCTAGATTCAATTCCGACACTAGTTTCTGGGAGAAAAAGACAATGCAGAGATTTATTTATTATTCGACGGTGGACGTAGGCATTTCGAATTCTTCTCGTTGGACAACTGACACCGATCTGATGGTAAAACGAGTCTGGTTCGAGAAGAAATAAAAAGCGTATCACACATCTACGTCTTCAGCACAACATTTCTTTAAGTTTATTATTATACAGAAGAACCCTGATTATGGGAGATTTACACATGGAAGATGCCACTCAATATATTCAGCTCTGTCTGCATAACAATATACCTTGATTGTAGACGATTTTTTTATCTGATTACATTCGAAAAACACGTAACCTTTACATGCACCTAATCTGAGTTTGAAATAAGCTTTTTGCGAATTTTCTTATAGAAAAAACTTTATTTTGGCGATCTCCACTAGATTTTTGAAAAAATGTATTCAAATGTGCGCGCACTAGACCCTTGGAACCCATATCGGAGCTCAGTTTCATACTTTATATGTATAACTCAAAAAATAATGAACAGATTTCTATGAAATTTGGCACGCGTGTTCTTCTCGTACATAGCTTGGATAAGTTTGCTGGTCAGGAAATTTGTTTGTAAATTTTCGTAGATATACAGGGGTTTCAAACTTTATTCTGCCCTATTGTTAACTTGGTATTATTGGAGCTACACAGTTATTTAAATGGACAAACTAGTAGTATTTTTTCCGCTGATTACGATGATGAACCCGGAATAAAAGCTAACGTCGCGTCGGCGAGTTACATCAAGAATTCCAATTTTTCAAATGGGACATCAGTATACCATCCTCCCCATCAGTAGGAAATTGTATTTTGAACAAAACTTGTCTTATGGCATTTTATCCTAAAGTCAAAGATGAAAAAGCAATTGATTATTTTTCACGCTGGGTGTGTTAGTTCTTGTAACTTTGCCTTACCATAAAGTAGAATGTGAGAGAAATATCCATGAGGTGACACAGTATTTATATTAATTAATATAAACTTCTACAACGAAATTTAAATTTAATGCTCCCAAACACCACGTTCTTGCTCCAAGCATTTTTGAGCCCGCTTGTAATCGCTTATAGTGGCTCTGGCAGTGATTCCACCATCAATATTATTGACAGCATGAATGATGATGCTTGGCTGGAGATCCACAAGATTGTTATACCGTCTTATAAACGTCACACTTTTCAAATATGCCCAAAAGAAAACATCCATTGGCGTTATGTCTGGTGATCGAGGAGGCACACAGATAGGGCCGTTAGTTGATAAATATCTGCCAGCAAAAAAGTCTTGTAATAGGATATCAATCTGGCGAACATTGTAGACAGGAGCACCATGTGGCTGAAAATTGATGTGTTTTCTGTCCATTAAATTCAGGTCATTAAAGAAGTCTCGAAGTGTGGCGGCTATAATTCGGCCTACCGCTCACTAGTTAATGCAACTTGATATCATACAGAGCATGCAATTTTGTTGAACCAATCAAATCACACCAAACATTAAGACTAAAGCGTCTCAGCGTCTCTGCGGGTTACATTCTCTAGATTTTAATAATGACTGTTTTTTGTGTTAAACATGTCCCTATTGGAGAAATTTGATTCGTCACTCCAGAGTTAAAAGGAAAAAAGTTATAAGCATTTAATTATAACAATGTTTAGCGCCACCGGAGGGGCGATTTGAAACGTCGAAATTGGTAATTTCTAAACAGATATTCTGAAACAAATGCAGGTTATGGACCACAAACATTGTCAAAAATATGTTAAACCAGGTGTTAAATTTCTGTTCCAACAGCTGCTGTTTTTAATTTGATTAAAATATTTGCAGAAAATTTATTGGAAATAGAACCTTTCTGCGATTTTTCGGCTGCAGCTCAAATTACAGACTTTGTGATTTAAACGTGTAATGTATTTTTATTTAACAAAATCAATTAGAAAAAATATGTCTTCAGACAAGAGATATAAACGGACAAACCTTACATAATCAGTAGCAACCGGCTGTTACCTGGTCTAGGTCTGATATTAGTGATTTTTTTAAATATTTGTTACGTAAATTTCGTTAAAAAGAATTGGCATGTTTTAATGAATTTTATTTTGATATGTAAAAAAACTTTCTAATTTTCGAGGACAAGATTTTTTTGTTGCTTGTTTCGTAAAACTCTCAACAGTAAATTGTACATAATATTATGTCTTTTTTCAATAAAAGCAGGCATCAAATTTGGTTACCGTTATAACCTTGATAGTAGAAACAATGTACCATATTTGATCAAAATAACTTTATTGTTTGAAAAAGTACAAAAATCAACGAATCATATAAACGAAAGCAGATCTGAAGCCGCCATTTTCATGGAATCCGCTTTTTATTGGTAAAAACGTCGTATCATAATTTTTGATGTGCGCCAAAAAGGTAAAAAGTTGCAAAACAATTGAAATCACTCAAAAACAATGAACATTATAATTTTGTTTCCTTACAAACATGCATTATAATTCGATGGAAAATGAAAAAATTCAATAAAATAATGGGTGTTCGATTAAAAAAAAAAAGAAATTTGTGTCACCAACGACTTATGGGCCATCTTGTGATTATTAAAATAATTTTGCAAGGTGCAACTCAGGACACCCTATAATTAACGTATACAATTTTTTCTCTTATCTTGTATAAAAAAATATATATTGAGCTTTACCATAGAAATTTGTCACCCTGTATAAGTGATTTCTAGGGGGACAACTTCGCAACAATTTAATGGTCGCGGCCTCCCCAATAGCGAAATTTTTCTATGAAAATTAGCTGAACATTACAGACTATTAAACTGTACACTCTATAGCTAAAACGACTGCCAAAGTATCAGAGAAAAGATTTATTTGAAATCATTTTTCTGCAAATATGTTACTAAAATTAAGGACAATGACAGTTGAGCTGAAACTTAAGGCTTTGTAAAACAAGTTTCCTCCAACACTTTCTCTACATAACCCGTATTTGTTTCAGGTTCTTTGTCTAAATGTTTGCACAATTTTGACGTTTTAAATAGCGACTACGACGTTTTAAGAAAAAAACTACAAAATTTTAAAACTAGTACACTAAGTGATGATTGGAACCTGTGATGAGCACTGATAGGCACACTTGGAGAACCAAAATCACCACAACACATTAAAAAAAAACCGGACGATCGTTTCACTAACCAAGTTAGCGTCATCAGAGGATGAATAATTCTGAATTATTCGCCATCTGATGACGCTAACTTGTTTAGTGCAACGATCGTCAAGTTTTTTAAAAATGTGTTGTGGTGATTTGGGTTCTCCAAGTGCGCTTATTAAAAACAAGTAATTGTCCGGTATTTTTGGACCTTTTTGCTCCAAAAAACTTACTCTTGGTCTATAATATAAAATAAATTTTATTATGCATAACTTATTTTTATTTAACTTAGAGATCTAAATTGGTATATATATATATATATATATATATATATATATATATATATATATATATATATATATATATAATACCTTTTATAATATATACCTGCGTACCAAATTTGGTCGCCATAGGTTAGTTATTTCCGGAGATACAAATTTTTTCCGAAAGAAAACCCTTTTTTTTTTCAGGAACTACTGGTGCGATTTTCCTGACTAACGAAATTATCCAAGCCATTTGCAAAAGAAACGCACTTACCAAATTTAATTTAAAGCGGCCCATTATTTTTTGTGTTATCCGTGTGATACATACACACACACAAATATATATATATATATATATATATATATATATATATATATATATATATATATATATATATATATATATATATATATATATATGTATCTGGGGTGTGTGTGTGTGAAAATTAGCCAAAAATTATAGACCGTTAAACCACAAACTTAACTAAAACTACTGCCAAAGCATCAGAGTAAGTATCTATTTGAAATGAATTTTCTGGAAATATTTTATTAAAATGAAGGGCAATGATGGTTGAAGTTGAAACTTAAGGGTTTGCAAAACACTCTTTACATAATCCGTGTTGCCAATTTTAACGTTTCAAATCGCGATTGTTTACGTTTTTAGGCAAATCCCAATTTTTGTTTCTTTAAATACCTCTAACTTTTTTGTCTTTAAACTTAGAGACCTAAATTTTGGTCAATGGTTCACCATTTATTTATATATATATATATATATATATATATATATATATATATATATATATATATATATATATATATATATATATATATATATATATATATATATATATATATATAGTTGAAACTGACCCCGGTTATGGAGTCTAGGGGCCTTAGCTCGCGCTCATTTGAATAAATTTTTTCAAAATTCAAAAGTCGAGAACTCCTCATTAGTGATATTAAAAAGGAAATTCACTAAAACAATAAATTCCTCGGACACAATTTTCTACAAAACTAGAAACTTAATGATAAGCGTAAACTTCACTTTTTAGAAGCTTTTGAAACAAAACACATTCACACTAACTACATTATCTTAATGAGCTCACTGAATATTGCTGAGGTTTTTGTATCAATTTCTATAGTTTCCAGATCATAGGCTTCTTAGCTTAACATTTTATTTTGCCCTCCTAGAATTTTGAATTTGGTATCTTTGGTAATTTATATGTAATAAGGCCAGATAAATATCGTAGAAGGCTAATAAAAAAATCCACAAAAACCTCATTTGCCTTTTGACGTGACATCCAAAAATCTTTTAGATCACATTCGTGAACCTATCAAAAGCACATGATCCCACTGAACCTAAAAATACAAGATGAAAGAGTAAATGTACATCAGCAAGTGACCAAATACGTCAGACAATGACGAAATACTTCCTGTGACTTTGAGACCTTGTGATCTGATTTAAAGTCTAATTACATAACATTACTCTAAGGTGTTTATAAAAAGAAACACATTCATTAAACAGCAATCATTCTACTATAAATTTCTATTTTAGTCTTCTGAAAATATATTTTCGATATATACTATCAGTAAAACGTTTTTAAAATTACGCTGACGTTGACCATTCATACCGTGTTAATTTTAGAGTCGATTCATTAAATGGTTTCTAAGTAATCAATAGTACGAGGTAAGCGCCAAAACTTTACGGCCTGACATAGATCCAGGTTTTGCGTAATCTGCAGGCTGGATAAAGCGTTTTCATAACATGCACCCCAGCAAATTATGCTTAACTTAAGATAGAATCCACCAGTGAGTTATAAGTCAAGAACGTGTTTTGTATTGGTAGTATGTTACGTAAGTTATAAAACCTATGTATTGTATTGACGATGTGGAAGTAATAATTAAAATGTATATGTTTTCTCTTAGTTGTTTAAAAAATAAAGCAAATCCGCGATTCAAAGCTGCTAAAATATAAATACATTACCAGTGAGACAATCGTCAATGTAGAGCAGCCAACAAGATTTATCATATTCAGCTAAACTTACCTGAAACAGAAAAAAATGTTAAGTTATTTTTTATAACACTGTAAAAAAACTATAATTAACATAACGATATTGTTGAAAACGGCGTCAAATATTAAAACATCTATTAACATTGCAACCCAGTATGTAAAATAGTTTACTTGGTCTAATAATTAACACAAACCAGTTACTAACTTCATATTACCTATTTTTTATATATAGTACAGGCAATAGAGGAGCCCGTTACTCTTGTGTATAATGCATTAAATTACAGGAGTTATTTTTTTGACAGATAGGTTCAGAATGACGTACTGAATGTAAAAACACAAAATGCTTACAAATTAGGAGGGCGGAAGTGCCGCCATTTTGAGAAAAACCGTTTCGGTCTATATCTCCGTAACCGTGCACTCTAGGCCAAAAATGGTAATGACCTTTATTGTAGATAATTACATTTCTCATCTTTTTTGTTAATTTTTTTGTATCACTCACCGTTTACAACTTATACGACTATTAGCATTCATTTATTGACTTTTAGTGAATTTTCTTTAAAAAATTCACTAATGAGAGGTCCCCACTGTTGAATTTTGAAAAAAAAAATTCTTTCGAAAAAAATTCATATCTCCGGAATTAACAAAGTAAGGGCAACCAAATTTGGTACGCAGGTTTACATCCTTATAGGTAAGTTACCTACCAAAATTTAGCTATGTAGATCAAAAGACAAAAAGTTATAGGCATTTAAAAAAGGGGGTTTTCCTCAAAACGTCAAAGTGGCGATTTAAAACGTCAAAATTGGCAACATTTAGGCAAATAACTTAAATCTAATACGGGCTATAGAAATAAAATGTCTCAAGAAGGATGTTTTACAAACCCTAAAGTCTTAGTTTCAACCGTCATTGTCCTTCATTTTACTAAAATATTTGCAGAAAATTCATTTCAAATAGACCCTTTCTCTGATGCTTGGCAGTAGCCTTAGCTACAGAGTTTATCATTTAATGGTATATAATTTTTGTCGAATTTTCGTAAAAAAATAATAAAGCTCAATATATCCGTTATTATATAAGATATGAAGAAAATTTGTATATATTAATTAAAGGGTGTCTTGAGCTACATCTTAAAATAATATTTCTGCAATCACAGGGTGGCCCATAAGTCGTTGGTGATACAAATTTCCTTTTTTTAATCAAACACGCCTTATGTTATTGCATTTTTGCATTTTCCATCGAAATATAATGCATGTTTGTAAGAAAATAAATTCTGGACGCAGCAAGTGCGTTATGGTAGCGAATTATGATCAAATGTTTCATATTTGAACAGCTCAATTAGCTATTAACCTATAAGGTTGACCAAGAAACGTGTTTTTTCGGAAACATTTTAAGTTAACTTTTGGAAATTTTTGTACATTTTCACACAATCAAGTTATTTTAATGGAACATGGCACATTGTTTTTACTATATAGGTTATACTGGTAACCAAATTTAATGCATGCTTTCTTAAAAAAACACACATGTTTGTTATTAAAAAGATTTTTATGAAAATTCACTACCATAACGCACTTGCTGCGTCCAGAATTTTTACCTATATTTTGGTTAATAATTGTTTAAGAAATAAAAAGCTTATAACTTAACTTTTTAATCAACAGATTTCCTACAATTTTTAATGAAAACTTTTTTCTCAAATCAATATTTTCAAAGTTAGAACGCGTTAAATGTTGCACTTTTCAATAGACAAATTTTTCTGGAAATATTTTAGTAAAATGAAGGACAATG
Organism: Tillus elongatus; assembly: GCA_964006375.1. NCBI lineage: Eukaryota > Metazoa > Arthropoda > Insecta > Coleoptera > Cleridae > Tillus > Tillus elongatus. The sequence continues at coordinate 31,438,429 of OZ023268.1, read as the reverse complement.
ACGGTTGAAGCTAAGACTTCAGGCTTTGTAAAACATTCTTCTTAAGACATTTTCTTTCTATAGCTTATATTAGTTTCAGGTTGTTTGCCTAAAAGTTGCCAATTTTGACGTTTTAAATCGCGATTTTGACGTTTTGGGGGAAACCCCAATTTATTTTTCTATAAATGCCTATAACTTTTTATCTTTAAACCTACAAAACTAAATTTTGGTAAGTAATTTACCTATTATGACATAAACCGGCGTACCAAATTTGGTTGCCCTTACTTTGTTATTTCCGGAGATATGATTTTTTTTTTCGAAAGAAAAACAAAATTTTCCGGGAAAACCTGTGCCAATTTTCCTGGCTAACTAACTTTTCCAAGCCAGTTGCAAAAGGAAGGTATTCACCAAATTTAATCAAAATTGACCCATTATTTTTTAAGTTATCGGTGTGATATATATATATATATATATATATATATATATATATATATATATATATATATATATATATATATATATATATATATATATATATATATATATATATATATATAAAGTTAAACTGACCCCGCATATGTGTTCTAGGGGGCATAATTAGCGCACATTTGATTTTTTTTTTCAAAATTCAAAAGTCGGGGTCTCCTCATTAGTTAATTTGTTCACTAATATTAATTTGAGAAAAAACAGTTTAAAGTAAAAGTTGTAGAAAATTTGTCGATTGAAAAGATAAGTTATAAGCATTTTATTTTTTAAACAATTATTAACAAAGATATAGGTAAAAAAGTCAATAAATGAATGCTAATAGTCGTATAAGTTGTAAACGGGGAGTGATACAAAAAAAAATATTTCACAAAAAAAGATGAGAAGTACAATTATCTACAATAAAGGTCATTACCGTTTTTGGCCTAAAGTGTACCGTTACGGAGATATAGGCCAAAACGGTTTTTCTCAAAATGGCGGCACTTCCAACCTTCTAATTTGTAAGGATTTTGTGTTTTTACATTCAGTACGTCATTCTGAACCTATCTATCAAACAAAAAAATAACTCCTGTAGTTTAATGCAGAAAAAAATTCTCTATTGCCTGTACTAATACCTATACCACGTGGAACCGCCAAATGGAATAAATTCAGTCTCTCAAATATTGCGCATATGTATAAAAAAAATCCGAAATATGTCAATTTTAAATTAAAAAATGACATCCTGCAACGTGAAAACTTCACCACTACATTCAGCCCCCTTTGAGCCACAATTGCAACCCCCAAAACTTTAAATAGAAAGTATGCTCTTGTGATACCTCATTTGAAAGATCTCTTCATCCTCTATTCACAAATGCTATTGTTTTAAAATGTATTGCAAAGATTAACAGTAAAAAAATCACCTGATTGACAAACTTCGCTACAACACACTAAAATAGTGCTGCAAATTGAATCATAACTTCCACATAACTGTGATAATCTACTCTCAGCAGAAATACATTCTCAAAAAATAAATGTAGGGTCCATGACTTGACCATAAAGAAAAAACCCTGGACGCAGCAAGTGCGTTATGATAGTGAATTTTCATTAAAATGTTTTAAATAGCAAATATGTGTTTTTTTAAGAAAACATATATCAAATTTGGTTACCAGTATAACATATATAGTAAAAAATAATGTACCATATTTCATCAAAATAACTTTATTGTTTGAAAATGTAAAAAAAAATTCGAAAATAAAGTTAAAATGTTCCCGAAAAAACTAGTTTCTTGGCCAACGAACCTTATAGGTTAATAGCAAATTGAGCTATTCAAATTTGAGGCATTCAATAAAAACTCGCTACCATAACGCACTTGCTGAGTCCCGAATTTATTTTCTTACAAACTTGCATTATAATTTCGCGGTCTAAATTCCATACATGTAAGGCTGGCTCAGAACTGACACTGATATGGGGAATCCGTCTGTGTAATTAAAAGAAAACATTGTTTAATCTATTTTAACTGAGCAGATTTTCCTGGTTAACGAACTTATCCAATCCACTTGCAAAAGAAAGGTACTCACTAAATTTGATCAATATCGACCCATTATTTTTTGAGTTATCGGTGTGATACATACATACATACATATATATATATATATATATATATATATATATATATATATATATATATATATATATATATATATATATATATATATATATATATATAGAAATTGAAACCGACCCCGGATATGTGTTCTCGGGGGGCTAATTAGTGCTAATTTGAAGGATCTTTTTCAAAATTCAAAAGTCGAGATCTCCTCATTAGTGAATTGTTTTTAGGAAAATTCACTAATATTTGTAGTCCTGTACCCATAAACTTTTTAACGAAAAATCTCAATTTTCACCAAATCACCCATCATTGATCCCCTACCCTATGAAGCTATCTCACTAAAAAATAATTCGAAGCGTTTGTTTGTCGGGTGCTAACTGGATACAAATTTTGAAGATGAAAGACAGACGTACAGGCCGACCGATCGGCGGACCAACGGATTAAAAAAAATGTCGTTCCAGAATCAAGTTTTCTATATGTTGTGAGACTTTTTACGCCGTTTTAGCAAAAAAAATCCGAAATTTCTGTCACCGATATATTATATATTCCTCGAGTTTTAACGAAAGAATATCAATTTTCACCAAATCATCCTCATGCATCCCATACCCCCTAGAGCGATTTTACCCAAAATCAATCCGAACCGTTCATTTGTCGGGTGCGAACTGTATACCAAATTAGAAGACGATATCTCAATTAGTTCTAAAGTTATCGTGACTATCGACAGACATACAGACCGACAGACACATAAAATGTTCGTTCCCAAGTCATGTTTTCCGTATGTTTTGACACCTTTTACGATCCCTAAGCAAAAAAAAGTTTTTAAATTTTGGTCGCCGATGCCATACTACCATACGTATTGACGATTTGGAAGTAATTAATAACTAATCACGTTTCATTCTTGATAATGAGAATAAGTAAAAAAGTTCGAGACGCAGCAAGTCCGTTATGGTAGTGAATTTTCATTAAATCCTTCAAATATGAATAATTCAATTTTCTATAAACTTAGAAAGTTGAATTTTGGTATGTAGTAACGTCTTTCCCAGGGCAACATATCCACCAAATTTCATTAAAATAGCTTTGTAATTCTCGGAGAAAACATTTTTTTCAGAAAGAAAACTCAACATTTTCCCGGAAAACCTTGTCAGATTTTCCTGGCTAACGAAATCAGCCAAGCCATTAATAAAAGAAAGGCACTTGCCAAGTTTCATCCAAATCGGTTAATTATTTTTTGAGTTATCGGTTGGATACATACATACCTATATATATATATATATATATATATATATATATATATATATATATATATATATATATATATATATATATATATATATATATATATACATCTAAAAATTGAAACTGACCCCGGATATGGGATCTAGGGGTCCTTTTTTTTTTAATTCACTAAAAACACATCAACCTTAATGCACAAGATGTTTAAAATGCATGCTTTGAACGGCTTGGCAGCATCCTAATTGTAAATAAAATGTCTTCTAACGTTAATCAACATGTGAGGCGTAACCGACCTAATCACAACAGTTATTATTCTACTTAAGGCAGTTAAATCGCGTGGTTTAGTTTTGTATACCATACTTTTTACATATCCCCATGAGAAAAAGTCTAGTAGCGTAAGATCTGGTGATCGTGTCATTCTAACGAGCCTCGCCTTCCTATCCACCGATTTGGAAATCTTAAGTCGAGATACTGCCGCACATTGATTTGGTAATGTACTGGTGCTCCATCCTGCCGGAGCCATACCACATTCGCTGGAACTTTTGGGTTTACTTGATCGGGATATATTTTTGCCGAAGTTTGCACGACGATAATATGTTTTCAGTTCCAAGCGGAAAACTGTTTCAGAAAAAAATACAAGTTTTCCTTTACAACCTTTTTATACAAGGATTGATATCTATTTAGCTTGAAATCTTTCCAGTAAGCAAAATTGAATTTAGTAGCTACGCTAACAACTATGACACACTTGTACGTCCAGTATCAGAGAAATGACACTAGAAAATACCTGTGAGCGTAGACTAGGTCAACGCACCTGAAACCCCACCAACAAACAAAACAGACTCATCACAAAAGTACGGTCTGTCCTAAAAGAACTCCGCAAGAAACGTTGGGAGGAACACATACAAACTATGTACGCCCAAGACAATTCAAGCTGACAATTGGCAAAAGCTCTTCGTTCCGAAAAATTTCCAATCTCACCACTGTATGACCAAAAGCATCGTTTATACGGATGCTGATAAAGCAAATGCCTTCGCGGATCATCTGGAGTTTCAATTCAGCCCGAATTACAATGACGTTGATCTGCCGCACGTTGCAAGAGCGCACCTTAATGTCAGGAATGCGCTTCGCGTCACCACAGACACTTACATCAAGCCCACCACATACGAAGAAGTTTTCCTAAAAATAGGAAAGTTTTAAGATACAGTGTAATCTCCAACATGGCCCCTGAAAAACCAACTTCGCAAAATAGTAGTATTCGTAGTCACAATTATGAATGCCATGCTAAGATTTTAACATTTAAGAGCAAAAACCCGCTGTTCTCCCAAAACTATAGGCCAATTAGCCCACTCCCCGTCTCCCCGCCTAGAGATTAATTCAGAAAAGGCTAGCTTCATACACCTCTGAGAACCATATCCATATCCGGACGAGCAATTCGGGTTCAGGCACTAGCACTCCACCACAATAAAATCGAGAATAAGTCAACTGGTGCAATATGTCTCGACATGGCTTAAGTGTTCGACGGGTTTTGACGTGCAAGCCTGCTTAACAAACTTATATTATTCAATTACCCGCTCCCTCTCATACTCCTTATCAGATCATACTTGAAACAGAGGGAGTTCCAGGTTAAACAGCTGGGAACGAGGTCTAGAATTTACTCAGCCACAGCTGGCCTACACTCCACGTAGCCGAGGATAATAATATCCCAACACCTACAAGTTGGCGTAGGCGAGCTGCAAGACTGGTACAACATATAATATCTAGCCATAAACCCCGACAAATGCACAGCAGTCCTATTTTCCAAAAGGAGACACACATCGCAATCACATATACTTAGACCACAGTCTAATTCCCTGGCAAGACTCCGCCAAATATCTCGGGGCTATCCTCAACATAGCGCTCTCATGTCCAACACGCCCGACAGAAAGCTTCGATGTTCATCTCGAAGTTCTTTCCAATTCTTAACAGAACCTCGGTCAGTTACTATTTATTTTTGAAAGGATTTTCGGTATCTGTGCTGATATGGTAGAAATATTAGGTAATAATGTCCTTCGTATACTACTTTTAAAAACTGGATTGCATAACTGAAGAGAGCACGATCCAATGTCAAAGATACGCGCTGCTCTGGAAAACAAATTGTTGTGACCACGCGAAGCAAACATTGATTCTGTCCATAAAATTATTTTTAAAAATAGACTATTTGCATTGAAACGTATAGCCAGAGACATTGCACGTTTCTTACGAACGTGTGTTTCAGATTGTTCATTACGACTTGCGAATGAGAAAGCTCTCGACCTGAAGCACCCTCATTTGACAATGTCGAAGGAAATGTGTCACAGTTTCTAAGAGATTCCTCAAACTTTTTGGGTCGCCTGGTCACTTGTGATGGTTTTAAATATCACCTGCAAATTTTTTGAAGTTATTGCTCAGACATTAATTTTAATATTATTTATTAATTAAATAAAAGGTGACACCGACCATAAGTATATTTACCACAAGAAATGGAGAAACAAACTATAAGAAAATAGCAGATAAAGAACGTGACCTTTTGTGTTTACCGAAATATTTTCAACTGTTATTATCAGCTTTATCATTATCAACATATTTCTTAAATGCCTACTTGAAAATTTGTTATCTTGAAAGGAAGGAATAGTTTTAAACATTGATATACTGGAAAACAGACGATAAATAAAAAAACTTGGAAAAGATAGGTTGTAATTACCTGCAGCAGTTGCTGGATCTTACCAAGTTTCTTGTTAAATATTTGCACCGTAAGCGTTGTACAATATTCCACTTTCGTGGGAATTATTAAATTCATCACAAAGCACCATTTTAAATAATTAAAACCCCTGGATACGTATACATAGGACTAGTTTTTTAAAGACAGCCTCGGTGGTTCAAGGGCAAGAACGTGTGCCTCTGAACCGAAGGGTACTGGGCTCGATCCCAGGGTTCTCCTTTTACTGTTTCAGTGCAAACTGTAATATTAACATCAACCGAGGTTCTGGCATTGTATTTGAGCAAGTTGAATGTCTGCACGTTCCGCCCTTCTGAGGGGGCGTAAAGCCGTCGGTCCCGTGTCCATGCGATGTTGGGCACGTTAAAGATCCCTACTTTTCTTACAGGAAGCCAGAGGTTCGGCAAAATTCCAGGATAATGAGGTGAAACTGCTCCCTGGCGTCGGTGATTGGCCATAGTCGCGGAAATAGGCCGACGTTAAAGAAACAAAACACACACATAGTTTTTTTAAGTGGTTTATAGTTTGCAAACAGACTAGTAATGTTACTTAAAATAGATTGGATTTTTATGGACAAATAGATAAACCTCGATTTTATTATATGCTTTTATTATGTGGTTTTCATTTGCCCCACAATTGAATTGCTGCTTAATTAATTCCAACAAAGACGTCTGGCCATAATGAACACCACAGCTGAGAGGAGGCAGATAAGTTTTACCCCCCCCCCCCCCCCCTCTTAATACATATTAACCACATTTCCGTTCATAACAGCCACTATTGCGTCATTTGCTGTTGGATAACATAGTTTTATATTTTGTATGTAAACGTCTGTGATCACATCTCGGTAAAATAGCTTGTTCACTATCAAATACAATTACGAGACTTTAAAATATCTTTGTTACCACTAGCTACACAAACCAGTATAACCATTTAAAAATTTAATAACACAGCTATTAAGTACACTTGGAGAACCCAAATCACTACAACACATTTTAAAAGACTTGACAATCGTTTCACTAACCAAGTTAGCGTAATCAGAGTATGAAACATTCTAAATTCTTAAAAAACTATATATATCAACTTATATACCGGATCTCAGGTAAAGAGATCGAACAGAGATGAGACACTAGTCGTAGGCAAATTCCAAAGTGTATTGTATTTTTATCGCCTGACAAGGTGTTTGCGCTATCCCTACTGCTTTATCTAAAAATGTCCATCTGTAATAGTCTTGAGAAAGTTCAACGACAGTTACATTAACAACGATTCCTTTGGCGGCAATAACTGTATACTTGTGTTATCGGTAAAACGTGCCGAAAACGTGGGAATTTTATTTAGCAAAGCAATCGATCAAGTGACTCGTAATTGGCGCTGGTGCAGTGTTCATACATTTGTTGTTGTAACTATATTTCGCAATATATACGCTCTAGAACCCATTTAGCTGTCCTGGTTTTCTAACATTTTTTATTAATTTCAGATTATCTTTATCAACGTGATGATTATTATCCCAAATATGTCGGGCGACGGCAAACTTATCTACAGTACCGTAGCTTAAGGTTAAGCTTAAGGTTAAGCTTAAGGTTAAGCTACATCCCGAGCGACTCACATCATACGTACGCACAAAAAATGGCCAGTCTGAATTTTTTAGTAAATCGGTTAATTAATTTTCCTTTAAACAAAAGTAGATATACCAAAGAATTAAATTATATTAAGAACGTGGCCGAACATAACGGATACACTGCTTGCCTAGTGGAAAAATTAATCAACAAACAGAAAACAAAGAAAATGTTGACGCAGGTAACCCAAAAGAGAAGGATATCGCGGACAAAATGTCGGGAATTTATGAAATAAGTTGTAAAGATTGTAATATTAAATACGTCGGACAAACAAAAAGATCGATTGGAATCAGATTCAAAGAACACATATCCCAATTACGTTACGGTACTGTAGATAAGTCTGCCGTCGCCTGACATATTTGGGATAATAATCATCACATTGATAAAGATAATCTGAAATTAATAATAATAATAATATATATATATATATATATATATATATATATATATATATATATATATATATATATATATATATATATATATATATATATATATATATATATATATATATATATATATACAGGGTGGTCCTCCGGGAGATCCCACGATCGATTGCGGGAAAACTATCAATAGGAAAAACCTGAAAATTGGATATTACACTAAAGTCGTTGGGGGCCATAGGTTAAAAATATTTTCAAGATGGCGGCACTTCCGGTTATACCGGAAGTAGATGTCAATTCGCTTATTTTAAATGGAACACCCTATATTTTATTGCAGTTTCGGATTTTATAATACACCTTGAACACTTTTTGTAAATAATGTTCTATACCTATCTTCAACCGTCCAGAAGATATTTAGACTTTAAGATAAAATTTGACATTTATGGCCAGTCATAAAGATACCGATATTTTTATAATAAGAACATATTTCGTTATGATTTTTAGAATTCTTCTGAAAGATATTTCACTTCATCTATTTCCACATCGAGACTAACGATAGAGTATACAGAGTGTCCAAAAAAATTCTTGAATTTTGCAATGAGAAATTGCAAAAATCTCGCGATTTTCAAATTGGAACCCCATTTTTTTATAACACTATCGTGTTAAGCTCAAAAAAATCACTGATACTTTGTATGTAATTAGCTATACCTAAATCAAACGGTTTTCATTTAATTTTGAAAAAACTCATTTCAAAGCATGATATTTTGATAAATTTCCTACCATAGGCGTTAGCCATGGAAAATAAATTGCCGAGTGTGTTTCTATGGAAATTTCAACAGTTTGTTGATTAACTAGCTAATAATGGCACGGTTAAATTATACACAGGAAGATTATTTAAATTTATTTACTATTTAAGGAGAATGTAATAAAGTAATTTCGGGAACGCGCGATACATTTGCTGATAGATATCCAGATAAAGAGAAACCGTCACGTAAAACCGTCAAACGAATAGTAGACAATTTCAAAACTGCGGATCTGTCAAGAAAATGTTGCAGAGGGCTAAACCCGTTATTGACAACTAACAAATTGAGACAGCAAGCAGATATTTTGCCGCATACCCTACAAAGTCAACGAGGCAAGTAGCACTGGAGTTAGGATTGTCAAAAACATCCTTTCTGCGAAGTTTACGAAAAGATAAGTTCCATCCTTATGCTTGTTCAGTTGTGCAACATTTAAAGGAAACTGATTTTTCAAGAAAGGTTGAATTCTGTAAATTTATTTTAATAAGATTCCAAGAAAAAGAGCTGTTTTTAGATAACATCATATGGACGAATTCAGCAACATTTTCAAAGAATGGACTTTTCAATCGTCGTAATTCTCACTATTGGAGTGACACCAATGTTCATCTTTCTAGGGAAGGACATTTTGAAGAAAGCTGGCAGTTTAATGTTTATTGTGCTATAAGGAATGACGGCGTTGTTGCCCTAGAAATGTACGACGATAATTTGAATGGTGACAATTAATCCGAAATTCATAAAATACTTTATTTATTTACTTGTAGGTGAGCGTTAGTTAGAAATTTTGCAAAATTTGGATCTAACTTATTTGGGCAACCTTTCATTGAATGAATATAGGCGAATATTTTACCAACATGATAGGGCCCCTCCTCATAATAGTCACTTGGTTAACAATATTTTACAATCTCTATTTGCTGACCAATGGATTGCCAACAATGGGCCACACCTTTGGCCGCCTCAATCGCCTGACTTATCTGTTCTCGATTTTTTTATATGGGGTACTATAAAAAATAAAATCTACAAAACTGCAGTTTCTACTAAAGAAGATTGTATGCAGCGGGTTCGAGAATCATTTCGTGAATTGGATCCGGATTAAATAAGAAGGGCCACACTTGAGGGATTGACACGTAAGTGTGAAAAATGTCTTCACGCCAGAGGTCGTCAATTTGAACACTTAGGACGTTAATTTTTGTTTCATTTATTCAGTCCATGTTGTGTGTGAATTGTTTTTTTAATTTTCTATTATCTGTTTGATGGGTTTATATAAGGTTATATGGCAAGATACCTAAAAATTGCTGTCTCGATTTGTTCGTTGTCAACAACGGGTTTAGCCCGCTGCACCTTTTTCTTGACAGATCCGCAGTTTTTGAAATTGTCTACTATTCGTTTGACGGTTTCTGTTTATCTGGATATCTATCAGCAAATGTATCACACGTTCGCAAAATTACTTTATTACATTGTCCATAAATAGTAAATAAAATTTAAATAATCTTCGTGTGTGTCGTTTAACCGTGCCATTATTAGCTAGTTAATCAACAAACTGTCAAAGTTTCCATAGAAACACACTCGGAAATTTATTTTCCATGTCTAACGCTTATGGTAGGAAATTTATCATATTATCAGGCTTTGAAATGAGTTTTTTCAAAATTAAATGAAAACCGTTGGATTTAGGTATAGGTAATTACATACAGGGTATCAGTGATTTTTTGAGCTTAACACGATAGTGTTATAAAAAAAGGGTGTTCCAATTTGAAAATCGCGAGATTTTTGCAATTTCTCATTGCAAAATTCAAGAATTTTTTTTGGACACTCTGTATATTCTATCGTTAGTCTCGATGTGGAAATAGATGAAGTGAAATATCTTTCAGAAGAATTCTAAAAATCATAACGAAATATGTTCTTATTATAAAAATATCGGTATCTTTATGACTGGCCATAAATGTCAAATTTTATCTTAAAGTCTAAATATCTTCTGGACGGTTAGGTATAGAACATTATTTACAAAAAGTGTTCAGAGTGTATTATAAAATCCGAAACTGCAATAAAATATAGGGTGTTCCATTTAAAATAAGCGAATTGACATCTACTTCCGGTATAACCGGAAGTGCCGACATCTTGAAAATATTTTTAACCTGTGGCCCCCAACGACTTTAGTGTAATATCCAATTTTCAGTTTTTCCTATTGATAGTTTTCCCGCAATCGATCGTGGGACCTCCCGGAGGACCACCCTGTATATATAAACATATAAAAATTGCAACTGACCCCTGATATCGGTTCTATGGGTTCTATGGGTCCTGTTCGCGCTCATTTGAAAACATTTTTGCCAAGTCTCACCATCGATACCTCTCTATTAGTGAATTTTTTTAAATAAAAATTCATAACGCATTCTTTTTTTGATAAATCACTAAAAGTCATATATGCTGTTGAACAATGGTTTAAAGATGTAATAAAGAATCGGTTCCAAAGGACTTAGAATTGCTTTATACACGTTCTGATAAATGTGTATTTTAATCTTGACTTTTGGACTGATGTATGTTTGGCTTTGGCTAAATCGTAATAATATTTTGCTACCCATAATCTAGTACTGCTTTGTGTACCATTATATTTGGGTCAGCTGTAGGCGACATAGTTTAGTGAAACAGAATTGTGACATACAGGGTAGGCAACTGCACCACAGAGAAAAGGTTGCAGAGCGTATCGCCTGCGGCAAGGTCTTTACTTGCATGCTTCAGCCCACAGAGCACTCATCATCATTATTATTACGATGCACGATGACCTGCCGAGGCTGTATTTAGAACAGGATGCGTTGCGTTTTCTTAGTGCTACTGGTCTTTTCTGTTAAATTATGGGTATGGCTATAGGTAATTACATACGCTGTAATAAAGCATCGGGATAAAATATAGGCGGTCAGAGAATGTTTTATTTAGAGTAAGTTGTTGCCAATGGAAAACTTATCGAAAATTGATGCCTAGCATTTTTAAAAAATCCATCGTAAACGCACGATTACTTGTATACATGTTAAAATGCAACAGTATATTAAGTACGATAGACATATTTCACGAAGATAAAATTAGCAACAATGGTAACTGGCCGAATAGCTTAAATCTTCAGACTAAATATGATAGTAATATCAAATATAACAGTTAGCTTTCCTCTACTCCTCTAATTATTTTTTGTAGTGCGTGGGACATCGAGGTACTGTGAGACTCCTACTCACTAAAACCCCCTCGCTGGAAGTACCGGACCTTAGTCCATACCTCCGTCGAAAAGATTACACACAATGACGTTTGGGTTTGAATGTTTCCATTCTGTTTTTGCCGCGGGGGCGTTAGCGGGTAAGTATAAGCTTTGGACGCTTATGCTTATGTGGAAGTTGCTCATTGTAGTCGGTGGCACTACGGAGAAGAGCATTTGGGTGAGAAGCGGCTTTTGCGAACTGAGTTGTGGATAGTTGAGTTATAAAGACAAGTATCGAAGGCATTTCCAGGCCAGAGTAAATCTGACTGTTTCTGACAAACCATGGCGCTCCCGTAACCATTCTCAGAATTTTATTCTAGATGATTTGAACGGTCTTGATGTGTGTTGCGGCCGCGGTGGCCCATGCAGGGGATGCATAGGTCAAGACTGGCTGATGACTTTGTACATGAGCAATTGATTGTTCATGGGCAATTTGGAAGTGGGAACAGCTTCGAGATGAACATCGAGGCTTTTCGTTTAGGTTACTTTTTATCTAATTTTAGCATTTAATAGGCACCCCTTTAAAATGTTTTAAGATGCCTTACTTAATGCCCTTTGCATTTTATTAAATATCATATACCAAAAGTATAGTTTTCTACATAGATTGAGCGACTCATCAATTAGTTATTAAAACATTTTACATGCATCATGCTAGTCTACGATTAAAATAATTGTGCTGCGAATTGAATCATAACTTCCACATATCTGTGATAATTTACTCTCCCAGAAAGACATTCTCATGCCATTAATTTATGGTCCATGACTTGACCACAAAGAAAATATTCGTATTCCTGTACCCATAAACTTCTGAAACGATATATTACTCGATTTTTAGTAGTAAAGTGTCAGTTTCCCCAATCAATCCACTATTTCTTCCCTTTTTTCTAAAGCGATCTTACTCAGAAATAATCCAGAACATCAGGTTGTGAACAGCTACATGTGCACCAAATTTGATGTCGATTGCTTAATTACAAAACAGTTGAATTTCATGGAAAATATGAAGTTGGCTTTGATTTGGCGTTGAAAGTCATCGCCAAGATAAAATCCAAGGTCACCATCAGAGAGCTAGGAAGAAATCCTTGTCTGGAACTCTTTTCTTCGCAACTTGAACTTTCAGAGTTATTGTGTTATTATGTTGCTTTTGTGGCGCCACACAAGTGATAAATTCAGTCCATCACCATAACTAATTTTACGGTGAAATGTTATACTCTCGATGAAAAAAATAAGAGCGGGAACTAAACTCTACGTGCACTTAATAATCTAATATAATATTTTTCAAAATTAAATTCATATTCACCCTCTCACATTCAACCCCTACTTCAATTTCATCACAGAATATTAGATGGGTGATGAAATTGAACGTTTTTTGATACAAAAACCCTGAAACGTTATATTACTCCAGTTTTAACGAGAAAATATCAACGTTCCCCAAATCACCCCTCATTCATCTCTTACCCCCTGAAGCGGTTTCACGTAAAAACAACCCTAACCGTTCGTTGGTCAGGTGCTAACTGTATACTAAATTTCAAGACGATAACGCAATTGGTTAGAAAGTTATTATACCTACTAGCAGACAGACGTATGATAATGCTTTCTAGATATTTTGAGACTTTTACGCCGTTTTATCAACAAACAAAAAATTTATGTCACCGATATTCCACTCCTACACATTCAGTCCCTAATTTAATTGCAGCTCAGAATACCAGATGTTTAATGAAACTGATAGTTTTCTAATACACAAACCCTAAAACGTTATATTACTCGTTTTAACGAAAAAAATGTCAATTTCCCCCAAATCACCACCGCACCCCCCCCCCCATTCATCCCCACCCCCTGCGGCGATTGTACCCGAAAATAATCCAAACCGTTCGTTTGCGGGTGCTAACTGTATGTCAAATTTGAAACCAATATATCCATTCGTTTTAAAGTTACAGTGGCTACTAACAACAGAGGCTCTCGGTAGGGGGGTACGAGGTACAGGGTTATGCGGAGGACATTGTCATCATAGTCCGAGGAAAGGTTACACAGTACGTGTGGGAGCGTATGCAGACGGCACTAAAAGTGGTGGAAAGGTGGACCGTTGGCCAAGGGCTCGGGGTTAGCCCCGAGAAAGCAACCGTTATCCCGTTTACGAGGAGGAGGAAGTGGGAGAGTCACAGAACTCTCACTCTATACGGTAGAAACATCCCAATGGCCAGGGAGGTAAAATATCTTGGGGTCCTATTGGACTCTAAGTTAACCTGGAATGGTCACGTTGAAAAAAATACTGCGTGAGGCAGTTATGATCCTATCCGAGACTAGGCGGCTATATGGAAAAACGTGGGGACTAAGACCTAGTATGGCCCACTGACTGTACACAAAGGTGGTCAGACCATCGCTAACATACGCGGCACTGGTCTGGTGGCCTAAGGTGACACAATCCAGTGCCAAACAAAAACTAGGCAAGATCCAAAGGATGGCTTACCTGGGCATCACAGAAGCCATGTCTTCAACCCCAACAGCCGCCATGGAGGTGTTGCTGGATCCCCCCTACCCTTAGTTATCATAGGGGAGGCCAGGCTAGGACTATACAGACTAGCCTGCAATGGTAGACTGAAGATCAACCCAGGCTTCAGGGGCCACTGCAAAATTCAGGAGATCGTCAAGGAGCCCATGCTTGAATTGAGATCAGACTTCGCGAGTCTGCGAATCTGCAGGGAAAACAATTTTACAGTGGAAATCCCCGACCGCAAGGCATGGCGGGAGGAGACGCCGGGCTTACCACGGGACGCGCTCGTCTGGTTCACGGACGGATCCCGCGGGGAGCGTGGGACGGGGGTAGGTGTTTATTCGGATGGGCCGAGGGTAAGTCATAGTATTTCCCTCGGAGCCCATGCAACGGTCTTTCAGCCCGAAATGTACGCCATCCTGCACTGTGTGCGGGAGAACAAGCAGATCATCATAGCCACAGGCAGCCAGGCAGCCCTTAAGGCCCTAAGTTGCCCACGGGTAAATTCCAGGCTGGTAAGTGAATGCCGAGACGAGACGAGCGACCTGGCTGGGCATAATGAGATCACTCTCATCTGGGTGCCGGGACACTGGGGGGGGGGGTCAAAGGCAATGAAGAAGCTGACAGTCTTGCGAAGAGAGGGTCAGCAGAATCATTTATGAGACCGGAACCGGTTCTGGGCGTGACAAAGAGCACTGCCATATCTCCATTCTAATTGCCATCATTGAAAAAGGGACCAATGACATGGTTTCCAACTATTTCTGCCCAAACATTAAGCTTTTCAGGGTATTGCGTATGTTATTAACTCATCCAGTGTCGATTTTCTTTAGACCAGTGGGCAGAATTTTGACAAATGTCCAAAAAAAAAACTGGTTGGATGTTCCTGGTAAACGAATTTATCCAAGCCATCACTAGAGCAGTGTTTTTCAACCTTTCTCATGGTGCGCCCCCCCTTAGCAAAGAAAAATATCTCGCGACCACCTACCCTCTGCTGATTAGCGCGCCCCGTGGAGGGGAAACAAAGAGCGGCACACGTATGCGCGCCGTATGAAGGTCGTAGCAGTGCTCTGTGGTCGTAGCAGTCTAACATTTGCGGTTGCCGAGGGCAGGTTATGTTCGAATTGTGAACTCGATTTAGTATTTGATTACAATTATTGAAAATGGATAAGTTTCTGAAAATATTCGCACAACCGTCAACTTCAAGTTCTAATGAAAATAGTAGTAGTGAAAGAAAATCAAAGAAAATGCGTCTGTATGACGACAATTATTTAAAATTCGGATTTTCTGTTATCCAAAATAAGCCACAGTGCGTCATTTGTTCTGAAACTTTATCACCCGAGAGTATGAAGCCGTCAAAGCTAGTGCGCCACCTCAATACCAAATGAAAAAACAAACCGTTGGAATTTTTTGAGAGAAAATTGGAGGGCCTTAATCATCAAAAAAACTGGTGCACTACAGATGTCCAACCTAAATGAAAAAGCGTTGCTAGCTGGTTATCGAGTAGCTTTTCGTGTGGCTAAAGCAGCAAAACCTCATACGATTGCCGAAGATTTAATTCTACCAACAGAGATTATGTTTGTCAAACAAGAGATCGAAAAACTCAGAAGTATACCTCTCTCTGACAATACCGTTCAACACAGGATAAGCGATATGGAGAGTGATGTTCACGATCAAGTCAGAAAAAAACAAAAGAAAGTACTTTTGTATTCTTGCAGTTTGATGACTCCACGAATATTGCGGGTTGCGCGCAATTTGTAGCTTTTGTGCGTTTTCAATCCAATGATGTACCGATGGAAGATATACTGTTTTGTAAAGCTCTTCCCACGAATACAACAGGTCAGTGCTCATATAACATGTTTCTTGAAGCTACACAAGACTTGGAAATCGATTGGAAGAAAAGCATAGCAATTTGTACTAATGGAGCAAAAGCCATGACTGGTTCAAAAAACGGCTTTATTACCAGACTAAACGCGTTGATGCCAAAAGCTTGTTGGATGTATTGCTTCCTTCATCGCCGAGCTGTCACGGCCAAAACATTGCTACAGGAATACAATGAAGTTCTCAATATAATCATAAAAAAGTCTATACGCAGCAAGTGCGATATGGAAGCGAATTTTCATTGAAATGTTTCTAATAGCAAATGCGAGCAGGCATCAATCTGATTACCGGTATAGCCTATGTAGTAGAAACAATGTACTATATTTTATCAAAATTACTTATTGTTTGAAAATGTACAAAAATTTTCCGAAACTAAACTTAAATGTCGGTTTCCTAGCCAACAAACCTAACGTTAATAGCAAATTGAGTTATGAAATTTGAAGGATTTAATGAAAATTCGCTACCCAAACGCACTTACTGCGTTCAGATTTCTTTCTTACAAACATGCATCATATTTCGATAAAAAATGCAAAAATGCATTAACGAATTTGTTCTAGGAAAATTAGCTAAAAAATATAGACGGTTAAACCATAAACTTTACTAAACCTACAGCGAAAGCATCAACTTAACTAAACCGACAGCCAAAGCATCAGAGAAAGGGTCTATTTGAAATGAATTTTCTGTAAATATTTTAGTAAAATGAAGCGCAATGACGGTTGAAGCTGAAACTTAAGGGTTCGCGGAACACTCTTCTTGCAACATTTTCTTTTCACAATCCGTATTTATTTCACGTTCTTTGCCTATTTTGACGTTTCAAATTGCGACTTTGACGTTTTGAGGAAAACTCCAATTTTTTGTTCTTTAACTAGCCATAACTTTTTTGTCTTTAAACTTAGAGACCTAAATTTTGGTACATGATTCACCATTTATAATGCGTGTACCAAATTTGGTTGCCCTTACTTTGTTATTTCCGGAGATATATATATATATTTTTTAGAAAGAAAACACAAAATTTTCCGGGAAAACCTGGGCCGATTTTGCTGGATAACGAACTTATCCAAGCCACTTGGATATAAAGTCTAAAACTGACCTCGGATTTGGGTTCCAGGGGTTCTAGATAGCGATCAGTTGAAGAATTTTTTTTTTAATTCAAAAGTCGCGATCGCCTCATTAGTAATCTTTTTTTTAACAAATTCACTAAAATAGTAAATTCTATTGAAGGTAAAGCATTACAGACACGTTTATATGCAAAAATGTGTGAAGATGTGGGTTCACTGCATCAAAATTTGCTTTACCATACAGAAGTTAGGTGGTTATCGAAAGACAAAGTTCGGACAAGAGTTTTTGAATTGCATTCTGCACTTTTGATGTATTTACAGCAGAACAAGTCAGAATATGCTAAATTTGTTTGTAACCCGGGATTTCTTTTAAAATTGGCTTTTCTTTCTGATGTATACGGGCATTTAAATTCCTTGAACAAAAACCATCAAGGGCGGGATGAAATAGTAATTACTGCTAAGGACAAAATATATGGGTTCACGATAAAATAAATCTATGGTCATTATCCATAAACAAAAACAACTTTGATTCATTTCCTTCGACTCATTTTTATATTGGAGAAGTGGGCCCTGAGATAAACATCAAATCATATATACCTGACCTGAAAATTGTCCTGCAGAATTTAGAAAAAGAATTGTGTCCTTATTTCTCGGCACCAGAAAATACTGGGCAAAGGTGGATCATAAATCCATTTTTAAATGCAGCTACAGACGAGGCCAATTTGGAAACCAACCTAGAAGAAAATCTGTTAGGATTATCTGCTGATGGAATGTTACACTTGGAATTCAAGTCTGTCACTTTTGATACCTTTTCGTTAAACAGAATATCGACAATTAACCACATAAGTTTTGAAGTGTTTAATTCCATTTTCCACTTCCTACTTGTGCGAGATGACGTTTTCGTCGATGGCCCAAATAAAAGGCAAACAAAGGAATCTCTCAAAATTTAGAAAATGATCTAATTCTCTGCGTATCAAGAACGAATGGGAAAAATTGGTCAACAAGAAACAGGTGAAACTATCACATTAATGATTCATGAATGTAACCTTCAATTAAGCATTTCTTTATTTACGCAACTGTATTAAATAATACATATTTTAAACTAGAGTAGTTTTATTTTGAAAGTAACTGCGACTGGCGACCCCTTTATAAATTGGCGACACCCTAGGGGATCGCGACCCGCACGTTAAAAAACACTGCACTAGAGGAACACGCGTCCTAAGTTTTCCCAGGATTGATCCATTATTTTTGAGTTATAGTAGTGATAAAGTTCTAAGGGTCCCAGTTTGCGCTTATTTAAAGAAGTTTTTTCCAAATTTAAAAGTCGCGATCTCCTCACTAGTGATATTTTTCTACGAAAATGCACTGACGTTGGGTATGGATTTTGGGGGCTGTAATATGCGGTTGTTTGAAAAATATCTTTGTTTGGAATTCGTGGTCTCTCTTACATGCACATTTTTGAATGACTTTTTAAATAGAAATCATGCTTGTAATCCACTATGTACTTGTTTCCTCCAAGGTCACATGACTAGCACCAATGGATTTGTTTTGTCTATCGATGGCAGGGTACACGAGGCGCCAAGAGTTGAATAGTTGAGTCAACGCAGCCATTGCAATAGACAATTTCTTTTCTATTGCAATGCTCCTTTCACCGCCGGAAGAGAGAGAGAGAGGGGGGGGGGGGGGGGACAAGACGGTTCAGCTAACGACGGCGTTCGCACTCCACCTCGGAGCAGGTCTTGGGGCACGAACTTACATGGCCCAAGATGGAAATAAGGGAGGGGTCCGTTCGGCTGAAGAGGACGTTCGCACCTCAGCTCCACCTAGTGGCAATACTTGGGGCACGGATGTACACGGCCCAAGAGAATGGGAGGGGTCTAGTGCCTACCACATTGTACGACCGGGTCGCCATCTCGGTGCGACATACTATCGGTGCGACATACTATCTGGTTCCGCACCGAGATGGCGACCCTGTCGTACAATGTTCTGGGTGCTGGCTACCATAGCAGTATTACTTTATAGGTGTGTTCTCGCTGTAATTAGTATATCGTACTGATAAGCTCTAATTAGAGTGAAACCGGTCTAAAGTTCTAATTATAGTGAGAATACATCTAAGCCTTACATACATTCTCCCTGTATTAGGGAAGAAATGGGCCAGGGCTGACAATTTACAAAATTGTTAGTTGGTTGTACACAGTCTCTATTTTATAACATTTTGTGTTAGTTGGAGCTGTCGTGACAACATACAATCTGAATCTAATTATCGGTATTCTAATTATGGTGAGAATACATCTCGTCTTACATACTACTTGAAGTCAACAACGCGTTCATACGATTTCTGCTGAATTGAATCAACAGTCAACAAATCCTCAAACTCAACTGTTGTCGTGTGGTGAACGCAGTATATATTTTACAATTCTAATCTTACAGATTTTGTGTTCGTGTGTTTGAAAAGTGAATGATAATAACCATAGGAGGCAGTGCAAACAAATAGACGCAAATAAACATTGAAATTGATAGACGCTCATCGGTCAAAGCATCTGAAGGAATTAAAGTCAAAATAAATGTTAATTGATAGAAAAAGAATTTTAAAATTTACTTTTTTATGAATAATTAATACATCAGACAGTGGCTCTGTAATCCGATTATTAAATCCAATTACGTTTTAATCCCGACAGTGATAACCGTGACTTAAATCAATGTTTTGCTACGCGTCCTCCATGAATACACAGAGATTTAACAACGTTTTTTGTGTTGGGTTTATTTATTTTGGCTATTACAAAATGAATAAATTAGTATATACAGAGGTCGGGCAGATAAAAACTCCCAAGGATACGATTCCAAACGAATCCCACGGAGTTTACGAAATTCCTTGTCCCGACTGTTCCCGAACTTATGTGGGACAAACAAGTAGACGCATTCACAATAGAATATATGAACACACCCTCGCAGTTAGAAAATCCGACCCTTCATCGGCGCTGGCCATGCATCATATTCATACAGGACACAAAATAGACTTCGACAATGTCAAAACAATAGCCTCGGTTTACAACTTCAGAACCAGAATTATCCGCGAAGCAATCGAAATCGAAAATCGTCCCGATTGTTTAAATAAGTGAGATGATGGTCTTCGTCTTCCGATTACTTGGGAACCTATTATATCTTCATTATAAACACACAAAAAGACAATAAATTCAATAGACAATTTTATTTCCCCATTACCGAACTCAACAAATACCTGCAATCATCTTAATCCTTTAAGTACCGTGACGAAAGCCACTGACTCAACAAATACCTGCAATCCTTTTAATCCTTTAGGTGGAGTGAGGAAAGCCCCTGACTTAATTGACCGTGACCCGACTCATTGCACTGATAACGAAGCAGGTAGACAAAACGGTGCATACAATACAAGACTTACAACGAACTGCCAGATCACTTTTAGGCCTAGGGTTGAACACACTGAGACCTTAGACACGATCTCCTGCGAGTAGGCAGATTCAGGCCCCGTAATCGAGATGCAACAACCCAACCCACCTTTGTCCACCGCTCTAAGGAGTATGCAGATTGAGGCCTTAGAGTACATGTCCTTACATATTCCCTTTACCTCCTGGAAATAGCTCAGAAACAGGAGCCGAAACGTCGAGTTTCAATAAATTATGGACGCGGTTCAACCCGAGAACCAAGTATGTCTCATATACATACATTATATATATACATACATTATATATATATATATATATATATATATATATATATATATATATATATATATATATATATATATATATATATATATAGGGTATAAAAAAACTGTCGAATATTGCCAATATTTCGAAAACTACTAAACATATTTTTTTGACACTTGGTATATTGATGTACCTACTTAAATTTAGTAATGTGTTGGAAAGTACAAAAATTCGGGACGCAGCAAGTGCGTGATAGTAGCGAATTTTCATAAGAATTGTTTACTATTATTAAACGGTATATCAGTAAAGTTAATACTTTAAACTTACACGTTCGATTTTAGAGGTCCCAGTACCCGCACATTTGAAGATTTCTTTCGAAAGTGTTACCATCGATATCTCTCTATTATCAAAAAAATCTTGTTCTTCTCCTTTTGAGAAAAATGCCTAAAACTCAAATTTCTATGAAGCTAAAGAACTTAATTTTGCTATACCTGTAGATAGTGTAAGTCTCTTTAAAATGAACTTGTATAACAAATTTCATTAAAGTTATACAAAAGATTTCCAGAAGGAAACTTAATTCATATTTAGAAAAGTAAAGTATCTGCCAAATTATAAACGTAGCAGTTATTTTTCCTTATTATTCGCCAGTATGATTTCGTTTTAGTAACTTTTTTTTCAATATCAACAATAACAAAATGTCTGCTGAAAATTATAATTTCAGACTCGAAAGTGACAAACTTATTTAGGCGTTTTAAACAAAAATGAGATCTTGTTCAAAACGTATGACATCTGTGCACTATTGTTTCTCCAAATGTCAAAATAAAACATAGAAGTAGAAGACCAGCACCCTTCCACTGAGTTATCTGCTAATACGCCAACTAACGTTTTGTCTCCATAATACCTGACACAGGTATGATGCCCGGGGTAGTATATAAAAAGTATACGTAACAATTAATTACAGAATTAATAGAACTGCCATTGTCGGGCATTGCACTTTAGCGACTAAGTCGTTTCAACGCATGTCTCTGGGATTTTATTTTTAATTTGGAAAAAACTCTAAATATTGTGTACCAAATTACTTAAAATTCACAGCAATGGTGTATTTGCACTATTTCTAGCCACATGTAAAGTCTGCTTCCAGTTACTCTGATACTTACAAAAATATAGCGTTTTAAAAAATATTTTTGTATATTTTTCGTGGAAAAAATGTCCGTTATAGCTAATATACGAACTCGTCCGCGGTCTTAATACAAAGAAAATATATGCCAAGTTTCGTTCAAATCAGTTGGGTATTTTTTGAGTTATCGCTCGGATACTTACACACGCGCGCACACACGCACCCCCACCAAAATATGTTTAGTACTTTTCGAAAAATTTGCAACATTCCACACTTTTTTTAGACCCTGTATATAAAAAGTGAAATAGGTGGATAGGTTCTAGAGGGGCTCATTTGAACCAATATTTTCAAGATTAGAAAAAGTCGCGATCTCCTCATTAGTGATTTATTTGCAGAAATTCATTAAAGACTAAAAATAAAACTAGACCATCGGTGTTTCAGTGGCGAGAACGTGTGTTTCTGAACGGAAGGGTACTGGATTCGATTCCCGGGGTTCCCCTTTCACTTTTTCAGTACATACTGTGACATCAACCGAGGTTATGTCATTGTATTTAGGCAATTTGAATATCTGCGTGTTCTGCCCTTCGGAGGGGGCGTAAAGTCGTCGGTCCCGTGTCCGTGTTATGTTGGGCATGTTAAAGATCGTTACCTTCCTTACAGAAGGGCAGGGGTTTGGCAAAATTTTCGGGATAGTGAGGTGAAACTGCTCCCTGGCATCGGTGATTGGCCATAGTCGCGGAAATAGACCGACCTTAGAGAAACAAAACACACAGTACACACTAAAATATAACCTCGTCAACATTTACAACAACGAAATTTTAGACTAGACCTCGTATAAGGTAACTAATTAACGGTTGCGACATTCAAAGACGGCTGTGTAGTTTTTCTTGTTGTTTAATTTCTTATTAATTAAATTACAAACGACCGAACCGTAACGTAGCCTGTAATTTTTGTATCAGTTTGTAACTAGATGTATCTACATTAATTGCAGAAGAGAGTTCTGTTTCATTGCGATTGGATTATAAAAAGTAATCATAACAAGTGGGTAATCAAATTACAATTAAATTAACTTCACCTAATTGAAAACCGCAGTGTTAATTACGATTCTGTTCATTTACACTTAAAGCGATACTTTGTGCAAGGTGCTTTAATTAACCATACAACGAGAAAGCTACAATGTTTTATTTTTTAAGCGTGGCTTCAGATATACTAGCAAGAAAGTAGTCGAAAAAACAGCTACAATGTAATTTTAATATCAATCTTCTACATAACTACATAATTATATCTTTTTTTCGCAATATTTAAAACGGAACATATAAAAGGAGGTTAAACATTACTGATTTTTATAACGTTTAATATTAATAAGAGAATGATATATGAAGACTGGGTTGATCTTCGGTCTACCATTGCAGGCTAGTCTGTATAGTCCTATCCTGGTCTCCCCCATAATAAGTAAGTGTATTGGGGAGGAGGGGGGGGGGGGCAGATCCAGCAACACCTCCATGGCGGCTGTTGGGGTTGAAGTCATGGCTCCTGTGATGCCCAGGCAAGCTATCCTTTGGATCTTGCCTAGTTTTTGTTTGGCACTGGATTGTGTCACCTTAGGCCACCGGACCAGTGCCGCGTATGTTAACGATGGTCTGACCTCCGTTGTGTACAGCCAGTGGGCCATACTGGGTCTTAGTCCCCACGTTTTTCCATATAGCGGCCTAGTAACGGCTAAGGTCATGACTGCCTTACGCAGTATTTTTCCAATGTGACCAGGTTAGCTTAGAGTCCAATACGACCCCAAGATATTTAACCTGCCTGGCCATTGGAATGCTCCTACCGTATAGTGAGAGTTCTGTGGCTGTCGCACTTCCTCCTCCTCGTAAACGGCACGACGGTTGCTTTCTCGGGGCTCACCCCGAGTCCTTGATCAACCGTCCACCCTTCCACCACTTTCAGTGCAGTCTGCATGCGCTCCCACGCTGCCTGTGTGACCTTTCCTCGGACTATGATGAGAATGTCATCCCAATTGCCCTGTACCTCATACCCTCCTCCCGAGAGCCTCCCCAGCAGTGCGTCCACGACTAGGCACCAGAGGAAAGGAGACAGAACGCTCCCCTGCGGACACCCCGCCGCGACCCCCGCCAGCAGAGTCCCTCCCGGGAGTAAGATGAACACCGCCATGTCCCTGAGCATGGAACCGATCCACCTGCAGCAGGTCTCCTCTATTCCACGCTCCCGGACAGCTGCCAGAACCGATCCGAACGAGGTGTTGCTAAAGGCCCCCTCTATGTCTAGAAAGGCCCCCAGCGCCACCTCCCTGTTCTCCAGCGTATTCTCAAGTTTCAGCACCAGTTGGTGCAGTGCTGTTTCTTGTGATATAGTTACAAACTGAGAAGCTTCCTAAGACTACCCTCTGCAACCTATCCGATAAAAATGACACTACCAATGTCAATATAGGCTGACTGAAACCAAAATAAATAATTGCTTTAAGCAATTCGTGATTGACCATATGAAATGTATAACAATATTAATACACAAATGTTGCCACTATCCACCACCCTAAAGATATCATCAGTTACATCAGCCAACACCGTTGCACACCCACACCCCCATCTGAATGCTGACTATTTAGGGTGTAAGATATTATGTAGAGACTTCTTCTCGCGCCTGCTCGCCAAAGAGGAGAACAAGCACTCGTCAAACCAGAGAAGAAGTCTCCACATCTGTATTTAATAATAAGCATTATTTAATAAGCGTATTCTTGTAAATACGGATGCTCACACTTGTGTAGTGTAATTATCTTGTGGCGCCACCTACATTATAAACAGTTGTGTGTTATTGGCGTTGTTTTCCGTAGTGACCCCATCGTAAAAGCCCTACATCTATAAATATACACTCCTTCTGGCAATTAAACTAAGCGATAAACGGTTCTAAATAATGCGAAACACAATTCACGTCTTTTGTTCATAGGTTATTAATCTTGAATTATGTTAAGATCGATAAAGGATCTCGGTGTGCTTTGGAATATGTGTATGTACCATTGTTTCATTAGGTATACAATATACGCTACTGGTTGCGTATGAGCTTTATGCAGTGCTTAAGTGGAATCTGAAAATTCATTGCTTCTATTAAAAATAAGGGGGAATAAATTATGCTTAAGGTACAGTCACCTCAACACTCAGCGTCGCTCGCGAAAATTTGCCCTTTTAAAATTATATATGTATATATAGGGTGGCGCATTGAAAACGAAACAGACCGATTTGCGTCCAGAGAAATTTTTCTTTTAAGAAACTCTGAAACACATCACTTTTAATATTGAGGGGGACATGTTTTGATATAAAACTCAACTTTGTCACATGAACCCCTTAAGGGTGGTGATAACAACCCTTCTATTTTAAATAGGGAACATGGGTCGAGTGTTACATCATTTGAAAGCTCTTTCCTTTCTGAATTCAGAACACTAATTTTGTTGGAAGTTTTATCAACTCGTTTAAAAAATATTCACAGTTGGAGTTGCAAGAACGTATTTCATTCATTGTGATAAGAAATGCACTAATTAGACAATTTTTCGTTAGAAAAAAACTAAAGAACAAAACCAAACGTTCCAAAATGTTTATTCAGTTAAGTAAGTGTTGAAATTGTTGACCACCACCTTCCATAGAAAAGTACAAATTTTGTTCAAAACGAACTCTGACATTCTGGAGCATTTGTGGAGTTATTAGACGGCATTCTTCAACAATGTGTCGTCGTAATTCTTCCAAAGACTGCGGTTCTGTTGCGTAGATTCTACTCTTTAAATGGCTCCATAGAAATAAGTCTAAAGGAGTTAAATCCGCTGATCTAGGGGGCCACTCAATAGCACCTCTACGCCCATCCATTATCCTGGAAACTCTCTGTTCAAAAATCCCTAACACGTTGTGAAAAATACGGAGGAGCTCCATCTTGTTGAAACACTAATCGATTTTCTTGATAGCGATCATCATTTTCAACAATGTCAATTAGTAGAGGGTAAACGATATCTTCTCGTAACTCCAAATACGTTTCGCCACTCAAATTGCCATCAAGAAAAATTGGTCCGATTAAACGGTCTCCAAAAATGCCACTCCAGACATTCAATTTCTGTGGAGTTTGAGTGTGGACTTCGTGAAAATTTCTTGGATTATTATCTGCCCAATAACGACAATTATGGCGATTAACTGTAGAGTTTAATAAAAACGTACACTCGTCTGAAAAACAGATATTGAACAGAAAGTTCCCGTTATCAGCTATTCGTGCAGTCATAACTTCACAAAACTGCAGTCGCCGATCAAATTCATCTTCATTCAGTTGTTGTACAAGATGAATTTTATACGGGTGAAATTTATGATGCTTCAATATTCGCTGAATAGTTCTTCTTTTGATGTTTGAACCAGTGGCCAATTTTCTCGTGCTCAAAGTTGGGTCTGCAGCAATTTGTCCCAAAACTTCAATCTCATTTCTAATCGGCAATTCACGTTCAGGATCCCGTTTTTTTTTTTGTTGGCTACTGAATCACTTTGTCGAAACTTTGCAACTAACTCCAAAATATATTTTCTGTTAACATGTCTGTTCGGATGTCGTTCATTAAACAAATTTGCGGTACGGTTGGCAAAAAAGAGTAATTATTTCAACTCTTCTACAGAATACACCATTGTGAAATTAATTGTCGGTAGTACTATCAAGTATCAAACCGACCGATATACTGAAACAATAAACCGCATATCTCTCATTCCGATAATAAATGTTCTGACAGTCAATTTTTTTGTTTACAAACCAACAAAACATTGTCTATCAGCACATTTCTTATCGGAATGAGTGAAATGCGTTTTTGCATCTTCAACTGTGAATAATTTTTAAACGAGTTGATAAAATTTCCAAAAATATTAGTGTGCTGAATTCATAAAAGAAAGGGCTTTCAAATGATGTAACACTCAACCCATGTTCCCTATTTAAAATATAAGGGTTGTTATCACCACCCTTAAGGGGTTGATGTGACAAAGTTGAGTTTTATGTCAAAACCTGTCCCCCTCAATATTAAAATTGACGTGTTTCAGCGTTTCTTAAAAAAAAATCTCTGGACGCAATATTATATATATATATATATATATATATATATATATATATATATATATATATATATATATATATATATATATATATATATATATATATATATATATATATATATATATATATATATATATATATATATATATATATATATATATATGATTATTATTATTTATTATTATTAATTCAAATTATACATTATGCCATACAAAAAAGCTATTTCTTGTGCTTGCACTAGGACACAATTTTGAACAGTCTCTCCCTGAACGTATAACTGTCAAATTATTTTGCTCTTGTCACTTTTTGATTTTCAACTAAGTTTTTGTTCAGCTGCGATTTCTATTCCCACCAACATTCCTGCTGCAACCATAGATATTTAAAATCCATTTAATACAAAAACCATTCCTTCTTTCAAACCAAAACTTCACAAAAAAACATTATTCTGTAGCACCAAAATTTTGACATTTTTATCTGACAGTATTATATATATATATATATATATATATATATATATATATATATATATATATATATATATATATATATATATATATATATATATATATATATATAACATATAAAAATTTTAACGGACCTTGGTTTTGGGATCTAGCGACCCAAATTCGTGCTCATCTGAAGAAATTTTTCCGAAAGCTTTTCATCGTGACCTCTTTAATAGATAATTTTTCTTAATGAAAATTCGCTAAAAATGAAAAAATCGACTTTTTTGGAGTGCCCTGTGTAAACGCTAACGAATATCTTGCAAATATTAGAATGCCAATTGATACACTAGGTGAGTGTATCAATTCACACAATATCACCCTTATATGTTGTGTGTAAGTGTAAGTGTTCATAATAAATACGGAAACATACCATTTTGCAATGTACATATTACCCAATTTTGACTTTGATCGGACCATCATCTTAAATTCTAGGCAGACACCACTCATTTATTTATGAAAGTAGGTCCACAACTTCATAGCTAAACAAGATGGTTCTATCGGCTGGTTAACTAATCTCCTTGGCACCATAATGAAAGTTCCTAACATCTTCATTGAAATTTTCCAAGGTAGCGTCTACAACGTATCTATATATATATATATATATATATATATATATATATATATATATATATATATATATATATATATATATATATATACATATATACATATATACATATATATATATATATATATATATATATATATATATATATATATATATATATATATATATATATATATACATTTTAACTAACCTTGGAAATGGGTTCCAGAGGCCCTAATTCGTGCTCATTTAAAGAAATTTTCCGAAAGTCTCACCACTGATACCTCTCTATTAGTGAATTTTCTTAATGAAAATTCACTAAAAATCGAGAGTCGATTATAAAGTCGAATAAAGATTACAGTACTTACCTAAGGTGTCTTGAGAGGGCCGGAGGCTACTCAGGGCTGGCGAAAACCTCTAAATATTGTGGACACCATTCAGGACTGTCCAAATCACTGGATTGACTTCCGCAGATGCTCCACATGGCATGGCATCGAAGGGGCTGCCATAAAGATGCGGAACGAGGCCCTCAAAAAGACTAACCTTGAAAGGGGCTGCCCGAACGATGGTGTTAAATGGGGCTCTTCAAACGGTGTTGTTAAATGGTGTTCCGAACAAAACAGGTGTTCCATAAACTTTTTTTTGGGATTTTTAGCGAAATTTCGTTAAGAAAAATTCGCTAATAGAGAGGAAACGATGAAAAGCTTTCGGAAAATTTTTTTCAGGTGAGTGCGAATTTGGGTCCCTAGAACCCAAAACTAAGTTCCGTTAAAATTGTTATGCTTTTATATATATATATATATATATATATATATATATATATATATATATATATATATATATATATATATATATATATATATATATATATATATATATATATATGTATCCGAGCGATAACTGAAAAAATACTACTGATTTCAATCAAACTTGTCAAAAATCGTGCTTGGGCGAAAACCGAGGTCGACATCGTTAATCAGCCTTTATGCTCAAGTTTTTCCGGTGGAAAATCGGGAAAAACTTTTTGAAAACGCTATATTTGTAAGTATCAGAGTAACTGGAATGCGACTTTACATGTGGCTAGAAATAGTGCAAATAAACCTATATTGTGAATTTTAAGTGATTTGTTACACAATATTTATAGTTTTTTTCCAAATTAAAAATAAAATTCCAAAGACACGTATTGAGACTACTTAGTGGTTAAAGTCCAATGCCTGACAGACAGAGTATTTAACTTCCACCAGTAGATTGATTCATACAACAGGTATAAACCACACATCAACGGTAACCAAACTAAATATGTACCAGGCAGAAAACATACTACCCGAACCAACAATCGCGAAATCTCCGCCGCAGTTGTGGAAATGACAGACGACATGAAATTGAAAATTTGCCAACTGATTGTTATTTGACTAGGGGATTCAATCATTTATTTAAAGACGCTTCATATAAAATTGAGTTTTGGGCATTTTCTCAAAAGGAGTTAAAACACAAGATTTTTTTAAATAGAGAGATATCGATGGTAACACCTTCGAAAGAATTCTTCAAATATGCGCGTACTAGGACCTCTAAAATAGATCTTCAAGGTGTGTGTAGGTTTAAAGTATTAACTTTACTAATATACCGTATATTACCTGTGGCTAATAGATTCGTCTGAAGCCATACCAAAGCTGTTTTGTCACACACACATAATATACCGTATATAATAATTGTACAATTCTTATGAAAATTCGCTACTATAACGCACTTGCTGCGTCCCGAATTTTTTTCTCTGGAGTCATTTAAAAAGCGTTGTTTACAATTATCGGCCTCTAAATTTGGAACAGTTGCGAGACCGAATTGTGAGCATCCCCTTCAATAAAGTAAGATGTTACCATTTTCCCAAATAAATTGCATGAATAGCTGATTGTTTTCGTTTTTGCCAAAGGTAACTTCAAAAACCATTAAAACCACCAAAAAGTACGCTGAATACGCTTCGTAAAAATGTGTTGCATGACCCATGTTGTTAGTTAAGAAATTACTGGGTTGTCACTCTTCAATAAGGGGTGCTTCAAAATATGTCGATAATGCCAGCAAATAGTTGCAAATAATCTATGTCACCCTATATATTTTAAGTCCCATGCTTTTCTCGATTCAAAAGTTATGGCATTGTTGCGTAACTTATGTGCGACCCTGTATATACGAGGGTATATTGATATATAGTTAGTCTGGAAACTTTTCAGTAAACCAAGTTAAATTTAGTTGATATAGTAACGACTATGTTATATAGGAAGCTTCTATTCCCTTAAGATCTAGTGTAAAAACAAGAATGCTTACATATGTGATAAAAATTCACATTATCTGAATTCTGATTTCACCTCCTACGCTTTCATATGTGATCGCACATATAAGTACATATAACATTAAAAGAGCCAAATGTTACATAAACAAGAGCCACTCCGTTTTTGGACATGAAAGTTTTGTTTTACGCGTCGCTGGAACAGCTCACACTACAGATAAAGTACACACATATATACTGTAGCTCAAATATAATGTAATATATATATATATATATATATATATATATATATATATATATATATATATATATATATATATATATATATATATATATATATATATCGAATCTATCGGTTTAAAATTAGATCTGGTATTAGTCAATGTTGTGTAGTCGAGCACTCTCGGACGTGTTCTCCACTTCCTGGCAGTGCCTCCTCCACGACTCCTTCTTGGCGTCACTCAGTCTTTTGTTATAGGTCGTTAGGGCCTGTCTATATTCATCCAATGCTCCCGACCTTTAGGCCGCGTTAAAAAGCTTACGAACCTGCGACCTCCTTTGCCTGACGTCCTCGTTCCACCACGGGACGTTCCTGGTGGACGCCCTCATTTTCAGGGGGCATTATAGGCCGAGGTGATTGCGTCTCGCACTTGGGCTGCCGCAATATCTGGGTCTATTGAATTGTCCATGGTACTCTTAACCCCCCGCAGTTCCATTGCTAGGTCTGCCCTGTAGGCTTCGCAGTCCGCCTTGCGGCGGTCCCGGTACCATACCGTTTGTTTTTCGACTTTGGCGATTTCAAACCGCATGTACCTGTGGTGTGAGCTACTCACTTCCCAAGACACAGCCCAGTTCTTAGCAAAGTCACCCAGAAACTGGGTGGAAACCGTTAGATCTAAAACTTCCTCAGGCCGTGTTGTGACGAAGGTCGGTTTATTACCTCTATTCAATGTGTCTAAATTAAATTTCATAAAGAATTGTAAAAGTGTCACCCCTAGAGTTTGTGTCCGAGCTTCCCCACAACTTATGGTGCGCGTTCGCATCCATGCCGATGTTGATCTGCCATCCACCTGCTCTGCTATCCACCATCAGCTGCTCCAATTCCTTGCGTGGAGGAGGGTCCGTACTGTCCCCTGGCAGATAATGTCCCTTGGCCCATCCGCTCCTCCACATCGGATTTTGATCGTTGCCAGGTTCCTGGAACAGAAATTCATTAAAGGCAGAAACTCTATCCCTTCCCTAACAAAAATGCAGGTCATCTGGTTCTCGCTGGATCTGCTGTATATGAGCTTTCCAGCAGCTCCGCCGAGTCCCTTGATATCTACTTTATAGGAGTACAGTTCCTGGATGAGAGCCACATCCGTGTTCCTCAGAGACATCAGTAGTCCGGCTCTGGCTGCCCTACTGTGTTGGAGGTTGACCTGAAGAAACCTAAGGTGGTAGTGGAATTTTCTTTTACTTGATAGTAAAGGATTTTTTCACGCCCGAGGAGGTACCACGCCATACAGCAAGGGGCCGATGAAGTCCCAACGACCGTTCCCGGTTCTGGTGTATGAGTCGGTTTCCCTTATAAGCAAGAAATGATGATCGCTCCTCCTTGTACAAAAGATTCCGGAGGTAAAATACCCCTCCATTCAGATCTCTGATAGAGGGGTGTACAGGGGGCGCCAGCATCAAGATTTAACATATCCTTCTCGAATATATGTGGCCTAAATTCTAACCTGAACTCCGTCCACCATTTCATCCAGGCTAATAGGACTCAACTCCTCTTTCTCACCGAAACCCAAATCAATGCCAAAACAGCCACTAATCACCTTAATTTCTCGGAGTATGAGCTCCTTACTTCCTTTAGATTGCATGGAGGCGTGTGCGCATACGTCCGTAGCAATTTACCCTGCACCAGACTCCCCAGTTTAGAAGCTGGACGAAAAGACATACTATGGATAAAACTCTCTCTCTCTCTCTCTCTCTCTCGGGGCTGCAATTAAATTAATCTGTTGCATTTACCGGTCACCTTCTGACAACAAGCTACCCTTCTGAAAAAACCGACCATTTGATTTCTGAATATCCTTCCTCCGAGGTCACTATTATTGGTGACTTCAATGTCCATAATAAGGAATGGCTAGGATCTTCAAAAACAGATCCACAAGGGAGAGCAGCGGAGGCCTTTGCAGTCAGTAATTCTTTAGCCATTATGGTTCAGCAGCCTACTTACTTTCCTCGCATCCCAACACACAGCTCAAATCACTTGGATCTCCTTCTTACTACAACACCTGAATGCTATAAGATATCAGTCACCGCCTCCCTTGGCTGCTCAGACCACGGCATGGTCACTGAATCCTGCGCAATGCAACCCGAGGTCACACAGTCATCACACCCACGTATCGTTTGGCACTACAACTCCGCAAACTGGGACGAAATTCGGAATTACTTTTCCTCATTTCCATGGGCGTCTGTCTGCTTCTCTCATCCTGACCTCTCTGATATCTCACAAAACGTCACCTAAATTATCCAAGCTGGCAAGGAATTATTTATTCCACGTACACAGAAAACGTCTTCAGCCACTCAAAAGCCCCGGTTCTCTAAACCCTGTGACAAGGCAAGATTTGAAAAGGTCAAAGCTCACAAAACGCACCTACACAATCCCAGTCAAGAAAACCACCAAGCATTTAACGACGGAAGAAACCGCTATGTCAACATTCTTTCCGAGGCAAAAAACTCGTTTAATAACCACATCAAAAACAAAGTCCTCTTAAGCTCCAACGGCGGCAAACCCTTCTGGACTCTTACTAAATCTATTGGGAATAATTTCTGCAAGAGCACGTTCCCACCTCGTGTCTCCGGGGATGAAATTGTATATGCCGCCCTGGGCAAGGCTGAACTTTTTGCCTCGTTGTTCGCCGGCAACTCTACTCTCAACCACCAGCAGTCCTCAATGTCGCGCATAAAATGACGGATATCACTTTCAAAACTAAAAAGGTACGAAAGATACTCTCTTCTCTTAATACCAGGAAAGCCTCTGACCTTGACGAGATCCCAGCAATTGTTCCCAAAAAATGCGCACCAGAAATTGCTCCTGCCTTGACTCGTCTGTTTCAGATAACTTACAATAGAGGCATATTCCCTAGTAACAGGAAAACTGCTCGAGTACAACCCGTCCGCAAGAATGGAGTCAAAGCGCTTCCTAGCAACTACAGGTCTATTTCTCTCCTTTCAGTCGTTTTTAAAGTGATGGAAAAGTAAATAAACACCGAATTACTAAAATTTCTTGAAAAACACAGTCTAATCCTACGACACGCAGTATGGATTCCGTCAGCGCAAATCGACTGCCGACCTCCTTTCCTTTGTCACCCATTCTTGGAAGAAGTCTATCAAACTACACGGTGAATCCCAGATTGTCGCTCTAAACATATCCAAAGCATTCGACCAGGTGTGGCACGCAGCGCTGTTTAATAACTTCCGGCCTATCGCCTACCACCAAAACTCCTGGACAGCAAATTTTCTCTCCAACCGGAGCATTTCTGTTGTCGTGGATGGTAATTCCTCTAAACTGTATCCAATTAATGCAGGAGTTTCTCAAGGTTCAGCTTTAGCCCCTACTTTGTTACTTCTCCACATCAATGACCTCTCTAGCACATCCAACCCAGTTCACAGTTACGCGGGCGACAGCATCCTCCACTCAAATATACAATATTCTAAACCTGTCTCTTTAGCTCAATTAGATGAGGATCGCAGACTCATGGAGGGTTCCGTCTCCGTGGATCTCCAAAAAATATAAGACTGGGGAAGTAGAAATCTTGTACAATTCAACCCCACTAAATCTCAGTCTTGCTTTCTTTCTCATAAGAGATACACCAGCCCAAGACCCATCACAATGAACAACCAAGTTATTCAAAGTAATGAGTCCTTTTCACTTATTGGCATTTCTGTGGATCAAAATCTCAATTGGCACCAACATGTCACATCAATTGCAGAAGCGGCTGCTAATAAATTAGGTTTCCTCTTCCGGGCTCGCAAATACTTTTCACCAGCCAATCTATATACCTTATATACTTCACAAATAAGGCCAAACCTCAAATACTGCTGCACATCTGGGGTGCAGCTGCCGCTTTTACACTCGCTATCCTGGACTCCATTCATACGTCTCATCGGTGACCCTACCCTCACTCAAAGGCTGCCATCTTTTGCCCACCGACGTGCCGTTGGTGACCCCCCCCCCCTCTCTCTCTCTCTCATAGATATCTGCACGGGCACTGCTCAGAGGCGCTTTCTTCCATAGTTCCTCCACCTGCTGCCCCCAACAGATCTACCAGGAGAACAGAGCGAATGCACCCTTTTACTGTCCAGGTCACCAGACATAGAACATCTTGTTACGCCCGCTCTTTTGACACGAGGACTTCCAAGTTTTGGAATTCCTTGCCGGCACATGTTTTTCCTTCTCCTCCGAACCTCCAAACCTTCAAGTCCAGAATTAACAAGTTGCCTCTGTCCTCCTTATTGACACCCGCGGTACGATAGTATTTAGGCTGTAAGCCCCCGTGGTGTGTTGTTGAAATATATATATATATATATATATATATATATATATATATATATATATATATATATATATATATATATATATATATATATATATATATATATATATAACCATTAATCACTAGTTGGTTCCCCAGTGGGCGGAAGCTAACCCTTCCCAGGCCATATAATGCCTTAAAGGAGGTTACTTCAAGGGCTCTGTAAGACTCAAGACACGAGCTTGCAGACGGACCTACTCCTCGAGCCTCATTGGTTTTGGTTTTATATATATTTATGATCTTGATGTTGTTCCCACAAGAATGGGGGAAATACTGTCTACACCATCAGAACCTCTGTGTGGTGCAAGGCGGGTTACTCTGGAGGGTTACCCGGTACTCCAGGGGTTCCGTTCACGACACCATCACCCTGGTGCAATCTATCCCTAGGCACAGGTCACGTGACACCGTGGATTGGGAGTTTATTTCGACCTCCACGTCTAGATCCGTCATGTTTAGTTATCAGCAGGGTCACCTCGTGCAGGATGCGGCTCTTCACCGTGCATGGCGGTCTTGGGGAAAGCGTCATCGAAAGCTTATGTTGTTGTTTCCACTTCCTCAGCTTGCCCCCTGGAATCCTTTGCTCCGCGACTCCTCGATCCCTCGTAAGTACCTTAGTGCGTACCAAAATTCAACTTTCTAGGTTTTTAGAAAATTGAGTTATACAAATTTGAAGCATTTAAAGAAAATTCGCTACCTTAACGCACTGGCTGCGCCCCGAATTTTGTTTAATATCCTAGTTTTAAAATGTATTCATTTTTTAAGTTTGATTAAACACATTATGTGTTAATTTTATTAAAATTGATCAACTGTTACTGGGTCTTCGGATTTTTTTGAAAGTCAGTATATGTAACATGAATCACCTCTAGAGTGTGTTACATGACTTTGGAGCTCCGCTAAACGAGCCTTTTGTTGACAAGCTGATACGAACCACCATCTGGTCAGTGATATTATAAAAGGAATATGTTAATTTAAGGCTATGTTAGTGTATGGTTAAGTAAGAATAAGTTTCTGTATATGGTATTAACAAATGGTGATAATTTGCCCAGATCGGGCAGGATGTTGTCCATATTGCCAGTCGGTTCCCATACGCATAATATGTTAAGAAAGTAACTCTGATGTCCATATTCGGACGAAAATCAAGTACAGAAAAGTATATATTATGTGGGTAATTAAGAGTTCTTTTGATTTGTCAGTAATGCATAATTTATGTCGGGAAATGTAACACTGTATTGACAGTTTTGTGAAGAATGTATCACTCGGTGCTGATAATCACGCTTTGAGAACCCACATCACCACAGCACATTTTAAAAAAACTTCTGGACGCAGCAAGTGCGTTATGGTAGTGAATTTTCATTATAATGTTTTTAATAGCAAACATGTTTTTTTCAAGAAAGCAGCCATCAATCTATATAGTAGAAACAATGTGCCATGTTTTATCAAAATAACTTTATTGTTTGAAAATGTACAACAATTTCCCAAAGTAAACTTAAATTGTTCCCGAAAAAATGGTTTCCTGGTCCACATAGGTTAATAGCAAATTGAGCTATTCAAATTTGAAGCATTTAATGAAAATTCGATACCATAACGCACTTGCTGCGTCCCGAATTTCTTTTCTTACAAACATGCATTATATTTCGATGGAAAATGTAATAACATAGGGCGTGTTCGATTAAAAAAAAATTTGAATCACCAACCACTTATGGGCCAGCCTGTAATTGTGGAAATATTTTTTAAGATGTAGCTCAAGATACCCTATAATTAATGTATACCTTTTTTTTGTAACTTGCATAATAACATATATATTGAGCTTTAATGATTTTTTACGAAAATTTGACAAAAATATATACCATTAAACGATAAACTATATAGCCAACACTACTGCCAAGGTATCAGAAAAAGGGTCTATTTTAAATGAATTTTCTGGGAACGACGGGAATGACGATTGAAACTAAGACTTCAGACTTTGTAAAACATTCTTCTTGAGACATTTTCTTTCCATAGCTCATATTAATTTCAGGTTCATTGCCTAAATATTACCAATTTTGACATTTTAAATCGCGACTTTGACGTGTTCAGGAAAACCGAAATTTATTTAAATGCCTGTATCCTTTAACCTACAGAGGAAAGGATACAGGCATATCATCATAGGTAGCTTACCTATGATGATATGAAGCCGCGTACCAAATTTGGTTGCCCTTACTTTGTTAATCCCGGAAATATAATTTTTTTCGAATGAAAACTCAAAATTTTCCCGGAAAACCTCGTCCGATTTTCCTGACTAACAAACTTATCCAATCCATTTACAAAAGGAAGGTATGTGCCAAATTTTATTAAAATCGGCCCATTATTTTTTGAGTTATCGGTGTGACACGCACACTATATATATATATATATATATATATATATATATATATATATATATATATATATATATATATATATATATACCGTCACGAAAACTTAATACTATATATATATATATATAGTATTAAGTTTTCGTGACGGTAATAGTGTTATTTTCTTAAAAAATTGTGGGAAAGCCGTCAAAGCAAAATAAAACTCTTTATTAAAAGCCGAGCTTTCGGAAAAGTTTATTCCATTCTCAAGGCTACAACATGGAAAGCAAAAAGTTTTCAATTTACTTAGGAAAAATATAAAAGTTTTAAAATACTTACATCTAACGTGAGTTTTACTATAACTAATTATGAAAATACAAACATGAAAAAACCGTTTTTTAAAATTTGACTGAAGTCGGAAAGTGCCAAACTGACATATGAAGCTAACAATTGTCTATTTGAATTTGTTTTTTGTTAGCTTCATATGTCAGTTTGGCACTTTCCGACTTCAGTCAAATTTTAAAAAACGGTTTTTTCATGTTTGTATTTTCATAATTAGTTATAGTAAAACTCACGTTAGATGTAAATATTTTAAAACTTTTATATTTTTCCTAAGTAAATTGAAAACTTTTTGCTTTCCATGTTGTAGCCTTGAGAATGGAATAAACTTTTCCGAAAGCTCGGCTTTTAATAAAGAGTTTTATTTTGCAACTGACGGCTTTCCCACAATTTTTTAAGAAAAAAAAAATTTATATATATATATATATATATATATATATATATATATATATATATATATATATATATATATATATATATATATATATATATATATATATATTCAAACTGACTCCGGATATGGGTTCTAGGGGTCCTAGTTCGCGCTCATTTGCAAAAATTTTTCCAAAATTCAAAAGTCGGGATCTCCCCATTAGTAAATTTTTTCTACGAAAATTCACTAAAACCTGACGATCGTTTCCCTAATCAAGTTAGCGTCATCAGATATATCGAATCAATAATCAATCAATTAATAATTCGAAAAATATTATATCCACAACTCTATTAGTGAATTTTCGTAGAAAAATTCACTAATAGGGAGATCACGACATTTGAATTTTGAAAACATGTATCACACCGATAACTCAAAAAATAATGGGCCGATTTTGATAAAATTTGACATGTACCTTCCTTTTGTAAATGGCTTGAATAAATTCGTTAGTCAGAAAAATCGGACGAGGTTTTCCCAGAAAATTTTGGGTTTTCATTAGAAAAAAAATATCTCAAAAAATAAACAAGCTATGATAACCAAATTTGGTAGGTAGGTTTACGATATAAATAGTACACTATACACCAAAATTTAGATTCCTATGTTACAAGAAAAAAAGTTATAATAAAATATTTTGTGCCAGATCATTTCTATGAAAATTAACTACCATAACGCACTTGCTGCGTCCAGGCTTTTTATATTCTTCTGCAGGTAGTCGGTCACTAACGATTTAGGGAGGTTCAACGACATCAAAATTAACATATTTCGTTTGGCGGAAATATCTGTATTCTTTTATTTATCTATTGTACGTGCTTCTGTCGGTATTTATTTTACAAAGTATTCTATCAGGAGACTCCCCATAGGCGGCGGAGAGAGAATCATACATTTTTTATTATTACTATATTTAGCAATATATATATATATATATATATATATATATATATATATATATATATATATATATATATATACAGGCTTGTCCAATATGCGCGCGTCGGTCCATAGCTACTAAAGCGTTGTACCTGGAAAAAAAATTCTCAATGAAACTTACAACGTGTGATCTTTGCTAAGACCCAAAATTATTTTTAAGTATACAGGGTGTACAAAAAAAAAGAGTAATACTAAAAATGATGTTTTTCTTAAATGGAAAACTATAGTTTTTAACGTGGTAAATGAAGCCCCTGTAGGTTCTATATTCAACTAAAAATTTGTAAGATTGTCAAATGCAGTGTTGCCGAGTTATTAATTTTCCTTTAAAAATTTAGTCAAAAACATACTTTCTTCAAACTGTTATATCTGTGCCACTGTTCGTTAGTGGCCCTGAAAATTTTACGTGCAATCTAATATTGGCCTAGGTTGTCCTGAACTCTCTTTACATTTCGATTCGTTCATACATTGTGTTCAAAATTTATCTTCAAACATCCCTTCATTCATCATGACTTTAATTGAATTTCTTAAATGCAATAGCCTGTATATTATTTTACCGTTAAAAAGCTTAAAGTGTGCTCATTTAAACGATTACAGCTACACTGAATCCAAAAACATTCTAAATGGAACGACCACAAATAACAAATAACAATATACCATGTTTGCCGTATCTATCTCAACCTCAACCTACTTTTGAGATATTAAGCTTTTTCCAAAAATTTACACAGAACATAAAAAAAATCACAGGCGGCATAGCACAAGGAATCGAAGCAGTTGCTACTCGTTGACATAACAATGTTATTTCTTTTTGTATCGCAAATTTATATAATATTTATTAAAATAATGATAAAATCATTTAGAATAAAAGATTATTAAACATAACATAATTTAGGTAATTAACAAAAACACAATAACTACTTTATCAAATGTTCAAACACTCTACCATTTTGTTGTAGACACATATTGAACCTGCCTGTTAAAGATTTATTTACATTTCGTAACATCAAGGGAGTAACTGTATCTAATGCTTCTCTTATTCTTTCCCG
Source organism: Tillus elongatus (assembly GCA_964006375.1). Classification (NCBI taxonomy): domain Eukaryota; kingdom Metazoa; phylum Arthropoda; class Insecta; order Coleoptera; family Cleridae; genus Tillus; species Tillus elongatus. The sequence continues at coordinate 31,398,095 of OZ023268.1, read as the reverse complement.
CATGTTTGCTGCCGTTGTGGGGGGTGTTTTGTAGACCAGATCTTTAATGTATCCCAATAAGAAAAAATCCAGTTTCGTTAGATCTGGTGACCTTGAAGGCCACGGAAGATGTCCTCCTCTCCCGATCCAACGGCCTGGAAATTTTTCATCCAGCGTATTTCGGTCTCCAATGCTCAAACGTGCAGGCGCCTCATCTAACTGGAACCATATCCTTCTTAACAGACGTAATGGTATATTTTCCAGCAGATTATCAAGATCTTCGTCTAAAAAATGTTGAAAAATATTTCCATTGAGGTGTCCATAAAAAATGCAGCCCTATTATGTGGTCTCCAATTATTCCTCCCCATACATTTACACTCCACCTATGTTGCTGGTCAACAGTTCTCACAAAATGTGGATTGGCATCAGCGTAGAAGTGTATATTATGCCTGTTTACAAGACCACAGTTTTGTAATGTCGCCTCATCGGTGAACAATACATTATTCTAAAATCGTTCCTCTTCTCCAATTCGAGCAAGACCCCAATTACATAAATATATCCTATTTTCGAAGTCTTTCCTATTAAGTATTTGAGTGAGTTGGACACGATATGGATGGAACCTATGCTTACATTCTTTTCACAGAAGTTTGACCTAAGATCAACATATCACTTATCTCTGCTGTACTTCTATGTGGGTCTTCAACAACAGATGCGACAACATTAAATTCATTCTCTTCGTTTAGCACTGGCTTCATTCGTTCATGATTCTCGTACTTCGTTGTCCCCGTCCGGTCAATCTATTCTTTAGTCTTTGAAATGATCTTGCATCTGGATGCCTTCTTTCAGGAAATCTCCCAGCGTACACTCTGGATGCCAGAAGGCAATTCTTTAAGCATTCTCCAAGGACATAGATCATGGCATTTAATTCTTCAAACGTGTACTTCATTTTTGTTACAAATATATATATATATATATGTATATATATATATATATATATATATATATATATATATATATATATATATATATATATATATATATATATATATATATATATATATATATTCGAAGGCGTTTAGCTGTCCTGGCTATCTAACATTTTTATTAATTTAAATTCTCCTCATTACCGTGGTGATTATTATCCCAAATATGTCGGGCGACTGAAGATATATCTGTAGTACCGTATCTTAATTGTGCTAAACGTTCTTTGAATCTAATTCCAATAGATTTTTTTGTTTGTCCGACGTATTTAAGATGACAATTTTTACAACTTATTTCATAAATTCCCGACATTTTGGCCGTACTATTCTTGTCTCTTAGGTTACCTAGCAAGTTTTTTAAAGTATTTTTTGTCGAAAATGTTAGCTGCAAATTTGATTTTTTTTAATGCTATTTAGACCCCTTGTGATTCTAGGTTAAAATGGTAAGCAAAGAAAGTTTTTTCGGCTTTCTCTCTTCTACAAGTCGTTGATTACGCTAACATTTTCTCTGTTTTCTGTTTGTTAATTAACTTATGTACTAGACAAGCAGTGTATCCGTTATATTCGGCCACGTTCTTAAAATAATTTAATTCTGTGGTATATTTACTATTACTTAAAGAAAAAATAATCAAACTGTTTACTAAAAAATTCATACTGGCGACTTTTGATGCATACGTATGATGTGACTAATTCGGAATGTAGCCTAGAGTGGTGGTTTCCTTTCTATGGACATCGAATTCTAAGGTGTCTGTTTATTTTTGATAACTAGTACATCTAGAAACGGTATTTATTATTAATTTCTAATTCGTGCGTAAATTTTATACAATGAAATTTATTGTTTAATTTGGCAATAAAATCTTCTAGTCTGCAAATGTTTGTGTTAAACACTGCGAAAATATCATCCACGTAACGATAGCACACTCTAGGAAAATACTCACTTTCACTTTCAAGATCTGTTTTAAATCTCCCCATGAAAAGGTCTGCAATAAATGGCGATAGCGGGTTGCCCATTGCATTGACTTGGGTTTGTTGAAAAAACTCTTTGTTGAATTGAAAAATATTTTGTGTGTAAATTTAGAAGGCATATGGTATATTTATTTAACTCTATAAAAGAAATTTTGCGACCTGCTAGCGGGTGATGTAGAAAGACATGTTAAAACCCTTCGTCATCGTGGGAGGCGTTGGCGTGATAAGTAGCTTACAAATAAAAGAACAGTAAGAAAAAGTCAAGTCATACCTGTCTAAATAGTTTTCATTCAAAACGTAATTCGAAATAATGATTTTTTTATGGTGATCCAAAAGAAACGCCATCAAAGTCTCATATAGAAAACATTTTTTGCAACTTGCCGTATTGAAGTAAAACCATAAAGAGGTCAGTGGCAGACGAATAAAAAGTTTAAATGTGAAAATGTGTCACCGTGCCCAAAAAACTGTGGACAAAGCAAGTGCGTTATGGTAGCGAATTTTCATAGAAATGTTTTTAATTCAAATTGTCTTTTTTTCAATAATTAATATCAATAAAGTAATATACTATACTAGACTGCAAGTCCCAGGTAATTAAAGCACGCAGACTAGAGTGGCCGGGCCATATAGAACGAATGGGTGAGGAAAGAATGATAAAGATGTGTGTTTGGTCAAATCCAAAAGGTAAAGGGGAGAAGGGCATACCAAGAAAAAGTTCGCTTGACGCAGTTCAACAAGAAAAAGGGGTTTACAACTAATAGATCATTGCAAGAGACAGCAAGCACTGGAAATATATCACCAAGCTATGAGTCTGAATGGCCTGTAAATGCTTATATATATATATATATATATATATATATATATATATATATATATATATATATATATATATATATATATATATATATATATATATATATATATATATATATATGTATAAACACATATAAATTGAAACTGACCCCAGTTCTAGGGGTCCTAGTTGGCGCTTCTTTAAAGAAGTTTTACAAAATTAAAGGAAGTCACAATCTCCTTGATTCTACGAAAATTCGCTAAGGATGGACTATTGAATCACGAACTCTATAACTTAAACTACTTATTTTAAATAAATTTTCTGCAAATATTTTAATAAAATAAACGACAATGACATTTCTTTTACATAACCTGCGTTTGTTTCAGAATATCTATTTAAAGGTAGAAAATTTTGACGTTTTAAGAAGAAAAACTATAAAATCAAAGTAATTTTTCTAGTATTTCTTAACTTTCTTGCGCAGAGAAAACTTATTCTTTGTCTGAAATATTCATTAGATTTTGTTAACTACAGAAGGTATATAGGTGACCTTAAGCCTGGTACATAGTTTACTTTTTATAATATAAATCTGCGTACCAAATTTGGTTACCATATAGCCTTGTTATTTTCGGAGGTATAAAAATGTTCAGAAAGAAAACCCAATTTTTTTCCGGAAACACTGGTCCGATTTTCCTGGCTAACGAACTTGTCCAAGCCACATACAAAAAACAGGTAGATACCAAATTTGAAGCTTTATTTGACATTAAGCAGATTAGTTATATAGAAGCAACTGGAACAAATTTGGCTACAACAAGTTTGTAATTTCCGAAAATACATAAATTTTCCGAAAGAAAACCGAAAATTTCCCAAAAAGGCTTTTTCTGACTAACAAACTTATCCGAGCCGTTTACTTAAGGAATGTTCAGACTCTTCTGAAGAAACGTCGGGGATCTATGAAGTAAGTTGCAAAAAAAACGTATATGTGTCGGACAAATTAAAAGATCGATTAAAGCTAGATTTTAAGAACACTTAGTAGAATTTAGATATGGTAATATACATAAGTCATGCGTTGTCCAGCATATTTAGGATAATAATTACTACGTAAATAAAGAAAACCTTAAGCTTATTAAAAGTGTTAAGACAATAAGACGCATATGAAAGTATGTATATACTGAGAACAAAGACAACGGAATTTTAATAGAGGAACTTCCAGTAAACATAAGCAGAGAAAGTTTTTTCGCGTTTCTTTTTCTAGAATGTTGTCGATTACCTGTCACCTATTATAAATACAATTTTATTCGTTAAGCGCTTAAAAACAGTGTCAAATAATCTGCAGTTAAAAACGAAAAGCAAGGGGGACCCAAAACTGAACCGGAATGGAATTGTTTTTTGAAACAATTTTATTTATAGCTTAATAATATTGTACTGACTTTAAGAGGGCAGGATATTTAAAAACGAAAATTTTGGCCTTAATTGACAAATATCGCAACTAAGGTGTTTATTTTAAACTGACGCTCTGTACATTATGCAATAGTCTCACGTCTCACCGTACACCATAAAGAGCAATAAACTCCATTAAAATGTAAGAAATGTGTTCAAACTCACTGGATACCAATAATTTAAATTCGTCATAAATTCAAATGGAATCCATCTACAAAAATAAATATCCTATTGCTGAATAATAATGAAACATAATGTATGAGGTTTTATGTAACAGTAACGGCAACTGATGTATGTACCCATGTGGCAGCGATTTAAAAAGCGAACAATAACAAGAACGCCATCATAAGAGAGAACAGACCCGTAGCTTCAGACAAAGCAAATCCCAAGATCGCATATGAGAAAAGCTGTTGGTTTAGGCTGGGGTTTCTGGCATAACCAATAATAAGGCAACCAAATACTGTTCCAATTCCAGCACCAGATCCAGCCACTCCTACTGTGGTAGTTCCAGCACCAATAAATTTAGCGGCAGAGGCAATATCTCTAGATACTGCTGTGGTCTGGAGACTACGAATAGCAGGAAAAAGAGATGGTTTCTGTTATGGTATAAGTGGACTTTGACTTACGGTGTAGTCTGAGATGGCCCTAGGTTTGGTTTTGGCTTGTTCATCAGGGCACCTGGCATCTGGCGCAGGAAAACATTTTTTTGTTGTTATTTCACGACTTCTAGACTTAATAACCACAAAACAGTGTCGAGGTAAGTAAACCTAGTACCTGCAGAACTTGGAATAATATTTCATAATCGTACTTCTGAAGTAGAATTTGTTATTTCAGTCATAAAAAGAGGACACTGTTTTAAAACTCAAACCAGCTCATTGGTTGTGGTGGATATAATATCCATATTAAATATAGACGTAGAACCTTTTCCTCTGGCTTACCTTCCCTGCAAACGGCTTTGCCTTTAATATGCCAAAAAGGCGAACCTGGTTACAACCAAGATAAGAAGTTCTTGTCAATCGAGAAGGAAAGCCTCTATATCTGTAGTCAACTCAAGCCAACTCTAACACACCCACTCAAAAGCGCTGAGGCTGTCCTATTAAATAATCTACGGTAAAAAATGTGCACTATTTCATCCTCTGATAAAGCCACTTTTATTAGCGAAACAACCGTCGTGACAAGAAATGTGTTGTGGTGAAAATAATTAGGTTCATCTAAGAGTCTCCTTTTTCGATGTCTGTTAAAAACAACAAATTTGAATTTGCATAAAAATTTATAAAAACAAATTTGTACAACTTTTACAACTCAACAATTAACGGTTTGTAATTTTCAATGCTACTAGTGTTACGGAACGAAGATTTTACGACGTATCCTACATATTTTTGTACGTTTTAAAATGCATTCGCGGTAATAAAACCGCAATAAACAAGCTAAAACAAACGACCGTGTAATTTATCATCGCTGACATTGTGCCGAAATTTCAGACAGTCTCAACACCCATCAACCTTGTGACATCAAACAAACATCAACAAACGTTCGCATTCCACTCCGACCTGGTCGTATTAACATGCTAATAAAAATGAGTTTCTAAAATGTAATTTTCTATGGCTGTACGGGTATATATATATATATATATATATATATATATATATATATATATATATATATATATATATATATATATATATATATATATATATATAGTACCCTTGGAGAACACAAATCACCACAACACATATTTCAGAGACCTCATGATCGTTTCGTTGACCATGTCAACATCTTCAGAGGTAGAAAATTCTTTCTCTCTTAAACTACTAGCTACCGTGTATTTATATCCTCTAGGTAAGCGAACTAGTCCGAAGTAAAATTGTCGTCGAAGGCCCATCGTTTGTTTATTGTGTAGTGAAACTACGAGGTCGAAAACCTGCTTTAATCTTCTGGTCGACAAATTTATGAGCCCTTATCTAATATAAGGATAATAGGCTTAAAGGGAACGGTACCGAGTTATTTAAGGAATAGGCACGTTCCCTTTCGATCTAGAAATTTACTATGTGGATATTGGAACAAGCCGACAATCACATCTGGCGAGACAAACACAATAACCTCCGCTCATCTTTTTTATATCGAAAACTAAATCCGGGTGTTTGGCTCACATTGTTCACTCTAACAAAGGATAAATAATTCAACTAAAATACTACATAAAAGATATATTTATATTGATTTTAATTCTTCGTAAACAGTAATTATATTGACTTCATAGATACACAGAAAACGAAAGTGTCTTTAAGTCGAGACAAGCGTAGAGATTAGTATATGTATAGACCGGCCGAGTTATTGACAGTAATTTGTTATTCTACCAGACAAATTAGGAGTGTTTAAGTGGTCAAATGCAAAGTGAAAATAAAGGGCTTGAAATTAAAGGTGCCGCACGATTCAATGAAGTTTTGTTCTTAATCGACCTTGATATAAAAATACTTTCTAATGAATCAGGCATAGTTTGATGTCTAACATTTTTGTCAAGTTTCAAATGTTCCTTCTGAATGTGGTGATTATTATCCCATATATGTTGTGTCACACACAATTTGTCCACCGTACCACATCGTAAATGTGCGAGATGTTCACGAAATCTGGTGGATATGTTTCTCCTAATTTGACCCACGTATTTAAGATTGCAATCTTTACAACTAATCTCATAAATACCAGACATTTCAGTGACTTTGACTTTATCTTTCGTATTACCCAAGAAAAAATTAAATTACTTTTCGTCGAAAAAGTCAAATGTAAATCGCCTTTCTTAAAAATACTTTCCAAACAGTTTGTGATTCGTGGTTCATAAGGTAAACACACAATTTTTTTCTCTATTTTATCTTCCTTAAATGTCGTACATTCAGATATCATTTTCTTTGTTCTGTATTTGTTAACCAATTTGTCTATTAAACCATCCGAGTAACCGTTATATCTCTCCACATTTTTTATGTATTTTAATTATGTATTAAATATATTTTTACTTAACGGAAATTTAATCAATCTGTTTACTAGGAAATTTAAACTAGCCGTTTTTTGTGCAAACGTATGATGTGAGTCGCTAGGAATATAACTAATAGTAGCCGTTTCCTTGCTGTAGACATCGAATTCAAGCGAGCCATTATTTTTATTTTTAATAAGTACTACATCTAGGAACGAAAGTTTATTGCTGATTTCTATTTCGTGGGTAAATTTTATTTAATCAAATTGGCTATTAAATTTTTCAGTAAATTCTTCAACCTTACATATATTTGTGTCAAACACTGCAAAAATATCGTCGGCATAACGAAACCAAACTATATATATATATATATATATATATATATATATATATATATATATATATATATATATATATATATATATATATATATATATATATATATATATATATATATATATATATATATATATATATAGTATGGTCCGGGTTTTACGAGTAGCAGATTTAACGAACTTCACATTTAGAGTAAATTTTGGTGATTTGAATGGACTTGTGTAAAAGACAATGCCAATAAAATGTTTCTGATTTAAAGAGACTGTTTTTCAGACATTTTCGGTTTTAGCGAGGTAATCATTGCATTGATCCGTTCACATTTTTATTGGGATACAGAGATGTGCGAAAGTAAACAGGAAAGCTTCGTCTTTCTGTAAATTTCGTTGCCTCTCTACCTAAAAATATGACCATTCAGGCACACTAGGACTAGATGCACCTGTTTCTTGATTGACACATGACACTAATGGATGATACATTTTACGAGTTTTGCGCCTTATTCCGATCAGTTTTCGATAACCGCGGGTTTGAGACAGGTGAATAGAGTCTTGTGTAAACAATGTCCGTGTCCGGTATTAAAAGAAAGCGCCTTACCATTGAAGAGAAAATGTGGATTTTAAAACAAGTGAAAACGGGAACGAAAAACAGTGATGTTTGTAGGCAGTACGGTATTGCATTGTCTACATTATCAACAATTTTAAAGTGTGAGAATGATATTGTCCCGGCTAGTGGTTCCAACACTATTGACAACAAGAGAAAAAGTCTAAAAACAACCGACATGGAGAACTTGGACAAAACGTTCCCTGATTGGTTCAAATAGCAGAGGCACGCAAACATTGCTATAAGTGGTCTATTTCTCCAGGAGAAAGCTGTTTCTCTTGGTAGAGAAATGGGATATGGAGAGAATTTCCAGTGTTCTACAAGTTGAATTTCTCGTTTTAAACAAAGACATTCAATTAATTCGGGAAAAGTTTCTGAGGAAGTGAAATTTGTAAATAAGGAAGTCACATCTGATTAGCTTCAAAATAACTTCCGAGAAATTTCCGAGAAATATCCGAGGAATATCAGGCATGTGATGTCTTCAATGCAGGTTAGACACCACTTTTTTTTACAAAAATGTTGGTTAATGGCAAAGCACAAAAACTAATATGTTTTAAAAATGTAAAGAGTTTGTCGGTGAAATATGTTGCTAACAAAAAACATGGGTGGCTGGCCATATTTTAAAACTGTAGAAAAGTGGAAGAATGGTATAGAGAACTGGAAAGAAAAAATAGAAAAATTTTGCTTGTGGTGGATAATTGTGTGGCACATCTACAATTGACGAGTTTGAAGAACATCAACCTAGTTTTTCTGCTACCTAATACCACATTTGAACTGCAGCCTTTAGATCAGAGAAATATCAACAACTCTGAAATGTAATTACAGGAGACAACTCGTCACAAAAATAATTGACAACATGGACAAGAATCAGTGTCAACTTTCGGTAAATATCCTCGAAGCTATTCGTCTCCTTGACCGTACATGGAAAAATGTCTAACAAACAACATAGTAAAGGCAATAGAGAATTTTTTTCTGCATTACACTACAGGAGTTATTTTTTTATACATAGGTTCAAAATGACGTACTGAATGTAAAAACACAAAATCGTAACAAATTAGTAGGGCGGAAGTGCCGCCATTCTGAGAAAAACCGTTTCGGCCTATATCTTCGTAACCGTACACTTTAGGCCAAAAATAGTAATAACTTTTATTGTAGATAATTGCATTTCTCATCTTTTTTGTGAAATATTTTTTTTTGTATCACTCACCGTTTACAACTTATACGACTATTAGCATTCATTTATTGACTTTTTTACCTATTTGTTAATAATTGTTTAAAAAATAAAATGCTTATAACTTAACTTTTCAATCGACACATTTTCTAGAATTTTTACTTACAACATTTTTTTTCAAATTAATATTAGTGAATTTTCTTTAAAAAATTCACTAATGAGGAGACCCCCGACGTTTGAATTTTGAAAAAAAATTCATATGTGCGCTAATTATGCCCCCTAGAACACATATCCGGGGTCAGTTTCAAGTTATATATATATATATATATATATATATATATATATATATATATATATATATATATATATATATATATCACACCGATAACTCAAAAAATAATGCGCCAATTTTGATTAAATTTGGTGAATATCTTCCTTTTGCAACTCGTTTTCCCGGAAAATTTTGTTTTTCTTTCGAAAAAAATCATATCTCCGGAAATAACAAAGTAAGGGCAACCAAAATTGGTACGCTATGTCATAATAGGTAAATTACCTACCAAAATTTAGTTTTGGAGGTTTAAAGATAAAAAAGTTATAGGCATTTATAGAAAAATAGATTAGAGTTTCCCCCAAAACGTCAAAATCGCGATTTAAAACGTCAAAATTGGCAACATTTAGGCAAAGAACCTGAAACTAATATAAGCTATAGAAAGAAAATGTCTCAAGAAGAATGAAAAGCCTGAAGTCTTAGCTTCAACCGTCATTGTCCTTCATTTTACTAAAATATTTCCAGAAGAAGTTGTCAATTGAAAAGTGCAACATTTAACGCGTTCTAACTTTGAGAATATTGACTTGAGAAAAAAGTTTTCAGTAAAAATTGTAGGAAATTTGTCGATTGAAACGTTAAGTTATAAGCATTTTATTTCTTAAACAATTATTAACCAAAATATAGGTAAAAAAGTCAATAAATGAATGCTAATAATCGTATAAGTTGTAAACGGTGAGTGATACAAAAAAATATTTAACAAAAAAGATGAGAAATACAATTATCTACAATAAAGGTCATTACCATTTTTGCCCTAAAGTGCACGGTTACGGAGATATAGGCCGAAACGGTTTTTCTCAAAATGGCGACACTTCCGCCCTCCTAATTTGTAAGGATTTTGTGTTTTTACATTCAGTGCGTCATTCTGAACCTCTCTATTAAAAAAATAACTCATGTAGTTTAATGCATTATGGACAAGAGTAACGGGCTCCTCTATTGCCTGTACTAACAGTGCAAAATTGTTTCAGGCACGCTGGTTTTCATTTTGAGCATAGAAATGTAAACGTTGATTTAAGCGTTTCGGAAGATGTTATTGCTAACGAAGATATCACCAACGAAGACGATGACAATCCTGTGAGGGAATGTGCTAGGGTTATGAAATTCGCACAAGTGTCGGATGCGTTAGTTCACCGGAACACAGATAATTCTGTTGGAACTGAAGGTAGTCCAACAGATTCCGAGATAATTGAAGCTGCAATTTGAACACTACCCAAGAAGTCATAGACGATTCCGAGATTAAGACGAAGAATCTAAAAGCCCCAAGTGCACTAATGTTTCAATGCAAGAGGCCAGATATTTCGCCGAGAAGCTTGGAATATTTTTAGAGGGGGCCTCAAACTCAGATAATGAGCTAAGTTTATTAACTTCCATAGAAAACTTTTAAAAAAAAGAACGAAAAAGAAAAACCGACAGTATAAATGAAAATTAGGGGACGCAGCAAGTGCGTTATAATAGTAAATTTTCATAAGGATTGTACACCATTATTATACGGCATATTATAACTAAAATTAATACTTTAAACTTACACAGACCTTGAAGATCGATTTTAAAGGTCCTAGTACACGCACATTTGAGGAATTCTATCGAAAGTGTTGCCATCGATATCTCACTATTATCAAAGAAATCTGGTGTTCTAACTCCTTTTGAGGAAAAATGCCCAAAACTCAATATTCTATAAGATACAAAATTAAATTTCGCTATATCTGTAGATAGTGTGTCTCTTTAAAAAAGCTTTTATTACAAATTTCATTAAACTACAAAATATTTCCAGAAGGAAACTTAATTCATATTTAGAAAAGTAACGTATCTGCCAAATTATAGACGTAGCAGTTATTTTTCCTTATTAATCGCCAGAATGATTTCGTTTTAGTCAACCTAACCAAACCGGATTTTTCAATATCGACCATAACAAAATGTCGGCTGAAAACTATAATTTCAGCCTCAAAGGTGACAAAGTTATTCAGGCGTTTTAAACAAAAATTAGATCTTTTTCCAAGCGTCAATTCCAATTCATCAAGCTGGAATCGATCACGCAACCTTCTGCGTAGAAGACAAGCACGTTACCACTGAGCTATCTAAGGATACGTTAAGTAACGTTTTGTTTACATGATACTTGACACCGGCTTCATGCCCGGGATGTTATGTCAAAAGTATACGTAACAATTAATTACAGAATTAGTAGAATTGCGATTGAAACATTCAACGAGTGTTTTGGTCTTATATGACGTCTTATGTTTACGTTCACTATTTTAGAATCATTTTTATAGAGACTTGACTTGATTTTGTTTACATTTATACTATATCATGCTACACTTTCAGTCTTAAACCACAGAATAATATATCTGTGCTGTCCTAAAACTGTATTCGGGACCGTTCATCAAGCTACCAATATAGTGTATTTTAAATTGATTGAATCTCCCAGTTAAATAGCAATCACTTGCCAAATGTTTTATTTCATATCGTCTGTCGCTTGGCATATTTGCGGCCGATATTTCACGATTGTTTTACGCTTGTTATTTATTTAGTTTGGTTACCGTTGATGTATGGTTTATACCTGTTGTATGAATCAATTTACGCGTGGCAGTTCACTACTCTGTCTGTCAGGCATTGGACTTTAACCACTAAGCCGTTTCAACGCATGTCTTTCGGATTTTATTTTTTATTTGAAAAAAAAAACTCTCAACATCGTGTACCAAATTACTTAAAATTCACAACGTATGTTTACTTACACCATTTCTAGCCACATGTAAAGTCTCATTCCAATTACTCCGGTCCTTACAAAAATATAGCGTTTTCAAAAATATTTTTGGAACAAAAAATGTCCGTTATAGCTGATATTCGAACTCGTCCGCGGTCTGAATACAGCGAAGATGTGTGCCAGCCAAGTTTCGTTCAAATCAAATCAGTTGAGTATTTTTTTTAGTTACCGCTGGGATACATACATACATATGTATATATATATATATATATATATATATATATATATATATATATATATATATATATATATATATATATATATATATATATAGGGTGGCCCACCACATACGCCACGGGCTCTCACGTCTATGTGTTTCGTTATTTCGAATTTATTTCAAACGGACATTGTGTGGGTTGAAAAGGACTACCTAAAATAATTTTCAAATATACAAGCTGATCCAAAAAAAGTGTGACACCTCAAGGTTATCTTTTTTTCTTATGAAACACCCGGTATTTGTCAACGTTTTTGAATTCTATGAGAAAAATAAGGTTCACTTACTAAAAGGATCCCTATACCTAGCTATTACTATTTAGCACATATCTTGATTTTTTGACGAATGTGACGTTTTCAAAAAAATCTTTTCACCATTGTCAGAAAAAAAACTCACTAGCTTTTGGTGATGGCGTTAAAAAATTCAAGTTTTATAACCGGCACATTCAAAGCAGATTATTTCATTTATTTCAAACCCTAAATCTTTTTGCTGCGTTTCATACAGCAACTAATTCGCGATCATATGATACGAGGGTTTTCTATACCCAAGTGTATCGGTTCTGGCGCTATTCACACTTTTATTATTGTTTTTGCATAAATAAGAATTTCTAATTTTTAACAACAAATTTAATTTGCTTTGGAATTCAATTTGGAAACTAATCTAAGGTAAACAAGTCATAAAAATAAGATCAGAAAAACCAATTAACCAAACCATTATAATAAACATATTTCTACAAATGTTCAAACTGACGTCCACCCTGTTCAATGAATAATTGTAGCCTTTCTTCAAAGGACCGCTGGACATAGAGCAATATTTGCGGCGATATTGTATTGAAAGCATTCCGTTATGCGTTGTTTCATGTCATCTTGTGTGGTCGGAGGCATTTCATATACGATATTCTTAACATGTGCCCACAAGAAAAAAAGACATGTTAGGTCTGGTGATCTGGATGGCCAGTTTTGTGATGTTTGCTTTACGAATGTTTATTTTTTAATTTCAACAACACACCACGAACGCTTACAGCCTAAATACTATCGTACCGTGGGTGTCGACAAGGGTGAAAGAGGCAACTTGTTAATGCTGGACTTAAAGGTTTGGAGGTTCGGGGGAGAAGGAAAAACATGTGCCGGCAAGGAATTCCACAACTTGGAAGCCCTCGGGACAAAAGAGCGGGCATAACAAGATGTTCTATGTCTGGTGACCTGGACAGTAAAAGGGTGCATTCGCTCTGTTTCCCTGGTAGATCTGTTGGGGGCAGCAGGTGGAGGAACTATGGAAGAAAGCTCCTCTGAGCAGTGCTCGTGCAGATATCTATAAAAGAGAGAGAGAGGGAGGTCACCAACAGCACGTTGGTGGGCAAGGGATGGCAGCCTTTGGGTGAGGGTAGGGTCACCGATGAGACGTGTAGCTCTCTTCTGAATGGAGTCCAGGATAGCGAGTGTAGAAGCGGCAGCAGCACCCCAGATGTGGGAGCAGTATTCGAGGTTTGGCCTTACTTGTGAAGTATATAAGGTATAGAGATTGGCTGGTGAAAAGTATTTGCGATCCCGGAAGAGGAAACCTAATTTCTTAGCAGCCGCTTCTGCAATTGATGTGACATGTTGGTGCTAATTGAGATTTCGATCCACAGAAATGCCAACAAGTGAAAAGGACTCGTTACTTTGAATAACTTGGTTGTTCATTGTGTTGGGTCTAGGGCTGGTGTATCTCTTATGAGATAGAAAGCAAGACTGTGATTTGGTGGGGTTGAATTGTACAAGATTTCTACTTCCCCAGTCTAATATTTTTTGGAGATCCACGGAGATAAAACCCTCCATGAGTCTGCGATCCTCATCTAATTGGGCTAAAGAGACAGGTTTAGAATGTTGTATATTTGAGTGGAGGGTGATGTCGTCCGCGTAACTGTGAACTGGGTTGGATGTGCTAGAGGAGGTCATTGACGTGGAGAAGAAACAAAGTAGGGGCTAAAGCTGAACCTTGAGGAACTCCTGCATTAATTGGATACAGTTTAGAGGAATCGCCATCCACGACAACAGAAATGCTCCGGTTGAAGAGGAAATTTGATGTCCACGTACAGAGTTTTGGTGGTAGGCCATAGGCCTGTAGTTTATTAAGCAGCGCTGCGTGCCAGACCTGGTCGAATGCTTTGGATATGTCTAGAGCGACAATCTGGGATTCACCGTGTAGTTCCATATACTTGTTCCAAGAATGGGTGACAAAGGAAAGGAGGTCGGCAGTTGACCTGCCCTGACGAAATCCATACTGCCTGTCGTGGATTAGACTGTTAGTTAGATCCCGCTGTATTACGACACAGTTCCTGCTGTTTCATTTCCCCATAATTCGGTATGTGACTGGACGCAGTGAACATGACTTTTCCGCCATTGCTTTCCAACACATATGTTTCCTCCATTATAAGGCAAATAAGATTGTTCAAGAGAGAAGTTTTTAATTGATCTGACTGAATCAGTAAGTATTAATAAGTTACATATTTTTTTCCGTTTTTGCAGTTTTTAGTGCTTGTAATATGGTGTAAGCTTCTGTGGAAGTGTAAATTTCTTTTCAAAATTTCTTTCTGTTATAAAAACAGCTGCCCCAGTGGACTGTTAGTTCTTTGATCCGTCGGTCACAAATCTAAGAATACACGATTAAGAAGCATCATAAAATCTTCAGAAAAGGTATTTTCCGTTTTCGAGAAAAACGTTCTTAAATATTTCCTGGTATTGATTAACAACGAAATCACCTAATTTTATTTTCAATATTAATGGAGTGGGCTTTGAAAATATTCTCGGTAAGCAAGATCATGTTGCGTCAGTTTGGACAGATAATAGTTCATTGTGATTTTACTTGCGAAATAGTCCAGGTTAATTATAAAATAAGATAAATACTGATAATAATAATGATAATTTTTGAGACCTTGTAACTCCGTTATTTTTCAGATTCAAAAAAATGCTATAAGAACTTGTGGCACTAATTTTTGGAGTAACATAACTCCCTGAATTTTTTGCTCATCATTTCCGGACACCTGTATATTCCCACTGTCTCTGGTTTTAGATGACTGCGCACAAGAATTAATAATATAGTACTGGCGACCTTTTTTCTACAAAAATTCGCTGAAAGAAACAGTTTATTTTGCAGGAATTTTACTGGAAAGGAAAACTTCTCCATTATACACTTATATGGCTATAACTTAAAGCGAATTAATTATCTACAAGTAACATAGTCGGAGTAAATCTGACATGCAGGCTGTTAAATAGCTAAACGTGTCCAAAACTGAACAATAAAACAAGGGGTGAGCTGACAAATTTCCCTGAATTAATGTTAGAATCGCGTGGCACTCTAAAAGTAAACGTAACTGCCCGCCATCGTATGCTACTTGAAGCGGCCTGTTACCTAAAAGGTAGATCCATCAAAGAAATGTGACAGAGGAGGCGTTATAATGACGCTGCATAATTACTAACCGCACTGAAAAGTCTTTGGATGAGGGTTTAACTTTATGCCGAGATGTTGTAATATATTTACGTGAAGACCACATAAAAACAATGCTATAATGCTGAGGATCCATATATTTAACAATTTTATATCAATTTGCAATGTTTTTGTGTGTGTCATGTGTGTGTGTGTGTTTTGTTTCTTTAACGTCGGCCTATTTCCGCGACTATGGCCAATCACCGACGCCAGGGAGCAGTTTCACCTCACTATCCTGGAAATTTTGCCGAACCCCTGTCTTTCTGTAAGGAGGGTAGGGATCTTTAACGTGCCCAACATCGCATGGACACGGGACCGACGGCTTTACGCCCCCTCCGAAGGGCGGAACGTGCAGACATTCAACTTGCTCAAATACAATGCCAGAACCTCGGTTGATGTTAATTTTACAGTTTGTACTGAAAAAGTGAAAGGAGTACGCCGGGATCGAACCCAGTACCCTTCGGTTCAAAGGCACACGTTCTTACCTCTGAACCACCGAGGTTCTGTGTGTGTCATGTCTTCAAACGATTGCGTTCAAAAGCATACTCTTCACTTTTACAGCTGCTGTCGTGAACGTTGCTATTTTCCAAAGTCTGTGATAGTGACGTGTTGAATCAAGGTAGGTAAGAGCCTAGTATAGCATCAAAACAAGTGAGATCACAGAAAATGATGAGTTGTCAAAGAGCGCGATCCTAGATCCGAAACGGCAAGGTTAGTCTGCGCTGGGTATCAAACACATGTGAAATGAAACATAAAAGCAGCCGGATTGGCGAAGATAGGAACGGAGAAAGAATGTGCGTAGGCAATAGACTCTTCACTGTCACCGACTAACACGTGAAAGAACAAGCATTGCAAATCCAAACGATTGCGGCGTAGTCAGAACACTTTGGCCCATGTAATGGAACAAACCAACTGCTAAAACGCAAGAAAAACCTTGTTTACATAGTTATAGTGATCAGGTCAGGTCAGGTCATCACAGGAAACAGTGCTGTTGAGGTGAATCTTCTAAGATGGAAAATCACAAATGATAACTACTCGAGGAAATGCAACGAAGACGAAGAATCATTTCAGCTTTTGCTGTACCGGTGCCGAGTGCTGGTAAACCGTCTCGCTCAGACAATGGAATAAGGGCTCCTGGGGAGACTAGAGGAAGCGGTAGAAGTGTATATTGATAGCATGATGAGCTTTGCACGGAGTTGTAAATGCTTCAAATGAAGGTCTTAAAGAAAAGTGATGGGTTTATTCATATCAATAGGGTATCGCAATGGGATTCAGGTTTCCCCAGTGAAAGGGCAGCATTGATGACCACACCCTCGACTCTAACACAACCTAACATAGGAAAGAGCCTGCAACAGTTGCCACCTTGTCGGAAAAAACATCAGCAAAACCAGATTTGGTGTTTTTTTTAAATCGGGTACCAGTAGATTGTAGATTGCTTAATGAGTACTTTTGACCATTTGCCTCTTCAGCGCTGCAACCCCAATGGATATTTTGCGCATATCTGTATTTTCCTAATATAGTACAGGCAATAGAGAATTTGTTTCTGCATTAAACTACAGGAGTTATTTTTTTGATAGATAGGTTCTGAATGACGTACTGAATGTAAAAACACAAAATCCTTACAAATTAGGAGGGCGGAAGTGCCGCCATTTTGAGAAAAACCGTTTCGACCTATATCTCCGCAACCATGCACTTTAGGCCAAAAATGCTAATGACCTTTATTGTAGATAATTGCATTTCTCATTTTTTGTAAAATATTTTTTTTTGTATCACTCACCGTTTACAACTTATAGGACTATTAGAATTCATTTATTGACTTTTTTACCTATATCTTTGTTAATAATTATTTAAAAAATAAAATGCTTATTACTTAAGTTTTTAATAGACACTTTTTCTAGAACTGTTACCTGAAACTTTTTTTTTCTCAAATTAATATTAGTGAATTTTCTTTTAAAAAAATGCACGGCAGACCCCGACTTTTGAATTTTGAAATTTTTTCCAAATGTGCGTTAATTATGCCCCCTAGAACACATGTCCGGGGTCAGTTTCAATATTTATATGTATATACATACATACATACATACATATATATATATATATATATATATATATATATATATATATATATATATATATATATATATATATATATATATCACAATGATAACTCCGCCCTCCTAATTTGTAAGGATTTTGTGCTTTTACATTCAGTACGTCATTATGAATCTATCTATCAAAAAAAAAAACCTCCTATAGTTTAGTGCATTATGGACAAGAGTAACGGGCTCCTCTATTGGCTGTACTAATAGTTACCCAGAAACTTCAGACTTTTCATGTAGTCTGATATCTTTCTGTGAGCTGTTTTACCTACTTTCTGGGGTGCTAAAGTCGCCTCTCCAAGCTATTTAGACATTTTGCAGAACTGGGCCATGCAATTGCATATCAAATATTCTCTTGTTTCCGCCTCTTCAGTGTTGTATCACAGTTTTCATTGTCAACCTTACCCATCTTCATAAGGTGGTACTTTATTGGGGAGTGTCCCGTGAAAAGTCGTGTGATTACTCTCAAGTCGTTCCTGTTCAATTCATATCTGCGATTATTCTCAAGTCGTTCCTGTTCAATTCAAGAAACAAATTACACTTCTCTGTTGATATGACGATGAACAGTTTTGCCACCCGTATGTATGGCGTTTTCCTCCAGTATGACAGCATTTGGTTTCTCTTCTAAGTATCAAGTGCATTTCTTACATGGCTTGTTTTGAAGCCACAATGTGATGTGAAAAATCGCGATTTTTTATTAATCGATCAATAGAATAATCTAATAAAACTAATCATCGAACGGGAAAGCAGAACACTGAATGAGCGAATGATTGCTAATTATTCCTGGAGTAATAAATGTACAGGTGCCCACGATAAGTTAGTGTTACTTAGCGTCTTATTAGTTAAAATAGCAAGTCGGTTAACTGGTCAAAGTTGTGCAGAATTGTATGCTTGGTAATGCCTCTCACAAAACAATTGAATTTTCAGGAGTTACGCATTTATTTCTAGAAAACTAATAGCTAATATTTGCTTTGAACTATGTTCCGTAGTGAACAATTGAACAATCGAATATTCCATCATACGAAGAAATGATTCACCAAAAAAAGAATAATCCACTATTTGGAAGTCCGATTAATCTAAAAATCGGAAGACCCAAAAATCAATTAATCAATTAAACGAAAAAATCGAAAGACCGAAAAATTTATTAACCGTCGTCAAAAATCGAATAACGGTTATTTCGATCTTCGGTTATTCCCGAAATCGATTAATCGATTATCGGTTTTCGTGATTTTGCCAGTCCTGCCCTGGACCATAAAATTGTGTTGTTTAGGCCTCCTTTTGTATCGCTATCTACTTCCTCAATTGCTTCAATGACTTGATCTAACATGAAAATATCGCTGGACCTAGTTCCATATCCTCCAAACAATACAAAAAGGGTGACTATCTACTTGTAAAGTTCCCTGTGAAAAATGTTGAATATCGTTATGTTCGTGTCGTAGATGAAGTAGATGAGGAAGAAAGTAAAGTGACAGTTATATTCCTGAAACTGCGTGATAACAAAAGCCAGACTTTTAAACTTGATCAAAATGATATTTCGGATGTAACTTACGACCAAATTGTGGAGAAACTGACAAGTCCAAATTTAATTATGAAAGGAAAAAGAATTTATTACAAATTCAAATGGCCCATAAATGTATTTGAGAAACAATTTAAAAAAAAAGCTATTTACGTATGTTGCTCCCATACTATCTTTCATATAGATATTGTATGCCAATATTTAGGAATAATGAAGTTCAATTTGATAATTATTACCTTTATTATTACCTTTATTGATTAAAATTATACAACATGTTTAGGTCAATAAATCTAAGACTTGTGGTGAATATTAACATAATTTTATACATAGTTGCATCCAAAACTGCTTGACAACACTCCAAATTCAACAATCTTAAAATTTTGACATTTCAAAAAATTTCTTTCCTCTTCCATTTCGTTCTTCTAATGTTTCACCTAATACCTCCATTTACAATTAATACTAATCACACCATAATACTTTTCCAACTGCAAACATTTCTCAACTACCCATATTTTTGCCGAAATTGTAAATTTTCTACGAGACCAAAAATGATTTTTTTTTAAGTTTAACTAATTTCAAACAACGAATTAATTGAAGAATAGTAAACTACTTTTACATGAGGTGAAACTGTAGCTTTCCGAATGACTAATATCACATTTGGTGATGACATTTTTTTTTGTGTTTGAAGTATCAGAAAATGGTTTATTTTGCTTAATGTTACATACTGAGACAAATTATAGCTTTTGTGAATATGTATCATAATAAAAGTATGTTAGGTTCTTACTGAACATAATAAGTTGTTGATTTTGATTTACAAAATAGTCCCTTGAAAAGTACTTCAGCCCTCTGTCACTAATTTTCGAAAAATCTCCCTCAAATCTTAAAATCCTCTAAAATGTCTTGTAGTACAATATCTAAATCATCATAGCCTTTTCTGCCAAAATCCATTTTTAGTTAATTTTCTTTAAAAAAATTCACTAATGAGGAGATCCCGACTTTTGAATTTTGAAAAAATTTCTTTAAATGAGCGCTATTTAGGACCCCCGGAACCCAAATCCGAGGTCAGTTTCAGACTTTATATATATATATATATATATATATATATATATATATATATATATATATATATATATATATATATATATATATATATATATATTTATGTGTCACACCTATAACTTAAAAAAAAATGGACCGATTTTGATAAAACTTGGTGAGTACCTTCCTTTCGCAAGTGGCTTGGATAAGTTCGTTAGCCAGGAAAATCTGCCGAGGTTTTCCCGGAAAATTTTGAGTTTTCTTTCGAAAAAAATCGATTTTTTTAAATATTTTCAAAATTAACAAAGTAAGGGCAATCAAATTCCATACGCGGGTTTATATCATTATAGGCAAGTTACATACCAAAATTTAGCTCCGTAGGTTAAAGGACAAAACAGTTACAGGCATTTAAAGAAAAATAAATTGGGGTTCTCCTCAAAACGTCAAAATCCCGATTTTAAACGTCAAAATTTGTGAGTACCTTCCTTTCGCAAGTGGCTTGGATAGGTTCGTTAGCCAGGAAAATCCGCCTAGGTTTTCCCGGAAAATTTTGTGTTTTCTTTCGAAAAAAATCTATATCTCCAAAATTAACAAAGTAAGGGCAACCAAAAATTTTATACGCGGGTTTATATCATTATAGGCAAGCTACCTACCAAAATTTAGCTCTGTAGGTCAAAAGACAAAAAAGTTATAGGCATTTAAACAAAAATAAATTGGTGTTTTTCACAAAACGTCAAAGTTGCGATTTAAACGTCAAAATTGGCAACATTTAGGAAAAGAACTTGAATCTAATACGGGCTATGGAAATAAAATGTCTCAAGAAGAATGTTTTACAAACCCTGATGTAAGTACACTTGGAGAACACCCAAATCACCACAACACATATTTCAGAGACCTTACGATCGTTTCGTTGACCAAGTCAACATCTTCAGAGGAAGAAAAATTCTAACATAAAAAACTAGATCCCGTATATTTATATCGCGTCAAAGAAAACGAACTAGTCCGAAGGAAAGTTGTCGTACAAGAACGATCGTTAGTTTATTGCGCAGTGAAACAGGTCGGAGACCTGCTTTAATCTTTTGGTCGACAAACTTATGACCCTTATCTAATATAGATTTAAAAAGGACCGGCGTTCTTTAAAGAGACAGCACGTTTCCTTTCGATCTAGAACTTTACAATGTGGATATTGGTTTATGCCGATAAAGACATCTGCTGAGATAAACAACATAAACTCAAATCATCTCTTTTAAAAATAGAAAACTAAAACCCAGATGTCTGTCTCACCGTGTTAACTTTAACAAAGGAAAAATAGTTCAACTAAAATACTACCCAAAAACTAAATATTGATTTTAATTCTACGTGAAAATATTTATATTGACTACATAGATACAAAAACCGAATAGGTATTTAAATTAAGACAAACATAGTGATTAGTATATGTATAAACCGGTCGAGTTATTGACCATAATTTATTATTCTACCAGACTAATTATGAGTATTTAAGCGGTCAAATGCAAAGAGCAAACAATGGGCTAGAGATTACAGGTGGCGCACGATTTAATGAAGTTTTGTTCTTAATAGACCTTAATATAAAAATACTTTCTAATGAATCAAGCATAGTTTGATGTCTGACATTTTTGACAAGTTTCAAATTTTCTTTGTCAATGTGGTGGTTATTATCCCACATATGTTGTGCCACACAAGATTTGTCTACCGTACCATATCGTAACTGTGCGAGATGTTCACGAAATCTGGTGGCTATGTTTCTCCTAGTTTGGCCCACGTATTTAAGATCACAATCTTTGCAACTAATCTCATAAATTCCGGACATTTCAGTGACTTTGTCTTTGTCTTTCGTATTACCCAACAAATTTTTTAAATTACTTTTCGTCGAAAACGTCAAATGTAAATCGGCTTTCTTAAAAATACTTTCCAAACCCTTTGTGATTCGTGGTTCATAAGGTAAACATACAAATTTTTTCTCGATTTTATCATTCTTAAATGTCGTACATTCAGATATCAACTTCTTTGTTCTGTGTTTGTTAACTAATTTGTCTATTAAACCATCCGAGTAACCGTTATATCTCGCCACATGTTTTATGTATTTTAATTCTGTATTAAATCTATTTTTACTCAACGGAAAATTTATTAATCTATTTACTAAGAAATTGAAACTAGCCGTTTTTTGTGCAAACGCATGGTGTGAGTCATTAGGAATATAATTAATAGTAGCCGTTTCCTTCCTATAGACATCAAATTCAAGCGAGCCTTTATTTTTATTTTTAATAACTAGTACATCTAGGAACGAAAGTTTATTGTTAATTTTTATTTCGTGGGTAAATTTTATTGAATCCCTGATGTCTTAGTTTCAACCGTCATTGTCCTTCATTTTAATAAAATGTTTCCAGAAAATTCATTTCAAATAGACGCTTTCTCTGACGCTTGGCAGTAGACTTAGCTATAGAGTTTATCGTTAATGGTATATAATTTTTGTAGAATTTTCGTAAAAAAAATCAATAAAGCTTAATATATCTGTTATTATACAAGATATAAAAAAAATGTATATATTAATTATAGGGTGTCTTGAGCTACATCTTAAAAAATTATTTCTACAATCACAGGGTGGCCCATAAGTCGTTGGTGATACAAATTATTTTTTTTAATCAAACACGCCTTATGTTTTTGCATTTTTGCATTTTCCATCTAAATATAATGCATGTTTGTAAGAAAAAAAAATCTGGACGCAGTAAGTGCGTTATGCTTAATATTTGAATAGCTCAATTTGCTATTAACCTATAAGGCTGACCAAGAAATGAGTTTTTTCGGGAACACTTTAAGTTTACTTTCGGAAATTTTTGTACATTTTCAAACAATAAAGTTATTTTGATGAAACATGGCACATTGTTTTCACTATATAGATTATACTGGTAACCAAATGTGATGCCTGCTTTCTTAAAAAAAAACACATTATTGCTATTAAAAAATAGTTTTATGAAAATTCACTACCATAACGCACTTGCTGCGTCCAGTTTTTTTTTTCATTCGCACTTAAAAATCTGCGGGACAACTTTGTATGGGCGAATTTACGATTAGTAGAGAATATATATATATATATATATATATATATATATATATATATATATATATATATATATATATATATATATATATATATATATGTTCAGAAAGATTTCCGCGGTCTTTAATGTGAGACATGCTTGGTTCTCGGGTTAAACCGCGTCCAGAATTTATGGAAACTCGACGTTTCGGCTCCTGTTTTGGAGCCATTTTCAAGAGGTAAAGGAAATATGTAAGTCAGATTTGAAAAACTATCAAATCTTATAAAAACTCCCAAGGATACGATTCCAAACGAATCCCACGGAGTTTACGAAATTCCTTGTTCCGATTGTTCCCGAACTTACGTAGGACAAACAAACAGACGCATCCACAATAGAATATACGAACACACCCTCGCAGTTAGAAAATCCGACCCCTCATCGGCGCTGGCCATGCATCATATTCATACAGGGCACAAAATAGACTTCGATAATGCCAAAACAATAGCACCGGTTTACAATTTCAAAACGAGAATTATCCGCGAAGCAATCGAGATTGAAAAACGTCCCGATTGTTTAAATAAGAGAGATGATGGTCTTCGCCTTCCGACTACTTGGAAACCTATTATATCTTCTTTGCAAACACACAAAAGGGAAATGAATTCCACAGACAATTTTGTTGCATCATTATCCCCCCACTTAATTGACGGTGACCCCACTACTTTCACTGATGACGCAACAGGTAGACGAAACGACCTATATAAGACAAGACTTGCAACGAACTGCCAGATCTCTCTGAGGCCTAGGGTTGAACACACTGAGACCTCACAGACGATCTCCAGCGAGATTTGGGGAGTAGGCAGATTGAGGCCCCGTAATCGAGCTACAACAACCCAACCTACCTTTATCCACCACTCTAAGGAGTAGGCAGATTGAGGCCTTAGAGTGTCCTTACATATTTCCTTTACCCACATTTGTCCATCACTCTAAGGAGTAGGCAGATTGAGGCCTTAGAGTGTCCTTACATATTTCCTTTACCCACCTTTGTCCATCACTCTAAGGAGTAGGCAGATTGAGGCCTTAGAGTGTCCTTACATATTTCCTTTACCCACATTTGTCCACCACTCTAAGGAGTAGTCAGATTGAGGCCTTAGAGTGTCCTTACATATTTCCTTTACCCACCTTTGTCCATCACTCTAAGGAGTAGGCAGATTGAGGCCTTAGAGTGTCCTTACATATTTCCTTTACCTCTTGAAAATGGCTCCAAAACAGGAGCCGAAACGTCGAGTTTCCATAAATTCTGGACGCGGTTTAACCCGAGAACCAAGCATGTCTCACATATATATATATATATATATATATATATATATATATATATATATATATATATATATATATATATATATATATATATATATATATATATATACATATATATATATATACATATATATGTATGTATATACAGGTGAGTCAAATTCTAAGCTCACCATTGGGATATCGGAACCGGTGAGAGATACGAAGTCGGTTAGATTGGGGCAAAGTTGCCTATTTTTCCGCTTAATAAACTGACGAAAAAAAATTTGAGCTACTAACTTTAGTTCCTGAGTTATTTCGAAAAAACATTTTTTTTTGTTTTTTCTTCCTCCCGCCATAACTTTTTTATCACTCGTCGTATGAAGATGGGGTTTTTACTTCTTCAGAGCACTGATTCATCTAGAATATTACTAGCATATCAAATTTGTTGTGCAACGTTTCAGTTTTTCTAGAACATCTTCAACTTTCTTTTTTCATATAGACGCCGTATTTGTTTTCGAGTCCATTAGATATGTCTTCTTGCGCTGGTTTCAGTGATCTACACCTTAATGGGTTTGCGTTCAGAAATAGCGGCTATATTGCCTAAATTCGTAATATTTGTATGAAAAGCGCATTAGCCATGGCTGTCAAAGCTGTGTAACCATTTCTGTTTGAATTTAAAGCATACAAAACATGAAATTTAAAATAGCATCAATTAAAACAATGACAAAACATTTAAGAAAATTCTATTGACCTATGCATACAAAAACTGAAGCAAACTTAAAATAATGGTTCTAGTACCTATTCTATTTTATACCAGATGTTCGATTAAATCACCGTTCCTTTCTATGCATAAATTGATTCGCCGGTTAAGACTGCCAACGGCCCTCTTTATGTATCTTCGTTTAAGACTTCTCAAAGCGTTGATTATTTTACTTCTCAAATCTTCCAAAGATACAATTGGGTTTCTGTAAAGTATATTTTTAAGGTGTCCCCATAAAAAGTAATCCAAGGGCGTAAGGTCTGGGCTTCTGGCGGGCCATAGCACTACTCCACGGTTCCCAATCCACTGGTTTGGGAACTGATTATCAAGAAAGTTTGTGACTGCAACTGCATTGTGGGCAGGTGCACCATCCTGTTGGAACCACAGTCGTAAAAGTTGTGCAAGTGGAAGTGCATCCAAATAATCCTGAAACTGGTTCGATAAAAAATTTGTAATTTTCTCCCGTTAAATTTTCGTTGAAAATAAAGGGCCCCACAAGTCTGTCATTTATGATACCTGCACAAACATTCAGTCCAAATCTGACTTGGTTCCATGTCTGGAGATTTTGATGAGAGTTGTTTTTGGCCCAATAATGCTCATTCTTGAGATCAAAGACCCCACAATTCATGAATCTGGTTTTATCTGACAAGAGAACGTTCTCCAGGAACTCTGGGACATTCTGAAGTTTCTGCCTTAGCCAATAACACCAATTCAGCCGTCTTTCCATGTCACCTGGCAACAAATGTTGCGAAATATGTATTTTATAACATTTAAATTTATTTTTTCTCAGGACTCTACTGACTCTTTTGTTTGGGGTGTTTGAAATCTCCGAGCGACTTCACGTGTTGGACTTCTTAGATTGTCTTCAAACTGAAATATTAACTACGCATTACAACTGTGACAATAAAAACAATAAATAATCATACAACTTAAGTACCTTATCACATACCTTGTCAAAAACTATGTGGATTATTTCTTGAAAAGTATTTGTTTTCATTCGTTGGATGCAATATGTCTTAATAAATTACAAAGATATAATGACAAATTATTGAATACCTGTTGAGTAACCTGCATTGACTCCTCTTCTCTTATTCGCAAACCATATTTGTTCCTGGGCTTGGTGAAAGAACCGTAATTCTCGGGATTGCTATCTAATGCTATCTAAAAAAAAACAGTACGGTGTGGTTGCCTCCTCTCCGGGTATTCTCTGAGGTACAATTCGCAGGCGATTTTGATAAAGAGATTCTTAAATGTCTCGTTTTTTGGCGTTGGAGAAGTACATCGTCATCAATTAACTCAACAAACAAACAAGGTAAGAAATGTGATAACAACAATAATGACAAGATAGGAATTGTCCCATCTGAAATGATAAAATGTAACTTCAAACAGAAATTGTTACACAGCTTTGACAGCCATGGCTAATGCGTTTTTTATACGAATATTACGAATTTCGGCAATAGCTCCTCCATTTCTGAACGCAAACCCATTAAGTTGTATATCAATGAAATCAGCGCAAGAAGACATATCTAATGGACTCAAATACAAATATGGCGTCCATATGAAAAAAGAAAGTTGAAGATGTTCTAGAATAACTGAAACTTTACACAACAAATTTGATATGCTAGTAATATTCTAGATGAATCAGTGCTCTGAAGAAGTAAAAACCCCATCTTCATACGACGAGTGATAAAAAAGTTATGGCAGGAGGAAGAAAAAACAAAAAAAAAGTTTTTTCGAAATAACTCAGGAACTAAAGTTAGTAGCTCAAATTTTTTTTCGTCAGTTTATTAAGCGGAAAAATAGGCAACTTTGCCCCAATCTAACCGGCTTCGTATCTCTCACCGGTTCCGATATCCCAATGGTGAGCTTAGAATTTGACTCACCTGTATATACATACATATATATGTATATATATATATATATATATATATATATATATATATATATATATATATATATATATATATATATATATATATATATATATGTATGTATATATATATATATATATATATATATATATATATATATATATATATATATATATATATATATATATATATATATATATATATATATATGTATATTCTCTACTAATCGTAAATTCGCCCATACAAAGTTGTCCCGCAGATTTTTAAGTGCGAATGAAAAAAAAAACTCTGGACGCAGCAAGTGCGTTATGGTAGTGAATTTTCATAAAACTATTTTTTAATAGCAATAATGTGTTTTTTTTTTCAGAAAGCAGACATCACATTTGGTTACCAGTATAATCTATATAGTGAAAACAATGTGCCATGTTTCATCAAAATAACTTTATTGTTTGAAAATGTACAAAAATTTCCGAAAGTAAACTTAAAGTGTTCCCGAAAAAACTCATTTCTTGGTCAACCTTATAGGTTAATAGCAAATTGAGCTATTCAAATATTAAGCATAACGCACTTACTGCGTCCAGATTTTTTTTTTTCTTACAAACATGCATTATATTCAGTGCTCTGAAGAAGTAAAAACAGCATCTTCATACGACAAGTGATAAAAAAGTTATGGCAGAAGGAAGAAAAAACCACACAATTGTTTTTCTGAAATAACTCAGGAACTAAAGTGGCTAGCTCAAATTTCCTTTCGTCAGTTTATTGAGGGCAGAAATAGGAAACTTTGCCCCAATCTAACCGACTTCGTATATCTCACCGTTTCCGAGATCCTAATGGTGAGGTTCGAATTTGACTCACCCTATATATATATATATATATATATATATATATATATATATATATATATATATATATATATATATATATATATATATATATATATATATAGGGTGGCGCATTGAAAACTAAACAGACCAATTTGCGTCCAGATAATTTTTTTTAAGAAACGCTGAAACACGTCAATTTTAATATTGAGGGAGACATGTTTTGACATAAAACGCAACTTTGTCACATGAACCCCTTAAGGGTGGTGATAACAACCCTTATATTTTAAATAGGGAACATGGGTCGAGTGTTACATCATTTGAAAGCTCTTTCTTTTCTGAATTCAGCACACTAATTTTGTTGGAAGTTTTATCAACTCGTTTAAAAATTATTCACAGTTGAAGATGCAAAAACGCATTTCACTCATTCAGATAAGAAATATGCTGATAGTCAAGGTTTTGTTGGTTTGTAAACAAAAAATTGACTATCAGAACATTTCTTATCGGAATGAGAGAAATGCGGTTTATTATTTCAGTTTATCTGTCGGTTAGATACTTGATAGTACTACCGAAAATTAATTTCACAATGGTGTATTCTGTAGAAGAAATAGTTGACATAATTACTCTTTTTTTTCAAAAACGATCACTGTGCCAACCGTACCGCAAATTTGTTTAATGAACGACATCCGAACAGACATGTTAACAGAAAATACATTTTGGAGTTAGTTGCAAAGTTTCGACAAAGTGGTTCAGTAGCCAACAAAAAACGGGATCCTGAACGTGAATTTTCGGTTAGAAATGAGACTACTGAGATTGAAATTTTAGGATAAATTGCTGCAGACCCAACTTAAAGCACGAGAAAATTGGCCACTGTTTCAAACATCAAAAGAAGAACTATTTAGCGAATATTGAAGCATCATAAATTTCACCCGTATAAAATTCATCTTGTACAACAACTGAATAAATATGAGTTTGATCGGCGGCTGGAGTTTTGTGAAGTTATGACCGCACGAATAGCTGGTAACGGGAACTTTCTGTTCAATATCTATTTTTCTAGCGAGTGTACGTTTTTATTAAACTCTACAGTCAATCTTCATAATTGCCGTTATTGGGCAGATAATAATCCAAGAAATTTTCACGAAGTCCTCCTAGGTCCTACGAATTTTTCACAACGTGTTAGGGAGTTTTTGAACAAAGAGTTTCCAGGACAATGGATTGGGCGTAGAGGTGCTATTGAGTGGCCCCCTAGATCACCGGATTTAACTCCTTTATACTCATTTCTATGGAGCCTTTAAAGAGTAGAATTTACGCAACAGAACCGGAGTCTCTAGAAGAATTACGACGACACATTGTTGAAAAATTCCGTCTAATAACTCCACAAATGCTCCAGAATGTCAGAGCTCGTTTTGAACTAAATTTGTACTTTTGTATGGAAGCTGGTGGTCAACGACTTGAACACTTAATGAGTTGATAAAACTTTCAAAAAAATTTGTGTGCTGAATTCAGAAAAGAAAGAGCTTTCAAATGATGTAAAACTCGACCCATGTTCCCTATTTAAAATATAAGGGTTGTTATCACCGTTCTTAAGGGGTTGATGTGACAAAGTTGAGTTTTATGTCAAAACATGTCCCCCTCAATATTAAAATTGACGTGTTTAAGCGTTTCTTAAAAAAATTCTCTGGGCGCAAATCGGTCTGTTTCGTTTTCAATGCGCCACCCTGTATATATATTAAAACTGAGACCTCGGATATGTGTTTGTTCTAGGGGTCCTAGTTCGCGCTCATTTGAAGAAATTTTTTTTTATTGAAAAGTCACGCGATTAGTGAATTTTTTCTACGAAAATTCACAAAAAAGACGTACTGATGTAAATCAAGAGGGACGTAATGATTATTTGAGCTGTACTGGCTTCTGTAGATATGATGCATCCACTTGTTGCTTGAGAATCTTGTAACAATTATTCTTCATACTGAAAACACCTGGCGTATTTCATAATGTATGGTAACCAATTAGCATACATGCTACTGGCACGATAATTTTATTTCTTTCCTTTGCTTCTTAAAATAAGAAATTAAACCGCATTATGCATTACATATCTGACCATTATCAGATCAACTTATCTAATATATTACTGTAACCAATAAACGGAGGGTTGACTAAACGTCTTTTATGGATATACAGACGAGGCAACAGGTTCAGCTGCATATATGGGATGCAAGGTCTGTGAAGTTAGGGCACAGCATGGATATATATAATCTATACTGTGGTTAGGGACTAACGATCAAACTAAATTAGTTATGTCGTTATGAAAAAAGACTTATGGTGCAACAAGCAGGTTTTTGGCATGCACTATAAATCAAAGGTCGCAGTGCTATCGGGGCGGCGAGGCCGCGGACGAGCCTCGAGGGAGGAAAAAAAACAAGCAGGTTATGGTAGCAAGTTGTCTTAAATACATAAACCTTAATAAACATTATAGGCCAGGGTCTTTGAAAATGGTAAAAAGATAATAAAATTTAGAACAGGATGACACCCATTCGAAAACGAAGAAAATAAAACAAAAATAAAAGGAAAAATAAATTACGGGCGTTTTGAAGTCGGGAAATGGAAGGGGGTGGACTTTTAAGGGTGGAAAAAGGTTTAACACGATTTCCGGCAAAACTACAATTCCTATTGAAAAAAGTTAAACGGCTAAGTTGTAGGTAATAAAAAGGTCTACAACTTTTACGTCTACACTTTTTTCACATAACCTCAAAGTGTCTGCGGAAAATCAAAATAACCGACTTTTTGTTTTTTTATTTTTCTCTCACAATTTTTTTTTACGGAATTTGGTGTACACTTACCTTGTTAAGTCCCAAACACTCTGTAATTTTTTTGGCTCAAAATTTTAATTTCTTTTATTTTGATTTTATATCGAAAAAGTAACCTAATTTTCAATCAAAAATTCTCACGTCAAAAACGCTGTTTTTTAAATAAAGTCTGTGCGCTATTTGTTCGTTGAAACCTCTACTTTCTGACGGTGTACAAAAAAATATACATTACTATGCAAAATTTTCTCAGAAAATGCAAACAAAAATCTCAATTTCGAATTTTTTTTATTCATTATTTAACATTTTGCGCTATTTATTCAAATTTACACTTTAATTACACGTAAAATGTAAGATTCCATGTTGCATTGATCAACTAAGAAATTGTAAATCGATATATATATATATATATATATATATATATATATATATATATATATATATATATATATATATATATATATATATATATATATATATATATTCAGAAAGATTTCCGTGGTCTTTAATGTGAGACATGCTTGGTTCTCGGGTTAAACCGAGAGATCTCTCTGAGGCCTAGGGTTGAACACACTGAGACCTCACAGACGATCTCCGGCGAGATTTGGGGAGTAGCCAGATTGAGGCCCCGTAATCGAGCTACAACAACCCAACCTACCTTTATCCACCGCTCTAAGGAGTAGGCAGATTGAGGCCTTAGAGTGTCCTTACATATTTCCTTTACCTACCTTTGTCCACCACTCTAAGGAGTAGGCAGATTGAGGCCTTAGAGTGTCCTTACATATTTCCTTTACCTACCTTTGTCCACCACTCTAAGGAGTAGGCAGATTGAGGCCTTAGAGTGTCCTTACATATTTCCTTTACCCACATTTGTCCATCACTCTAAGGAGTAGGCAGATTGAGGCCTTAGAGTGTCCTTACATATTTCCTTTACCCACCTTTGTCCACCACTCTAAGGAGTAGGCAGATTGAGGCCTTAGAGTGTCCTTACATATTTCCTTTACCCACCTTTGTCCATCACTCTAAGGAGTAGGCAGATTGAGGCCTTAGAGTGTCCTTATATATTTCCTTTACCTCTAGAAAATGGCTCCAAAACAGGAGCCGAAACGTCGAGTTTCCATAAATTCTGGGCGCGGTTTAACCCGAGAACCAAGCATGTCTCATATATATATATATATATATATATATATATATATATATATATATATATATATATATATATATATATATATATATATATATATATATATAGTTAACAACCAGATAAGTTAATAAACTTAATAGTTTATAAGATATTTACAATATTTTGAGAAAGTTGTAGGAAAATGTTTAAATTATATGCGTAGGTGCCTATTTATTGCCATTCTAAGACAATTTCTATACCCGAATGGATTACGGAAAATTTTAGCCCATCGGATGGTATGTCATAGAGAAGTGGGGAAGGGGCTGGGAGAGTCTGGGTATTACTACCTACTTTCCTGAGATAATTTCGAAGTAGCTGAACAAACCGTTAGCCAGTATTCGAGTCGCAGAGCAGTGAATAGCATCGTTTGTAAAAATACACGTAAATACATTAGACGATAAAAATTTGTCAAATTTGGCCAATATTTTTCATAAAAACGATGCAAACAAAAAAAATATCTAAAAAATGGATTGCAATTAATCAAATTAATTTATAAATGTAAAAATGGAAATATAACACTAAATCAATTAAGATTTCGGAAATATCAATTGGCAAGAATAAAATCATCTTTTATATTGGCAAATCTCCCACCAACTGAAGTCACAATAGAACAATATTGTTACAAGGCATATTATCAGCTTCAAACTTTGCTGGGTGACAAACTGACAGCAACAGATTGGGACTGGAAGCAACATCAACGTGGAATTATTGCCAAATTGAGAGATAAAGAATTAATTCCTAAAATATTGCTCAAAACTTTTTGCTGCAGCTGTGAAACTAGATGTAACAGTCTAAAATGTGGTTGCCGAAAATATGGTTTGAAATGCACAAATTTAGGTTCAAATTGTCATGGTACCGAAAAATCCTCCAAGGTTGAAGAAAAAACTTACGAGGAAGTAAATAATTTAGATGAAATTGTGGATGAAGAACCAATGCAGACTGGAAAAATATTGGAGACGAAGACGATGATGGTCTTGAAGATTTCGAAGATCCACTATAATCGGAAAGATTTGCCGAATCTAACGATGAAGAAATGCCATCAAAGGGGCAAAAACTAGTAAACAAGTTAGAATTCCAGATAAGATGATAAATGTGTTTCAATGTATTATAATGAATAACTTCATAAGTATTTCAATTGAATCGTACAATTGCAAGCATACATTTTTTCAATTGAAATACCTAGCAAATATATTTATATATTATAACTTATAAGATTTTTTATTCCATAAATGTAATTAGAATTTAATAATCATCTTTAATATTTAGAAAACTAACTATTTTCGCATGTTTTTTGCAAACTCTATGTTTCATGGATTTGCAATTTCTTAGTTTATCAATGCAACATGGAACCTTACATTTTTCGAGTAATTAAAGTGTGAATTTTAATAAATAGCGCAAATTTTAAACAATTACTTGAAAAAAAAATCGAAATCGATTTTTCATTTTTTTGCATTTCTAAGAAAATTTTCCATAGCAATTTATATATTTTTCTACACCGTCAGAAAGTAGACGTCTCAGCGAACAAAAAGCGCACCGACTTTTTTTAAAAAACCAGCTTTTTTGACGTGAGAATTTTTGATTGAAAATGATGTTACTTTTTTGATATAAAATCAAAATAAGGGTAAAAAATAAATATTTCAAATCGAAAAAATTACAGCGTGATTTGGACTTAACAAGGTAAGTTAACACCAAATTTCGTTTAAAAAAAATTTTTGTGTGGGAGAGTAAAATAAAAAACCAAAAAGTCGGTTATTTTGATTTCTTGCAGATATTTTGAGGTTATGTGAAAAAAGTGTAGACATAAAAGTTGTAGACCTTTTTATTACCTACAACTTGCCAATTTTGACATTTTAAATTGCGAGTTTGACGTTTTAAATTGTGAGTTTGACGTTTAACTCCAAAATTTGTTGCTTTAGCTGCCCCTAACTTTTTTGTCCTTAAACTTAGAGACCTAAATTTCGGTACATGGTTCACTCTTTATAATCCAAACACGCGTAAGAAATTTGGTTCCCCTCACTTTGTTGCTTCCGAAAATATGAATTTAGAAAGAAAACACAACATTTTCCGGGAAAACCTGGTCCGATTTTCCTAGCTAACGAACTTATCCAAGCCACTTTCAAAAGGATGGTACTCACCAAATTTGATTAAGATCGGTCTATATTTTTTTAAGTTATCGGTACGATATATATATACATATATATATATATATATATATATATATATATATATATATATATATATATATATATATATATATATATATATATATATATATATATATAAACACGGATCTCCCGATTAGTGAATTTTTTAAAGAAAATTCACTAAAAAAGAATATTTGAATCACCAACGACTTATGGGCTACCTGTAATTGTAGAAATATTTTTTAAGGTGAAGCTCAAGACACCCTATAATTAATGTAT
The DNA here is from genome assembly GCA_964006375.1 of Tillus elongatus. NCBI lineage: Eukaryota > Metazoa > Arthropoda > Insecta > Coleoptera > Cleridae > Tillus > Tillus elongatus. The sequence continues at coordinate 31,363,248 of OZ023268.1, read as the reverse complement.
ACAATTTTTTTCGTATCTTGCATAATGACGGATATATTGAGCTTTAAAGTTTTTTAGGAAAATTCGACAAAATGATATACCAATAACCGATAAACTGTATAGCCAACACTACTACCAAAGCATCAGAGAAAGGGTCTATTTGAAATGAATTTTCTGGGAATATTTTAGTAAAATGAAGGACAATGACGATTGAAACTAAGACTTCAGGCTTTGTTAAACATTCTTAAGACATTTTCCTTCCACAGCTCATATTACTTCCAGGTTCATTGCCTAAATATTACCAATTTTGACGTTTAAAATCGCGACTTTTGGCGTTTTGAGGAAAACCCAAATTTATTTTTCTTTAAATGCCTGTAACTTTTTTGTCCTTTAACCTACAGAGCTAAATTTTGGTAGGTAACTTACCTATAATGATATAAACCCGCGTATAAAATTGGTTGCCTTTACTTTGTTAATTCCGGAGATATACATACTTTGTTAATTCCGGAGATATACATTTTTTTCGATTATTTTCGAAAGAAAACACAAAATTTTCCGGGAAAACCTCGGAGGATTTTCCTGGTTAACGAACTTATCCAACCCACTTGCGAAAGGAAGGTACTCACCAAGTTTTATCAAAATCGGTCCATTATTTTTTAAGGTATAGGTGTGACATAAATATATATATATATATATATATATATATATATATATATATATATATATATATATATATATATATATATATATAAACATATAATGTCTGAAACAGACCTCGGATTTGGGTTCCAGGGCTCCTAAATAGCGCTGATTTGAAGAAATTTTTTCAAAATTCGTCGGGATCTCCCCATTGGTGAATTTTTTTAAAGAAAATTCACTAATATTGAGAAGAATAACGAAGGTGAATCGCACCGTACAAAGGAAGAAACAACTGGGGTTATGTCTTTTTCTGGTAACATGATTGTGATTATCTGAAAAAATTCGAGTGCCTCTGTAAAAGGTAAAATTCATTAAAATTAAAAATTATTCAAAATTCTAATTTTGACATTTTGTGACGTAAACAACAACATCACTATGATAATGATCACTTATAATTATCACAATAGTAAAAAGACAACTAAAATCAAAAATTCAACGGTCGAAGAATTATGTTGGGGCTAACTTTATGGTCATCCTCACTTGTTGCCAGTCGTGATGTTACAGGCCTAAGGCCTTATATTATACCTGTAACCATGTTATAGGCGTCTGTCTGGTGCCACAATCTAATACTGTTGAATACACAATGAATAGATTTTTAATATGCGGTACAAAACGTTGCCTTTTAATAGCGATAATCAACATAATGACACTAATACAATTAATAGAAAGAATAAACCGTCACTAAAAGAGATTATGTATGTTCTATAAAATCGAAAGTGGGCGTGCTGAGGTAGCGATTCAAAGGTAAGTACCATTATATTGGGGGGTACCTACGTGTTCATTATTATAGGTTGTTAAAGATTATAAAACAAAAACACCACGTTGAATTGCATACAGATGAATTGTTCACGAATCGCCTTAGTCCTGAAGGGAGGTAAGATGTAAAGCAGGATACACAGACCGGTTTCGTCCTCCTTATGGACTCTTCAGTGATGAAGCACCACCTTCACAAGACAGAGGTCAAAAATAACCCTTGATGTCCTTGTAATACTCCTAGTATAGGTGACTTGAACCATATTATATTTTCCTGCAATATGCACTGGGGACCAAGAGAGAAGCTTATGGCTACAATCGTGATGGAAAAACTACCACTACCTCTTAACCCTCCGTTAAATGTCTTGGGTCTGACAGGCCCATCATATCTTAAAAATGCAATTTTCTTATAAAACATTTATCCCCCGTAGCTTATATTATAGGTACCTTCGTAGTGAGGGACATATTAGAGATCTTTGTAATCAGTAGAAGAATTATTACACGGCAGTATTGAAAGATGGCGTTTGGGTCTGTCAGACCCGAGGCATCCATTATTGCAAGTGACGTCGAAGCATTTAACGTTCAGTTTAATGCCATAAGTCGAGTTCATTGTGTGAGTATTTTTATTTTCGTCGCGATTTTTGTAAGAATATCATGTGTTTGTATGAAAACCAGGTCGCACGTCTTTTCAAATTGTACGAAGAGGTAGATACAGATGAAGAGTGTATAGATGATGAGGATGATTCAGACGCTGATCCTGGGAATAAAGAGGTGAATGAACATAGTAGCAATAGTGAGCAAGAGCTAGATGATATTGATATTGAAAATGAGGACAGACTAACAGGTATTTATAAAGGAAAAGATGGTATGACATGGACAAGTATATGTATATCCTCCCAAAAATGTGCGTACCAGAAGTTGCAACGTTATTACACAGTTACCTGGTAGTCGAGGAAAAGATCGTACTGTCAAAACGCCGCAAGAATGTTGGTACTGTTTAGTAGACGAAGTTATGATAAATTTGATAGTGGTAAATACATGTATATGAGCAAAATGCTCAGAAATGAAATACCTACTTATAAAACAAAAGATACAAGTGCTACAGAAATCAAAGGAATGATTGGTTTGTTATATATAGCAGGTGTTTTAGACGGTTGACGAATGAATTTAGAAGAATATTGGACGAGCGATGGGACTGGCTGTAAGCTAGTATGGGAATAAACCGTTTCCGTTTCCGTTTCCGTTTCCGTTTTCTGTTAGCATCTATTAGATTAGACAACATTCATACAAGAGAAAAACGGCGTAAAGATGACAAATTAGCAGCAGTAAGACTCTTTTTCGATGCTTTTGTGAGCAATTAGAAAAATAACTACGTAATTGGCGAATATGCCACACTTGATGAAATGTTATCGCAAATAAACCTGCTAAGTATGGCCGTACAATATTTGAGCTAACAGATTCCATAACATATACGGTAAATATGGATATTTATGCAGGTTCACAGAGGGACCTTACGGAATTAGCAATAATAGCAATGACTTAGTGGTGCGCATGACGAAAGGATTACATGGAACCAGTCGTAACATAACCATGGACAATTGGTTTACCAGTGTAGAGGTTGCCAAAGGCCTGCTTAGCGAGCATAAACGTTTGGAACGTTCCGTAAAAATAAAAGACAAATTCCTTCCGATTTGTACAAACAAAAAAACAGAGAATCATTTAGTACACTGTTTGAGGAAAATGCGTACTAATGTTATCAACCCTTCACCATGATAACAATTTGAATCAGGAGACAAAAAAAGTCGGAGATGATCACATTTTATAATGTTACCAAAGGGAGAGTTTATACTACAGACCAACTATGTAGCAAATATAATTTAGCCAGAAATACTCGTAGGTGGCCGATGGTTGTTCTGTATGGTGTACTAAATATTGCAGGTATATTCTGTTACTTTGTAATTATATATATATATATATATATATATATATATATATATATATATATATATATATATATATATATATATATATATATATATATATATATATATATATATATATATATATATATATATATATATATGGCTTTCATTAATTCCCGAACCCCACGTGACCGGATTCTGACTCTCTCTTAGTGGAATATGATTTTCTGTGTTGGCAGTCAAAAAGTAACCAAAAAAACCACTAGACTAGGGACCCTAACGTTACTAAATCAATTGACAATTGACAGTCCAGTCCATTGGCGCTCAATTCCCTTTTGACGGTTATTTTGTATGTATATTGTGCATTTTCCAAGTTCGACCAGTGTTTACCTTCTTCAAATAATTTTCTATCTGCTGGACAATAAAAATAAACAGTTTTTATCAAAACTTAGCATTTTCATCGCGTTTTTACGTAAGTTAAAAGTGTAGGTATGTTAAGGTTATGTTGTTGACGATATTCAACATCGCATGGAACGAAGCCCTTCCAAATCTGTTCGTCTGTAATCTGCCCAAACAGGTACGTATTTGTTACATGTTACACAATACACATTCCTAAAACCGTAAATTAGAAGTTTAAATAATCCGACCTCAATTTGTTTACGTACATTACAAAATTTTGATATCTATACAAAATAAAAGTAATATTTTATTATGTTTTTAATTTATTTTTTTAACAATCAATAACAGTAATCCATACATGAACAGACTTGCTGTTAAAAATACTAAATAAAAAATACATTTAAGACATTTGCTGTTTCAGTTTATTATAATTTTTTATAAAACCCCAAAGGAAATATGAGACAACACTGGCATCTTAGGGATTTATATATATATATATATATATATATATATATATATATATATATATATATATATATATATATATATATAAATAACATACTTTTTTCGAAGGTATGAATACATTCGTTATCCACCGCACTAACAATCAACAAGCAGATAGTATAAAGCGAAAGAAATTTTTGAAAAAACTTGGGATTGAGCTAATACAGGAACAATTGAGAAGTCGAATTGAAAACAAATTTCTTCCTCAAAAAACTCGAGATGATGCAAGACAATTTCTGGGAATGCCACCAGAGGAAGTTCAAATGGCGCGCCCTGAAACTACCAGGGGGGGGTGTCAATGAGTCCGTGACTTTTTGAATGAAACACAAGTTTTTTGACAACAAATCATTTTATTTCTCAACATAGTCTCCTATGAGCTCTAAACACATCGTCCAACGTTTCTCCAATTTTTTTATCCATTCCAGAATATAACATTTGTCGAGGTCCTCAAAATAGGTATTTGTTTGTGAGATGATTTCATCATTGGAGTCAAATCTCCTTCCGCCGACTCATTTCTTTAAGTTTGGAAACAAGAAATAGTCACTCGGGGCTAAATCCGGAGAATAGGGAGGATGAGGGAGCAATTCGTAGCCCAATTTATGCAATTTCGCCATGGAGACTACACATGTGTGCACTCTTTCATTGTCTTAGTGGAAAATAACTTTTTTCTTGGCCAAATGCGGTCTTTTTTTCTTCAAATCGTCATTGAATCGATCCAATAAGCTGGTATTTAATTCGCCATTGATTGTTCTTCCCTTTTGAAGGTAATCAATGTGGATTATACCGCGTGCATCCCAAAAAACGGTCGCCATGACTTTATTGTCTGACAAACCCACCTTGGCCTTCTTCGGCGCCGATTCGCACGGAGAAACCCACTGTTTTGACTGCTGCTTGGTCTCTGGTGTCTTGTGGTGAATCCATGTTTCGTCCACGGTTACGAAACAGCGCAAAAACTTGTCCCTATTGCGGTTGAACAACGCTAAACACACCTTCGAAGTTGCCACACGATTGCATTTGTGGTCGATTGTGAGCAAACGCGGCACCCATCTTGCGGGTAGCTTTCTCATACCCAAGTGATCATGCAAAACCGAAGCCACTGAGCCACTTGATATGCCTATGGCTTCCACAATCTCCCGCACTTTCAATCTCCGATCGGCCAACACCATATCGTGAATTTTTTCAAATGTTTCGGGTGTAGCGACCTCAACTGGGCATCCAGAACGTTCGGCGTAATTTGTGCTTGTACGGCCGCAACGAAATTCAGTACACCACTTTTTTACCATGGAAATTGATGGTGCAGAGTCCCCATAGTATTTATCGAGCTTAGCCTTGGTTTGAGTGGTGTTTTTTTTCCGTAAAAAATAATGTTTGATGAGCACACGAAATTCACTTTTTTCCATTTTCATTATAACTCAAGAGGTTGTCTGCTTTCAATGGCTATCTAACACAAACTAAATTACGCAGCTTGTTCAAAATTTGACAGGAGTCAACTGACAGATGCTTGTTGACTGGAGCAGTGTTGCCCTTCTTGTGAAGAGGCGGGAAATTCCAAAAGTCACGGACTTATTGAACCGCCCTCGTAACAAAAGAAGACGTTGCAAATTTAGCAAAGACAGAAAAACCTATTATTTTATTCAAAAATGTAAATCCTATCTTTGCTTGGAGCACTCTACATTCATCTGTAATAACTGCATTAGGGATATACTCTGATAATGATTTTGTACATAATAAAATGAGTTTTCAATCTTGACTTGATTGCATTTCTCCTATTAAAGAAAAAAGTAATTAATTTTCCAGTATTGGACAGGATCCTGAAGATGGATCACACAGACCCATGGCATTTATTAAAGTATTTTTTAAAGGCCATTTACCGTAGGGTTAATGGAACTTTAATGCAGAAAGCGTACAGTAATAGAAGGGATATGTAATCTTTTCTGGAATTTATTAGGAATGCCAAACCTAATAATATATTTAGACCCAAATTAGTTACAGTACATAGATAACCCAGGTTAAGTATAGATATAAGCATCTTGCAAAACCTTTGTGATTATTCCCATGTTTTAATGGCCAACCTTGTGCGCCTCAAAATCACCATGGCCAGCCACATTAGTGTGAAGCGTATCCCTTGTCTCTTTCCTATAATTTTAAATTGTTTTAAAATTATTCAGTTGTACTTACCAGTATTATTATCACCACAGGAGGTGTCTAATAAACGTAATTGTTAATCTTATCGGATATATACGAAAAACCTTTTTATTTTTATTATTTCAACAACACACCACGAGGACTTACAGCCTAAATACTATCGTACCATGGGTGTCGACAAGGAGGAAAGAGGCAACTTGTTAATTTTGGACTTAAAGGTTTGGAGGTTCGGGGGAGAAGTCAAAACCCGTGCCGGCAAGGAATTCCACAACTTGGAAGTCCTCGGGACAAAACAGCGGGCATAACAAGATGTTCTATGTCTGGTGACCTGGACAGTAAAAGGGTGCATTCGCTCTGTTCCCCTGGTAGATCTGTTGGGGGCAGCAGGTGGAGGAACTATGGAAGAAAGCTCCTCTGAGCAGTGCCCGTGCAGATATCTATAAAAGAGAGGATGGCAGCCTTTGGGTGAGGGTAAGATCACCGATGAGCTGTAAAACTCTCTTCTGAATGGAGTCCAGGATAACGAGTGCAGAAGCGGCAGCAGCACCCCAGATGTGGAAGCAGTGTTCGAGGTTTGGTCTTATTTGTGAAGTATGTAAGGTATAGAGATTAGCTGGTGAAAAGTATTTGCGAGCCGGGAAGAGGAAACCTAATTTCTTAGCAGCCGCTTCTGCAATTGATGTGACATGTTGGTGCCAATTGATATTTCGATTCACTGAAATGCCAACAAGTGAAAAGGACTCATTACTTTAAATAACTTGGTTGTTTATTGTGGTGGGTCTAGGGCTGGTGGGTCTAGGGCTGGTGTATCTCTTATAAGAAAGAAAGCAAGACTGTGATTTGGTGGTGTTGAATTGTACAAGATTTCTACTTCCCCAGTCTAATATTTTTTGGAGATCCACGGAGACAGAACCCTCCATGAGTCTGCCATTCTCATCTAATTGGGCTAAAGAGACAGGCTTAGAATATTGTATATTTGAGTGGAGGGTGCTGTCGTCCGCGTAACTGTGAACTAGGTTGGATGTTCTAGAAAGGAGGTCATTGATGTGGAGAAGAAACAAAGTAGGGGCTAAAGCTGAACTTTGAGGAACTCCTGCATTAATTGGATATAGTTTAGAGGGATGGCAATCCACGACAACAGAAATGCTCCGGTTGGAGAGGAAATTTGCTGCCCACGTACAGAGTTTTGGTGGTAGGCCACAGGCCGGTAGTTTATTGAGCAGCGCTGCGTGCCAGACCTGGTCGAATGCTTTGGATATGTCTAGAGCGACAATCTGGGATTCACCGTGTAGTTCCATAGACTTTTTTCAAAAATGGGTGACAAAGGAAAGGAGGTCGGCAGTTGATCTGCGCTGACGGAATCCATACTGCCTGTTGTGGATTAGACTGTGTTTTTCCAGAAATTTTAGTAATTCGGTGTTTATATACTTTTCCATAGAGACGACTGAAAGGAGAGAAATAAGCCTGTAGTTGCTAGGAAGCGCTTTGGATCCTTTCTTGGGGGCGGGTTGTACTCGAGCAGTTTTCCAGTTACTAGGGAATATGCCTCTATTGTAAGATGTCTGACACAGACGAGTCAGGACAGGAGCAAGTTCTGGTGCGCATTTTTTTCCTGATAGTAAGAGAAGAGATCATCTTTCGTACCTTTTTAGTTTTGACAGTGATATCCGTCATTTTATGCGCGTCATTGGGGACTGTTGGTGGTTGAACATTTGGAGGTGGGTTGAGAGTAGAATTTCCGGCGAACAACGAGGCAAAAAGTTCAGCCTTGCCCAGGGCGGTAGAAACAATTTCATCCCCTGAGACAAGAGGTGGGAACGTGCTCTTGCAGAAATTATTCCCAATAGATTTAGCAAGAGTCCAGAAGGGTTTGCTGCCGCTGGGGCTTAAGATGACTTTGTTTTTGATGTGGTTATTAAACGAGTTTTTTGCCTCAGAAATAATGGAGTTTCTTGCGTCGTTAAATGCTTGACGGTTTTCTTGACTGGGATTGTGTAGAAGCTTTTTGTGAGCTTTGACCTTTTCAAGTCTGGCCTTGTCACAGGATTTAGTAAACCAGGACTTTTGAGTCGCTGCAGAGGTTTTCTGTGTACGTGAAATAAATAATTCAATGCCAGCTTGGATAATTTCGGTAACGTTTTGTGGGATATCAGAGGGGTCAGGATAAGAGAAGCAGACAGACGCCCATGGAAATGAGGAAAAGTAATCTCGCATTTCGTCCCAGTTTGCGGAGTTGTAGTGCCAAACGATACGTGGGTGCGATGACTGTGTGACCTCGGGTTGCATTGCACAGGAAGTAGTGACCATGCCGTGGTCTGAGCGACCCAGGGGGGCGGTGACTGATATCTTATAGCAGTCAGGATTTGCAGTAAGAAGCAGATCCAAGGGATTTGAGCTGTGTGTTGGGATGCGAGGAAAGTAAGTGGGTTGCTGAACCATATTGGCTAAAGAATTGCTGACTGCAAAGGCCTCCGCTGCTCTTCCTTATGGATCGGTTTTTGAAGATCCTAGCCATTGCTTATTATGGACATTGCAGTCACCAAGAATAGTGACCTCGGTTTTTTCAGAAAGGTAGTCAAAGAGCTGGACAAAGTTGTTGTCAGAAGGTGACCGGTAAATGCAACAGATGAATTTAGTTGCAGCCCTAAGAGAGAGTTTTATCAATAGTATATCTTTTCTTCCAGCTTCTAAATTGGGGTGTCTGGTGCAGGGTAGATTGTTACAGACGTATGCGCACACGCCTCCATGCAATCTAAAGGAAGTAAGGAGCTCATACCCCGGGAAATTAAGGTGATAAGTGGCTGTTTAGCACTGATTTGGGTTTTGGTGAGGAAGAGGAGTTGGGGCCTATTAGCCTGGAGAAAATGGTGGACGGAGTTCAGGTTAGAATTTAGGCCACATATAATCAAGAAGGATATGTTAAATCTTGATGCTGGCGCCCCCTGTACACCCCTCTTCCGGAGATCCGAATGGGGGGGTATTTTACCTCCGTAATCTTTTGTACAAGGAGGAGCCATCATCATTTTTGCTTATAAGGGACATAATCCACATAATCCTTACTTATTGGAGTATAACACACTTGTAAATGATAAATATTGCTCCACAAAATTGGGTATCTGGAGAGTGGCTGAATGAGCTAGCACTCAAATCCAAATAAAAATAGAGAAAAAAACTACCACAATTGTAGAAAAGAAATAATGATTAAAATTCATAATCCGTTTATATTAAAAACTATGGCAGTTGTACAAAAGAAGCAATGCTTAAAATTTAGAAGACATGGGTCGATAAACTTTTTATTGCATTGTATTCGATTCCACAACCATCAAACATCACAAACTCGTCTAGCATCAAATTTCCTGGCATACATAATTCCGCTTTACAAAACATTCGATTTTTTATATCTCCAATGATTCACCACATAATTTCTCGCCTCTACAATATACCATCGGCCAGATTTGTATAGTAAACGAAAAAAAAGTTAATTATGGCGTAGGTGTGGTCGATTATCACGACCACCAAGCCATATTGTTCACCATAAACAGTTAGCTATTTGCTTTATTAATATTGCTTCTTTATTGGATTTGATTAATATCGCATTTTTATGAAAATTTCTATTAGAATTAACTATATAATTATCTCTTGGCCTAATGTTGTCGACGAAGGATACATTCCAAATGTCAATAGAACTAAAAATATAATAAAACATCACTATTTTCCATATATACCGGTTAATTTATCGCCGAGGACGGTGTATCCACTTGGACACATTATGTGTAAACTGTAGAGGTACTATGCTAATGATTTATAATAATTAACAAGTATCAATTCTTCGCTTCTTCTATCGATTCAGGTAAAGTCAGAAGCAAAAACAATACGAGGTGCTGTCATCTTCTATATGTATAAATAAAAATTAAACGCTCTTGGTCGGTCACTTCAGAACGGCTGGACCGATTTGGCTAATTTTATCTTAATAATGTTTGTAATAGTCCGAATAAGGTTTTTAAGGAAATGAAAATTGGAAAAGTTACTCGGAAAATTGGAAGATACGGGAAAAATTGGAAGTGCTTTTTTCTGCGATTTATTTTGCTACGTTCGCAAATGTGGTTTTAGATATGGAAGTTTGGACAGTACAACGTCTCTCGGGTCGGCTAGTCAAAATTTCACGAGCATCTTCATTCTCACGTTAATCGAACAAGTGCGCATCGAATCGCTGCGATTGGCATATCAAGTTCATTTCAGTGAATTTTCTTTGAAAAAATGTCTTCAAATGAGCGCGAACTAGACCCCCTAGAACCCATATCCAGGGTCAGTTTCAATTTTTCTGTTATATATATATATATATATATATATATATATATATATATATATATATATATATATATATATATATATATATATATAGTGTGTCCACGGATTGGGTGTGGGTAAGGTATAAGTGACAAACAAATTTCGAATTAGATTATGATATTCTGGGAATCGCTCCTGCTTTGTCTTAAACTGAGTTGTTGCGAAAATGAACAAAATCAATTAATATACTGGGTGGTTTATAACTGATGTAATGAAATGTATTAAGAGTAAACTACATGTCTTTATGAAGATACCGCATAAAGTTATTAACAAAAATTGTTTAGAATTAAAATTTACGACAGGCTCTCAATTTTCAAACAGAGCAGCCTACTATTAATTTTTTTAGCTGCGACTTTATTTAAAAGCCGTTCGACGGCTTTTGTGATTAGGTGTACTTTAAAAAATACTTGAAACTGTATTAAAAGTCTTTACCATAATTAAACTTGGGGTAGGTTTGCTTTCATCTCAACCAATAAAAAAAGTAAAGTAAACGCACAATTGGACATGTTGGCGAGTTGCATGGCTACTTGAGCTCTGCCTAGTTGTTCGTTTCCCGGGATACTACTTATTTGGAAAATTGAAAGGTCAATTTTATTTGTCACGAACGGCAAGCTTCTGTATTTAAAAATGTTAACAACGAACCAAAAGTGTTTATTGTGCAGTGCTATGGATTGGGTGAAGAACATTGTTATCAGGGAGTGATAAGAAAATTCCTTGAACGCTGGCCAAATTATTCGGTTGCCGCTACTGGTGTAAAAAAAGTTCAAAATATATGCGTACTTGGAGTGTTTTAAATGTTAAGAAGACAAAATCCGACCTAAATGAAGAAGACAATGCTGCAGCTGCATTAGCTATGGATTCTGTTAGGCGTTTTCCGAAATTATCATTAAGAGGAAGGGCATTAGAAATTGGCAATATTAGCAAATCGCATTTGCAACAAATTTATCGTACCAACAAGGTGAAATCTTTCAAAACATAACTTATACACACTTTGGAAGAAAATGACGAGTCAAACCGATTAGATTTTTTTTTATGGTACGGCGAGCAATATCTACACAATCACAATTTTGGCAGAAGTATAATTTTTTCGGACGAATCCACTTTCACCACTAATGGGGTGGTAAATTCCCAAAATGCAAGGCATTGATCTACGGAGAATCCAAATTATAGAGTTAATTGCAGAAGACAATGCCATAAAAAAGTAAATGTGTGGTGTGCTGTTTCTTACACTGGGATAATTGGGCCATATCTTTTTTTGAGCGGAATATGAACCAGTACAGTTATCTGGAAATGCTGGAAAATATTCTTCAAGACCATTTGCATAACAAGCCACTAGAAGATAGACAAACAGCATACTTTCAGCATGACGGCCACCCAGCACGTGCAACAGGAATCGTTCGAGAATGGTTAAATCGCGAATTTCCTGGGCGGTGGATTGGTCGATATGGGCCAATACCTTGGCCTGATAGAAGTCCCGATCCTACCATAATGGACTTTTATTTATGGGGCTATGTCAAACAGAAAGTCTACGCAGCTCCATTAAACAACTATCTTGATTTATTGAAACTGAGGCTGAGAGGGGCAATTGACGGTATTCCAATTCAAAATGCTTACAAAGCATTTACTAAACGGGCTGAGTTATGTGTATCGGTTGATGGCAGCACATTTGAATAATTTCTTTATTTTTCGTTGTTCGTTTTGATTTTTGTTAGCAATAAGCGTTTTGTATTTTACTAATATTATTATTATTTAACATTGCATGGTTACTTACTTTGCTCACCTGCGTTCAGAAAACCACAGGTAAAAAGCTCCATGTTGATAGGGGAAAATTGTTAATAATTTACTTTAAAATTCAAAGTAGGCTGATCTGGCTGAAAATTGAGAGCCTGTCATAAATTTTAATTCTAAACAAGTTTTGTTAATAACTTTTTGCGGTATCTTTATAAACGAAGATAGTTTACTCTTAACACATTTAATTAAATCAGTTCTAAACCACCCTGTATATTAATTGATTTTGTTCATTTCCTCAACATCTTACTTTAAGACAAAGCAGAAGCGATTCCCAGAATATCATAATCTAATTCAAAAATTTTTTGTCACTTATACCTTACCCACACTCAAACACTCAATCCGTGGACACACTATATATATATATATATATATATATATATATATATATATATATATATATATATATATATATATATATATATATATATATATATATATATAATAGTAGCTAAGTGTTTAATTTAAATTTTCTGTATTAACACGGACGATTTCGGAACTGCTCGTCTGTGCAAGACAATTGACAGGTTACCGGATGTTGGTGATTTTGTTTTCTCAACGGCAGTTCTGTGTGAACCTTAGAGAAGAGAAGAACAAGAGCTGAGTGCTCAGAGTAACTGTAAGGCTTTTTTTGTGTGTTCTAGTTAGTTATTGTTGTTGTGTTTCGTTCTCTGTGCCAGAAAAACAGTTGTGTGTGTGTATGTGTGTGTGTGTAATAACCATCAATAAATAGTCGAGTAATTAGTAACTTAGTGTTTTATTCTGCCATATACTGCCTAACCCGCCTACTGACCGCTTCCATCCAGATACTACAATCTATATATATATATATATATATATATATATATATATATATATATATATATATATATATATATATATATATATATATATATATATATATATATATATATATATATATATATTGTATAATACAAAGATTGGGTTTTCTTGACACAAAAACGTCAAGAAATAACAGAAAAATGACTTTGAAAATTTTACAGTTTTTCTTCTTTAAATGTCAGAGTCGCGATTTGAAACGTCACAATTTGCAACTTTTAGACGGAGAACCTGCAACAACTACGGTCTATGTAAAGTAAATTTCATAATAAATGTGTTTTACAAAGCCTAAGTTACAGTTTCAACCATCATTGCCCTTCGTTTTACTAAAATATTAGCAGAGAATTCATTTCAAATAGACCCATTCTCTGATGATTTGGCAATAGTTTTTAGTAAATGCAGTAGTTCACTAAAATCCCTAAAATAAATAATGTCCAACAGGCAACAGCAATACCGCATTGAGTACATCGGCTGGATCACTGAAGTTAAGCAACTAAGGGCGCGGCCAGTAATTGGATGGGTGACCGGATGAGAACGAGTTACCTTTTTGTTTAAATAATCATTCTACTATATTTTTCTTCTTTTGGGTAAATTTCAGTTTTCCATAATACAGAACTTTTAATATATACAAATACCTATTTCGTAAAAAACTATTTATTAGGTGTGTGCCTCTAACTAAGGATTTCAGTTTAATCAAATTCAAATGCTTTGCGGTATTGGGGCATTTTAGCATGTTAAGCTAGACTTTACTCTACGTAATACAAAACATTAACGAAGGAAAAAACATTCGGGACGCATCAAGTGCGTTATTGCAGCGAATATTTAAGAAAATCGGCTCAGCTTAAATAGCTTAAACTCTGCTTTGTTTTAATTAGATAGTCAAAGGACCCCGGTTCGTACCAGTTCTGAGCTGATCTTTAATGTATTGAATTTCGACCACAAAATTATAATGCATGTTTGTAAGAAAAGAAATTGGGGACTCAACAAGTACGTTATGGTAGCGAATTTTTATTAAATGCTTCAAATTTAAATAGTTCAATTTGCTATAAACCTATAAGGTTCGTTGGCCGGGAAACTGTTTTTTTCGGGACCATTTAAAGTTTAATTTCGAAAATTTTTTACACCTTCAAACAATCAAGTGATTTTGGTGAAATATGATACATTGTTTCTACTATTTAGGTAATACTGGTAAATTTGATCCATGCTTTCTTTAAAAAAACACATATTTGCTATTTAAAACGTTTTTTATGAAAATTCACTACCATAACGCACTTGATGCGTCCAGACTTTTTTCTTTTCAAGCAAATACCGAAAGAACTAGACTGTTTTAACTATGACGTTGTTAGGACACTGTTTTATATTGCATTTGTATATGATATAATATGTAAAATGCATTCTCTGTACCATAGTAAGCACAAATAATTTAAGCTGTGTTCATGGAACAGAAATCTATCCAGGAGGGCGTCCCATAGAGGTGGAAATATATTTTAATATTATTTCAATTTATAAGTAAAAAACAGTTATAGGAAAATTCGCTACTAAAAATTAAAGTAATATTTTACGTAATTAAGTAGGTCACACAGATGTTATAATTATTGACAGTGAAATCATCATATTACATGTTTATATAAATAATAAACAAGTTGGAATTGCAGACTGCAATACTGAGGAATGCTGACTGATGATGTTTACGTATTGTTAATAATGTAGTACAAGTAAGTTTATAAATATAGGTGTTTGCAAATATTAATCGAGACTATTAATAAGACTTTTTGCTTGTTAATTATGTAAGATTTTGGTTTTTAAATTCATTTGTTAAAATTATAATGTAGAGATTTGGTTTTAAATTCATTTAGTTAAATTCGTTGTAAGAGTTGTTGATTTTGATTTATTATTAAAACTTGTTAGATCGTTATCATGTCTGTATTATCCAATTAAAAAAAGTTATCCCAAATTATTCTCCGCTCCCCTAACAAGCTATTTTGTTAAGATTGGTAAACTGGTAGGTAAGTTTAACACTGTCTAAAATCATTGCTTGCGTCTTGTTATAATGAAATGAAGGCGCCATTTTTTAGTGAAATAAAATAGTTTTTAACTGGAGTTTTCAGTAGCTTCTTCAAAGATTAAGAGGTAAGTATTCCTTTCCTTGTTGATGCATTAGAATATGTACAACTTTTATAGAATTAAGTATTTCGAAAGCCTATTACTGAATAATAAAAGAAAATATGGAACTTATGTGTACTAATTACTACTGCTCTTCATATTTTGTAATTTGTTTTATCAGTTGAAAATTATATATCCACTTTTTCTTTCTTACAAACCTATAAATCGAAAAGTTTACACACAACATTCACTTCAGTCCTGCATGACATCACAGGTGTGACTTGACTTTTAAGTTCTTGCATCCCAAATCGTTTTCAACTGATAATATAAGTGGAGAATTTTGTGTGTCCTATAGCCAAATTACAGCAATATTTTTTCCTCAGGGCTCGTCCGCGGCCTTGCCGCCCCGATAGCACCGCAACCTTTGGTTGATTGTGCATACCCTTACTCTTACTCCACCCATTCCAAAATCACTGTGCCTTGAACTAGTCTGCAAGCGATTGGTAGGGTGAAGTTTTATATTGCTCTGTCTCCGGTCTAGACTGACCGTAGATCAGTTGTCTTCTGCGGTCCAGAGCTTTACACTTGCACGGGATGTGCTGGGCTGATTCCTCCCCCTCGCCGTAGAGTCTGCATGCGAGGTCCCCTTCGAACCGCCCCATTTTATGCAGGTGTTTCTTGACGACCATGTGTCCCGTCAAGAGACCTGTTGTATTTCTGAGCTGTCCTCTGCTAAGATTTAGCAGCTCCACAACTCTCTTTGAACTGGGTCCGTCAATTATTGACTTCCCATGTCTGAGCCCTGGACAGTCCGCCCAGTACACCTTGTGTTGGTTTCTGACCTAGGACTTAATGTCTTCCCTGGCAGTGCTCTTTGTCACGCCCAGAGCCGGTTCTGGTCCCATAAATGGTTCTGCTGACCCTCTCTTCGCGAGACTGTCAGCTTCTTCATTGCCTTTGACCCCCAAATGACCCGGCACCCAGATGAGGGTCACCTCATTCTGCCCAGTCAGGTCGCTCGTCTCGTCTCGGCACTCACTCACCAGGCAGGAATTTACCCGTGGGCTACTTAGTGCCTTAAGGGCTGCCTGGTTGTCTGTGGCTATGAGGATCCGCTTGTTGGTGTAGCCCCTCCTCTTGTTCTCCCGCACACAGTGCAGGATGGCGTACACTTCGGTATAGCAATATTACCCAGGTATAAGTTCAACTTTACCGTTCAAACTACAAGTGAAGATATACTTGCTGTCTAGTTATATCATCGAGTCATATTTCGTGAGGAAAGAGCAGATTATTTGTCGGAAACAAAAACATATTTAAGTATAAATTTATTAATTTAAAAAAATAATGGTGTTCTTTAAATCAATCAATATATTTTTAGATTGAAAATTCTGGACGCAGCAAGTGCATTATGGTAGTGAATGTTCATAAAAATGCTTTAAATAGCAAATATGTGTTTTTAAAGAAAGCAGGCATCAAATTTGGTTACCAGTATGACCTATATAGTAGAAACAATGTACCATATATCATCAAAATAACTTTATGTTTAAAGATGTAAAAAAATGTTTCGAAAGTAAACTTAAAATGTTCCCGAAAAGACTAGTTTCTTGGGCAACGAACCTTATAGGTTAATAGCAAATTGAGCTATTCAAATTTGAAGCATTCAATAAAAATTCGCTACCATAACGCACTGGCTGCGTACCGGATTTATTTTCTTACAAACATGCATTATAATTACGTGGTAGAAATTCGATACATTAAAGGTCAGCTCAGAACTTGCACGGACCGGGGAATTCGACTATCTAATTAAAACAAACCATTGTTTAATCTATTTGAACTGAGCAGATTTTGATAAAAATTTGTTACCATAACGCATTTGATGCGTCCCGAATTTCTTTTCTTACAAACATGCATTATAATTACGTGGTCGAAATTCGAAACATTAAAGGTCAGCTCAGAACTGGCACGGACCGGGGCAATCCGACTGTCTAATCAAAACAAAGGATTGTGTAATCCGTTTGGACTGAGCAGATTTTAATAAAAATTCGTTATCATAACGTACTTGCTGCGTCTCGAATTTGTTTTCTTACAAACATGCATTATAATTAACGTGGTCGAAATTATATACATTAAAATTCAGCTCAGAACTGGCACAGACGGGGGAATCCGACTGTCTAATTAAAACAACGCAATGTTTAATCTACTTGGACTGGGCAGATTTTCCTGGCTAACGAGCCACTTGCAAAAGGAAGGTATTCACTAAATTTTATCGTCATCGGCGCATTATTTTTTGAGTTATTGGTGTGACACAAATTTATAAATATATATAAACATATAAAGTCTGAAACCGACCTCGGATTTGGGTTCCAGGGGTCCTAAATAGCGGTCATTTGTAGAAATTTTTGTCCAGAAAATTCACTAAAATGCGGTTTCTGTACAATATTTATATACTTAAATCAAATAAATGTTTGTTTACATGAAAAATATAAATATTTCATTTAAGGGTTCTACCTATTTTATCCAAAAATAGTGTTTTTCAACAATAGTAAAATTAATTTGCCTGAAATAGCTAACTATTTACATCAAGTATAATATTTCTAGTTTTAAAGGATTAATTGTTTTGCTTTCCAACTTAGATAAGTTAATCCCAATAAATAATTACTTGTCTCGGAGAAATATTAGCTTTGCAAAAGTCAAGAAAAAGTTTTTTTAAAGAAGTAATTATTTCTTACGCCGTATACAAAGGACACATTTATTTGATCTAAAGAAAATTTCTTTACACCCAGTAATCTTTTTTGTGTGTGTGCAATTTAGTCTTCAGGATCAAACCTCGTACTAAGTGTACTATACGCAACGCTCTTTTGAAAACTGGTTTCCGCGTCCGAAAATTCCTAAACGGTTAATCACTGTTCGTGGTTTTTGAATGGATGAATCTCTAGCCACAGCCGGGTGAAATTAGAGGTCCATTATTTTTTCTATGCTGGCGCCAACCTGATCGAGACCGTAAGATCGCACCATCACAAAACACCATCTTATAAAATTATCCAAGAGGTGACCTATACACCTTTTCTAGTGTTAATAAACTCAAGTAGTAAATACCTTATGATTCTATAAACAGTGTCGTATCTGTTTATAGTACACTGATTCTATACGGTGTGTTACAGCCAAAGAAAATAAATTCACTATCTCAATTATTCTGCACATTTTAAAAAAAGTCTGGAAGCAGCAAGTGCGTTATGGCAGTGAATTTTTATAAAAATGCTTTGAATATCAAATATGTCTTTTTAGCGCAAGCAGTCATCAATTTGGTTACCGGTATAACCTATATAGTAGGAACAATGTGCCATATTTTAACAAAACAACTTATTGTTTGAAAATGTACAAACATTTTCCGACAATAAACCTTAAACGTTGGTTTCCTAGCCAACAAACATGAGGTTAATAGCAAATTAAGTTATTGAAATTTGAAGCATTTAATGAAAATTTGCTACCAAAACGCACTTACTGCGTCTTGATTTTTTTTCTTACAACATATTTTGATAAAAAATGCAATAAAATAAGGCTGTTCGAAAAAAAATTGTAGGGATCACCAACGACTTATGGGCCAGCCGGTGATTGTCAAAATAATTTTATAAGATGCAGCTCAAGATACCCTATTAGCTTACACAATTTTTTCTCGTCTCTTGCATAATAATCATTATATTGAGCTTTACCGTAGAAACGCGTCACCCTGTATATATGTAAGCAAAACAACACTGAACGTAAACCCGGATATGAATTCCAGGGCGCCCAGTTTGCGCTTATTTGAAGAAATCTTTTTTAAATTCTAAAGTCGCGGTCTCCTCATTGACGAATTTTTTGTACGAAAATTAGCTAAAAATTATGGACCGTTAAAACATAAACTTAACTAAAACTACCGCCAAAGCATCAGCGAGAAAATAACTAACCTGTTGCATATCAGCCCCTTTTGTAAAACTTCGAGCCTTTATGTGTTGATAAAGCATAACAAACACTGTTTAGTCCACCCACTAGCATTAATAAAGGAATAATTTGCACTTGTATATAAAAATTTCCCAAATAACACAAATAATTTGTCGACTGAAACAGATAAACATATAAACAATCTCATACTATACGATAACCGTCAGTTACAGCGTGACCTACGCAATAATATCAAATGTTCCGTTGCTAGGCAACGACATACTAGATCTCATATAAGCCAGGTTTGCCATTGTCGATGAAACGCGGTGATATTAAAAATAAATGTTTCAAATTTGAATAGGTCAATTTTCTGTAAACCTAGAAAGCTGAATTTTGGCACACAGTCAGGTCTTTCCCAAAGCAATATGTACACCAAATTTCATCGTAATATCTTTGTAATTTTCGGAGAAAAAATTTTTTTTGAAAGCAAACTCAAAATTTTCCCGGAAAACCTTGTCCGATTTTCCTGGCTAACGAACTCATCCAAGCTATTAATAAAAGAAAGGCTCCTGCCGAGTTTCATCAAAATAGGTTAATTATTTTTTGAGTTATCGGTTGGATACATATATATATATATATATATATATATATATATATATATATATATATATATATATATATATATATATATATATATATATATATATATGATTGAATTCCGATATTGCCTCTAACATTAAAGAGGTTTGAGATTTCATTAAGTCGTAAACTTTATTTTGATCTTTTGTTAACACCTCTAACGTCTGATATATACGTTCTCCGTCTGGTGAATCGAGATTACCAGTGATTGAATTAAAAATTGAACCTAATCCGTTAATCATACACAATTTTAAATTATTCTGAATTATACAGGGTGTTTTGTAATTCAGGTGCGAAGCAAAACTGTTTTTTAAATAGGAACACCTTTATATTACTTAAAATTCAGGAAGTCCACATTTTCCCAATTTTTTTAATATCAGGTTTAAGTACATTATACAGGGTATTTTAAAAGATATGGATTGTTTGTGATAACATCGTACGTATATCGACGCTTTGTAGGGTAATACACTCTCTAGAAGAAAAAAAAATGTTTTGGAAAACTGAATTTTAGAATATGATCTAGTATCGTCACTTATAGTTATTTATTTATTAACTTGCGGTTTGTATACAAGGTTACTCAAAACTCGGATGTTTCATTTTCTTTCTTAATTTAAATGGCACGCCCTGTATTTTATATCACTAATGAGATGCTCTAGTATGATCCTTCAATTTTTGTTTGAGGTTCCCTATACCTAAAGTAAGTAGTTATTGGAGTATTTTCAGATATTTAATAAAGGTAATTTAAAATCTAGGATCGTAATGTTTGTCTGCTGTATTTTATGAAATTAATTTTACCATCGCAGCGTGGTCCATAAGTCGTTGATGATACAAATTTTCTTTTTTTGAATCGAACACCTCTTATGCATTTTTCATCGAAATATGATACGTGTTTGTGAGAAGAGAAATTCGAGACGCGGCAAGTGCGTTTTGGTAGCGAATTTTCATTAAATGCTTTAAATTTCAAAAAGTCAATTTGCTTATAACTTAAGGTTCGTTGGGTAGGAAATCAGTTTTTTTCGGGACCTTTTAAGTTTATTTTCGGAAACCTTTGGTATATTTTCAAACAATAAAGTTATTTTGATGAAATATGGCACATTGTTTCTACTATAATAGAGATTATACTGGTGACCAAATTTGATACCTGCTTTCATTCAAAAAATAATTAATTGCTATTAAAACATTTTTATGAAAATGCACTTCCATATCACACTTGCTGCGTCCAGACTTTTTTAATCTGAAATTGACGCGTTTCGGAATTTGTTATAAATATGCACAATAATTGATTAGGTACTAAATTTATTCCATTTTGCTGTTCACTTGTGTATACTGGCTACGAAATTGATCAATAATAAAACTCCCAATTTTATTGATTAGATACTTGATAAAACATTCTAAGGACTTGGTGAATCAAAATCGGAAATGCATTCTAACCTAAAAGTAGTAAAGTAGATACAAAATGAGGTTAGCGGTCAAGGTTTATAAATTAGACAGGTTGTTTGGTAACTCCGAGAGGGGAGAGACGCGAGAGGAGGGTAATACGTCATGTGAAGTCTAAATGCCAAAAGTTTAAGTTTGGCTTTGGTGCTTTAAATAATATTTATTAGAAATTTAGGTAACTTTTAATGTGTTTGCTAAAAAAAATTTCGAATACCATCAGTTACAGACATATTTTAATGTTTATTTTGTACGAAATAGCAGTTAAATCGAAACTATTATCTTAAAGACTGTATTTTATTTTTCAAGGTGTTTTGTTGTAATGTTGTAAACCGAAGTGTACAGTGAATCAACCTTAGGACAAATTGGATGTTATTTAATCAAGAATTAAACAAGTAGTTCATCATATAGGTAGATATGTGTTTAATTTCAAGAAATAAATGATACATACTTAAAAAAAGAAGCCAATAGATAATTTAACCTAAATATCTTTTTAGATGCCCAGTTTGTAACGTATCAACGTGCAAAACTAATGCTAAAACGGCAAAGGAAAGTGAAGAGACTTTCCTTCTTTTCTCTTCCTAAAGGGCCTAAGATGAGGATTTTGAAGATGAGTTGGGGGCTAGGATACTGAATACACAACCGACGCATTTAAAAAAATCAGGTACAAAGTTTGTGTTTGTTGGTTTTGATTATTTATGTATTTTGTGTAAGAGTATGTAGTACCTACGTATTATTTGAAGTTTGCCTAAGATCTATCATACCTACTTGTAGTAATAGATTTATATTTTAAGCTGTTCCATCATTATATCTGTTGAACGGGCAAAAAAACATGAGAGTGAAAGGTCCAAGAGAATGATGAATAAAAATAGGAAAACTATTGTGGAAAGTTTAATTAGCAGGAATGAAGAACCATCATTGAACATCACAGAACCAGCTAATGGAATTAAGCGTCAACAGGAAAATTTGAGCATAGACATGTCAGAAAGACCACCCCTAAGTAAAGAAACAGAGTATGATATCTTAAAAAGAAAATGTTAAGAATTGCAAATTGAAAACCTGTGTTTCAAGAAAAAATTAGATTACTATGAAAATCACCAAAATTTTGCTGCAGCAACATATTTCTGATCTAGAAAAAGGGCTAAAAGAAGCTGTCATTAATTTTGAGGATAGAGTGAAATAGCCTTTAAAGATCTTTTAACTTCTAATCAAATAGAAATTATATAATAGCACAATATAGTATTTTAATACTACATACAGACTTGGAGACTACTTATCTGGCTTTGCTGTTGGTTTTCGTTGGTGAAGGACGTAGCCAGCGCGTTAGCTAACTGGAGCATAGCTAACTGTGGCTATAGTTTCGCTGCTTGACAGCATTCTCAGACAGATTAAAATTGAATTAGTACGAAACCATGACAACTACAAATAAAGATCTGTTGCTATGTTATGATATGATGTTTTGATCAAAAAATTTATCAAATTGAAAATAAAAATGAAACACAGATGACAGATGAGGCTTTCAAAATGTCTATGTGATGTATCTCAATATTTAACATAAAAATAGAACTAGCCTATAATAACTATGATAACAGTTACAACAATAAAATAACTAAACAATAACAGTATAAAAGTAGTCTCTATACAACGAAAATATCGCCATACATCAACTCATTATCTTATTGCAACTTTTTTGAAAGAATAGTTAAATTTATTTTCTTTGACTTATTTAATTAGAAAGAAGAATATCCAAGAAAGGGGAATTCATTAAATCAGTTTGCTCGTTTAAAACAAGGTAGCTATTGTCGTGTGTGTGCTTTTTGACTTCCAAAGCTTCAAAAAAGTCTAGTTTACGTTTGTCATTATAAAAATGTTGTGGTTGTATGCGGTTATTTACTGTAGGTCTATGTTCGATATCAATAATATGTTTTGCAAATGTATATTTGTCAGCGTGGTTATTTCTAAATGCCGAAATATGTTCTTTGTATATCGGATGTTAAAATGTCTAGAAGTTTGACCTATGTAGATTGCGTTACAATATGTACAAGCTAATTTATAAACTCCAGCTTTTGTCACGAAAAAAGATTTTTCTTTAGCGTTAATTTAATATCAAATATAAGATATATAAAATTTTTGCTTACAAAGTGATTGCAAAAATTATAAAACTACGATTTTATATGTGTACAAATAGATACCTACCTAAATATTATATACTAAAATTATTTGCTTATTGTGCTAACCCTGTGTACTATTTTACTATGAGTTTTTTGCTTAGAAATTGATTGTAAAAATTATAAACCTACTTTGTATATGTACAAATAAGTACCTACCTAACTATTATGTGCTAAAATTATTTACTTATTATATATAGTAGCCCAATGTATTATTATTTTACAACCCGTAACAAGATGTATGGTTTTTGGAATTGAAATTGATTGTGAAAATTATAAACCTACTATTTTGTATGTATACAAATAAATACCTCCTTAAATATTATATACAAACATTATTTACTTATTGTGCTATCTCAGTGTATTATTTTACATCTCCAAAGATGTAGGGGTTTTGTGGTTGTAAAATGATTGCAAAAATTATAAATCTACTATTTTGTATGTGCAAAAATACATACCTACCTAAATATTATAAACTTAAAAAATTTACTTATTTTGAATGTTGCATGTTATTAAATGAAGCTTATCACGTAAAATAGGAAAACAATTAAGATAAAGAAACCAAAAAACCTAGATTGCAGTTCAGAAGACGAAAATTATGTCCAATTTGGGGCATTATGAATTAATGTTTCATTAATATTATTTAATTTTTAATCCTTTTTAAGATAAACCAATCAACGGAATCCACTACTTCGAAATCTAATAATATCCTAAAACTTCAATACTTTCTGTTTCTATGTGAACAAAATCTTAATTTGAACTTATTATTAAATGTTTAATCTTGTAAAAGTTCAAAAAGAACATAACTTTGTAAAGAGGGACATATAAATGCCGGCTGGTTTCTATATTCAATGCACCATTAATCCACTAAATTTAAATTCGGACTTCATGTGACGTTTCCCGCGTCACTTTCTGATTGGTCGAAAGTTACCAGACAACCTATCTAATCGATCAACCTTGGTTAGCGGCAGCATTCAGTTTTCGCACCGAACTGGAAACTGATCAAATCTAGTTACAAACTGAGTGGGATCGGCGAATATGCCATTTTCAGAAGAAAAACTATAAAAAATCAAAAGTTGTGACCTCTCAGGTAGCAATTTGTTTGATGAAAATTCGCTAAAAAGCAAGAACAGAAATAAAGACATTATTTTGAATGGGTACAGTCCTGTATATTTATAAGATGATAAGTAGTTTTGTGCACCTGGGCTTTGTCTCTGCTTCCAGGAATTGTAGGACACGTAGGAAGAAGAATAATGTCCCACACCCGTGCGTAGGACATTCACTGTCTATTACAACAACATTTGAATAATGTAATAACTCTTTTAAATATCTATAGCAGTTTACAAAGTTACCTCATTGCAGTTCTTAGCTACACTCCATTAAACCATAATGGTTTTCTTATTCTGTAGTGGGCACAAAAACCACAGTAGAAAAAGACTGCGTGAAATAACAATCTTACCTAGATTTGGAGCTTCATTTGAGGCGCCGTTTGGGCCAATATCAGTAGCGGCTCGTGCCTTAATGCATTGGGGATGCGCAAGGAAAAAAAAAGCTCGGGACGCAGCAAGTGCGTTATGGTAGTGATTTTTTATTAAATGTTTCAAATTTGAATAACTCAAGTTTCTACGAACTTAGAAAGTTGTATTTTGGTGTATAGTAGGGTCCTAGGGCAACATATCAACCCAATTTAATCAAAATAACTTTATAATTTTCGGAGAAAATTTTATTTACAAAAGAAAATTCAAAATTAGAATGACTAAATTTTCTAAAAATGTTGAAAGTTGAATTTTAGTGTGTAGTAAGGTCTTTTACAAGGCAACATATCCACCAAATTTCATTAAAATACTTTTGTAATTTTCGGAGAAAAAGATTTTTTTTTGAAACAAAACCCAAATTTTCCCGGAAAACGTTATCCGATTTTCCTGACTAACGAACTCATCCAAGCCATTAATAAAAGAAAGGCACTTGCCGTGTTTCATCGAAATCAGTTGCTTATTTTTTGAGTTATCGGTTGGATACATATATAAATGTATATAAAAATTGAAACTGACGCCGGATATGGGTTCTAGGGGTCCTAGTTCGCGATCATTTGAAAAAAATTCTCTCCATCAATACCTGTTTATTAGTAAAAAATTTTTAAATAAAAATTCACTAAAAATGAAGGGCTCGCCTATTTTTCCCCGAAAATGTATTATAAAAAAAAACTACTTACTAAACTTAATAATTATGAACTACTTACCAAGTTTTCCTCTAGTTAGTTATACGTTATAGTAGTTAAAAGTCCCTTAAAAAGTTAACCTTTAAATTTAAAATATTATCCACTGAATTAATCACAGTATCACAATTATTTTGTCCCCTTATTAAGCAACCCGATGTAGTGCCCATCATAATAATAATTCTCTTGTTAGAACATGTAAACAACAACGAAATGATCTAATTAAAAATCAATCCGACGCGAAGACGAAAATTACTAGGTCGCAGGTAGACACGCTCTACCAAAAGTCCACTACAAACTGGAAGTGTGTAATTTTATAGCGCAAAACAGATTGCTTATTCGGTCGTTTTCGACGATGATAGGCGATCATTTCGCACTGAAGTATCGCATTTCCTGAGAGCGCCGAAAAATACACACCGCCGCCCGACTGCTTTATATGGATATGGATGTATATAACGTATGCAACGATTAACACTATATTTATTCTGATTCTGTATGCTGTATTAATGGCTGCCGACTCCAGTTGCATCTTTCCTCCTTGTCGACACCCACAGTACGATAGTATTTAGGCTGTGAGCCCTCGTTGTGTGTTGTTGAAATAATAAAATATTTTTTTCCTGATTCGCCATTAAATTTTGAATATACTGTATAAATGAGATCAATTATCCTTAAACATTCTACAAACCTAATATATGTATTAGCGACTAACAAAATTTTACTTCTTAATTATGAAAACTAAATG
The DNA here is from genome assembly GCA_964006375.1 of Tillus elongatus. NCBI lineage: Eukaryota > Metazoa > Arthropoda > Insecta > Coleoptera > Cleridae > Tillus > Tillus elongatus. The sequence continues at coordinate 31,336,653 of OZ023268.1, read as the reverse complement.
GCAATGAATGGCTTCAATATTTCAATGGAAATGAAGAAAACAGTTGAAAAAGCCTGGACGCAGCAAGTGCGTTATGGTAGTGAATTTTCATAGAACTGATCTGGCACAAAATATTTTATTATAACTTTTTTTTTCTTGTAACAGAAATCTAAATTTGGGTGTATAGTTTACTTTTTATATTGTAAACCTACCTACCAAATTTGGTTAACATAGATTTTTTATTTTTTAAGATAATTTTTTTTTCAAATGAAAACTGAATTTTTCCGGAAAACCTCGTCCGATTTTTCTGATTAACGAACTTATTAAAGCCATTTACAAAAGGAAGGTACATGCCAAATTTTATCAAAATCGACTTATTATTCTTTGAGATAAAAAAAAATTTCGAATGAAAACTCAAAATTTTCCCGGAAAACCTCGTCCGATTTTTCTGACTAACAAACTTGTCAAAGCCATTTACAAAAGGAAGGTACATGCCAAATTTTATTAAAATCGGCTTATTACTTTTTGAGATAAGAATTTTTTTCGAATGAAAACTCAAAATTTTCCCGGAAAACCTCGTCCGATTTTCCTGACTAACGAACTTATCCAAGCCATTTACAAAAGAAACGTAGATGCCAAATTTTATCAAAATCGGCCCATTATTTTTTTGAGTTATCGGTGTGATATATATATATATATATATATATATATATATATATATATATATATATATATATATATATATATATATATATATATATATATAAACATATAAAAATTGAAACTGACCCCGGATATGGGTTCTGGGGGTCCTAGTTCGTGCTCATTTGCAAAATTTTTTTCAAAATTCAAAAGTCGGGATCTCCCCAATAGTGAATTTTTTCTACGAAAATTCACTAAAAATCACAATAACTTCGAAACAATTCAAGGTAGATAAGGATAGTTATCCTTAATTTTACATACAATCCAAATATGTAAAAATATACAGGCTGTCCCATTTAAAATAAAAAAGTTGAACGCTACTTCCGGTTAAACCGGAAGTGATATCGACTACAAATTATTTTACATGGAAAGAGCGTTGTGTCATATATGAATGGAAATTTTCAGAATTGAAATACGTTAATAACTAGAAAAACGTCTAACCAGCTCATTTCGTGGTATACCCTGTAATATAAAGTATAAAGCATAAGCTAGAAAAGGCAGAAGATTATCTCTGTGCCTAAGGAGGTTAATATAGTTTGGTACCAATTATCAACGAAAAAAAACCAGTAACTTACCCACCATCACATTCAAACAATACTCGTAAAGAATAGTACGGTCTTTGAAAAACTTACCTGAAAAAAAAAGAAAAATGTTTTATTAAGTACGGCAAAAAATATCACCAACAAGTGTAATCTAACTGTGTCTCAATTTTTTTTCGTAACATTGAGGTAAAAAAATGTTCCCGTTAAATCACAATAACCTATAATGTGCACAAAAAGAATAGACTACCCTCAATATTTCCGTTATTTTGAAGTGTTTAAAAAAATGCTCGAAAACGTCGATTCATTTTTTTGTACTCAACTTTTAGAGGTACTTGCTAATTTTTCAAATGTCATGTGTCAAAGATGTGATGTAATCGTTTTTTTTTTAATGGGAACATAACTCTTGTGATACATTTTTTGAAAGCTCCGTTCCTATTGAGTACGCTCCTTGGCATGTTATTGATTTCGGTCACGCTGTTTCAAAATGGCGGACGTTAGTAATTTGTAAATTACTGTTTGAATTTGGTTATTTGAGAAATCAAAAATTAATTCTCATTGTTGCCACTACAATGATGCTTTGTTCTATAAGAAAGTTAATATAAAAAATGCTTCAGGTTGAAAACAGGGGTCAAAATTGCTTACAAGTTTATTCAAACAAATAAATAAAATTCTGGACGCAGCAAGTGCGTTATGGTAGTGAATTTTCATTTAAATCTTTTTAATAACAAATATGTGTGTTTTCTTAAGAAAGCAGGCATCAAATTTGGTTACCAGTATAACCTATATAGTAAAAACAATGTGCCATGTTCCCTTAAAATAACTTTATTGTGTGAAAATGTACAAAAATTTCCAAAAGTAAACTTAAAATGTTCCCGAAAAAACACGTTTATTGGTCAACCTTATAGGTTAATAGCAAATTGAGCTATTCAAATATGAAACATTTGATCAAAATTCGCTACCATAACGCACTTGCTGCGCCCAGAATTTATTTTCTTACAAACATGCATTATATTTCGATGGAAAATGCAAAAATGCAATAACATAAGGCGTGTTTGATTAAAAAAAGGAAATTTGTATCACCAACGACTTATGGGCCAGCCTGTGATTGCAGAAATATTATTTTAAGATGTAGCTCAAGACACCCTATAATTAATATATACAAATTTTCTTCATATTTTATATAATAACGGATATATTGAGCTTTATTAATTTTTTAGTAAAATTCGAAAAAAATTATATACCATTAAATGATAAACTCTATAGCTAAGGCTACTGCCAACCATCAGAGAAAGGGTCTATTTGAAATGAATTTTCTGCAAATATTTTAGTAAAATGAAGGACAATGACGGTTGAAACTAAGACTTTAGGGTTTGTAAAACATCCTTCTTGAGACATTTTATTTCTATAGCCCGTATTAGATTAAAGTTATTTGCCTAAATGTTGCCAATTTTGACATTTTAAATCACCACTTTGACGTTTTGAGGAAAACCCCAATTTATTTATTTTTAAATGCCTATAACTTTTTTGTCTTTTGACCTACATAGCTAAATTCTGGTAGGTAACTTACCTATAAGGATGTAAACCAGCGTATCTTGCCCTTACTTTGTTAATTCCGGAGATATAAATTTTTTTCGAAGGAAAACACAAAATTTTCCGGGAAAACCTGGGCTGATTTTCCTGACTAACGAAGTCATCCAAGCCATTTGCAAAATCAATGTTTTCACCAAATTTGATCAAAATCGGCCCATTATTTTTTGAGTTATCGGTGTGATACATATATATATATATATATATATATATATATATATATATATATATATATATATATATATATATATATATATATATATATATATATATATATATTAGGGTGGTCCTTATTTTTTGATTATCAAATTTTGTAAGGGACACCCCCCATAACAGTTACGTTTAGTAAAAAAATGACCCCTGCAAAATTTGAGCTTGATCGGATAACGGGAAAACGTGCCCCAAGGCCCCCTGCTGTAAGAGATTTACAGCTATTTCTCCTAAAATCCATAATTTTGTTGAATGAAAATTTATCAAATTGGATTTAGGTTTCTAATGGGAAAGAAAACATTTATAAAGAAAAATTATATATTATGTTTGTAAACATGCTTAGAATCTACTATAATTGCTGAAGTAATGTGTCTTTCTTACTGTCGGGAAACTGTCGACGATAATCAGTGACAACCTGTAAAATATACTGTTTTTGATCTTCGTTTTTACTTAATGATTTGTTGTAATCTGTTATTAACTTTACACCCCTCTCTGCTACGTCATTTACAACCTTTATCTTTCTTACAAGACTTAAACATTTTTTTAAACTATCATTTTCAGACCAAGTTGAGGGATGTTCTGAAAGAAAATTTTGATCTAAGTTAAATCTTGTAAAAAAATTCTTAGTTTCGGCGGAAATGAATTGCTCAATTCTTTTTTGTATAAATTCACCGACATCTTCCTCTCTTATTTGTAGACGTTTGATAGTCTCGTTATCGGCTTCATTTTCCTGATTTAATGCTTTAATCATCCTGATTTTAGTTTCAACTGACAATTTTAGGTCAAAAAATGAAAAAGCAGCTGCTTGAGGATTTAAATACCATAAATGGGTCCTAAATTTATTCACTGCTGCATAAGATATATCCGGATCGACCATCCTATACTCAAAAAGTTTCTTGAAAAATGCAAGATCCTGACTTGGTGCTTCAATAGCAAGGGGTGCACTGAACCAAGCTACAACATACGTCGTGGTAATAAAGATGCAAACATCAGATATACCACGTCTCTCTTCGTCTGTAAGTTGAAATTCCTCACGAAACAAGAATATTTTTAGGCAGTAAATCGCCTTTGACATCCATCTCGCATGATGCATAGCACCTGGAATGCGAAACGATATTCCACGAGGAGGAATTTCCCCAAGAAATAATGAAGTCAGTTCAAGAAATTCCCTGTAATCCTCCCGAGTGTGCTGCTGGTTTTCTAAATATGATCGCACAAACGCAAGAACTTCTTCTGAATTATTCAGATGTTTACTAACGTACGCTTCCTCAAATCCCGATTTGACAAATCCCGATTTGAAGTATTTGATATTAATCTGAGACCAGAACTGTTGAAAGCGTTTAAAGATATTTACATCTGGGCCTGTAGATCCGGGCATTTTCACATCGAATGCACTTTTAAGAACTAACTCATATATATGATGTCTGCAGGGTAAATACAAAAGTTCTCGATCCAAGAGTTGCTCCAACAAAATACATGCACCATTCAGATGACCGGTATTTGATGATGTTGTATCGAAACATACTGCCTGCACCATTTCCGTAAGATCCCATTCAACCAGAGTCTGGAAAACAGCATCAGCCTGTTCTCTTCCTGTTCCAGCTTTCATTGTTGGTACTCCCAGCATTTGCTCTGTGTCTTCGCTTGATATGACTACAGCAAGACTATCGACGGTTTGTTTACCTGTGACGGCTGGAAGCAGTTTACTATCCCAATGTACGACAGCTGCTTGCAATTCGAGGCTTCCAAATTGTTGTTGAATGATTTCTGCTCTTTCCCTGCGCAAACGTTCCCCACAACGGCGAATAGATGATATATTTATAACAAAATCTTTCGAATCTTGTCCAAATGCTTCAGCTGCAGCGACTAGAAGGTGAACTGCGTCTCTATCGCTTACTCTACATTTGTCCAACGCTCCGACAAGCCTCAAGGTGATTATTTCACGAAGAGCCCTTTTTTTCTTCGACTGTGATGGTCCAGGTATTGCAATTTCAGGTTGCATTTCGTCATCGTTAGAATCACTTTCTTCAGTAACAAATTCCCTTGTCCGTTCTTCATGAATTTCTGGCATTGCAACGTCGTCACTGCTTGAAGATGAGGATAGGGGGTTTACCGTTTCTCCTTCAAACAAGAAAAAAATTATGAATATTTAACAGTTAATTGTTTGAAAATATGTCTTTTAAAAACTATTTGCCACTTATGCATTACTATCTCAACTGTGCTTATTAATAGTTATTTATGTACCAAGGCAGTTAAGTGAGTGTTTATCGAATCAGTCTAAGATTCTGAGTCGAGCGAGCCAGACGATTAACAGGTGAGTTCGATATAGACACTTTATTGACATGGTGCATACAAAATTTTATCGCCAACCGTAAAGATTTATAATTTTTAAAAATGGAGTTATTATAAATTATCACATTTTATTATGAAAAAATAAACAGCAAATACAAAACAAATCTAAAGGATTTTTGTTTAATGTCAAACTCATGGCCATGTTAAATGTATGGTTCTACTGACGGTTGGCGATAAATATGTTTATTACCCTAACTTCGCATGTTAATAAATATATCTTGAATACTTACTTGCTCTTTCAAGTTCGAAAATGTGGCGTTGCTTTCTGCTCAGAGCTTCTTCTTCTCGTTTAGCGGCTCTCATTTCTTTTTGAAGTTGTTGATAATCGATACCATACATGACTCCTGGCCTGCCTTTTTGCCTTTGTCTAATTAAAAATTGCTTGTCTTCCTCGATGGTCATCATATCAAGTGCATTTGCGTGCGCTATATCAAAGAGATCATCCAATCTTTCGACAAAATCGGCTACTTTTTGTTTTTGAATTTCTGAACGTCTATTGGCATGCTTTTGCAATGACCTCCATTCTTCGTATAAAGCCTCCAACTTTTCAACACCATGCTGTTCCTTTTTTGTAGGAACTCTAGCTTTCTCCCAAAAAACCAACGTTTCTCTTATTGATAGTCTTGCGCTCTCACGTAAGTTCAACTTTACTTCTCGAAGGTTGAAAAATAGAACCCTTAAAACTTGTTTGTTTGATGGTAATTTACTTCCAGTAATTTCATTAGAATAATGCCCAAGTAAATATATACTCTCACGTAAATTAATTCTAGAAGACATTGTTATGCATACACTTTTTCACTGGCTACAAGAACGTCTCAACTGTACGAATACTACCAGTTAGAAACGAATACTGAACAGACAGCTTGTCCTTGTATTTGTAAGATATAACGCTACCTGAAGTGAAATTTAAATCACGTGACGGGTGACCTTGAGTGCGCAAAAAGCTAAAACACGTCTAGTGGTCTGGTGCCCGCCTATTACTATTCGTCCTAAAAGCGTAGTCATTGTTAAAGATATTGTCTCGTTTTATGAGAAATTATTGTGAAATTGTTAAAAACAGTTGGCTTGGGGCACGTTTTCCTGTTATCCGATTGCATTCAGATTTTGTAGGGATTATTTTTTAATCAATTGAAACCGTTCTAGGGGGTGTCGCAAACAGAATTTTAAAAATATATATTTTTTGTTGAAATAAGGACCACCCTAATATATATATATATATATATATATATATATATATATATATATATATATATATATATATATATATATATATATATATATAAACATATAAAAATTGAAACTGACCCCGGATATGTTTTCTGGGGGGCCTAATTAGCGCTCATTTGAAGAAATTTTTTCAAAATTCAAAAGTCGGGATCTCCTCATTAGTGAATTTTTTTTTAAAGAAAATTCACTAAAATGAAACATAACATATCATTTTTCGTGAAAAAAATTAAGGTAATTACAAAATATTTAAAGGTAGTTTCGTAAACTAATTATTGAAGTAATTGTTCGAAGTGATGCCCGCTTACTACTTGACAATGCCCAAGGCTGGAAATAAATTCTTCCTGAACATTATGTATAACTTGTGAAATTTGTTGTATTTGTTGTGCTAAACGATGCTTCAAATCATCAATGTTTCTTGGCCCAGTCACCAACACTTTTGAGTTTAAATACTACACCCCCCCCACACACTCACACACTCACACACACGCACACACACAGGCAATTGTCAAGTGGAGTCTTGTCTGGCGATCGGGGTGGCCATTCAACGGGTCCCCGTCGGCTGATACATTTTGCTACAAAAACCAAATCAAGGTAGACTTTAACTTCTCTCGAATATTGAGGCAGCGCATCGTCTTCCTGTAGCCATATTTCTGGAGTAAGCTCGTCGGTGTTATTGTGATTGGGATAAAGTGTTATTAGGCTGTCAAAAGTTCATTTTCAGAGAAATGTATATACGTAGCACCTGTTAGATTGCCAGCAAAGAAAAACTGCCCAATCACCATATCTTTCAATATGCCAGCCCACAGATTGACTTTTACGATTGACTGACTGTGGGACCCTGGAACCCAATGCGGGTTTTCTTTAGACCAATATCGAGTATTCTGCTTGTTAACCCTGCCGTTTAAATAAGAAGAGGCCTCTTAAAAAAAAAATATTTCGAGCAAAATTTTCGTTTTGTTGACAAATTGGTTGCATGATTTTACAAAATTGAAGTCTTCGGTCGAAATCATCCTCATTTAGTTGATGCACTGAACATAGTTTTTATAGATGATGTTTTTCTTTATGCAAGATGTTCAGTACAGTGTTGGGACTTACTTCCATATCACGTGCAATTTGGTGGCTAACACTATGTGGGACTTCCTTGAACAGCTAATAAGACATCAAGTTCAGTATTTTCATCAATCCTTGGTCTTACACTTTTAGACAAATCTCTAACATGGCCGTGTTGTTCATAGTGTTACAAAGCACTTCAATAGACGTAGGTGCGGTGTTGCCACATCTCCAGAATTTCCCCCAACATCTGGGAATTTTTGCACAATCTGGCAACACCGCCTCCCCACCCCCTGGGGGTGCCTGGGGTGGCCCCCCTCAGGCGAAGTCTCAACCCTCTCGGACCAGAAATAACGAAGTTACCAACTTGTACCCCGTCGGAACGGATAACTGAGGTCTGTACATTCCGAACACCCTGTATACACACCCTGTATGCGCAGAGAACCCTTACACCCTGTATACGCAGAGAGATCTTATATTACGAGAAACACACCTTGTGTAACGTAGGAGTGATGACCACATTTGGATCACCTGTATATACATCCCCCTGTTTACACACGGGGCCGATCTGTATTCACAAAACCTTCTAGCAAAAGAAGGTCCTGGAACATTTTGGAATAGAACTCTCGAGAAAAAACTGGAAGGTGCGACGGCTATATAAAGATGGAAGTAAGCCAGCGCAGGCAGTTCAGTTAGATAATGTTAAAGTGACTTGAAGAAGCAGTAACTAGTGTGAAGTGTTATAGAGTAGCGACTGTAGTTTCAGTGTATTAGTGACTTATGTCCAAATTAGTGATTGTAAGGCCAGATAAATTAAGTGTTTTGTGAGAGAGACATTCTAGAACTTTTATTGTATCCATATTTAGAGAGTAAATAAAGTTGTTTTGTTAAAATTAAAAAGTCTCACTTATCCAGAACCCGGAGAAAACGCGACAATATTTTCTTATAATTTTGAAAATAGTAGATTGAGAAATCTGTGTTTGGTCGGGATAAGTATGAATATTAAGTTTGCGTACTTCGTTAGTGGATCAGCGACGATCTCCGTAACAAACCATCATAAGAATTTTAATACGACCTCGTTCACTAAGTGGCATAATTAAGTTATAAGAAAACAACGGCTCAAAAAACACAATGGAGATAACAATTCACTCTATCAGTACAATTTGGATTCACTCTAGCTCAGTTATGTCCCTATAAAAAATTTACTTGGATGGTTAGTTTTTGTTCCTATAGTAACAACTTATTAATTAAACCGGTATATCTGAGCGCCGGTGCCGACGTTTTAGTACATAACTTTTGATAGCCGCCATTTTAAAACAGTGTGACAGAATTCAATAAAATCCGAGGAGCATACGCAATAAGAACGGAGCTTTCAAAAATTGTATCACAAGCCATATGTTGCGATTTAAAAAAAAAACGATGACGTCACACCTTGACAAATTGACAAGTACCTCCAAAAGTTGAGTACCAAAAACAAATAAATCGACATGTTCGAGCATTTTTAAAGCAATTGAAAATAACGGAAATATTAAGACTGGTCTATTCTTTTTATGCACACTGTATAAATAAAAATTAAATGCTGTTCGTTGGTAACAGCATCACTTGCAAACGGCTGGACCGATTTTGATCATTTTATTTTTTAAATGTTCGTAATAGTCCGAGTAAGGCTTTTAGGGAAAGAAACAATGGAAAGGTTGCCAGGAAAATTGAAAAATTGGGGAAAATTGAAAGTGATTTTTTCAGATTTATTTCGCTAGGTGCGCAAGATAAATGGAGCCCAAACAATGGCCCGTTATACTACAAAGTCGCCTTCCCACAGTAGGAACCGCTGAGTCAGCCGTAGACGGAAAGGAGTCCACAAGTATGCAGGCTCAAACAGCAAGTTGGACGGAATATCACTGTGAGAATCTATATCAGCAGATCCTTTGTTTCATCCAGAGACAATAAGTGCCACGCCTGGAGTGAAGTGTATAAAGAGGCTGCTTGCAGGGATACGACCGTTCATTCTTGTTCCGAGTTAGTACTCTGCACATCGTGTGCTAGACATGTGATCACATGTAGGTTGATCGTCGTATTTTTATTATATTGTATTATTCATTTTTTTTGTATTAAGTAATTAAGTATTGATTGTTTAAAGTATTAAATAAATTATGTTAAAAATTCAAACGTCTTAACCGCAAAATTAAGTCGCAAATGTCGTTTGACATATTGAAATTTGGATAGGACAATCTCTATGTGGTCAGCTAGTATTAAATTAAGATTCAGATTATTATATCTACATATATTGTAATTAGGAATAAGTCGTCGCATCGAACAAGATCTTGCACACAAATACGTTTCCGATTTTGAAGCCAAAACATGCTTCAATGCTTGAAGTAAGGTGATTAAAAAACCAGCCGGATCGGAATAACGCGGGATGCATTTCTGGTTTTTTTTTTATAATAAACTCGATTATTTTAAAATGGCAGCCAATCTGTTATACAGTGTGTTTCCCAATAAGATATCAATATGGAAGGGAGTGAATCTATACATGATTTTATTAAACAAAGTTCATATGAACATAGGTTCGTTTTCGCTTTCTGCCCGAGTGATAAAAAAATCTTTTTTTATATTTTTTGTTTGTAAACTCAGAACGACGGCCACTGATTATTTATATGAAACTTGGTGGGGGTGGATTAGGTGTAGAGGCACATCTTTGAAGGCGAAAACGAATCTTTAAAATCTACCAGTGGCGCCCTCATGTGACGCTACATATTTTGAATATATATATATATATATATATATATATATATATATATATATATATATATATATATATATATATATATATATATATATATATATATATATATAATACGCCGCTGCTTTTTCTAAAAATGGAAGTCATCTTCACATTACCTACAGCTTATTTTTGTAAAAAAAAAAGATCTGTTGAGATTTTTCCGTAACTTTAGGCGTTTTCGTGAAAAAATTCAAATAAGAAAAAACGTAATGTCCTAAATTAAAAGCCGGATTTGAAAATCATCTATTAAGCTGCGACTTCAAACACAATTAAAGAATATCTCCTTTGTGCTTCAAACTCACATGTTAATCATTTATGACAGTTCCGGCTTTGTATCTTAAAGTGAATCTGGAATTCATTATAAAAAAACCTGCCTCACGTCTGACGTTATTATCTTGAAAATAAAATGGTTAATTTTATCAATGCGGAGTTTGCAGATATCAATTCCATTTATGGTATCGCTGATAGCACAGCACCAGAAGCTGCCTGACTGATATTAATAAAGGATTAAATAAAAACTGGTACTTTTAATTCTAACAATAATTTGAAATGTGCTAGTCGGACTAAAAGAACTCCAGAAATTGAAGAAGTTCTAAATTTAATTAAAGGTAATCCCAATTTGAGCACGAAAAATATTGGAAATCAATGTAATATATCGCACGTCCTGGTTTGGAGAATTCTCCACGACTTTTTGTTGCACCCGTATCATATTCAGTGTGTTCAAGCCTTACTTGCTCAGGACTTTCCTTTGCGCAGCAATTTCTGCCAACGGTTGTTAGATAAAATTGCGCTAAATCCCCTGTTTGATGGCGAAACAATGTTTACGAACGAAGTTAACTTTTCCAGAAATTCTATCAAAATGTTTACAATAAGCACTATTGGGCTAAAGAAAACGGGCATACAATGCAAAAATCTCAACATTAAGAGCAATTTTCTGCAAATGTCTGGGCTGGAATTGTTGCAAATTACTTGACTTCTACCAGAAAAATTAAATGACCACAGTTATCGCTCGTTCTTGAGAAGAACTTGCCCTTATTGCTTGAAGAAGTGCCGCTTTTGATTAGAGACATGCATGACGGTGCACCACCTCATTTCAGTGTTGAAGCAAGCGACCATTTAAATCGGACATTTTAAGAAAGCCAATTTACATCTAACATTTTTGACAAAAAATACATTAAAAATTTGCTAGGTAACCCAAAGGATAAAGATAAAACCACATAAGTGTCGGGAATCAATGAAATAGGTTGTAAGAATTGTAAACTTAAGTATGTTGAGCAAACTAAATGAACTATTGAAACTAGATTTAAATAAGTACACTTGGAGAACCCAAATTACCACAACATTTTTTAAAAGACCTGACGATCGTTTCACTAACCAAGTTAGCGTCATCAAAGGATGAAAAAGTCTGAATTTTTCATCGTCTGATGACGCTAACTTGGTTAGTGAAACGATCGATAGGTCTTTTAAAATGTGTTGTGGTGATTTGGGTTCTCCAAGTGTACTTGTCAGTGCTCATTATAGGTTACAATCTTCACTTAGTAGATTTAAAGAACATTTAGCGCAACTGAGATGTGGTGCTATTGATAAATCATGTAATGCTCCGCATATTTGAGATAATAATCACCATGTAAAGTATATATATATATATATATATATATATATATATATATATATATATATATATATATATATATATATATATATATATATATATATATATATATATATATATATATATATATATCGTTAGAAATTTGAACAACAATGTTTCGATGAATTAGAAAGAATATTTAATAACGACTCACAAAAGCAGGTATGCAATTTTAATTACTGTGATTTAAGACTCAGCAGTGGGATCTGTCTGTATACCTTCCTCGAGAAAGTTGTTCGCAACTGCTTGGCAACCAGCATATAAATGGTAGTTCTAGTTTTCATTCGCTTAGTGGTCCTAAACGTCAATATGTTGGGGTTGACATCATTCGGTAAGTTGAATAATAAGGCTTTTTATTTCCAAACAAATTTTATTCTTGTCCCGACGCGTTTTGACCTAGTAATCGGTCATTCTAAGGAGAATCTACCAAGTTTTCCGGTGGGATTTTCTGCGAGGGCACAACACTGATATAAAAGATACAAAGGAGGTACAGGTAACTAACCTCAACATTAAGTCAAAAGTTTAAAATCTGTTTAACTACACAACTAAAAAATTACAAGTTAACAGATATAAACCAAAACATGCAATGAAAACAGATACAAGTCAAATTGAACAAACAAAAAATTGTTAATTTGTCTTGAGATTTCAAAGCTCACAATAAACTGTTAAAGGTACCATTTTAAAGGGTGTTAAAATAACCTGAAGGTAAAGCTGAAGCAATAGTACACAGCACAAACATTAGCAGGCCACACAGCTCAGAAGAAACTTTCAGATAATGTTATACCATATTATCTGAATAAGTGAAATTGGAATTTGATTTTTTATTTTTTATGAAATTGAAAACTCAAAATGGCGTGTCTACTTACTTGTCCAATGTTAAACAGGACTACAAGGCTATACAGAAAAATGACCAAGAAATACGTTTCATCTGTTGTTGTAGGATAAATCCACGAGCGTCAGAGGTGTTACTAACACAAAATAAACTTTTATCAAAAGTGAAAACGAATGTTTGGTTTTGACTTGTAAATTAAAGTTAAAGACGTCTCCAGTGAAAACACGAGCAAACCAAATAGCAAGGTGCAGGATCGCCTTTAAAAACGAAACGAAAGTGACAATTGACATATCACAGAAATGACTTATTGGCCCGAACATGTGTAGACAGAAACTAATGACAGGTCTTGACCACAGAGCAGAACATCTCATGACTTATGAATCTGTTATTATGGTCTATTAGCACAAAGTCTGGATTGATTATCTATTAATTGGCTGTATAAAGTTGAGAAATTTGAAATGTTTGTATTACAAACATTTGGTATATTTTTGTTGGAACACTTGATGTATCTATAGATCTCCATTTCTTCAATAACAAACTGTTCTAAACCAAAATTAGAAGGATGCAAGACCATACCATGGTATGGTCTGGGACCATTGAGCAGCTCCATCTGTTCCTGAGGTGGCTGAACAACCTGCATGACAACATTAATTACACAATGGAGCTAGAAGAAGATTCTTCAATCAACTTTTTGGACCTTAAGCTGCAGAGAAGAGGTAACTCCATCGAATTCGATAATTATTATTCAACTTACGTAATGATTTATTTGCTTAGTTTATTCATCCCTCTGATGGCGGTAACTTTATTAGCGAAACGATCGTCACGTCTAAAAACTGTATTGTGATAAATTCTGCAAATTGTACTTAGTACTCATCGTTATATGTATTTTAAAATCGAATATTTAAATTTAAAAAATAAAAATTACACTAACCATACTAAGATAGTGGACTATTTTTTGCAATATGCACTTATCGGTTCAAACAGTTTCAAAATAAATTTTAGAAACTAAAAATAATTCTTCACATAGATAATGTGTTTTAATTTTTTAACCATATTATCTGCTACAGATAATAAGGACTTGAGAATATCTGCATCGACCACGATCTAATGTCTTTTAATATTAGGATATAAAAAAAATACAATCGTTTCAAGGTTAGAAATTTAATCAAGTTCATCTTTGTACTTAATTTTAATAGGCAAATCCGACAATAGAGATGACTTGTAAGCCTTTAGTTCCTGCAAGAAATGATTCTATAACACAGAGGAGACTATACCCATCCGTCATGGTTGTGATATGGAAATAATTGAATGATTTTTTCACTTTATGAAGACTTTAAAGCAATTAGACTATAATAGAGCTATTACGATGAACCAGATTATAATGGAATAAATCCAGGACAGAATTTGAAGCATGTATCCATTTACTTCTAAAGGTGTCTCAATAGCAGTGATGCAATTTTAAACTGAAATGTGTGTGTTATTTTGTTTCTATAACGTCGGCCTAATTCCGCGATTATGGCCAATCACCGACGCCAGGGAGCAGTTTCACCTCATTATCCTGAAAATTTTACCGAACCCCTACCTTTCTGTAAGGAGGGTAGGGGTCGTTAATGGACGCAGGATCAACGGCTTTACGTCCCCTCCGAAGGGCGGAACGTGCAGACATTCAACTTGCTCAAATACAATGCCAGAACCTCGGTTGATGTTAATGTTACAGTTTGTACTGAAACAGTGAAAGGAGAACCCAGGGATCGAACCCAGTACCCTTCGGTTCAGGGGCACACGTTCTTACCCCTGAACCACCGAGGCTCTTAAACTGAAATAACATCCAAAATATTTATTGAGAATTAAAATATACTCACCTTAAACAAAGCCCAACACACAGTATGATTGGATCAATTTTAACAAAATTTATACGTAATGTGTGTTCAATCAAACTTAGAAAATTAGTACATTTTCAAACTAAAATATTAGAAAATAACAAAGTGATTTAATAATGAGTGAGTCCGCCGCAATTTCTTATGCATTCGATAACTCTTCCAGGCATACTTGAAATTAAATAATTTATTGTTTCCTGAGGAATGTCATCTCCCGCTTCTTCAATTCGGTGACGAAGGTAGACCTGGCTATTTGATGGTTGATGTAAATTGCCCTGTCGATTGCCAATCATATCCCACACGTGTCCCATTAGTTACAAGCCTGGGGAGCGAGAAGGCCATGGAAGCAGGGTCAAGTTATTTTCTTGTAAGAACCTTGTAGTAACCCTTGCTCTATGAGGACGTCCGTTCTCTTGTTGGAAAAAGGGTTGCATTAACCCTCGTAGGTATGACAGTGCAACAGGCTGCAGTACATTTCGTATGTAATCATTTGCATTCAAATTTCTATCCAGAGAAACCAGAAGCGACCCCACGTGTAAGAGCCGTATGCTGTTCCACAGCAAATTCAAAATTTATGCGTTCTCCAGGTAATGGTCTTACTCTTCTGCCACCATAGTCGATCCAAAAACAGAATCGGGACTCGTCAGAGAACACAACACGATTCCATTCGCCATACCAATTTGATTTGCCGTTACAATACTCACGCCGAGCAGCACGATGTCAGGGTGTCAGTGGGAGACATAAAAATGGTATATCCTAACGAAGCCCAAAAGCGCGTATTCTGCGATACATCTTTGCCATGAGTTTCTTTGTTGTAAAACTTCCAACTAAGCGTTTCCAACTAAGCATTTCCAATCGACCGTGTTGTGGAAACTGTGTATTGTAAAGGCGCAATGCTCAAATGACGCTATTCCCGTGCTGAACTGGCGCGAGGTCGTCCAGATCCATGACGACGGTTATGGATTTCTTCTTCAGACCACCTGGACCAACACTGCAACACTGTTAACACACTGCATCCTATGCGCTTGAAAATTTGTGTGAATAAGGAACCGGCTTCCTGTATACCAACAATGCTCCCCTTTAGACTTCACTTGTAATTGTTCCGTAAACGGCGCCTAGACATAATGACTTAATGACTGCATAAACTGAGCACAAATCGCTACGAAATATTGCTCCAACATTTACCAGAGCATTTTTTGGTAACACAAAATTAAAAGTGCATACCTGTTTAAATGTTTTGTCCATATTGTTATCATTTCTTATCAAGACAAAACAGAGTGGTATAAACAATGTCGTTACAATTGGTCGACTCTTACTGAGTGTTCGGATTTTTTGGGAAGTCAGTATATAATGAGAACAATGACAACTTGTGGATTACAGACTTGAGGTATATGGTATGGTATACCCATATTGTCTATGGAACTACACGGTGAATCCCAGATTGTCGTTCTAGACATATCCAACGCATTTGACCAGGTCTGGCATGCAGCGCTGCTTAATGAACTTCCGGCCTATGGCCTACCACCAAAACTCTGTACCTGGACAGCAAATTTTGTCTCCAACCGGAGCATTTCTGTTGTCGTGGATGGCCATTCCTCTAAACTGTACCCAATTAATGCAGGAGTCCCTCAAGGTTTAGCTTTAGCCCCTACTTTGTTTCTTCTCCACATCAATGACCTCCTCTCTAGCACATCCAACCCGGTTCACAGTTACGCGGATAACAGCACCCTCCACTCAAATATACAATGATCTAAGCCTGTCTCTTTAGCTCAATTAGATGAGGATCGCAGACTCATGGTGGGTTGTCTCCGTGGATCTCCAAAAAATATTAGACTGGGTAGAAATCTTTTACAATTCAACTCCACCAAATCTCAGTCTTGCTCTCTATCTCATAAGAGATACACCAGTCCTAAACCCATCACATTGAACAACCAAGTTATTCAAAGTAAATAGTCCTTTTCACTTGTTGGCACTTCTGCGGATTGAAATCTCAATTGGCACCAACATGTCACATCAATTGCGGAAGCGGCTGCTAAGAAGTCCTGGTGATGTGTTGGCAAAATAAAAACTAAATTTAATGCACAACGAGATGATATAAAAAATCTTCGGGACGCAGCACGTGCGTTATGGTAGTGAAATTTCATAATAATAATAATAATATATTATAGTGACTTAGCCTTATATTAAAAGTTATAAAACATTGCTTTATTTAATTAGGCACAGTAGAAAATAGGGCAAAGAAGGGCAACATGATCTCTAACATAAATATTTATACAGTAATTTGGACACAAAACTCAAACAAAGCAATTGATAAGCAGGAAATATACTCAACAAAAAATACATTATAAAACTAAACATAAAAGAAATTTCCGTGGTTGATGCATTGAGGGTGATTGTATGCATGCAAAAGGGGAGGAAGAACCCCCAGGAGGAATAGGGTTTTTGCCCCCTCACTAAAAAACACGGGGGGTTCTCCTTCCCCTTGTGCATGCATACAACTACCTTCAAAGCATAAAGCACAAGAAAAATTTCTTGGGAGCAACCCCCAAGAAAGTTACTGGACTTGTGCGAATATGGGTGTTGTGTGAGGTAGACAGGGTATAAAGAAGGTATTGCTGCAAAATGTGAAAAACGCGTCTTTTCAAAGTCCGACCACATGGTTTTTTTTGAGTTGCCGCTCATATTTCCTCCCCGCCCAGCACCCCTACTCATTATTGGTCCCTTAACTTTCTTGGGGTTTGTTTGCAGCAAATTTGCCTTGTGGTATTATGCATCCAAGGAGGGTTCTAAGCATGTTTCTGAAAATCATTTTCTAAGAACCCTCCGTGCAGTAAATTGTAAATTTGCCGAATTACATTCCACTTCGTCCCCTATAATGTCTTTTTCAGATAACATCGAATACAGCACTAAAGTAAATAAATTCTGTTCCTGTTTCATTTCTTTATTATTTTCATATTACACATATAAGCACATGCTAAGTGAATATAATAAAGGGGGCCCTTAATTAACAATGAGGCTACACAAACTTCTAAATAGAGAAGACATTTAGATCGTGTCAAACTGTATGCACACAAAAATTAGTAACATACATTTATTACATATAATAAAAAACAACATTTGTACGATATTATTTTAAATAAACCAATAGGAATATGTTGCGCGGCGATTTCGCAATTCGCGAGTATATGAACCTAGCTTTTGTCCAAGACTACACTAAAATCCGGTCGACCGCAAGCAAGCCGCTTGTAAATTAAGCCCGATAGGCGTGGATGGTTAACCAGCATAGGTATGTATAATTTTAAGCGGGAGACTGTACCTGTTTTAAACATACAATATGAGGAATCATGAAATACGCTTTAAAGTGCTATTTATTTTAAAAATATTGACTAACCTGAGAAATCATCGATAATAAAAATGATGAATCTAGTAACTTATCTATCAGTACCGTTCTCATACTTACAAAGAACATCAAGCCGCATGCTACAATTTAGCGCTTTTGGACGCAACACTGTCCAGGTATTAGGAAACAAATGGGCCAGGGCTGAAAATTTACATTGTTAGTTTGCACACAGTTTCCATCTATAACATTTTGTGTTAACTAGAGCTGTTCTGACGACGTACTAGCTGCTTTCGTACCGAGATGGCGTCCCTGTCGTACATTTCACAATGTTTTACATTATGCAACGTAAATTCCATTGCTTAGATGTTTATCTAGCATTTATTTAAATAGCATAGCAGTACAGATAACGTTATCTGTCTTTGTCCAACATTGTAGATATTGCATTACGAAAACTGAAGTGATGTCGAGGATTATTTTAATATTAATTTCGAATAACTTTATTTTTCTTTGATCAAAAGACTTGAAAATTGGTACACAACCACGTCTGTCCATGCTCTTTTAAGTTGTATATTTTCGTTTCAATCATTTGAAGAGTTTGAGAGATCTGGCATTTTAAAAAAATATGTTTTATTTTTTTGTTAAGAAAAATCGGGCATTAAAACTGATGAATGAACTCATCCAAGCCATTAACAAATTAAGGGTAATTGCTCATTTGAAGAAATTTTTCGAACGTCTCATCATCGATACATCTCTATTTGTGAGTTTTCTTCATGAAAATTCACTAAAAGTAGAGCAGTTTTCGAAACAACTACAGCAGCAACTGCTTTATGTAGCGATTTTCATTTTAAAAAACTGTTCATTTTTACTCAACTTTGAGTCCGCAAGTGCATCCTGCATCAATTTTGCCTCCTGTGGCGCGTACTCTTTACGGTCGCCGCCATTCCGCCTAAAATATATCCGTGCTTGCTTGAGGATCCAGTTTTTGCCCTACCCTGGATAGCGTTGCTGAACACCCTCAAGTGAAAGACACCTTCTCTCACCGGGACAATCCTGTGGGGAGCTCTAGGTACCCCCACCCGTAAACAACAAAGTCACACTGAAAGCCCCATCCATGAAGGACTTCACCTTGAAGCCGCTTATTAACTACGTCGGAATCAACGGACTATCCCCTGAGATTGCTACCTCTTCGCCGAGATATGTAGCCGTCACACCATAACCCCCCGACCCACCTCAGACTCCGAGATCCCGCCTACAACAACCACTTCCCACAGCTCCAATCACCGGCCGCCACTTCCCAAGCCGCCGCGTCCGCCTTCATGTACCCCACCCCAGTCGACAGAAGTGCGGTGGCCGGTCGCTTCGCAGAGGCCATAAAGCTGCCCACCTCCCCCATTTCAGACGGGTTCTCAAATCCCGCAAAACTTCAAAGAGGGAATGCGAGGATCCTCCCCGTAAACCACCCCTAACTAAGAACAGATACGGACCGCTGGACAGCTCAGCAGCCACCGATATGGAGGTAGACACTCCAACCCAACCGCCTGCCCCACGCAAACCATCCATCCAACCTATATTCATCCACACCAAATCAAAATGGTTAGACATCTCAAAAAAATTCCAGGTCAAAAAAATTCAGATTCTTAAGGCAAAAACCAAAAAGAATCAATTAAAATAGAACCGGCTACTTCCGACGATTTCAAACAGGTAACACAAACTACGTGAAGTAGAACCGCTGCATGTAGTCCTGCGTGGTCTCTGTGAGTCTCTCACACCAGACAGTCGCCAACGAGCTATCTGTCAAAAACTTCCTCCCGACATCAGTCCACGGGATGAGACACCCTAGGAAAAAAGCTCCTTTGCCCCTAGTTCTCGTCGAACTCCAAAAGGCCGACATATTCGACATGGAAGAGATATGTGATCTGCAAATAACTGTAGAATCACCCCACAAAAAATCCTCCCCCATTCAATGCCATATGTGTCCAAAGCTTGGACGTGGCCCCTCGCTACGTAAGATGTGGACAAAACCACATGAGCACAGTATGTCCCAGATCCCAAAATGAGCCAACAACCTGGCCAAATTGTAAGAACGCCGGACACACGGCCAGTTACCGTGGGTTCCCGGCCTTCCCAAAATCCACCAAAGTAACGCTCAAGGCCAAGCACGCCAATTGCGCAGCCGCCTTGAAACCAGTCGTTCAAAGGCAGCCAGCACGGACTCCCCAGTCGACTCCTCCTACACTAGCAACAACAACCAATCAGCCTTCAAAACAGTCAAAACCACCCCTCCCACCCAACCGAAACATTCACCCAGGCCATCCACACCCGGCACTTTCGCCTTAGCAGCTTTCTGTTGTTGCTTAGCAGAATCGACTTCCCCTAACTGAGGCACGTTATTGCCAAACTGCTAACAGCAATGCAGGCATCTAATGACATAATATCCCTCATGACCTTCCTAATCCCGTTAATCCCAGAACTGCTAGCCATCTTCAAATAATGGCAAACCAGAGGAGAAAAGCAGTCGCTCACCCAAATGCTCTTCTACGTATTCACAGACTACGATGAGCACCTCCCCTAAGGACATAAGCGTCCCAAGCTTATTCTGTCCCGGTAAAGCCGCAGCGGCTACAACAGAATGGTAACATTCTAACCCCAAAGTCATGTGTGCATTCTAACCGACGGAGGTATGGACCCATGGTCCGGTATTCCATCGGGAGTGGAGTTCAGTGGGTGCGAGTCACACACTACCTCGTATTCCCACACACAATGGTGGTGGGTAGAAGTGTGTGCATAAAGCATTCTCCACTCCTGGTTAATTAAGCCTCCGAAATCCAAAGCCATGATGGGCGACGGAGGATGAATAGACTAGGCCCATTACGTGATGACGACCAGGCAAAGACTTGCAAAATTGCGACCTGGAATTCGCGGGGTGTGAGATGTAAAGAAAATCGTAGTTTGTAAGAGATGAATGCACGAAAGGTTGATGTATTGTGCATGAGTGAGACAAAACGAAAGGGGCGCGATGAGCAACTAGTGGGTGAGTACCTATGCATATGATCGGGCGTTGAAGAAAATGCTCGTGGCACTCAAGGAGTTGGTATAGTGCTGAATAAAAGGAGTTTGGCACGTGTATGACATTATGAATGTTTCTCTAAGAATAATATGGGTACGGATGAAAACGATTATACGTAGAATGTTTTTGGTTGCCTGCTATGTACCCACAAACGACTACATTGAGCGTGGGAGGGAAAACTCATTGAAAGACATGAACGAAGTACTATACATGTGTGAACAAGTCACTAAGTGAAAAGTAGAACCTGTGATGAGCCCTGATAAGTACACTTAGAGAACCCGAATCAACACAATACATATTTTTTAAAGACCTGACGAACTTTTCACTGACAAGGTTAGCGTCATCAGAGGATGAAAAATTCTGACCCCTGTCAGTGAAACGATCGTCAGGTCTTTAAAAAGATGTGTTGTGGTGATTTGGGTTCTCCAAGTGTACTTATGAGTAAACAAGGTAAAAGAATAATTGTTGTTGCTGGGGATATGAATGGCTGGGTAGGAGTAAAGAGAAACCAAACCGATAAGGAAGTGTGACCGTACGGAGTTGCAACAGTTAATTTGAGAATGGAGACTATTTGATTAACATGTGCATGAAAAAGGGCCTGTTCATATACAAACACAAAAATATCCACAAGTATACTTGACAAAGGGGTGATATAGTTCTAGTCAAGAAACTAATATAAGAATCTACCACTAAAGTAACTTACTTATTTATTTATTTATTTTTTAATTTTTATTCATTATTAAAGCTTGTCCTCTCTTATCGAAATATTTGTTGGAATCCATAAGTTATTTTTATTGGACGAATAAGCTTGAGTTTGGTAAATACAATGTATACAAAGAATATACGTGAAAACATAAGTAGCCAAGTTTGAGATAGGATAGATACATAAAATTATACACTTAGGCAGTACTGACTATTAAGAATCAACCTCGCTTAATAAAAACATAAATAAAGAAATAAATTACGTATCTAATGGACCGATTCAAGATGTAATCTAGACAGGCTAAAATCATTTTAAGAGCATCACTCTAATCAGATTACCACAAGATACGTGTATGACACCTCTTAAAAGAACTTCTAAGATAAGTGACAAGCAAGACGGCAATCCACTTCATATTATTTGATACACGAACAAGTTGAACGAATCCTTGCTATTGTTGAACAGAAATCAATGGTTTTGATTCAAATATCAACCACGAACAAGGGGAATATATCTTGTTAAACTATAAAGGGTACTTTCTATTGGTTATAATTTTCTGATCGTTTTGTATTCGGGATATAATTCTGAAATTTCCATTACGAAAAAAACGAGGAACTTTTAAGTATCGGCATGTATAAAGCGATTTAGTTTACGGACTAAAACAAAACAAAAAAAATTCGGGACGCAGCAAGTGAGTTATAGTAGCGAATTCTCATAAGAATTGCACACTCTTATCATACGGCATATTAGTAAAGTTAATACTTTAAACTTACACAGCCCTTGAAGATCGATGTTAGAGGTCGTAGTACGTGCACATTTGAGGAATGGGAAGTGTTACCATCGATATCTCTCTATTATCAAAAAAATCTTGTGTTTAACTCCTTTTGAGAAAAATGCCCAAAACTCAATTTTATATGAAGCTAAAGAATTAAGTTATGCTATATCTGTAGATAGTGTCTCTTTAAAAGAAACATGTATTACAAATTTCATAAAAGTTATACAAAAGATTTCCAGAGGGAAACTTATTCATATTTAGAAAAGTAAAATATCTGCCAAATTATAAACGTAGCAGTTATTTTTCCTTATTAATCGTCTGAACGATTTCGTTTTAGTCAACCTAAGCAAACCGGTTTTTCAATATCAATAATAACAAAATGACTGCTGAAATTTATAATTTTAGACTCAAAGGTGAAATTATCCAGGCGTTTTAAACAAAAATAAGGAACATGAAGAATGAAGAGCAAATCCTTGTCGGCTTGTCACAAGATGAAATTTCTGGACGCAGCAAATGCGTTATGGTAGCGAATTTTCATTAAATGCTTCAAATTTGTATAACTCAAATTTCTATAAACCTAGTTGAGTTTTCGTGGAGTTAAATACTTCAAATTTCAATAACTCAAGTTTCTATAAACTTAGAAAGTTTAATTTTGGTATATATTGAGGTCTTTCCTAAGGCAAGATATCCACCAAATTTCATTAAAATAGCTTTGTAATTTTCGAAGAAAAATTTTTTTTTCGAAAGATTCAAAATTTGAATAACTATAAACTTAGAAAGTTGAATTTTGGTACGTAGTAAGGTCTCTCTTAAGGCAATATATCCGTTAAATTTCATTAGAACAGCTTTGTAATTTTCGGAGAAAAAATTTTTTTTTGAAAGAAAACTCAAAATTTTCCCGGGAAAACCCCGTCCGATTTTCCTGACTAACGAACTCATCCAAGCCATTAACAAAAGAAAGGCACTTGCCATGTTTCATCTAAATCTAAAAATAAGATCTTGTTCAAAACGTATGAAATCTGTGCACTATTGTTTCTTCAAGTGTCAAAATAAAACAAAAATAAGGAACATGAAGAATGAAGAGCAAATCCTTGTCGGCTTGTCACAAGATGAAATTTCTGGACGCAGCAATTGCGTTATGGTAGCGAATTTTCATTAAATGCTTCAAATTTGTATAACTCAAATTTCTATAAACCTAGTAAGTTGAGTTTTCGTGGAGTAAGCTCTTTACGAGGGCAACATACCAACCAAATTTGAACAAAATAACTTGGTTATTTATTTGAAATACATTATTTTTTTCGGAAAAAATTTTTTTTTATAGAAAAACTGGTCCGATAAAACAGGCGTACCCTGCATCCTTATATGGGGATGAAATATAACAATCAGGCCAAGGTATCCATGTAAACAAGGTAGGCTTGTGTTGCACATTACTGTTCAAACAATAGAAACATTTTCCGAAAATAAAAATAATTGTCCCGAAACAGCTGGTCCTATTTTCTAGACAACGAACCAATTCAAGCGATTTACACAAAAACTACACTAGCCAAGATATAATTATTCACAAAAAGCTTTTTGACAAAAATGAAAAAAAAAATGTACACTAAAATTTGCAGACAACCCCTTTCACGAAAATTAACCATTTTCTTACGAAAATCGGCTTAAATGTTCACAAAATTTATATAAAATTATTTTTACGCAAATTAGTTAGGTAAAACTATTTTACACAATTTGCTAAACAAATGACTTTTCCAGAAAATTCAAAAACAGATTTTCCATGTGAATTCGCAAACACCGTTCTTTACAATAATCTATTAAACAGTACTTGATAATCACTAAGATTTCACAATGATTCGACAAAAAATGATTTATGTGAAAACTGACATATATTTTACACAAAAATTTGCTGATAAAATACATAAAACTTAAATTACATAATCTGTAATTAAATTTGAAATAACATACGGGCTGCCCGATTTGAAAAACGAACTCATCCAAGCTATTAATGCAATAAAAACTCTTGTCGAGTTTCATCAAAATCGGTTAATACCTTTTTGAGTTATCATGTGGATATATATATATATATATATATATATATATATATATATATATATATATATATATATATATATATATATACCGAGTGAACTTTCAAAGCGGAACATAGGCGAATAACATGGGAAATCACATATTTGCAGTTTGCTACTCACCTCTTTTATCCACAACAACGGTAGTGGTATCTATCAAAAGAGAATTGATTTTTTGAGCCTGCTGATACCAAATACCTACTAATTAAAAGCTCTTTTTATCATGAGATGATAACTTAAATATTTTCAAAATGAGCAGCCATGACATGCTAAATTCGAATAATTTTGTTACTGTCAAATCAAACATTTTTGACATGCTAAATCCGAATAAGTTTGTTACTGTCAAATCAAACATTTTTGATTACAAATACATATTTTCCTTAAAAGCTTTAAAATGAATAATAATAATAATAGCTATAGTAATGAGGAACGAGTGTTTATTGTAAAAACATATTACAGTGCTGGCAGTTTGCGAAGAGTTCGAGATTTGTTCTCAGTTAAGTACGATGATCGACCCATTCCATCCGTGAGCACAATCCAACGTATTTTAAGAAAATGTGAAGAAACTGCAAGTGTAGCAGTAGAAAATAGGGGTGGTAAGCTTACAGCTGAATTTGTATTATTTCAATATCAATGTATTTTTATAATGAAACAGGCATTAGAAGACAAGTTAATGCAGAACCAGAGGAAATAGTGCTAGCGTTATTCAATGTCAATCCAACTACAAGTGCAGCAGAAGAATGTGGTGTTTCTCGGGAGCGTGTGCGAAAAATCCTTTAAAAACATAACTACCACCCGTTCAAGCCGCAGTGCCATCAAGAGTTGTTGGCAATAGATGAAGAGAGCAGGCGTGTATTTTGTAAAGATGTTATGGAACGCGCCAATCGGGATCGCCATTTTCTTTCATCGATTTGATTTACTAACGAGTGCACGTTTACGCTAAATAATGAACCTAAGAAGATACTTGGCGCAATAAAACCCAACGTTACAACTTTCGACGAGATCCCAATACCATCAAAAAAGTAATATTTGGGCAGGCATTTTTAATAATCATATCATTGGACCGTTTGAATTAATTGGCAATTTAAATTCAGAAAATTATTTGGAACTCTTGGTAAATAAGATATGTCCTGCATTAGACGAAGTTGCAAATGAAAATCGGGAAGTCTGGTTTCAGCAGGATGGGTGTCCAGCTCATTTTGGTGTAGACGTAAGAACCTGTTTAGATATTTTTTTTTCTTAGTCATTGGATTGGTCTCGGTAGTAATATTAAGTGGCCGGCCAGATCTCCAGATTTGGCACCTTGTGACTTCTTCTTGTGGAGTCACCTTGAAAACAAAATTTTTAAAACTCGTCACCCCAATATTAATTCTTTGAGGGAGGCTATCTTTGCTGAATGTGCACGCGTTAATAACCAACAACTCGCACAAGTTCGAAAGGCATTTTATAATAGGTTGGGATATTGTTTATATCAAAATGGTGGACTACTTGAATATTTGTTGTAATTGTTTCAGTTAAATTATTGTTAATAATTTTTTTTAATAGTTAATTTTATTATTGTTCCTGAACTGCAGTCACTACTGTTATAATTGCTTTCTCTTCAAAGTGTCTTATGTTAAAACAAAATCATGGTAAACGAGGATTTTCGTAACTTTTTAATAATGTGCAATCAGCATTATGCCCAATTATCAGATCATCGTACTTAACTGAGGACAAATCTCAAACTTTTCGCAAACTGCCAGCACTGTAATATGTTTTTACAATAAACACTCGTTCCTCATTACTATAGCTATTATTATTATTATTATTATTCATTGTCAAGCTTTTCAGGAAAATGTGTATTGATAATCAGAAATGTCTGATTTGACAGTAACAAAATTATTCGAATTTGGCATGTCATGGCTGCTCACACTTTTAATTTTGCAAATATTTGATTTCCCATGTTATTCGCCTATGTTTAAATAAGCTTAGGCTTGTGGCTGTATTAAATGTACAATTTTAAAGCATAGTATCTAAAATTTTTGCAACGTCTCATCGATAACTGCCTATTAGCGATTTTTAAAAATAAAATATGCTTAATTTTTTTACTAGATATTCTTTTCTTTGATAAAATGTATTTAATTTATTTTCTCTACTTGATTAAATGTTAGTCTCAATGCGTTTTCGGGTGTTTTATTTTTCTAGTGTTTTAATAAACATATCCATTTTGAGCAATATTGGTAGCAGACTCGCAGTCCGCGCACGAACGTTCTTGTCTGCAAATTAGGTGCGACCTCCGAACGGTTAACGACCGGTTAGGCAACCAAAGCTTCATACAACCAATCACGGCTTAAAATTTTTTGGTTGCCATGGCAAAAACCCGCATCATAGTCTATGATTGCTCGTCTGCAGCCTGGATTAACTAACCGCCCGTTAAATATTAAATCGAGCTCTGTGAATCTGGGCATTAGACATATATATATATATATATATATATATATATATATATATATATATATATATATATATATATATATATATATATATATATATATAATTTTATTTTCTAGCTTCATAGAAATTTGAGTTTTGGGTATTTGTCTCAAAAGGAGCTAGAACACAAGATCCCTTTTTTCTTTTTGATAATAGAAAGGTATAGATGGTAATAGTTTCGAATAAATTCTTCCAATTAGCGTACATTAAGACCTTTAAAACCGACCTTGAAGGTCTGTATTAATTTTAGTAATATGCCGTACTACTGATGTACAATTCTTATGAAAATTCACTACGACAACGCTCCTGCTGCGTCCCGAAATTTGTTTGAATACAAATAAGCTGGAATACTACAAGAAAAGCCACAGTGGTTTGTTGTCCGCCCTCGTATACCAGGATTAAAAAATTAAATATAGAAAGGATGTTACATTTTCATACACTTTTTAACATAAAGAAGGATGTAAAAAAACAGCCTCGATAAAACCTTATTTAGAACCAAACACAACGATTCCCAGTTAATTTTGAAACGGTCATGCTAATCAGATTAGTAGTTGAAGATGCTGAAGAAACTCTTCAAAAGCGTGACACATCATACAATCCTTCATCTGGCAGCTTTTGATGGCAACGGCTCCAGCTGAACGAATCCTGGACTATTGTTGTATTCAAGCTTAAAGCACAAAGACTGTCTTGATTGGACTTTTAACCTTGGATACGATATATTTTTTCTGATAGTTATTTTTATTAGTTTTTCTCTTATAAAGAGATGCGGGGTCTAAGGTAGAGGTGTGGGATCATCAATCAAGTGTCAGCATCAACAATAGTAATAATAATGACAGTAAATGCTGGTTTAATATCGAGATATCAGGTGGGGTAGAGTACAATGATACTTGTTATTTGTATTGGAGTATATTGATCTTTATTATTTTGATTAAAAGCATACCATAGCATCTTCGAAAAGGAAATATTTTTCTGTATGAAATTTATTTTAAAAGTTTAAATAAACCTATGTGACTGTCATCTAATTGGATTATGTAATAAAACGATACTAATAAATATAAATCTATATGTATGTTTATTAAACATACGGCAAAAATTCCACGCGCCTATAGCTTAATTTGTATATAAACCGGAATTTAACAAGTCAGGGGGTGCTACACCAAGCGTCTATCATCTGGATTTCTGACTCCTCAAACTAGTCAGTTCAGTATTAAATGTATGCTTGTCTTTAAAAAAGTACTGCAAATTGAATCATAGCTTCCACATACATGACTTGACCACAAAGAAAATGTTTGTATTCCTGTACACCCATAAACTTTTGAAACGTAATATTACTCGCGTTTGATCGAAAAAATTTCAATTTTCACCAAATCACCCCTTATTTATCCCCTACCCCCTAAAGCGATCTTACCCAAAAACAATTTGAAGCGTTCGTTTGTCGGGTGCTAACTGGATACCAAAGATGATATCTTAATTCGTTCGAAAGGTATTGTGCCTATTAACAGACAGGCGTACATGCCGACAGACCCACAAATTTTCGTTCCAGAATCAAGTTTTCTACATGTTTTGAGACTTTCTACGTCGTTTTAGCAAAAAAAAAATTCGAAATTTTTGTTAACAATATTCCACCCCCACACATTCAATCCCTAATTTGATTTCAGCACAGAATATCAGATGTTTGATGAAATTAAAACTTTTCTAGTAAATAAACCCTAAAACGTTATATTACTCGAGTTTTAACGGAAAAATTTAAATTTTCACCAAATCACCCGCATTCATCACCTAACCCCTAAAGCGATTTTACCCCAAAACAATTCGAACCGTTCTTTTGCCGAGTGCTCACTGTATACCAAATTTGAAGACCATATCTCAATTCGTTCTAAAGTTATCGTGGTTATAAACAGACAGACATACAGATAAAAAAATGTTTCCTTCCCAAATCATGTTTTATATATGTTTTGATACTGTTTACGATATTTAAGCGAAAAAAATTTTTGTCGCCGATGCGATACTTTCACACGTTGTGACGATGTGGAAGTAATTCACTACACCACTGACTTGCTAGCAACAAGCCGAGTCTGTTCAGTTCCTTTGAGGTCGTACAACTTTACCGTCACCTCGCAGGATCACACCACTGACTTGCTAGCAATAAGCCTAGTCTGTTCAGTTCCTTTGAGGTTGTACAAGTTTACCGACACCTTGCTGGATCACACCACTAACTTTCTTGCAATAAGCCGAGTCTGTTTAGTTCCTTTGACGTTGTACAACTTTACAGACACCTTCCTGGATCACACCACAGACTTGCTAGCAATAAGCAGTATGTTCAGTTTCTATGACGTTGTACAACTTTACCGACACCTTGCTGGATCACACCGCTGACTTGCTAGCAATAAGCAGAGTCTGTTTAGTTCCTTTGACGTTGTACAATTTTGCCGACACCTTGCTGGATCACACCACTAACTTGCTAGTAATAAGCCGAGTATCTTCAGTTCCTATGACGTTGTGCACCTTTGCCGACATCTTGCATCGATTACACCCCTGACTTGCAAGCATTAAGCCGAGTCTGTTTAGTTCCTTTGACGTTGTACAATTTTGCCGACACCTTGCTGGATCACACCACTAACTTGCTAGTAATAAGCCGAGTATCTTCAGTTCCTTTGACGTTGTACAACTTTCCTGACACCATGCTGGATAACGCCACTGACTTTCTAGCAATAAGCCAAGTCTGTTCAGTCCCTTTGACGATGTACATTTTACCAACACCTTGCGGGATCACACCATTGACTTGCAATAAGCCGAGTCTGTTCAGTTCCTATAACCTTATACCACTTTACCGACACCTTGCTCGATCACACCACCGACTTTCCAGCAATAAGCCGAGTCTGTTCAGTTGCTATGACGTTGTACAACTTTACAGACACCTTGCTGGATCACACCACCGACTTGCTAGCAATAAGCAGTCTGTTCAGTACCTATGACGTTGCGCAACTGTACCGACACCTTGCTAGATTGCTGGATCACACCACTGACTTAGCTTAGCTAGCAATAAGCAGAGTCTGTTCAGTTTCTATGACGTTGTGCAACTTTAACGACACCTTGCTCGACCACACCACTGACTTTCTAGCAATAAGCCAAGTCTGTTCAGTCCCTTTAACGTTGTACAATTTTACCGGCACCTTGCGGAATCACACCACCGACTTGCTGGTAATAAGCCGAGTTTGTTCAGTTCCTAGGACTTTGTACCACTTTACAGACACCTTGCTGGATCACACCACCGAATTGCTAGCAATAAGCAGTCTGTTCAGTTCCTATGACGTTGTGCAACTTTGCCGACACCTTGATCGATTACACCACTGACTTGCTAGCAATAATCCGAGTCTGTTCAGTTCCTTTGATATTGTACAACTTTGCCGACACCTTTCTGGATCAGACCACTGGCTTGCTAGCAATAAGCAGAGTCTGTTCAGTTCCTATGACGTTGTGCAACTTTGCCGACACCTTGATCGATTACACCACTGACTTGCTAGCAATAATCCGAGTCTGTTCAGTTCCTATAACGTTGTGCAACTTTGCCGACACCATGTTGGATAACGCCACTGACTTGCTAGCAATAAGCCGAGTCTGTTCAGTTCCTATGACATTGCACCACTTTACCGACACCTTGCTCAATCACACCACCGACTTGCCAGCAATAAGCCGAGTCTGTTCAGTTCCTATGACGTTGTAAAACTTTACAGACACCTTGCTGGATCACAGTACCGACTTGCTAGCAATAAGCAGTCTGTTCAGTTCATATGACGTTGTACAACTGTGCTGACACCTTGCTGAATCACACCACTGACTTGCTAGCAATAAGTAGAGTCTGTTCAGTTACTATGACCTTGTGCAACTTTAACGACACCTTGCTCGATCACACCACTGACTTTCTAGCAATACGCGAAGTCTGTTTAGTCCCTTTGACCTTGTACAATTTTACTGACACCTTGCGGGATCACACCACTGACTTACTAGTAATAAGCCGAGTCTGCTCAGTTCCTTTAACGTTGTACAATTTTACAGACACCTTGCTGGATCACACTACCGACTTCCTAGCAATAAGCCGAGTTTGTTCAGTTCCTAGGGTGTTGTACAACTTAAAGACACCTTGCTGGATCACACCACCGACTTGCTAGTAATAAGCTGAGTCTGTTCAGTTCCTATGACGTTGTACAACTTCATCGACATCTTGCTGGATCACACCACCGAGTTGCTAGCAATAAGCTGAGTCTGTTGAGTTGCTATGATGTTGTAGAACTTTACTTACGCCTTGCTGGATCACACAACTGACTTGCTAGTAATAAGCAGAGTCGGTTCAGTTCCTTTGACGTTGCACAAATTTAGCGACACCTAGCTGGCTCACACCACTGACTTGCTGTCGATAAGGCGAGTCTGTTCAGTTCTTCTGAGGGCGTACAACTTTACTGACACCTGCTGTAACCTAGGCTAGAGGAATCCCGCTCCCTGAGCCACGACGAAGCCAGGCTCGTCATATCACTAGCCATGTATTAGAGTTTTGAGAACAGTTTGTCCTTTGATGAATTTTTGAAAGCTACTTTGTTTCGAAGATACATGGCGATAAATGTTTTCGTGAATAACAATACTTTATTACCTAAATATATCATGTAAAGCTTCTTAATCTACAAGAGCTGTTGAAAATGACTACCACCAGTTAGGATACATGAATCCAATCTCCTCCTCATTGGCTACCGAACTCTTTTAAAAACACAATGGGAATTTCTCATTGAATTGTACCCAGCAATTGTCCGATTTCTCAAATTTACCACATTTTCCATGAGAGTAGTGTAAACTAATGACTTCAGATGAGTTCATAGGTGATAATCCAGGGGGGTGTAAGTCCGGAGACCGAGCAGGCCATAAGTCACTCTAATACTCCGTTAGTCATATTCATAAAATTCCCCATTTTCAAGTGTTATACACATAACAGATAGAGGTTTTGTTTTCCTCCGGTAGATGGCAGTAGTAGATACGGCGTTTATTAGGGTTGCGGCTTCTATTTTAAAAGGCCTCTGAACTGTGCGGCATCTTTTAGACTAGTGGCCTCTAATATCGTAGAGTAGCGACTTCTATTGTAATATATACGGTATTTTAGAAATCCTCTGGCGACACTCTAGTTCCCCTCAGGGGGTGACAGTTCACACTTTTGGAACCACTGACTCAGATTATTCACCCTCAGGCATTAAAAATATTTGCAATGAATTAGGTTCTTCAAAGTGTACTTACCACTTATTTCACTTACTTCATGTTGTCGCCGGTCCTTGTCTCAACAGATAGTCCACTTTTAGAGCCATTTGAATGGATTATTTGCCCCACTTAAACAGCTTTGATCAAAATTATATTGTAACATGTGATTCTGCGATCGTCAGGCCGAGAATCCTCTACGGGGCGTTGGTCTGGTGGTGCGGTGTGAACCAAACTACCAGCAGGAAGCTGGCCAAACTCCAAAGGCTGGCAATCCTGGGTATCACAGGCGCCATGAGGACGACACCTTCAGCTGCGCTAGAGGTCTTGCTGATGCTGCCACCGCTTCCCATCTGTATCAGAAGGGAGGCTGTGGCGTCGTATCTTAGAATGCAAACTTCTGGAAACTGGTGCGGAGAGGAAGCAGTAATAGGGCATGCAAGAGTTGCCAAGGAGGTGGAAAAGGAAATTCCGATTTCCGCCATCAAGGTACGGGATGCCGAGGACGATATTAGGTTGACGAGGCCATATACCCTCAGGGTCACCAGTAGGGATCAGTGGAGGGAAAATGAGGTTGCATTCCAGCCCGCAAGCCTGGTCTGTTTCACCGACGGATCGCGGCTGGAGGATCAACAATCCTCCGGGGCGGGAATATACATCGAAGGCCTGGGGGTGCGCGAGAGTTATGCTCTTGGCGCATATACCACGGCATTCGAAACAGAGGTGTAGGCTATCCTGTCTATGGCCAATAGACAGGATGTGAGAAGGAGCCCCGAGAAATGTGTGTACATTTGCTTGGATAGCCAGGCGGTCCTCCGGGCAGTCTGCGCGGCCAGAATCAGGTCAACACTGGTTCAGGAGTGCGCTGACGCCCTCAAAGGACTAGCCAGGATAAAGGAGGTGCAACTGGTGTGGGTTCCGGGACACTTTGGCGTAGCGGGGAATGAGGTGGCGAATAATCTCGCTAGGCTTGGTTCCCGGCGGCCGTTCTGTGGCCCGGAGCCTGCGATAGACATAAGCAGGAAGACGGTCTCTGTCGCCTTAGGCCGGTGGACAGAGGAAGCAATGGAGAGGCACTGGGGGTCGGTTGGTGGCTCTAGGCAGGCGAGGGACTTCGTGGAGGGGCCGGACAGAGATAAAGCTGTCTGGCTACTCGGTAGGAGTCGACCTACGCTCCGCCGCATCCTTGGGGTGCTGACAGGCCACTGCGCCCTTAGAAGACACCTCACATTGATAAGGGTAGAGAGGGATCCCATTTGCCAGGAATGCGGCGAGGATGAAGAAACGTCCTACCACTACCTGTGTGAATGAGAGGCTTTTGGGAGTCTTCTAGCAGAATTGTTCAGATTGAGGACTCTGCAGAGGTGTCAGGTAAGTACCGTCCAATTGAAGACCGTCACGGCTTTCATTTCGAGATCGAGGCGGTTTGGCGACGGAACCGAGGAAGAGTAGAGCATGGTTGCTGGGGTTGGCAAAAAGGGCCCATTGTGGCCTACTTGCTTGGCGTTGGCCTCTCCACCACTGCTACTACTACTACTACTAACATGTGATTGGCAATTTTCACCATATACAACCGTCATACGTTTGTGTATAATTTTTGGCAAAATTTTGTAAAAAAAATATTTTAGGCTTCTTTGCTTTAATTTTAAATCACACATTTTCGCGAGATTGCAGCTTCACAAAACCCCAAAAATAAAGATATTTACCAAAGTTGACAGGTAGTCGTTAAAAAGGTTGCAGCAACATGACAGTAAACAATTAACTCCAGAGCGCGTTACTTTTATAGCTAGGTAAATTTCACGTTAATCTTAAGAGTTTTTTAGGGTCTTGTACTATCACCCTCTTGTAGACCTTATAATCGATTTAATCTTTAAGACCAATAAAGATAAATTAAGAATGATGGAAAAATACAGACGTTTGTAATGAAATTAACGTTTCGTGCAGATGCACTTATCTTCCCAGCAAGAGGACACACATTAGCTAGAAGGAAATAATGATTATCTTCCATTTCCTTTCGACATTTCCAGGGTCCAGTAACAAAATAAGAAAACGGAAATGGAATTCCACGATAGCTGTATGTTTAATTGGCACTCATATTTATTTATTGGCCATTTCGACCGCTACAGGAAAATAGGGAATCAGCGTTGCCAAATCTACTCAATTTCACTAAGTTGTAGGTACCCTAACGCAATCAAAATTGCTAACAAGATATTCGGTGCTTTAGATTTATAAGTACGTATGCATTTTGTTTTTTTATGGCGGTCTAGTTCCGCAGCTATAGCTAATCTTTCGTAAACAGGATCATTACTGTAATTCGATTGCCTATCTTAGCTCTTTTTATAAGCATCCGCTCCTAAATTGTATATATTTTTTTTTCATTCTAAATATGGAAAATGAAGATAATTATATTATTATTATTATTAAACAACAGTTATTTTAAACAGAAACGATCTGAGAAAATTTACGACCATCTAGCAAGACCGTAAAAGAATCAATAAAACTAAGAACGGAAGTATGATAATACAATACGTGTTTGTAGCTTAATGTAAGTGGAATATAAAATATAAAGCGTCTATAAAATATTTGACATTCGTTTGATAACGACAAAAAGCACTATATTGATTGAAGGTTAGTCATCACCATAGAATTGATGGATTAGTGTTGTGGGGTGGTACCTCATATATATTTATAAGAATAGCATATACATGTAGGCAAGTAAATGACAGAAAGGTATTTCCAAATAATACTCTTATAAAACCAGGCAGCCTTTTACAGGTCAGACATATATTTGGAATAATGGAAATAACTTGGAAAAAAAACTCTGGGTGCAGCAAGTGCGTTATGGAAGTGAATTTTCATAAAAATGTTTTTAATTACAAATATATCGCTCTAATGCGAGCAGGCATCAATTTGGTTACCGGTATAACCTATATAGTAGGAACAATGTACCATATTTTATCAAAATAATTATTTGAAAATGTACAAAAATTTTCCGAAAATAAACTTTAAATGTTTCTAAAAAAACTGGTCTCCTAGCCAATGAACCTTAGGTTAATAGCAAATTAAGTTATTGAAATTTGAAACATTTAATGAAAATTCGCAATCAAACCGCCCTTGCTGCGTTCATACAAAAAATTTTCGAAAATAAAGTTAGATGTTGGTTTCCTAACCAACAAAACTTACGTTAATAGCAAATTGAGTTATAGAAATTTGAAGGATTTAATGAAAATTTGCTACCAAAACGCACTTACTGCGTCCAGGTTTTTTCTTACAAGCATGCATCATATTTCGATAAAAAATGCTAAAATGCATTAACGAATTTGATAAAAATTAGATAAAAATTATAGACCGTTAAACCATAAACTTCACCAAATCTACAGTGGAAGCATCAACTTAACTAAACCGACAGCCAAAACATCAGAGAAAGGGTCGATTTGAAATGAGTTTTCAGTAAATATTATTTTAAAATGACAGGCAATGACGGTTGAAGCTGAAACTTAAGGGTTTGCGGAACACTCTTCTTGCAACATTTTCTTTTCACAATCCGTATTTGTTTCACGTTCTTTGCCTAAACATTGGCAATTTTGACGTTTTAAATTGCGAGTTTGACGTTTTAAATTGCGAGTTTAACGTTTTGAGGAAAACTCCAAAATTTGTTGCTTTAGCTGCCCGTAACTTTTTTGTCCTTAAACTTAGAGACCTAAATTTTGGTACATGGTTCATTCTTTATAATACAAATACGCCTACCAAATTTGGTTGTCCTCGCTTTGTTATTTCCGGAAATATGAATTTTTTTAGAACGAAAACACATTAAATTTTCAGGGAAAACCTGGTCCGATTTTCCTGGCTAACGAACTTATCCAAGCCACTTGCAAAAGGAAGGTACCCACCAAATTTGATCAAGAAATTTTTAAAGAGAATACACTAAAAAAGAAAAATTGAATCAACAACGACTTATGGGCCACCTGTAATTGTAGAAATATTTTTTTTGATGTAGCTTAAGACACCCTATAATTAGTTTATACATTTTTTTCGTATCTTGCATAATGACGGATATATTAATCTTTAAAAAAAATTTACGAAAATTCGACAAAAATGATATACCATTAACCGACAAACTCTATAGCCAACACTACTGCCAAAGCATCAGAGAAAGGGTATATTTGATATGAATTTTCTGGGAACATTTAGTAAAATGAAGGACAATGGCGATTGACACTAAGACTTCAGGCTTTGTAAAACATTATTCTTGAGACATTTTCCTTCCATAGCTCATATTAGTTTCAGGTTCATTGCCTAAATATTACCAATTTTGACGTTTAATATCGCGACTTTTGACGTTTTGAGGAAAACCCAAATTTATTTTTCTTTAAATACCTGTAACTTTTTTGTCCTTTAATTTACAGAGCTAAGATTTGGTAGGTAGCTTACCTATAATGATATTAACCCGGGTTGCCCTTACTTTGTTAATTCCGGAGATATAATTTTTTTTCGAAAGAAAACACAAAATTTTCCGGGAAAACCTCTGCGGATTTTCCTGGCTAACGAACTTATCCAAGCCACTCGCGAAAGGAAGGTACTTACCAAGTTTTATCATAATCGGTCCATTATTTTTTTAGTTACAGGTGTGACACTTAAATATATATATATATATATATATATATATATATATATATATATATATATATATATATATATATATATATATATATATATATATATATATATATATATATATATATATATATACATATAAAGTCTGAAACCGACCTCGGATTTGGGTTCAAGGGGTCCTAAATAGCCCTCATTTGAAGAAATTTTTTCAAAATTCAAAAGTCGGGATCTCCTCATTAGTGAATTTTTTTAAAGAAAATTCACTAAAAATAAATAAAAATATTTCAACTAAAAATTGTTGGAATATCATTTTGAAAATTTACATTTATTAATTAACTCAACGGCCAATAACAACGTTTAGTGCTGCATCAACTTCTATAACGCTTTTTAACGATCTAGCCAACATTTGTCTTTTATCGGCGATAAGTTGACTTCAGAAAAATATATAAATTTATTAAGAGATACAGTGTCAAGCCATAACTACAAAATCACTATGGTGACTATCAGAACGTATGGTTTCAGCAAGATGAAGCACCTCCCCATTTTGGCGTCGAAGCTCGAGATTTTTAAATGCCGTTATGTCGAACAGATGGATTGGACGTCGTGGTTAAATAGAACGGCCGGCTCTATTTCGCCTGGTTTAAAACCATGCGGTTTTTTCTTATTGTTTTAGGAATTTTCTGGATTAAGGTTGAAAAAAAGGCTAAAATGATACTAAACTACAAAGTGTGGCACATCGCTGAATTTGGAGTAAAAATGGGTTTCAGAATATGATATCAGAAAATGAGAGCCGTATTTAAAAAAAACAGAAGTTGATGATGGTTTTTTGATTAGCAATACTACGTTAAATAAAATGAAAATTTGCTGTGAGGAAGTGCCATCGGTATAAGTGTAGGTCCAATATTAAGGCCAGAAAAATTGGATGTAAAATCGAAAAATCCAAATTTTTCAAAAACCAGCCAAATAATTTCGGAGATGTCTAACCGCCATTTTGTTGGGCTTTTGAGTATGCAACTTTTCTCCAATTTAGCCAAGTCTGTATCTGCTACCGTTTTGGAGATCCCATAGTGGCTCTCCTTATCTTGGACACATTGTATAATTGGCACCTAAAAGCTCGATGCGTTCGTGGCGTCAATTTTTGTACCAAAATTTTAATAATCGTGTCATTTGTAACATTGGGCCGGTTCATTAGTGTGCTTGAAGTCCTGATATAACACTCATGGATTTTTATTTTTGGGGTACTCTGAAGAATGATGTGTATAAATTCGTTCCACCACAAAATATCAATGAATTACGAAACAGAATCTAGCTATAAATCATATTAACTAAAACACCCTCACCAGAGTTTGCAGGCATGTTTCATAAAGGTATATAAAGTGCATTCAACAAAACGTTGGCCATATTGAACAATTTTCTATTTGGTGTATTTTTTAATTTCTATTTTATTATATATATATATATATATATATATATATATATATATATATATATATATATATATATATATATATAGTGAGGGGTCAAATCGGGATAAGGTTATCTTTCCCTAATATGGGGAGGTTCCCACGGGATAACCTTATCAATACGGCTTTTTACGATATTTGCTCAGGCGCCAGCAGCGTGGGTTTAAAGGAAGACGCTGCGCTCCCTCAGGACTATATATCTGTTCTCGGTTGCTATTTACAGCTACACGGACCCGGGGTAAACTTCACTGGAGACAGGGTTCACCTAAGTCCTCAGGCGAAGTCCCTCGGGACTCCTTAATTATGGCCTATGTATTAGAGATCAGGATGTTACGTATTACGTTGGGGTGGATTGGTTGGGAAGCTTTAAATGAAATACCGTATAAAACAAATAATCTATTTACAAAAGTATTGGTGGGGAAGTATTTACAAAATATATACAAAGAAATATT
This sequence comes from Tillus elongatus, assembly GCA_964006375.1. NCBI lineage: Eukaryota > Metazoa > Arthropoda > Insecta > Coleoptera > Cleridae > Tillus > Tillus elongatus. The sequence continues at coordinate 31,297,660 of OZ023268.1, read as the reverse complement.
TACACAAGGGATTCTCCCGGTATACCCCACGTTTAAACTAACTTATTTGACAACAAATCAATTTATTAGGGACCAGAGGCAGAAACTGAAATATTCGCGAGTTATACGGACGGTATCACGAATAGGGGTGGTAAACTCGCGTCTTGTAAGCGGGCAGAAGCGTCCCGGGATCGCCGAAGCAAAGCACCGGACAGGTGGTCGGTTTAAGCAGGCATGCAATATGTGAATTGAAAGCCAACTCTAGGTGCAATGTCAAGATCAGCTAACGGCTTGTTCTACTTTCTACTATCACTTAATTAATTACGGACCCTCAAGCATGCGTTGCAGTCATACAGACTCTCTACCACCGGAGGAAGTGTCTCCCTAAGGAGACGGAAATTTCCCCTTGACAAAATAAAGGAGGTCCTCGCTATCAAGTTAAAAGAAAACACAACCTCCCAACGGTGTCTTCAGGACGGTCGGGATACCGGGTATCGCCAGACTGTTTCGGTCGCCAGGAATGGTGGAAACCTACTGCAGCCCGAAATATCCCTGCTGTCGTCCAGATCCAGGAGCACGAGATCTGCGCCACGAGAGACCGCCTTGGAGTGATTTGACCGTGGCTAGACCGCCCCCCGGGTTCAAATCAACGTGCAGTCAGCCGCTTTGCTGGTGCTCTCGCGTTCTCGGAAAGACTCCAGCCCAGGAACGCAACCCTTTGCGCCTCCCGACGGAAACAAAGAAAGCTTTTCCCCCGAAGACTGAAAACGACAAGGTTTTCCCAATAATGTCGGTCGGACCACCGGGTATTGCCAGACTGTTTCGATCGCCAGGAGTGGTGGAGACCTACTGCAGCCCGAAATATCCCTGCTGTCGTCCAGATCCAGGAGCACGAGAGCTGCGACACGGGAGACCGCCTTGGGTGATTTGATCGTGGCTAGACCGCCCCCGGGTTCAAATCAACGTGCAGTCAGCCGCTTTGCTAGTGCTCTCGCGCTCTCGGGAAGACTCCAGCTTTGGAGAGCGAGCCCTGGCTCCCCCAGGTCGCTCCGCGGATACAGACAGAAGCGAACGATGGACCTATTTATCCGAAGCTCCTTTGCGGCCGTCTCTCTGAAATAAAACCACTGACAAACACAACAACATTCAATATCTTTTCCACACCTGGACTTTTAACGTCACCTCTGGCGAAGGCCACCAAGCGCGCCTAGGTGTTCGCCGCCAGAGAGAGAGAGACGTCGATCCGTGGAAAACCCCTTTCATACAGGCCCTGCACCGTACAGCTACAGAGACAGCGACCCACCTAAACGAAGCGGAAATAAGCGGCCTGCTGAAGACGGCGTTCTCCACTTGCCACAGCTGCTAACTCTACTAAGCTGGTGCACCTAACGAATCGCTGCGTACTCTCCAACGGCCGGCCTGAAATACACAATAAAACCAAACACCAAGAATCGAGACCCGGACGGTGGCTGCTTCTTCTCTGTGGCTGGCTCTGCGCTCGCTGAAAGAGAACTAACTCCCACGGCCGGTCTGCTGAATTCGCTACTGAAATACACAACAAAACCAAACCCCAAGAATCAAGACGCGGACGGTGGCTGGTTACTCTCCGTGACGGCCCCTGTGACTGCTGAAAAAGAACTAACTTGTCGAGTGCGTTACAGTCGATATATCCAGACCTCGATGCGGCCTCAGTCATCCGAAGTTTATGCGCCGCATGCGGTGCGCGTAGGTTGATGCAGTGGACCAGCCCGTCCGTCCCCGCTTTCATCGTTTCGCATGCCGCAGGACCCGCCTGGGCGACCTCAACCCGCTATAATCCTTACCCTTCCACCGATCTTGCAACGTTTTCTTGAAACTATATTTTATTGAATGTTTCAATAACAAAAATAAATTAAATTAAATACAGATGGTACGGATCTATTCCCCTGTTAATTAATTAGATTATCTAATGGCAATTACGTCACTTCGTGACAATATATATATATATATATATATATATATATATATATATATATATATATATATATATATATATTCGTGGAAATACAATACAACCCCAGATGTAGGTTTTATAAAATAATAAAGCGGATAGATGTCGACTGTAGCTAGACTGCAGCCCCATTCAAGTGTTTAAAGAATTTAAAGTGTTTCAATTGAAATGTACTAATTTTTATAAACAGAAGAGCGAAGAACATCTGCGTCTATTGGATGGAAATTAAAATGGATTCTATACTTTCTCCTCTCTCAGCGAAGTTACGTACATGTTAAGGCCAGATTTCTTCGTCACCGCTTCATAGCCATTGTTCGTAATTTACCGTTGCAGCTTAGTATACACACTTTTACCTTGTTGAGAGTTAAATAGTCCATATCATTTTTTCTACTATGCGCAAACTTCTTCTGTCGATATGTAGCGGCAAACTTATTGCAATTATACCCAACGATATTTCAGAATTGTGAGCGAGTTTAGACACAAGTCACATCGTTTATTTTAGAACCCGACTATAAGAAGTGTCAGTTGAATTTCACCCTGTTTTAGAAATTTTTAGTCATAGGCAACTAAGTATGGCCAGATATCTGATGTCTGCACCAAAATATAACAGAAAAATCGACATATATTAGAAATGGTAAGAGATAGGTATAGAGAAGTGTTAACAATTTTCAAAGAGATTTAAATGAGCAATAAGATGAAGTGAAAATATATAGGATGTTCTATTTAAAATTATCAAGTTATGAATGAAAGAAGTTGTTCAAGTTGGACGCTTAGTATAGAACGCTATGTATAAGTTCTTAAAGATATTATCCACCGCATCCTTAGAACTAAGCTTTTTTAGCTCACTCACTAAGGTAGAATCTCCGATCTTGTCTAATAGCGGAGATATGTCTTATCAAACATGGTAGTGACATTTTAAAAATTTTCAAAAAAATCGAAATAACTTGAAAACGTCACATTTTTGACACATGGTGCCTTTATTAAATTTATTCTAGAATTCGATGCGGAATCTAAAACTGCAAGAATATATAGGGTGTTCCATTTAAAATAACGATAGTACATGGTACCTCCGACATAACCGGAAGTACCATGTGCTTAAAAGTAATTTACTTTGCTTCCACATAGCCGCTTATGGCCAAACCCAAACTTTATCTTTCGAATTCGGACTAGAAGGTCATAAACTTCCAATGAACGCGACTCGTCATACACCCTGTATATATATATATATATATATATATATATATATATATATATATATATATATATATATATATATATATATATATATATATATATATATATATGCACAATGGAGAATAGGAGAATAGCGCAAAGCGCCATCTCTGGTGTTGTGACGGTTCTAGGCTTCCACGCACACACAGTGCAGCAAGAAAGAATCTGTGCAAAGAAAACTAGCAAGCGAAAACAACTAATCCCCTGCCTAATACCACGACGGGCATTAAATAACATCACTCACTCGCCACCATCCCTTCAATCCTGCTGGGACTTGCGGAGGTGTAACGCAGGAGACACAGACCGGTTTCTTCATCCCTATGGAGGAAATATTAAAGCTTAAAAAATCAAGATGGCTCAAAAACTTCGGAGAATAGTTGAACCACAATCGGTATCGTCTTTTGATTCTGAAAATTTATAACGTGTTGTATTTAAAATTTCAACATTAGGGCCCCCTACGGTGGAACCATAAATTACAGGAATGCCTTCAGTATTTGAAAAGTTGTCTATAGCGCCATCCGAATTTGATCCTTAAAATTATTTTGTTTAGTGTATCAACATTTTAAGCGATTGGTGCTTTGGAAATGAGATGTCAAACATATATTTTGAAAAAATCTTTTAAAATTTTGCCAAGTCCTAGGGCTTTCTGATGTATGTATGATTCTTAACAAAATAATAATTATAACTCGAAAACTGTGCCAACCATGAGCTGTCTAATGATCCCCTTGTCGCCCTGTATAACATTTTTGAGACTCGATATAAAGTGCACTTGTTTATTGCATTCAAAAAATATCCAAACAATAGATCGCTCAAAAATCCAGGCCTCTGGATGATACGAAAACATGAGCAATTAACTGAAACATAAACTAACATGAAAATTCATTAGTAGATTGGTGAAACTTGTCGAAATAACTGCGACTGCTTCGTCCAATGATAAATTATAAGTGACAAATATTCAATGAACCTACCGAATACGAAAATCCAATGATCATAAATATCTCAAGCGGATATAAATCGGTAACGGTGACAGGTCGTATGATTTATCAACAACGATACGTACGAGCGCGTAATCCTAGCACGGTGTCGCCTGTGTTGTTTGTTTTTATTCCGCCTATAAATTTCACCAACAGAGAGATATGGACAAAGTTGAAAGGTGGCTGCGTGTGCCCACCTACACCGAATTCCGTAACTTGCACGATCGAAATGTCTGTGAGCTGTATGGTTACTGAATCTGATTACCGTTATTAGGTGGATTTTGGAATAAAGAAATTAATAATAAGTATAGCGCTGTTGCCAATTTATAAATATAACATAATAAAACTACGATCAGAGTGGAATATTCAGATTGACACAGCTTAACTCTTAAAACAAGGGCAAACAAGTAAAAGACAAAAAAATATGGTGTTACATGAATACGGCCCCCAGGAACTATCTCAAAATATAAAAAGTCTGGACGCACCAAGTGCGTTATGGAAGTGATTTTTTATTAAAATGCTTTGAATAGCAAATATGCCTTTTTAATGCAATCAGTCATCAATTTGGTTACCGGTATAACCTATATAGTAGTAACAATGTGCCATATTTTATCAAAATAACTTATTGCTTGAAAATCTACAACAATTTTCCGACAATAAACCTTAAATGTTGATTTCATAGCCAACAAACCTTAGGTTAATAGCAAATTGAGTTATTGAAATTTGAAGCATTTAATGAACATTTTTCCTACAAATATATTTCGATAAAAAATGCAATAAAATAATGGTGTTCGAAAAAAAATTGTAGGAATCACCAACGACTTATAGGCCAGCCTGTGATTGTCAAAATAATTTTATAAGATGCCCTCAAGACACCCTATAATTAACTTATACAATTTTTTCTCGTCTCTTGTATAATAATAATTATATTGAGCTTTACCGTAGAAATGCGTCACCCTGTATATATGTGAACAGATAAAAACTGAACGTAAATCTTTTTAAAATTCAAAAGTCGCGGTCTCCTCATTGACGAATTTTTTTTTACAAAAATTAGCTACAAATTATGGACCGTTAAACCATAAGCTTAACTAAAACTGCCGCCAAAGCGTCAAAGAGAACATAACTAACCTGTTGCATATCAGCCTCTTTTGTAAAGCTTCGATCCTTTATATCTGTGGACAAACATCACAAACACTGTGTAGTCCACCCACTAACTTTAATAAAATCGTTTGCACTTGTATATTACAATTCCCAAATAACCCAAATAATTTGTCAACTGAAATTGAAAACGATCTAATAATATACGATATACGATAAACGTCGGTACTGGGTTCGATCCCAGGGTACTCCTTTCACTTTTTCAGTACAAACTGTAACATTAACATCAACCGAGGTTCTGGCATTGTATTTTAGCAAGTTGAATGTCTGCACGTTCCGCCCTTCGGAGGGGGCGTAAAGCCGTAGGTCCCGTGCCCATGCGATGCTGGGCACGTTAAAGATCCCTACCCTTCTTACAGAAAGGCAGGGGTTCGGCAAAATTTCCAGGATAGTGAGGTGAAACTGCTCCCTGGCGACGGTGATTGGCCATAGTCGCGGAAATAGGCCGACGTAAAAGAAACAAACACACACACACACTATAAACGTCAGTTACAGCGTGTAAATGACCTGCGCAATGATATGAAATGTTCCGTTGCTAGGTAACGGCTCAGACATACTAGATCTCATATACCTATAAATCGAAACTGACCGCGGATATGGGTTCTAGAGGCCCAAATTCGCGCCCTCTGTATTCACTAAAACAAGATCATCAATGTGTTATAGTCTCAAAGGACCGTGTCCGTAAAGTTTGTACCAGATTCATTATTTTGACATTCGTTGATTAGATTTTCGCCAAAGTTTGTATAGTGATGTTTCAAAACATGACAAATTTGATTTTCACCTCAGTGTTATTGCCACACTTGCAGTTGTCTCAAAAAAAAAACTATAAAATGTTTTACCTTAAATTAAACAAACTATATGTTTTTAATTCGCCTGAAAGGTAATTTCATTGCAAATTCAACAATGTAAGCGTTTAAGTACACTTTGAAGAACTCAATTCGCCACAACACATTTTTCATACCTAATGATCGTTTCGCTAACAACGTTAGCGTCATCAGAGGGATGACTTACTTACATTGTTGAATTTGCAATGAAATTACCTTTCAGGCGAATTAAAAACATATAGTTTGTTTAATTTAAGGTAAAACATTTTATAGTTTTTTTTTTGAGACAACTGCAAGTGTGGCAATAACCGATTAAATACTAGAAATAGTATTTATATATTAGTTGAAAAGCAATCGCGACCAGCGCCCTCAACGAAGGTACACAAACAAACACTACCGTTGAGTCGATACTCCCTGTAATGAAAATTGCATCCACTGCTATTGAAAAGACGGCGTGGCGTTATTATAGCTATTTTTTTCTAAAAAAAGAGGCACTGATTTGGACGATAAGAAGTCGAAGAATGAACTGCTTAGAAGTGGAACCGGCCTATTCATTGGAAATGTGTCATTCATACTTCCAACGAAACGTATACTTTTATATGCACGAATTGTCATGATGGCCTGACACTTTTGACTAGCTTGAGATTTGCCCTATCTGCATGGTGATTATTATGCGCCAGGCTAGCACTATACAGACTAGCCTGTAATGTCAGACTGAAGATGAACCCAAGCTGCAGGGGCCACTGCAAAATTCAAGAGATTGTGAACGAGCCCATGCTTGAAATGAGATCAGACTTCGCGAGCCCGCGAATGTACAGGGAAAACAATTTTACAGTGGAAATCCCCGACCGCAAAGCATGGCGGGATGAGACGCCGGGCTTAACCACGGGACGCGCTCGTCTGGTTCACCGACGGCTCAGGCGGGAAGCGTGGGACGGGGGCAGGTGCTTATTCGGAAGGACCGAGGGTAAGTCATAGTATTTCCCTCGGACCCCATGCAACGGTATTTCAGGCCAAAATGTACGCCATCCTGCACTGTGTACGGGAAAAAAAGAGGAGCGGCGGATCTTCATAGCCACAGACAGCCAGGCAGCCCTTAAGGCCCTAAGTAACCCACGGGTAAATTCTAGGCTGGTAAGTGAATGCCGAGACGAGACGGGCGATGTGGCTGGACAGAATGAGGTCACCCTCGTCTGGGTGCCAGGTCACTCGGGGTTCAAAGACAATGAAGAAGCTGTCAGTCTCGCGAAAAGAGGGTCAGCAGAACCATTTATGTGACCAGAACCGGTTCAGGGCGTGACAAAGAGCACTGCCAGGGGAGCCATTAAGTCATGGGTCAGAAACTAACACAAGGTGTACTGGGCAAACTGTCCAGGGCTCAGACATCGAAAGTCAGTAATTGAGGAACCCAGTTCAAATAGAGCTGTGGAGCTGCTGAATCTTCGCAGAAGACAGTTCAGAAACATAACAGAACTCTTGACGGGACACGTGGCCGTCAAGAAACACCTGCATAATATGGGGCGGTTCGAGGGGGACCTGGCATGCAGGCTCTGCGGCGAGGGAAGGAATCAGGCCAGCACATCTTGTGCGAGTGTAAAGCTCTGGACCGCAGAAGACAAATGATCTACGGACAGCCTAGACCGGAGACAGAGCAATATAAAACTTCACCCTGCCAATTTCTGTGCAGACTAGTTCAAGGCACAGTGATTTTGGAGTGGGTGGAGTAGAAAAGACAAAGGGTATGCACAACAAGCCAAAGACTGCGGTGCTATCGGGCGGCAAAGGCGCGGAAGAGCCCTGAGGGGAAAAAATAGTGACTATCATTATGTTGAACAATACATGATTTATCAATAGTGCCATATCTCAGTTGCGCTAAATGTTCTGGAAATCTAGTTTCAATAGCTCTTTTAGTTTGCCGAACATATTCACAATCCTCATAATATTTCATAAATCCCCGATATTTGTGGTTTTGTCTTGATACGTTGGGTTATCTAGCAATTTTTTCAATGTATTTTTTTTCAAAAATTGTAGAGGTCAAGTCGCTTTTTAAAAAATACTATTGAAACCTTTCGTAATTCACGATTCAAATGGTAAGCAGACAACGTTTTTCTGAAAGTCGTAGATTCAGTTAATATTTTCTGTGTTTTATATTTATTGACGCATGAAGCGTATGTACCTGTATTATTATTAAGTATTTTAGTTATATATTTGTATTATAAGCAAAAAAATATAAAACAAAATAAATATGAAAAACAAAATCAATGCACAATACAACAAGGAACGGTTTTATACCTGAGGATAAAAAAGAATTTAAAAAAATGATAGGGAAAAAACCAACAGTTTTGTAAAACATACTGATCTGACCAAGTCAATTAAAAACAAATTATAATAATAAATAAATAAAAAGTAATACTGCTGATGTAATGTGTGGAAAGGAATGCGCAAACCGCACACTGCCGTGGTCAAGTAACTTAAGAGAAAAAATGTTGATGACTAATTTTTCTACTAAGTAGACGAGACCGAGAAGAGAAGAGACCATTATATTTAGTTACGTTTTTAATGAATTCCAAGTTTTTTGTTGTATCTACCTTTATTTAAGGGAAACTGTATCAATCTATGAACCAGAAAATTCAAACTAACTGTTTTTTTGTGCGAAACTATGGTGTGAGTCAATCGAAATGCAACTCACAGTAGTGGTATCCTTTCTGTGGACGTCAAATTATAAAGTGTTTATTTTTGACGGCTAGCACACCGAAAACAAGACAATTTGTTACTAATTTCTATTTCGTGGGTAAATTTATTGGAGTCAAATTTACTGTGCAACCTAGCAATAAACTCGTCTACTTTGCATATTTCCTATTAAACACTGCGAAAATATCGTCCACATAACCAAACCATGCTCTAGGAAAATAGTAATTTCATTTGCTAGGTTTGTTTCAAATATACCGCTGAAAAGGTCTGCGACGAATGGGGAAATGGGGTTACTTATCTGTTCTAAAGCCAGTGGTCCATCCAACCTTGAAAATGCCCGTCTAACCTAAAAATCTGATTTTTAGTTTGTTTTTTTTTAGTTTCATTTCCTTTAGAACAGTTTTTTTTACTTTTCGTACTGGTCCATCTATCATAAAACCAGTGGTCCATCTAACCTTGAAAATTACCTAAGAATTGCATTCTTAGTTTTTTTTGTTTTATTTGTTTTAAAATAGTTTTTCACTTCTGTGGCGATTTTCGTACCCAAAGCCAGTCGACCATCTAACCTTGAAAATGTCCATCTATCCCAAGAATTTCATTATTAGTTTTCTTTCAGTCTTATTTCCTTTAGAATAGTTTGTTTCACTTTTGTGGCGAATTTCGTACTGGGCCATCTATCCCAAAGCCATTGGTCTATCTAACCCTTAAAATATCCGTCTAACCCAAGAATTTTTTTCTTAGTTTTCTTTTAGTTTTTTCTTTTAGACTTGTTTTTTAATCGTGTGGCGATTTTCTTTCTGATCCAGCTATCCCAAAGCCAGTGGCCAATCTAACCTTGAAAATGCCCATCTAACCCAAGACTTTCACTCCTAGTTTCCTTTTCCTTTTATTTCCTTTCGAATGTTTTTTTTTCACTTTTGTGGAAAATTTCGTACTGGTCCAACTATCCCAAAGCCAGTGGTCCATCTAGACTTGAAAATTAACATCTAACCCAAGAATTTAATTCTTAGTTTCATTCCTTTGTAATAGATTTTTTCACATTTGTGGAGAATTTCGTACTGGTAATCTATTCTAAAGCTAGTGGTCCATCTAACCTTGACAATCTCCGTTTAACCCTAGAATTTCAGTCTTAGTCTTTTTTTAATTTCCCTAAGAATCGTTTTTTCAGCTTTGTGCATACTGTATCATACTCTTATTTATAATAAATGTTGATACAAGCGTTGACTTTTACTGAAACTGTTGAAGGATGTAAGTAAATTTTTTAGAAAATTTGTCCAACTATCCCAGACCTACCGTATAGGTCAGTTGCGAAGCATATTGTTCTGCTGAAGTACATGTAGAGTTTGTTTACGCGAAAGATGAATTATCACTTAAAATGTCACCTATCTTTTTGTTTCAAATTATAAAACTAACATGTAGTTTCTGCAGCATTCTTCAAAGTCAGAGATTTTTGTCTGAATATGGCAACACCGGACCTAATGAAGATTGATGGTAGATGATCGAATCTGAACATGTTCGCCCATCCGTTTTCCGAAAAAAGCTCACAGGTCAAAAGGTCGCTTAACGTGAACTCCTTGCGGTTTTTGTTCTCGAGCGTACTAGGTTTTATATAATGAGGCCTAATTAAAGGAATGAGATATATGTTTTTTCTTTTGTGTGAATACTATATCTAGCCTGAAGCAATAAAAAGCTTTTCTAGGTCTAGGTACTAATGTGTTTGATGTTCTTGATATGCGTTTCAATTTTTTTACAGACATGATCTTTGTATAACAGATGTATTAAATGATTTGTATCATAACTGTTTGTATCATTTTATGATGCCGTAGGGTTTTGTTTTCCTGGGAACAATATTATAAACATCTTGTAATAAGGTAATAAGCATACATTAAAAATTTATACTGGTGCGAATTAAAATAGATTTTACAAAAAAAAAACGAAGGTGATACTGCATATTAGGGGCCAACCAGTTTTATATAAATCAACTCCTGATAGATGAAGTTTACTACATCATATGCACTCTTGACATTAATTTTTTGTTGTGGAACTTCGTTTTTACATTCTTGCTGTTCGTCGCTGGTCACACGCGGTAAATTTAAACTAATATTTTTTAAATTTTGTTGCTAAATGCATGTTTTTTCAGTGAATTTTCTTTTAAAAAAAAATTCACTAATGTGGAGATCCCGACTTTTGAATTTTGAAAAAAAATTCTTCAAATGAGTGCTAATTAGGCCCCATAGAACACATATCCGTGGTCAGTTTCGATTTTATATGTTTATATAAATATATACAGGCTGGCGCATTGAAAACGAAACAGACCGCTTTGCGCCCAGAGAATTTTTTTTTAATAAACGCTGAAACACGTCAATGTTAATATTGAGGGGACATGTTTTGACATAAAACTCAACTTTGTCACATCAACCCCTTAAAGGTGTTGATAACAACCCTTATATTTTAAATAGGGAACATGGGTCGAGTGTTACATCATTTGAAAGCTCTTTCCTCGTTTAAAAATTATTCACAGTTGGAGTTGCAAGAACGTATTTCATTCATTGTGATAAAAATGCACTAATTAGTCATTTTTCGTTAAAAAAAAACTAAACAACAAAACCAAACGTGCAAAAATGTTTATTGAGTTAAGTAAGTGTTCAAATTGTTGACCACCAGCTTCCATACAAAAGTGTAAATTTTGTTCAAAACGAGCTCTGACATTCTGGAGCATTTGTGGAATTATTAGACGGCATTCTTCAACAATGCGTCGTCGTAATTCTTCCAGAGACTCCGGTTCTGTTGCGAAAATTCTACTCTTTAAATGGCCCCATAGAAAGAAGTCTAAAGGAATTAAATCCGGTGATCTAGGGGGCCACTCAATAGCACCTCTACGCCCAATCCATTGCTCTGGAAACTCCCTGTTCAAAAACTCCCTAACACGTTGTGAAAAATGCGGAGGAGCTCCATGTTGTTGAAACAATAATTGATTTTCTTGATAGCGATCATCATTTTCAACAATGTCAATTAGTAGAGGGTAAACGATATCTTCTAGTAACTCCAAATACGTTTCGCCACTCAAATTGCCATCAAGAAAAATTGGTCCGATTAAACGGTCACCAAAGATGCCAGTACAGACATTCAATTTCTGTGGAGTTTGAGTGTGGACTTCGTGAAAATTTCTTGGATTGTTTTCTGCCCAATAACGACAATTATGACGATTCACTGTAGAGTTTAATAAAAACGTACACTCGTCTGAAAAACAGATTGAACAGAAAGTTCCCGTTATCAGCCATTCGTGCAGTCATAACTTCACAAAACTCCAGCCGCCGATTAAAATCATCTTCATTCAATTGTTGTACAAGATGAATTTTATACGGGTGAAATTTATGATGCTTCAATATTCGCTTAATAGTTCTCCTTTTGATGTTTGAAACTGTGGCCAATTTTCGCGTGCTCAAAGTTGGGTCTACAGCAATTTGTCCTAAAACTTCAATCTCATTTCTAATCGGAAATTCACGTTCAGGATCCCGTTTTTTGTCGGCTACTGAATTACTTTGTCGAAACTTTGCAACTAACTCCAAAATGTATTTTCTGTTAACATGTCTGTTCGGATGTCGTTCATTAAACAAATTTGCGGTACGGTTGGCACAGTCATCGTTTTTGAAAAAAATTGTAATTATTTCAACTCTTTCTTCTACAGAATACACCATTGTGAAATTAATTTTCAGTAGTACTATCAAATATCAAACCGACCGATAAACTGAAATAATAAACCGCATTTCTCTCATTCCGATAAGAAATGTTCTGATAGTCAGTTTTGTTTACAAATCAACAAAACATCGACTATCAGCTCATTTCTTATCGGAATGAGTGAAATGCGTTTTCGCATCTTCAACTGTGAATAATTTTTAAACGAGTTGAAAAAAACTTCCAAAAAAATTATTGTGCTGAATTCAGAAAAGAAAGAGCTTTCAAATGATGTAACACTCGACCCACATTTCCTATTTAAAAAATAAGGGTTGTTATCACCACCCTTAAGGGGTTGATGTGACAAAGTTGAGTTTTATGTCAAAACATGTCCTGCTCAATATTAAAATTGACGTGTTTCAGCGTTTCTTAAAACAAATATTTCTGTGGACCCAAATCGGTCTGTTTCGTTTTCAATGCGCCACCCTAATATATATATATATATATATATATATATATATATATATATATATATATATATATATATATATATATATATATATATATACCGATAACTCAAAAAATAATGGGCCGATTTTGATTAAATTTCGTGAATACCTTCTTTTTGCCAGTGGCTTGGATAACTTCGTTAGCCAGGAAACTCGGCCCGGGTTTTCCAGGAAAATGTGTTTTCTTTCGAAAAAAATATATTTCCGGAAATAACAAAGTAAGGGCAACCAAATTTGGTACACTGGTTTATATAATTATAGGTAAATTACCTACCAAAAATTTAGCTCTGTAGGTCTAAAGACAAAAAAGTTATGGACATTTAAAGAAAAATAAATCGGCCTTTTTCTCAAAACGTCAAAGACGCAAGTTAAAACGTCAAAATTGGCAAAATTTAGGCAAAGAACTTGAATCTAATACGAGCTATGGAAAGGAAATGTCTCAAGAAGAATGTTTTACAAACACTGAAGTCTTAGTTTCAACCGTCATTGTCCTTCATTTTGCTAAAATATTTCCAGAAAATTCATTTCAAATAGACCCTTTCTCTGATGCTTGGCAGTAGGCTTAGCTATAGTTTATCGTTTTTTTTTGTCGAATTTCCGTAAAAAATCAATAAAGCTCAATATATCCGTTATTATACAAGATATGAAAAAAATTGTATACATTAATTATAAGGTGTCTTGAGCTACTTCGTAAAAAATATTTTTACAATCACAGGTTGGCCCATAAGTCGATGATACATTTTTTTTTTTGCATTTTCCCTCGAAATATAATGCATGTTTGTAAGAAAAGAAATTCTGGACGCAGCAAGCGCGTTATGGTAGCGAATTTTGATTAAATGCTTCATATTTGAATATCTTGATTTGCTATTAACCTATAAGGTTGACCAAGAAACGAGTTTTTTCGGGAACACTTTCAGTTTACTTTCGGAAATATTTGTACATTTTCAAACAATAAAGTTATTTTGATGAAACGTGGCACATTGTTTTTACTATATAGGTTATACTACTGGAAACCAAATTTGATGCCAGCTTTCTTTAAAAAAACACATATTTGCTATTAAAAACATTTTTATGAAAATTCACTACCATAACGCACTTCCTGCGTCCAGACTTTTTGCTTTCCTGTTGTCTCCAACGTTTTTTGTCAGGTTAGATCAGGTCACGTCCAGCCTGCTTGGTAGGGTGTTTTGTCCATAAACGACAAGAAAAAAGTTGTCCCTTCAACACCTAAACAAACCTGGACCTGAAAGAAATAGGCATGCCTGAGGAGGAAGAACATTATTAAGAAAAATGTTGACGTAAAATGTGAAAAAGGCTGCTGTTTTTGCTGATGTTCCTTCTCTATTCACACCCCCAGGGTGCCCACTCGCCTGGAAAACGGGGAAAAGCAGGAAACGTCGGGAAATTTGTAAAGAAATATTTTTTTCAGGAAATCAGAGAAAAATTGTGAAAATTGACTGAGTCAAGGAATTTTTGTCCCTGTCAGAGAAAAATTATTTGTTTCCGTTTTATGATAAACAATTTAAATTTTCAAAGCGGAACTCGCACTTAAAGATAATTTTTGATCTTTGAATGTTTTTTTCTAAAACCTCATAATTTCTTTATTTTATAAAAAGTCTGGTCGCAGCAAGTGCGCTATGGAAGTTAATTTTCATTAAAAAAATTTAATAACAAATATGTATCTTTAATGCAAGTAGGAATCAATTTAGTTACCGGTAAAACATATATAGTAGAAACAATGTACCATATTTTATCAAAATAATTTATTGTTTAAAAATGTACAAAAACTTTTCAAAAATAAACATAAAATGTCTTAGGTTCATGGCAAATTGAGCTATTGAAGTTTGAGGCATATAATGAAAATTCTCTACCAAAACGAACCGCGTCTAGAGTTTTTTTTATTATAAACGTGCATCTGCATCATATTTCGATAAAAAATGCAAAAATGCAATAATATAAGGTATGTTAGAAAAAGAAATTGTAGGTATCACCAACGACTTATGGGCCAATCCGTGATTGTCAAAATAATTTTATAAGATGCAGCTCAAGACATAATTAACGAATAAATTTTTTCTCGTATCTTGTACAATAACAATTATATTTAGCTTTACCCTAGAAATGCGCCACCCTGTATATATGTAAACAGAAAAAAATTGAAACTGCACCCGGATATGGATACTAGGGGGCCTAGTTTGCACTCATTTGAAGAAATCTTTTCAAAATTCGAAAGTCGCGGTCTCCTCATTAACGATTTTTTTTATAGCTAAATTAGCTAAAAACTAAAGACGTTAAACCATAAATTTAACTAGAACCACTTCCAGAGGATCAGAGAAAGGGTCTATTTGAAATGAATTTCCTGGAAATATATTAATAAGATTAAGGACAATGACGGTTGAAGCTGAAACTTAAGTGTTTGCAGAACACCCTTCTTGCGTCATTTTTTTTTACATAACGCGTATTGGTTTTAGGTTTGTCTAAATGTTGCCATTTTGACGTTTCAAATGGCGACGTTCACGTTTTGAGGAAAACCCCTTCTTTTTCTTTAAATGCCTATAACTTTTTTGTCTTTAAACTTACAGACCTATATTTTGGTACATAGCTTACTCTTTATAATACAAACACCAAATTTGGTTGCTCTTATTTTGTTATTTCCCGATATAATTTTTTTCCGAAATAAAACACGAAATTTTCCGGGAAAAACCTGGACCGATTTTCCTAGCTAACGAACTTATCCAAGCCACACGCAAAAGGAAGGTACCTACCAAATTTATATTTTAAATATACACTTTATTAGTTTGCTGTACTTATTTAATGTGTTATTTGTTTACGTGGATTGCAGTTTCGTTCTAGGAACGATCAGACTCAGTAACGTGCTGATGATGAACCACAATGGTTCGAAACTGCAGTCCACATAAACAAATAACAAATTACCGAAAGTACAGCAAACAAATAAAGTGTATATTTAAAAGAGATTACAGGGTAGTGAAACATTCCAAAAAAATATATATATATATATATATATATATATATATATATATATATATATATATATATATATATATATATATATATATATATATATATATGGGTTCTAGGGAGCCTAGTTCGCACTAATTTGAAAACATTTTTTCAAAATTCAAAAGTCGGGCTCTCCTCATGAGTGAAACAATGTATTTCCCTTTTTTCCAATTCTAAACCATTTATTTAAATGATTTCTTTTTTCGCAAAACCACAATTGTTTTTTTCTTTATTTTGCAGTAATTCCTCGGTTTGTATTTGAAATGGGAAAGCGTATTTTTCGCCATGAGGCGTTGACCTACTGTATTCTGTAGTGGTGCGTTACACGTTTTGGGGATAGATTGTAGAAGATCAAAGTCAGGGAAATAGGTTTTGGCATGTCACGGAAATCAGGGAAAAGTCAGTGAAATTGATATGCTGTTTCTAGTTGAAACCCTGACCTTCACCCACCCACCCCTTCCCCTGTTCGCTCCTGATTCCGTAACTTTTAAGGAGATCTTTTCAACAAGTTTTCAATTTCTTCATTTTGGTGTTCAAACCACTCCCCACACACGACTTCGTTGTTTGTCAGGAATGGCTTACCTTTCAAATCTTTTTTGAGCTTTGGGGATAAAAAGGGGACATCATTCTCAAAGACCGCATAAATTAAATGTATATATGGGCATTTTGAAAATCATATTATAGGTTCTATTTTCATTAAGGAAACTTGACTGGGGAAATTTACAGTTAGTTATTGCTTAACATCGTATATCCTATGGTCGTCGAGATACTCTACAAACATGACAATCTCCTTCAGCAGAAATTGGTTTTCCAACAGGATGGGTCTCCTCCGCATTATCATGTACAAGGGAACACTTAAATCAGATATTTACTGGAAGGTGAATCGGTTGGAGGGGGCCATTGAGTGGCCACCTCTATCTGCAGATCTAACACCACTAGACTTGGTTTTTAGGGGCCCGCTTAAAACCAAAGTTTATGTAACAAAGCCCAACGAATTGGAAGATCTAAGAGAGATAATTATCCAACAGTGTCGGCTGATAACACCGGAAATGTTACGGCAGTCGGAAAAACATTTAACAGAACCTTATCATTGTACGGCAGTCACTGGTGCTCACTTCTAGCATTTGTGTAAATAATCAATCGAAAATAAATTCAAGAACACTTTGTAATAATCAGTTGCTCAAATACCTCCATTTTAAGGCAATAATCTTGGAAACTACCAGATCGAATTTCACGCACAAAATGTCATTCTAGAGAGAATTTAATGCCCTTAAAGAGATATCACTTCACCCAGTGTTTAAATTTTAATGGTTGAGTCCCACCCTCAGTAGTGAGTTGAAGTTGTAGCACAGCACAGATATATCAAATGACACGTTCAGCAATTTTCCATAAACTGAACGCGGAATGAGATATTCAGGGTGATTCCTTTTAAATGGGACACACTGTATAATCTAGAAATATACATATAGAAGCCAAGGACATGAAAAAGCGTATTTAAATAAAACCTATTTTATAAAGCTACGTTCGCTTAATTTAATTAGTAACTTGAAAGAAACAAAAAGTTAATAAAAGACGGTTGAAATTTGAATTTCTCTCGTACTTTAACTGGTAACGTTGTGGAACGTTCAACGTCGTACGTTAACATGTAATTTTAATTGAAATTTGACGCCATATCATGGTAAATGCATATTAAGAGAAATATTTAACATATTATAAATTATCTAATCATAAGCGTACCTGAACGTCCACCTATATAAAACAACTTGTCACTTCATCACTCAATTATCTTTATGAGTATTCATGTTTAGTAATCTTTATATTCATATTTTATTGTTGGTACTTCTACACCTGTTAATAAACGATATCTAATTTCAAGCCGTGCCTTCAACCGATCATACATTGCGTTCTCGAAAGAAACATGAGGCAAATTCTCTCCCAGTCTGTGAACCTTTATCAAAAACGTTCTTTCTGCCAAACTAGCACAAAGACAAATGTTATTTTATAACGTCGTGATCGTAAGATTATCAAGAGGTCTGGAGGCAGCAAGTGCCTTATGGTAGCGAATTTTCGTAAAAATGTTTTTAATGGCAAATATGTCTTGTTTTTAACAGAAGGACATTTAGTTGGCAGTACAACCTATACAGACTGTCCCACATTAGGCGTGCATTAGAAGTTTTCGAATTAATATTGGTATTTGGAATCTGAAAATTTGCAAATTGATGTATCAGCATCCGCTCATTATAACTAAAATATGTTGGTGACTGTATCACTTCCGGTTATACCGGAAGTTGCCAACAACTTTCTTAATTTTAATATAACACCCTATATATTATTGCATATTCGGAATGAGCATGCAATTCTGAACAAAATGGTATGCCACTTGCTTATACTGGTGTCAGCCGTTCTCAAGATATTCGATTTTCTATTGTTTTTCCGTCATAAAGTTGTAAATCTTTGAAATGGCAATTCTTGGTCATCAGGTAAGCCATGATTCTGAAACTTAGCATAACTATAGTCCTAATGGTGGGAATTCTTCTCGTTGGGAAAAAAATTACAAAATAGATACAGGGTGTTGCTTAACGAAGATCAAATATCGATAATTTCAAACATGAAAAAGTATTTTTTTCCAAATGGAACACCCTGTATATTTTCATCGCATATGATTCGGAATGATATTTTGCTTAGATCTGTATTATCATTCCTTATACCTATCCTGGGTGATTCCCGAGTTATGATGGGAAATATGTGAATTGTGTATTATCCGAGATAATACTGTTTTCTTTTCTTTGCATTGATAATAATAATAATAATTATTATTATTATTATTATTATTATATTATAATCACAATAGTAATAATAAGAATGATAATAATAATAACTCGTAACTATACAACGGTATCGGGGGATGTTAATAGATACCACTAGTAAGCTTTTGGTATGGGGCAAAGAGAACCCATAATGTTTCATGTAGGTATTCCATTCATATTCTGGACGAGAAGAATGGAAACCTGTATTAGGTTTTATTATATTAATGTCGCTCTTTAGATTAATTGAATAACTCTGAAGAAGTATTTTTTTCATTTCATTTTTTTCATTTCTGGGTGTTCGAATACGTTTTCACCTCATACCCTTTAAAAAGAAGACATTTCGATTCGACTTGCACTGTTTTAGTAATTATAAATCCTCTACTCAATCCAACATAGTGAGGGATGTTTATGAATCGCCCTGAAACTTAATTACTCAAAATGAAAACAAGTCATAGAACCATCTATCAGTACGAAAATATATCAGTAAGTTTTAGTATAGAAAATAATCAACGAAACAGTGATAGAATTAATTTTAAAAATGCGTATGAATTTTAATACAAAATATGCTCTATATGACAACCATTGACTTCAAGACACTTCAATACTCTTCTTTGCAATCCAGAATTAGTGGCCGTTTGGATCATTTCTGGAGCGAGGTCATTAAAAGCTTGTCGCACTTTAGCCTCCAGTTCTTCTCGAAAGGTTATTTGGCTGGAATAAACTTCATTTTTAATGTGACCCCATAAAAAGTCAGGTGAAGTCAGGTCTTGTGACCTGGCAGGCCAAAGCCATAGACCGCCGGGTCCTATCCAACGATCCTCAAACATTCTTGTCAACTCCTGGTGTACAGCTGCCGTAGAATGTGCTGGAGCGCCATCTAACTGGTACCAGAATTCTGCATCAGGCAAACCAGTCAAGATACCAGCAACAACTTCACGAAGTATTCTACGATAACTTTCTGAGGTCAACATTTCCTTGTAGATATGGAAAAAAACTCGTCCATTTCCAATAACAGAGAAAACATTGAAACTGAATTCATACTAAAATTGCGCTTCACGCATAAAGTGAGGATTTTCATTTGTCCAGAAATGACATCGCTTCCGATTGATGATACCTTTTCTTGTGAATTTTGATTCATCCGCCTATAAAATCCTATCTAAGATATCTGGGTTTTCTTGGATCCGTACCATCAAACATTCACAAAATGCAACCCTTGTAATGTGGTCACCCTCCCGTAATCATGCACTGTCCTTTGGGCATATGCATGCCATCCATACTTAGAAAGAATTCTTTGAATTGATGTTCGAGTTGGTCTTAAATCTTCTACTGCCTGCCTGATGGAAGCATGTGGATAGGCCGTGAAATAACCCAACACATTGATTTCATTTGTTTCATTGCCGGTAATGTTACTGGAAAGATTTCTATTTAAATTACCATTCCAGTTATTCCGAAAATTTGACTCGATTCTGAAGAACTTTGTCCTATTCATAGGTGACAAATATGGAAATCTCTCATTGAACAAGCGGGACGTTCTACTCACGATTCTTTTGCATTCTCCGTGAATGTGAAATAAATTTAGAATGTTGTCAGCAGAATATTCTTCAACAATATTTTCCATTGTGTAGCTCACAATACTTTCAAAGAAATAGATCACTTTATTGCGATGACAAGTAACGAGACTAATAATACATCTCTTTGATATAAGTTTTTTATGTCCAAAGCCTACTCTGCGACTAGGTAGATTCCCAATTTTGTAGTATATTCCTGTTTTATTCATATTTCTTCTTATAACTCGGAAATAACTGAAGATAGGTATAGGGAATGCTGATACAGATCGAAGAAGAATATCATTCCGAAGGAGATGTGATGAAAATATACAGGGTGTTCCATTTGGAAAAAACAACTTTTTCGTGTTTGAAATCATCGATATTTGATCTTCGTTAAACAACACCCTGTATTATTTTTGTAATTTTACTCGCAATGAGAAGAATTCTAACCACTAGGACTATAGTTGTGCCAAGTTTCAGAACCATGACATACTTGATGCCTGAGAATTGCCATTTCAAAGATTTGCAACTTTATGACGGAAAAACAATAGAAAACCGAATATCTTGTGAACGGTTGACGCCAGTATAGACAAGTGGCATATCATTTTCCTCAGAATTGCATGTTCATTCTGAATGTGCAATAATATATAGGGTATTCCATTAAAATTAAGAAAGTTGTTGGCAACTTCCGGTACAACCGGAAGTGATACAGTCACCAAAGTATTTTACTTATAATGAGCGGATGGTGATACATGCAGCTGCAAATATTCAGCTTCGAAATACCCGTACTAGTTCGAAAACTTCTAATGCACGCCTTACGTGGGACAGCCTGTATAGTAGTAACAATGTACCATATTTCGTTAAAATAGGCTTATTGTTTCAAAAAGTACAAACATTTTCCGAAAATAAACAAAAAATTCCAGAAAAAAACTGGGCCGATTTTCCTGCCCAACGAACCTTTTCAATCTATTTAAACACCTGCCAAGATATAATTATTCACAAACAGCTTTATGACCAAAATTGATTAAAAAAATGTTTTGATGAAAATTTTGAATTTCTTTTACAAAATTTCATCATTTTTTTACAGAAATTGGCTTGAATAATGTTACACTAAATTATATCTTTCACAATAATTCGACAACTTTTTTTATAATAACTTACTAAACATTTATTATTAATTACCAACATTTCACAAAAATCTTACAAAAAATGATTTCTACGGAAACACTAAAAAAGTTACTACGAAAACTTCAAATTCAGCCACTATTTGAGAGCACTTGTATTTGTATATGGCAGCTCGATTTTTTCGACGAGTAATACAAACAAAAACTCTCTGAACGCGTCATTTCCATGGGGCTCTGCTATCAATTGGTAAAAACGCCGTATCACAATTTGTGATATGTGCCAAAAACGTGAAAAGCTGCAATACAATTGAAATAACTCAAAAACTATGAACGATATCAATTTTTTGTCCTTACAAGCATGCATTATGATTACTATTATTAAACATAAGGGTGTTTTATTAAAAAATAAAAGTATGTATCACCAACGACTTATGGGCCAGCTGTGCTTGTCAAAATAGGTTTATAAGATGCCGCTCGAGACACCCTATAAGTAACGTGTATAATTTTTTCTTATATCTTGTATAATAACGGATATATTGAGATTTACCGTAGAAATACGCCACTGGTAAACACACAAAAACTGAAACTGACAGTATATATGGGTTTTTAGGGGTTCTAGTTCGCGCTCATTTGTCAATATAAATACTTTCAAGTAGAATTAAAATCAATATAAATATAGTTTTTATGTAGTATTTTAGTTGAACTATTTATCCTTTGTTAGAGTTAACATGGTAAGACGGACATCTGGGTTTTTAGTTTTCGATTTTTAAACAAGATGAGTTGAGTTGATGTTGTTTATCTCACCAGATGTCTTTATCGGCATGCACCAATATCCACATAGTAAATTTCTAGATCGAAAGGAAATGTGCTGATTCTTTAAATAACTCTGGTCCTTTTTAAACCTATATTAGATAACGGTCATAAATTTGTCGACCAGAAGATGAAAGCAGGTCTCCGACCTGTTTCACTGCGCAATAAACAAACGATCGTTCTTGGACGACAACTTTACTTCGGACTAGTTCGTTTACCTTGACGCGATATAAATATACGGGATCTAGTTTTTTATGTTAGAATTTTCTTCCTCTGAAGATGTTGACATTGTCAACGAAACGATCGTAAGGTCTCTGAAATATGTGTTGTGGTGATTTGGGTGTTCTCCAAGTGTACTTATTAGTGCTCATCACAGGTTCCAGTTTTCACATAGTTTAGTACGCATGTGACGTTAATAGAAGCATATGCACATTTCAATTTTTAAGTTTCCATTCTAATAGATATATACGGTATTAGAGTTTGAAATAAATGCGTTACCATAACAAACTTACTGGGCTTGGAGTTTTTATCAACAAAAAGTTGGGAAAGCAGCAAGTCCGTTATGGTAGCGAATTTTCCATAAATGCTTCAAATTTGAATAACTCAATTTTCTATGAACCCAGAAAGTTGAATTTTGGTGTGTAGTAAGTTTTTTCGCAAGGCAACATATCCACCAAACTTCATCAAAATAGCTTTGTAATTTTCGGAGATAACGAAACAGACCGATTTGCGTCCAGAGAATTTTTTTAAGAAACGCTGAAACATGTCACTTTTAATATTGAGGGGGACATGTTTTGACATAAAACTCAACTTTGTCACCTCAACCACTTAAGGGTGGTGATAACAACCCTTATATTTTATATAGGGAACATGAGTCGAGTGTTACATCATTTGAAAGCGCTTTCGTTTCTGAATTCAGCACACTAATTTTTTTGGAGGTTTTATCAACTCGTTTAAAAATTATTCACATTTGGAGTTGCAAGAACGTATTTCATTCATTGTGATAAGAAATGCACTAATTAGTCAATTTTCCGTTAAAAAAACTAAAAAAACAAAACCAAACGTTAAAAAATGGTTATTCAGTTAAGTAAGTGTTCAAATTGTTGACCACCAGCTTCCATACAAAAGTACAAATTTTGTTCAAAACAAGCTCTGACATTCTGGAGCATTTGTGGAGTTATTAGGTCGAGTATTACATCATTTGCAAGCTCTTTATTTTTCTGAATTTAGCACACTAATTTTTTTTGGAAGTTTTCCCATAAAAAATGTGCTGATAGTCAATGTTTTGTTGGTTTGTAAAAAAAATTGACTATCGGAACATTTCTTATCGGAATGAGAGAAATGCGGTTTATTATTTCAGTTTATCGGTCGGTTTGATACTTGATAGTACGACCGAAAATTAATTTCACAATGGTGTCTTCTGTAGCAGAAAGAGTTGAAATAATTACTCTTTTTTTTTCAAAAACGATGACTGTGCCAACCGTACCGCAAATTTGTTTAATGAACGACATCCGAACAGACATGTTAACAGAAAATACATTTTGGAGTTAGTTGTAAAGTTTCGACAAAGTGGTTCAGTAGCCAACAAAAAAAGGGATCCGGAATGTGAATTTCCGCTTAGAAATGAGACTACTGAGATTGAAGTTTTAGGACAAATTACAGCAGACCCAACTTTGAGCACGAGAAAATTGGCCACTGTTTCAAACATCAAAAGAAGAACTATTCAGCGTTTTTTGTGAAGTTATGACTGCACAAATAGCTGACAACGGGAACTTTCTGTTCAATATCTGTTTTTCAGGCGAGTGTATGTTTTTATTAAACTCTACAGTCAATCGTCATAATTGTCGTTATTGGGCAGATAATAATCCAAGAAATTTTCACGAAGTCCACACTCAAACTCCACAGAAATTGAATGCCTGGACTGGCATTTTTGGAGACCGTTTAATCGGACCAATTTTTCTTGATGGCAATTTGAGTGGCGAAACGTATTTGTAGTTACTAGAAGATATCGTTTACCCTCGACTAATTGACATTGTTGAAAATGATGATCGCTATCAAGAAAATCAATTAGTGTTTCAACAAGATGGAGCTCCTCCGTATTTTTCACAACGTGTTAGGGAGTTTTTGAACAGAGAGTTTCCAGGACAATGGATTGGGCGTAGATGTGCTATTGACTAGCCCCCTAGATCACCGGATTTAACTCCTTTAGACTTCTTTCGATGGGACCATTTAAAGAGTAGAATTTTCGCAACAGAACCGAAGTCTCTGGAAGAAGTACGACGACACATTGATGAAGAATGCCGTCTAATAACTCCACAAATACTCCAGAATGTCAGAGCTCGTTTTGAACAAAATTTGTACGTGTATGGAAGCTGGTAATCAACAATTTGAACACTTACTTAATTAAATAAACATTTTTGAAGGTTTGGTTTTGTTTTTTAGTTTTTTTTAAACGAAAATTTGTCTAATTAGTGCATTTCTTATTCCAATGAATGAAATACCTTCTTGCAACTCCAACTGTGAATAATTTTTAAACGAGCTGATAAAACTTCCAAAAAAATTTGTGTTCTGAATTCAGAAAAGAAAGAGCTTTCAAATGATGTAACACTCGACCCATGTTCCCTATTTAAAATATAAGGGTTGTTATCCCCACCCTTAAGGGGTTGATGTGACAAAGTTGAGTCTTATGTCAAAACATGCCCCCCTCAATATTAAAATTGACGTGTTTCAGCGTTTCTTAAAAAAAATTCTCTGGACGCAAATCGGTCTGTTTCGTTTTCAATGCGCCACCTGTGTATGTATGTATGTATATATATATATATATATATATATATATATATATATATATATATATATATATATATATATATATATATATATATATATATATATATATATATATATATATATATATATATATATATATATATATATATATATATATATATATATATATATATATATAGTCCAAAACAGCCCTCGGCTCTGGGTTCTAGAGCCTAGTGCGTCCTCATTCTAAGATTTTTTTTTCAAAATTTGCTAGAAGTCTGTTTACGCCATAATTAGTATATTTAAACCAACTCTATAAATTGGAGACTATTAAATCCCGACTGTAGTAGTTTGCATTTACCTGGGCGTGGGTTGTTGGTTAAATTATGGACATGTGTGCAAACATTATATTATTATTAAGTGTTAACTGTGTATATACGTTGCGGTATGACCAACATGCTCTTAACAATAAAAATTATAATCCATTGCCATAAAGACACTGATAAAGTTACATAGTTACGTGGTGTTTAGCTATGAGAGTTGTAATTTATAAGTGAAACAAATTTTTTTTGTAAATAATAAAATTAGTGAGTTCTCAGTACCGGGTGATTCTTTATAATGTCGCCCCCCTTTAACTTTGTTATTTTAAGTGTCCCAAAAAATTGAAAGTATGGTTATGTAGGTGCTAAAAAATACTTTTTTTCTACATATATAAAAATTTGAAAAATGATCAGTATACAGGGAAAACCAAAAAGTTTATTTTTTTTTCAATGAATTACCCTATATATGAGTTTATTTTTCGATTCATCGTAAAATTCTGAACATAATTTATATAACATACCGTATACTTAAAATGAATAGTTTTTGAAATATTCGCATTTGAAACGTTATCATCACAAATTTTATTAAACCAAAACAACTGTTACAATCAACTGTTACAATCAAGAAATCTAACAATAAATAATATAACAAAAATAGTTTCTAATAAATATAAAGATGCTCTACCGGGCCTCCATTTTCTCCAACACATTGTATAAGGGTTCTTCGCATTTTCTCTAATGAATCTATTATGAATGCTGGGTGATTTTCATTTAAATTAATAATTTCATTCGTTATCAAATCTTTAAGATGATCGAGGTTTTCCATTTGGTGGTCGTATACATGGTTTTTTATATAACCCCAAAGAAACGTATCCATAGGTGTCAAATCGGCGCTGTTTGCAGGCCATTTAATTGGCGCATTTCTTCCGATACATTCAGGAAATCTTTCATTTAGGTAATTAGGCACAGCACGAATGTTGTGAGGGGGTGCTCCATCCTGTTGAAAAATTAGATTTTGTAATATATTTAAAGGCAAATCGTCTAAATATTCCTCGAACTCGTTTTCCAAGAAATCTAAATAGCGACCTCCATTTAAAACAGTATCAAAAAAATACGGACCGATAACTCGATCGCCCAGGATACCACACCACACATTCACGGATTGTCGCCCCTGGAACTTAAATTCCCTATAAGAATGTGGATTCTCTCTTGCCCATTGTCTGGTCTGTTTTCGGTTAAACAGTAGAAACTAGTAGAAAAGGTAGACTCATCAGTCCATAGCACTGTTTTCAAAAAATTGTTATTTATGTTTATTCTGTCTATAATCAGTTGACAAAATGCGACCCGATCATCTTTTTGCATTTGGGTAAGCTTTGTAGTGGGTTTAATCTTATATGGCTTTAGATTCCATTTTCTTAACGTTCTTTGGACTTTACTGTATGAAGTTCGCTGAATATTTTCTTGTGTTGCTCGTAATGTCTTTGAAATGTTTTATATGGAATTGTTTGGATTCTCTTCTATAGCAAGTAAAATATTCAATTCTGCATTTTCATCTACGTTCACAGCAGTAAATTTGACGTTTTTTGAAACTTCCTATATATAGATGTGAACGTTTTTCGAGTTGGAACATGGATTATCTTCTATCATATTTCTAATTGCTGCGCGACAATTTAAATTATTTTTAATATAATAACTTAAAATAACCCTTCTTTCTCTGTCTGAGTACGGCCTTTTTACTTACTAAACAATACAACTACAACAATATTGACATAAAGTCATTGTCAGTTATTTGTTTTAAATTAATAACGTGATATCCTAGGACTTATTGATTTGTAACAGTTTTTTAATAAAATATTTGATGATAACGTTTCAAATGCGAATATTTCAAAAACTATTCATTTTAAGTATACGGTATGTTATATATATATATATATATATATATATATATATATATATATATATATATATATATATATATATATATATATATATATATATTATGCTTGGAATTTTACGAGGAATCGAAAAATAAATTCATATATAGGGTGATCCATTGAAAAAAAATGAACTTTTTTGTTTTCCCCGTATACTGATCATTTTTCAATTTTTTATACGTAGAAAAAAAGTATTTTTAGCACCTACATAACAATACTTTTAACTTTTTTGGGACGCTTTAAATAATAAAGTTAAAGGGGGGCGACATTATAAAGAATCAGCGTGTACATACAACCTTGATGTTTTGATTTTTTGATTTTTGAATACAGAACGTTCTGAACAGATTTTTGTGTTCCCATTTATAATATATGTATTTTGAGTTCGTCAAATAGGTATTAATGTACTCGCTTCGGCGGTACATATACTAAAATTGGAACGATACAGAGAAGATTAGCATGGCCCCTGCGCAAGGATGACACGCAAAATCGTGAAGCGTTCCACATTTTTATATTAAGAATGGTATGCCACAATAACTGGGGAGCGGATCTCGAAACAAGTTTGCTAATTTATAAAAATTATATCAGACCCATACTGGACTACGGCGCAATATTTTACGACCAAGCTGGAAAAACCCATCTAAATAAAATAAATAAAGTGCAGAACAAATGCATAAGAACATGCTTAGGAGCTCTAAAAAGCACACCCATTGTTAGGATGTTAGCGGAGGTATCAGAAACACCAATTGAAATGAGAAGAAAGCTTCTGGCAAACAGATTTATAATTAAAATGCATAACAAATGTAGCTATCTCAATGATAACTTATTTCAACTGTACATTCTAGACCTAACTGAGGAATATTGGAAAAAAAAGAAAACACCTCTTATTGTGGATGAATTTGCCAAATTTTTTGAAAGAAAACCATTTATACATTCGGTACAGGTAAATCCAGTGTTTCAAGTTAAATGGCACATCCTAGATAAAATTAAGGTAGAGCATATGATTGAATACTCCCAGTACCCTAGCCAGTTTAGAGACCAAATGTTAAAAGAAGACCTGAACAGAATACAAGCGGAATCGTATTTATTATACACAGATGGGTCCAAAAATCCAGGATCAGTTGGTTGTGCATATTATGATCCACAGAGAAAAGCGGGGAAACAAATTAAATTAAGGACAGAAATGTCTATATTTTCAGCAGAATGTGTTGCTATACTGGAAGCAATGAAGTACGCCGAATATTGTAACATAGAAAAAGTAATTATTCTTAGCGATAGTAAAGGCGCTCTACAGGCTATAGAAAATTTCAGTATCACCACAAAGCAACCAAATTATTTAATAGTAGAGATCGTAAAACTGTATGTACAAGCAAAACAAGCAAATAGAAAAATCTGCTTTATATGGGTCAGAGGTCACAGTGGATTAAGTGGTAATGAATCAGCAGATAATATGGCCAGAACGGCGTCAGATAACATAGAGAACACACAATACATGATACCTCACCGGGATGAGATTCAAAGATATAAAACTCTAATAAGAGAACTTTGGAAGAGGGAGTACCAGAATAGCAACAAGGGTCGTGCTTATAAGAGTATTGTAGAAGAACCTCCAAGAAAACCTTGGTTTTGCGATTGCCCTTATAATAGTAAAAGGTTCACAAAAACTATGTGTAGATTACGCTTCAATCATGCATTGTTCCCGAGTCATCTATATAAAATAGGTATGAAAGAAAACTCTTTATGTGATTGTGGCGAATTCGGGGACTTGGAACATGTTCTGTTAGAATGCACACTTAAGCAAAGCAAAATCAGTCAATTTGTAAATAAATTATATAGGAATAGTAGTGTTCCAAAGCCTTTCAATTTGTCGCAACTCCTTAGCACTGGAGACTTTGACATTTATTTAGATGTATTTAAACACGTGAAAGATATATGTAAAAACATTTGATGTAAATCTCGTATACAACGTAGATTAAGTTGACCTATTGTTTCCCAACCTATATGTATTACCTGACTTTTACCTAAGGCCCACCTGTGTACGTTTTTAAGTTGCTCTGATCGGCCGCAGAGCATGAAGCTATGTGTCCATTGTATATCCCATACATTGTTGAAAAAAAAATAAAAAAAATAGAAGAAAGTTAAAATATTGAACAAAATAAATAAATAAATAAATAAAATAAAGAATGTGTAGCAGAAAAATAGTGCCAACTGATAACAGAATGATATATACATGTGGGTGTATATATAGGTATATATAGATGAGTGTATGTAATTACTCTTAGGATTAAGGAATGAGAGAGGAGTGAAAGTGGATTGAAAGGGATAAAAAGAGGAGTGAGAGGGTGCAAGAGATTATCTATAATAACTTGTAAGTAACAAAATGGTTGGCAAAAGTGATATGACACTGAATTTACGCTAATTTGGACCTACACTCACAGTGATGGAAAACTGGGCGAATGGACACTGATTCCGCAGCCAAAATAATAGTGCAATAAAAAAAATAAAAAATAGGTATTAATAATAATACAATTTGTTGTCCCCTGCAACAGGCACTCAATAATACACTTGAAACGGACTATAAGCAGGTGGTGGAACACCAGTGTACATAATACTATAATACCATTTTGTACCTTGCAGGACCCAAAATTTATTCGACACGTAACCGGTTAGTGGGTCGGTTTCTTCGACTATATTAGCCGCCCGGGTCCCTCACGCTTGAATTTTCGATTATCGTTAATAGTAACAAATCACATGAAGCCTCTGCTACAACAATAACACATATCACATTGATATATGTATAAACTAATGAGTTACGGCTATAACCAGCGCCTCTTAATAGCTTATTAAGATAAAGATTTTTTATATTGATTACCAGAAGAGGTCCAGAATATATTACTGAATATATATCAGAACGTATACTCCTGACATAAATATAATGGAATCGAAAAGAATACCAGGACGTGTGGTTTAATCATCTTTTAAATAATTTCTGAAAATAAATTATAAACCACTGTCTAGCTGAACAAAAAAATCGGAACTCTTAAACAAAATGTGAATTATAGGTAATTTTAGAGTCTGCGGAAATACCAGAAGAGCCTGCATAGATGCAGTGTGCAAAAGTCTTTCTAATATTGCAATCTCGCGTATTATTATTAGAGACATAAAGTTGGTCAGCCAGGAATGCTTTGGAGAATTTTGTTCTTATAAAGGATGTTCAAATTTGATATTGCGATTTAAATTGACCGCCATTCACGTGGTAAACCGATCTAAAAAAGTCTGGACGCAGCAAGTGGGTTATCGTAAGGATTTTCTTTTAATATTTTTAATAGCAAATGTCTTTCTTTGATGAAAGCAGGCATCAAACTTGGTTGCCTATATAGTAGAAACAATGTACCATATTTCATCGAAATAACTTTATTGTTTGAAAATATATAAACATTTTTCAAAAGTCTGGATGCAGCAAGTGTGTTATGGAAATGAATTTCGATAAAAATACTTTTAATAGCAAATGCAAGCAGGCGTCAATTGATTACCGGTATAGCCTATGTAGTAGAAACAAAATAGTATATTTTATCAAAATTACTAATGGTTTGAAAATATACAAAATTTTCTGAAAATATACTTACGTTAATAGCAAATTGAGTTATTGAAATTTAAAGGATTTAATGAAAATTCGGTAAATTTCTAGCTCCATAACGCTTTTCAAAAAATTGTTTTCAGAAACATTACTAGGACCCCACCTGGATGCACAAACCACAAGAAACATTACTTGCTCACACCCCCCAAGGAAGTTACGGGACTAGGAGTGAATAGGGGTGCTGGGCGGGATAGGTAGTAAAAAGGAAATATGAGCAGAAAATGCGAAGAAAACTGCTTGAACGCTGTCTATTTGAAGCCATATCTCAATTAAACCCTGCCTACCCAGAACAGCATCCCCTATTTGCCCCAGGTCATGTAACTTCCTTGGGGGTATGAACAAGAAGGTTTTCTTGTAGTGTATGTAACGAGGGTGGTTGTATGCACACGAGGGGGAAGGAAAATGCCTACGACGAAGCAGACCCCCCCCCCCGGCTCGACTTGTGGCAGGGGTTGGGGGTGGCTGCTTCGTCGTGGGGATTTTCCTTCCCCCTCGCGTGCACCCTTGCTGCATAAACCACAAGAAAAATGTCTTGTTCCTACCCGCCAAGGAAGTTACGGCACCTGGGGGGATAGGGGTGCTGTGCGGGGTAGGCAGGGTTTAAGGGGGATATGGCTTCAAGATGTGAAAAAGACAGCTTTCAAGCCCGTTTTATTCGAATGTTCTGTTCATATTTCCTTTTTACTACCTACCCCGCCCAGCACCCCTACTCATTCCTGGTCCCGAAACTTATTTGGGGGGTGTGAACAAGAAATTTTTCTTAGTGTTTATGGATCCAGGGGGGCCCTAGGCAGGTTTCTGTAAACAGTTTTTTGAAAAGCGTTCGGAAGATAAAATGCAAATTTACCGAAAATTCGCTACCAAAACGCACTTAGTGCGTCCAGATTTTTTTCTTTTAAACGCATCATATTTCGATAAAAAAATGCAAAAATGCAGTAACGAATTTGTTCTACGAAAATTAGCTAAAAATTATAGACCGTTAAACCATAAACTTCACTAAACCTACAGCGAAAGCATCACCTTAACTAAACTGACAGCCAAAGCATCTGAGACAGGGTCTATTTGAAATTAATTTTCTGTAAACATTTTAGTAAAATGAAGGGCAATGGCGGTTGAATCTGAAACTTAAGGGTTTGCAGAACACTCTTCTTGCAACATTTTCTTTTCAAAATCCGTATTTGTTTCACGTTCTTGACCTAAACATTGCCAATTTTGACCTTTAAAATTGCGAGTTTAACGTTTCGAGGAAAACTCCAAAGTTTGTTTCTTTAACTCCCCCATAACTTCTTTGTCTTTAAAGTTAGAGACCTTTCGGAGATATGAATTTTTTTAGATGGAAAACACAAAATTTTTGGGAAAACCTGGTCCGATTTTCCTGGCTAACGAACTTATCCAAGCCACTTGCAAAAGGAAGCTACTTACCAAAGTTGATCAAGATTGGTCCATTATTTTTTGAGTTATCGGTCGGATATATATATATATATATATATATATATATATATATATATATATATATATGTATTGTTGTTTGTCGCGCTTTTTTTGGCTGCGGATAATTATCCATTAGCCCAATATATATATATATATATATATATATATATATATATATATATATATATATATATATATATATATATATATATATATATATATATATAGATCTCCTCATTAGCGAATAAAAAAAAAATCGCTAAAAGATTTAAAGGTGACCGTATTATAGTTGACGTGTAGTAGTAGTGGTGGTGGTAAGTTTTTTAGTCCTACCCTAACTATTTAGAGATAACCCAACAACCCAATTAATCGAAACTTCAAATTTATTAAGGATTTAACCCGCCAGCGCTCAGATAATTTTTTATGTAAACAACTCAGCAAAGGCAAGGCTAATTTTACTAGCTAAGCAAAGACGAAATTAATAAATCACTGAGTCAGTTATAAATATAATCAACTAGATACTTACGGTGATGTTAGTCTTAACCAAAAATCTCGTATTTTTAAGACTTCCAGTAGAAGAACTGGCTCTCGATAAATGTTTGTTAATAACGAAATGTAGATAAGTCTAAGAAGAAAACCTTTTTCTATTTTTGTTGTCACAATACAGTAATTTCACTTATATATATATATATATATATATATATATATATATATATATATATATATATATATATATATATTATACAGGGTTACAACTAATTAATTGCTCACTATTGGCATCTCAGTAACGGTAAGAGATACAGAGTTGGTTAAAATACCAAAAAGTTGCTTAAATTCTAGCTTATCCAATATCTGAAAACAAATTTTGAATATGTGGATTCGTTCCTGAAATATCCTGAAAAAACTGAAAAACTCAATTTTCAAAATTTTACAATAAATCCTCCTAATTTTTTCTTTGTGAGTATAATTTGATATGAGCCTTCAACTGACGGCATCAGAATTGACGTAACTGCTCTAATTTTTGCGCAGCGATAGTCAACTTTTTTTTCTCTTATGACCGCCATATTGGATTTTTAATTTTTCAGATGGCAAAAAAATTCACTTCGAATGGTTTAACTCACTTCATATTTTTTCTTCATGAACATTGAACAAATAAATAAAAAATAATTTTGGTCGCAAATATCAAATAGGCCTGTGTCATTGTTTTGTAATTTGTTGTTACGATTTATTTGAACTGTCAGTTTGAAATCTTCTACTTGATTTATGCATTAAAAACATTTTATTTCAAGACTTGTGTTAAATTTGTTCTAAAATTGTATTTCCAAAATGGTTCGCTTTACTGTGGAAGAGAGAAGAGATATGTATGAAGCATACATCCGAAGTTTTAGAAATTCGATCCGTGCTTCCCATTTATACCAAGAAAAATATCCCGAACTTGTGCAGCCAAGTCGGCATATCTTCGCCAGAATAGCAAGAATGATGGGTGAAACTGGTACTTTGATGAGAAAGCGTGTTCCCTACAATGTGGAACCCAGTGCTAACGAAATCAATGTTCTTGCTCAAGTTAATATAAATTCCAACTTATCCACAACACATATCGCGACAGAATGTGGAATAAGCCAGCAGCTATCGTCAAAGATTCTGAAAAACACAAATACCATCCTTATAAGTACACCATAGTGCAAGCACTTTATGAGCCAGATCAAGAACGGCGGTTGCAGTTTTGCCAATGGTTTACCAAGAAGTTGCAAATACACAATGCTTTCACGGCTAACATATTGTGGTCGGATGAGAGTACATTTACAAATAACAATTTGTTTAATAGACAGTTACTCGAGTACAGAGAATCATCAGCTTTTATACGAGTCGTGACATCAAAATAGGGTGAGTGTAAACGTTTGGTGTGGCCTTTTAGACGATAGAGTTATAGGACCATTTTTCATAAGAAATAGGTTGAATGGCGACCGATACCTTCATCTGTTAACTAATGACTTTATGGAATTTTTTTATAACCTCCCTTTGCAACAAAGAGCCAACATATGGTTTTGGCAAGACGGTGCACCTGCACGCAATTGCCAAGCTGTAAAAGCTTATCTAGATCAGACGTTTAGAGATATATGTATAGGCAATAATCGACCCGCTCGCATGCCGACAATATCCCCAGATCTAACCACAATGGACTATTCCTTTTGGGGATATGTCAAAAATTAAGTTTACCTATTTTGACAACGAAGAAGAGTTAAAGAATATTATAATAGATAACCGTTGTTCCATATCTCCTGTTATGATAAAATCAGCAACACAGGGTACACAGGGTATTCGCGAGAGGGTTCGTCAATGCATAAATAACAATGGAAGAAATTTTGAGCATCTTCATTATCATTACACACATTTATTAGTTAGTAGGAAGTATTTGTTATGTATTGTTAGTTTGTTTATTCACTAGTTGTAAGTTTCGTTAGTATATATGGTTAATATGATTTTATTCTGTTAGTTAAAATCTTCTGTGCTGACATTTTGTCAAATAACGAATGTTGATAATAAAATGACACATACCTACTTGATATTTGCGACCATTATTAGTTTTTTATTTATTTGTACAATGTTTATGAAGATAAATATGAACTGTGTTATATCATTCGAAAGGTGAATTTTTTTTTCCATCTGAAAAAATAAAAATCCAATATGGCGACCATAAGAGAAACAAAAGTTGACTATCGCTGCGCAAAAATTAGAGCAGATACGTTAATTCTGATGCTCTGAGTTGATGGCTCATATCAAATTATGCTCACATAGTAAAAATTAGGAGACCATTTTTGATAATAAGGGTTTATTGTAAAATTTTGAAAATTGAGTTTTTCAGTTTTTTCAGGAACGAATCTACGCATTCAAAATTTGTTTTCAAATAATAAATCAGCTCAAACATACGCAACTCTTTGGTAATTTAACCAACTCTGTATCTCTTACCGTTACTGAGATGCCTATAGTGAGCAATTAATTAGTTGTAACCCTGTATATATATATATATATATATATATATATATATATATATATATATATATATATATATATATATATATATATATACAGATCTCCTAATATGGGAAGAGACCCAAGATAAAAACTTATTTAAAAAACCTGGCCGAGTTGATGCAGTGTGGAAGCTACAATGAAATGTAAAGGACTGCTAGAGAGGGAGAGTTGTGGTCGCGACAAGGCGACATCGCGTTTAGACTGTGATGATAAAAACTTTAAAAATAATATTTGAAGAGTCAATGTAGATAAACTAAATACAGATGTACATTTCCTCTCTGGATTTACAAGTGCTTGTTTTTCTCTCTGTAACCGGTTTCGCCGTTTATGGCATCGTCAGACGATGCCGCAAAAGGACAAAACCTGTTGGAGAGAAGAAAACAAACACCTGTATTGAATATTGAGCGGTTTCACCAAGTAAGGGAATCATTAATTAACGAATTGTAGAGAAACTGTTCCGGTTACATTTCTAGAGCAGCAAATCTTTCAACAAAAGAGAATAAAGAATGATGCATTACGAAATGATCTCGATGGCTATGCTGGAGACCTATAATTTCTAAATTAATATCTCTCCTTTGTAAACATTCAAATTGAAATGTGGGTCATTCAGACAATGCAAAACGTTATGTTTCAATCCTGCGACTGTAATTTAACGCTTTGTATCTTCACCGATTATGACACTCGACATTTTAGATAATTATACGTAATTCCATAGCATTGTAAAGATATAAAAAAAAACTTCTGAACGCAGCAAGTGCCTTATGGTAGTGAATTTTCATAAAAATGATTTTAAGAGCTAACATGTTTTTTTTAAAAAGCAGGCCTCAATCTATATAGTAGAAACAATATGCCATGTTTCATCAAAATAACTTTATTATTTGAAAATGTACAAAAATTTTCAAAAGTAAACTTAAACTGTTCCCGAAAAAACTGGTTTCCTGGTCAACCTTATAGGTTAATAGCAAATTGAGCTATTCAAATTTGAAGCATTTAATGAAAATTCGCTACCATAACGCACTTGCTGCGTCCCGAATTTCTTTTCTTACGAAGATGTATTATATTTCGATGGAAAATGCAAAAATGCAATAAACATAGGGCGTGTTCGATTAAAAAATTCGCTACCATAACGCACTTGCTGCGTCCCGAATTTCTTTTCTTACAAAGATATATTATATTTCGATGGAAAATGCAAAAATGCAATAACATAGGGCGTGTTCGATTAAAAAAAATTTGAATCACCAACGACTTATGGGCCAGCCTGTAATTGTGGAAATATTTTTTAAGATGTAGCTTAAGACACCCTATAATTAATGTATACCTTTTTTTTTTCTCGTAACTTGCATAATAACGGATATATTGAGCTTTAATGATTTTTTACGAAAATTTGAGAAAAATGATATACCATTAAACGATAAACTCTATAGCCAACACAACTGCCAAAGCATCAGAGAAAGGGTGTATTTTAAATTAATATTCTTGGAATATTTTAGTAAAATGAAGGATAATGACGATTGAAACTAAGAGATCAGGCTTTGTAAAGCATTCTTCTTGAGACATTTTCTTTCCATAGATGATATTAGTTTCAGGTTCATTGCCCAAATATTACCAATTTTGACGTTTGAAATCGCGACTTTGACTTTTTGAGGAAAACCCAAATATATTTTTCTTTAAACGCCTGTAACTTTTTTGTCCTGTAACCTACAGAGCTAAATTTTGGTAGGTAGCTTACATATGATGACGTTAACCCGCGTACCAAATTTCGTTGCCCTTACTTTGTTAATTCCGGAGATATACATTTTTTTCGAATGAAAACTCAAAATTTTCCCGGAAAACCTCGTCCGATTTTCCTGACTAACGAACTTATCCAAGCCATTTACAAAAGGAAGGTAGCCAAATTTTATCAAAATCGGCCCATTATTTTTTGAGTTATCGGTGTGATATATATATATATATATATATATATATATATATATATATATATATATATATATATATATATATATATATATATATATATATATATAAACATATAAAAATTGAAACTGACCCGGGATATGGGTTCTAGGGGTCCAAGTTCGCGCTCATTTGCAAAATTTTTTTTAAAATTCAAGAGTCGGGATCTCCCCATTAGTGAATTTTTTTACGAAAATTCACTAAAACGAAAGATTGTTTTGTGGATGTTATTATAACAAGCTCCAATTTTAGCAGTAAGGAGGGTATTGCAGACAAAACATTGCAGCCAACAAACTATGCTTATAGTTTTTCCTAATTTTAAATTTTTGAGAAGCGATATCTGCCCCACCAAAATGTCCAAATTCATTGTTGACTCCTATAAATTCAAACAATTTGGCGAAAATATGAGTTGTTTCGAAATGATTTCAGTTAGAAAGACATTAAGGAATGGTACAGATTTCTCGTAATTAAAGGTGAAGTTGAAGTGTTAAAAGGTGATAAGTGGACGAGGAAACATAATTTAAATTTTGTATGTCAAAATCTGAAGTTTACTTATTTGGTGTAGGATTGTCAAAAGATTTCGAATGCAATATTTTAAATTGTGTTTATTTATTTATTTTATTTCTTACATTTTATAATTATACATATAGCTATCGAGCTGTGAAAAAAAAATAACGGTAGTGTTGATAGTGGGTGATAATAAAGTGTGCGATAAAATATACCACAACACAATTCAAGTAAATAACTGAATATATTATATTCAATTTATAGGTTAATTAAAAATAATTTCGAAAATCGTAAAACCGGTGTAACAATAGCACGGAAAAAATGCCTGCTGGCAGAGAAGATAATTTAATTACTTTCATGGCACTACAACTCCGAAAACTGGAATGAAATGCGGGATTACTTTTCCTCATTTCCATGGGCGTCTGCCTGCTTCTCTCATCCAGACCCTCTGATATCTCACAAAACGTCACCGAAATCATCCAAGCTGGCATGGAATAATTTATTCCACGTACACAGAAAACCTCTTCAGCCACTCAAAAGCCCTGGTTCTCTAAATCCTGTGACAAGACCAGACTTGAAAAGGTCAAAGCTCACAAAACGCTTCTACACAATCCCAGTCAAGAAAACCGTCAAGCATTTAACGGCGCAAGAAACCGCTATGTACGCATTCTTTCTGAGGCAAAAAACTCGTTTAATCACCACATCAAAAATAAAGTCCTATCAACCTTCAACGGCAGCAAACCCTTCTGGACTCTTGCTAAATATATTGGGAATAATTTCTGCAAGAGCACGTTCCCACCTCTTGTTTCAGGGGATGAAATTGTTTCTATCGCCCTGGGCAAGGCTCAAATTTTTGCCTCGTTGTTCGCCGGCAATTCTACACCCAACCCACCTCCTAATGTTCAACCACCAACAATCCCCAATGGCGCGCATCAAATGACGGATATCATTTTCAAAACTAAAAACGTACGAAATATGCTCTCTCCTCTTAATACCAGGAAAGCCTTTGGCCTTGACGAGATCTCAGCAATTGTTCTCAAAAAATGCGCACCAGAACTTACTCCTGTCCTGATTCGTCTGTTTCAGACATCTTACAATAGAAGCATATTGCCTAGTAACTGAAAAACTGCTCGAGTACAACCCGTCCCCAAGAAAGGATCCAAAGCGCTTCCTAGCAACTACATGACTATTTCTCTCCTTTCAGTCGTCTCTAAAGTAATGGAAAAGTATATAAACACCGAATTACTAAAATTTCTTGAAAAACGCAGTCTAATCCACGACAGGCAGTATGGATTCCGTCAGCGCAGATCAAGTGCCGACCTCCTTTCCCTTGTCACCCATTCTTGGAATAAGTCTATGGAACTACATGATGAATCCAGATTATCGCTCAAGACATATCCAAAGCATTCGACCAGGTCTGCCACACAGCGCTGCTTAATAAACTTACGGCCTATGGCCTACCACAAAAACTCTGTACCTGGACAGCAAATTTCCTCTCCAACCGGAGCATGTCTGTTGTCGTGGATGGCCATTCCTCTAAACTGTATCCAATTAATGCAGGAGTCCCTCAAGGTTCAGCTTTAGCCTCTACTTTGTTTCTTCTCCACATCAATGACCTCCTCTCTAGCACATCCAACCCAGTTCGCAGTTACGCGGATGACAGCACCCTCCACTCAAATATACAATATTCTAAGCCTGTCTCTTTAGCCCAATTAGATGAGGATCGCAGACTCATGGTTCTGTCTCTGTGGATCTCCAAAAAATGTTAGACTGGGGAAGTAGAAAACTTGTACAATTCAACTCCACCAAATCTCAGTCTTGCTTTCTATCTCATAAGAGATACACCAGCTCTAGATCCAACACAATGAACAACCAAGTTATTCAAAGTAATGAGTCCTCCTCACTTGTTGGCATTTCTGTGGATCTTAATCTCAATTGGCACCAACATTTCACATCAATTGCAGAAGCGGCTGCTAAGAAATTAGGTTTCCTCTTCCGGTGGCGCAAATACTTTTCATCAGCTAATCTATATACCTTATATACTTCACAAATAAAGCTAAACTTTGAATACTGCTCCCACATCTTAGGTAATCTCAGCTAATCTTTATACCTTATATACTTCACAAATAAGGCTAAACTTTGAATACTGCTCCCACATCTTAGGTGCCGCTGCCGCTTCTACACTCGCTATCCTGGACTCCATTCAGAAGATAGCTACACGTCTCATCAGTGACCCTATCCTCACCCAAAAGCTGTCATCCCTTGCCCACCGACGTGCCGTTGGTGACCTCTCTCTCTTTTATAGATATCTGCACGGGCACTGCTCAGAGGAGCTTTCTTCCATAGTTCCTCCACCTGCTGCCCCCAACAGATCTACCAGAGGAACAGAGCGAATGCACCCTTTTACTGTCCAGGTCAGCAGACATAGAACATCTTGTTATGCCCGCTCTTTTGTCCCGAGGACTTCCAAGTTGTGGAATTCCTTGCCGGCTCATGTTTTTCCTTCTCCTCAAAACCTCCAAACCTTCAAGTGC
The DNA here is from genome assembly GCA_964006375.1 of Tillus elongatus. Lineage (NCBI taxonomy): Eukaryota > Metazoa > Arthropoda > Insecta > Coleoptera > Cleridae > Tillus > Tillus elongatus. The sequence continues at coordinate 31,257,206 of OZ023268.1, read as the reverse complement.
AGAATTAACAAGTTGCCTCTTTCCTCCTTGTCGACACCCACGGTACGATAGTATTTAGGCTGTGAGCCCTCGTGGTGTGTTGTTGAAATAAAAATATATAAAAAAAATCCTGGAAGTGCTAGGTCATATTTGTGTGCGTGCGCGCGCGCGCTTGTGCGTGCGTGTATTGGTGCGCGCGCACGCGCGGCTGTGTGAGTGGGTAACATTTCCTTGGCGGTGTAATTTGTCCACTAACAAAATTCTCTATTGTATGTACATATATGGTGTTCGTAGCTGAAAATAAATTTATTATTAATGTTATTAGTATTATTATTTTATTATGCAACGTCTATTGTGTTTTTTTACCATACTCTAAGGTAGGTTGGCATAATATAAGTTTTTGACTTTGCTGTTGCTGTATGCTAATACATAGGACGATATAAAGCTGTTGTATACCGTTTGAAGCAAGATTTTTATGAAAATAAAATGTTTTACGTAAAAACAATATTTTATTTCTCTTATTATATCAACCAAATTAGTAGATTTTGCTTGGATTCGCGATTCTGGTCATCGGATCAAATATTTAGGCAATTATTCAGCCAACCCCCAACTATTTGGCAAATTAGTTAAAAATACAATTGAATTTTGGTATGTCCTTGTAACGACCTTTGGAGAACGTTTCTTGCTTAAAATAAAACTGGTTATACATTGTGTGTTACATAGTTTAAAATTCTGAAAGAGTAATGTATTCTTTTATTTTTTTTAAGTCTTGTTGTCGAGGTCGTGATGCCCGTGCGAGCGTTAAAATCTTCCTCAATCTCAACTCCATCGGACATTCATTGTATGCTGCCCAATAAAAAAACCACGACGAAATTATGTCTGGAGCCGATCCGTGTCAAAAATATAATTAATGTAACACCTCTGTGTGGCGCTTAGAGGTATCTTGAGTCCATCGCGAGAATGTATAATCCGTTCCCCACTGAGTTAAGAGAAGAGGGGCCTCTACGGAATTGTTTGGACGTAGCAAATACGTTAAATAAAATTGTAACACTTTGGCCATTTAATCATTTAAAAGGTGTCAGCTCTGAAAAACTATCTTGATTATTTCGTAATTAAAAAAAAAACTCATTTATTGTATTTATTTTTACCAATTTCTATTGGTTTTCACCTTGGCTCTCTACTTTTAGTTAACTTTTGTAGAAATAATGCAAGTTTTTTATATAACAACAGTATTTTTTACTGTTTTTCCATAGACCTGCTTATTACTTGAATGATAATGAATAAAAATTGATACCTGACATAACAATTATATTGAATAAATTGCATTATTTACCTTAAAATTCGAAACCGAACATTTCAGTTTTTATTTAGAACGAGTTTTTTTTATAATGAGATTTTCCCTCACTTTTTTAAAGTAAGGAACACTTTATTTTGTGATTTTTAGTGAATTTTCTTTAAAAAATTCACTAATGAGGAGATACCGACTTTTGAATTTTGAAAAAATTTCTTCAAATAACCGCAAACTAGGCCCCCTAGAACCCATATCCAGGGTCAGTTTCAATTTATATATATATATATATATATATATATATATATATATATATATATATATATATATATATATATATATATATATATATATATATATATATATATATATATATATATATGTGGATCACACGGATAACTCAAACAATAATAATCCGATTTTTATAAAATTGCGCACATACCTTGATTTTGCAAATGGCTTGGATAAGTTCGTTAGTCCGGAAAATCGGCCCAGGTTTTCCCGGCAAATGTTGTTTTCTTTCGAAAAAAAATTATATCTCCAGAAATAACAAAGTGAGGGCAACCAAATTTAGTAAGCTGGTTTCTGTCATAAAGTGTATCTTGTGTACCAAAATTCCGATCTCTATCTCAAAAGATAAAAAAGTTAGAGGTAAATTAATATTTTTAATTAATTAAATCTGATTCAAGAAAGTTAAAACGTCAAAATTGATTGAGTACGAATGAGATTAAAAAATACTACAAGACATGACTAATAAGCTCCTAGATATGTGTCTAAGTCGTTATATTCCTTGATTTCGTTATAATATGAGCAAAAAATCTATTGTAAATCGAAATGGTTTTGTGTAAATTTTAAAACATTGAATCAATGTATTACGGGATATAGCTGCTAGTAGACACATGTAGAGCATAGCTCAGTGGCCTAAGTCCCTGTACATGGGATAATCAAATTCAATTGACTCCTGCATGATGAGTTTGAATCCTAGTTAGTGATTTACTTTTTTCAGTTTTTTTAGTCTCATTTCACTTTACCGTTATCTAATCAGATTGTTGTTATTCGGATGAATTTTTTAGCGAGCTTTTGTATAAAAAATAATTAGACAAGGAGGAGATGAAGGTTTTAAGACTTAAGTCCATATTTAATACAGTCGTAGACTTTCCCCGTGGCTTCACAAGTGCTTGTTTTGGTGAATTTTCTTTAAGGCAGGTTCAACGACACCTAAATTAACATATTTTCGTTTGGCGGAAATATCTGTATTCTTTTATTATCTCTTGGGCGTGATTTTGCCGGTATTTGTGAATCTTCATTAAGTAAAATTCACTAATAGAGAGGTATCGATGGTTGGACTTTTGGAAATTTTCTTCAAATTAGAGCGAATTAGGGCCCCTCGAACCCAAATCCAAGCTCAGTTAAAATGTTTATATATATATATATATATATATATATATATATATATATATATATATATATATGTATATATATATATATATATATATATATATATATATATATATATATATATATATATATATACATGTATGTATCCAACCAATAACTCAAAAAATACTTGACCAATCAAATCCAAATTTGGAAATCCCCTTCGTCTTGTTAATAGCTTGGATGAGTTCGTTACACAGTTTTGACACTCAATTAATTTTGAAACTCATTTATCAACCACTTTGTTAAATTGTATGTCGGGGATTCTTCAGCCGAAACAATAGGTCTCATTGATTTTCTCGGTTTATGAATTTTTGGGAGACCGTACTTTTGGAAACTTTAGGATTTGCAACTTGCAACTTTCTTCCTAAGTGTCTTGAAATGAGGTTGTGACAACTCTTTAGACTATTTTTAACGTCCGATTTAAGGTCAAAATTTTGGGAATTTATGAGATAAGTTGCAAAGATTGTCACCTTAAATATGTCGGACAAACAAGAATATCAATTGGAATTAGATTCCAAGAGCATTTAGCACAATTAAGATACGGTACTATAGATAGATCTTCGTCGCCCGACATATTTGGGATAATAATCACCACGTTAATGAGGAGGATCTAAAATTAATAAAAATGTTAGACAACCAGGACAGCTAAACGCCTTCGAGAGTATATATATATATATATATATATATATATATATATATATATATATATATATATATATATATATATATATATAGTGTGTCCACGGATTGAGTGTGGGTAAGGTATAAGTGACAAAAAAATTTCGAATTAGATTATGATATTCTGGGAATCGCTCCTGCTTTGTCTTAAACTGAGATGTTGAGAAAATGAATAAAATCAATTCATATACAGGGTGGTTTATAACTGTAATGAAATGTATTAAGAGTAAACTACCTTCGTTTATGAAGATACCGCAAAAAGTTATGAACAAAAATTGTTTAGAATTCAAATTTATGACGCTCTCAATTTTCAAACAGATCAGCCTACTATGATTTTTTTTTAGCTTCGGCTTTATTTAAATGACGTTCGACGGCTTCTGTGATTAGGTGTACTTTAAGAAATACTTGAAACTGTATTAAAAAAAGTCTTTACCATAATTAAAATTGGGGTAGGTTTGCTTTCATCTTAACCAATAAAAAAAAGTAAAGTAAACGCACAATTGGACATTCGAAGCAATAATTGGCGAGTTGCATGGCTACTTGAGCTCTGCCTTGTTCGTTTCCCGGGATACTACTTATTTGGAAAATCGAAACGTCAATTTTATTTGTCACGAACGGCAAGCTTCTGTATTTAAAATGTTAACAACAGAACAAAAAGTGTTTATTGTGGAGTGCTATGGTTCTTATCAGGGAGTGATAAGAAAATTCCTTGAACGCTGGCCAAATTATTCGATTTCCGCTACTGGTGTAAAAAAAAGTTGTTACAAAATTTATGCGTACTAGGAGTGTTTTAAATATTAAGAATACAAAATCCGACCTAAATGAAGAAGACAATGCTGCAACTGCATTAGCTATGGATTCTGTTAGGCGTTTTCCGAAATTATCATTAAGAAGAATGGCATTAGAAATTGGCAATATTAGCAAATCGCATTTGCAACAAATTTATCGTACCAACAAGATGAAACCTTTCAAAGCAAAACTTATACAGACTTTGGAAGAAAATGACGAGTCAAAACGATTAGATTTTTGTTTATGGTACGGCGAGCAATATCTACAAAATCACAATTTCGGCAGAAGTATCATTTTTTCGGACGAATCCACTTTCACCACTAATGGGTGGTAAATTCCCAAAATGCACGGCATTGGTCTATGGAGAATCCAAATTATAGAGTTAATTGCAGAAGACAATGCCATAAAAAAGTAAATGTGTGGTGTGCTGTTTCTTACACTGGCATAATTGGGCCATATTTTTTTGAGCGGAATATGAACCAGTACAGTTATCTGGAAATGCTGGAAAATATTCTTCAAGACCATTTGCATAACATGTCACTAGAAGATAGACAAACAGCATACTTTCAGCATGACGACCACCCAGCACATGCAACAGGAATCGTTCGAGAATGGTTAGATCGCGAATTTCCTGGGCGGTGGATTGGTCGATATGAGCCAATACCTTGGCCTCTCAGATGACCCGATCTTACCTTAATGGACTTTTATTTATGGGGCTATCTCCAACAAAGTCTACGCGGCTCCATTAAACAACGACCTTGATTTGTTGAAACTGAGGTTAAGAGAGGCAATTGACGGTATTCCAATTCAACATATTCAAAATGCCTACAAAGCATTTACTAAACGGGCTGAGTTATGTGTGTCGGTTGGTGGCAGCACATTTCAATAATTTCTTTATTTTTCGTTGTTCGTTTTGATGTTTGTTAGCAATAAGCGTTTTGTGGTTTACTAATAAATGATTATTTAACATTGCATGGTTACTTACTTTGCGCAACTGCGTTCAGAAAACCACAGGTAAAAAACTCCATGTTGATGGGGAAAAAATGTTAATAATTTACTTGAAAATTCAAACTAGGCTGATCTGGCTGAAAATTGAGAACCTGTCATAAATTTTAATTCTAAACAAGTTATGTTAATAACTTTTTGCGGTATCTTTATAAACGAAGGTAGTTTACTCTTAACACATTTAATTAAATAAGTTCTAAACCACCCTGTATATTAATTTATTTTGTTCATTTCCTCAACATCTTAGTTTAAGACAAATCAGGAGCGATTCCCAGAATATCAGAATCTAATTCAAAAATTTTTTGTCACTTATACCTTACCCACACTCAATCCGTGGACATACTATATATATATATATATATATATATATATATATATATATATATATATATATATATATATATATATATATATATATATATATATTGCTACATATAGTAATAATAAGAAATGTATGAACCTCGCTTCGCCGCCTATGAGCATAGACTGCTTTATAAAATAAATACAGGCAAAAGCACGTCGGAGAGATAATAAAAGAATACAGATATTTCCGTCAAACGAAAATATGTTAATTTAGGTGTCACCTGCAGAATTGCAGAAGAATATAAATAGTTGCAGATATAATATATTTAGAATTATTTATCCTCTGATGACGCTAACTTGGTTAGTGAAACGATCGTCAGGTCTTTTGAAATGTGTTGTGGTGATTTGGGTTTTCCAAGTGTGATTATCAGTGCTCGGTTACAATCTTCACATATTAGAATTTTTTCGATATATTTTATGGTAAGGAAGCTATTTATGGGTGCTATTGGCCCATTTGACTATAGTGTATTAACAATAACGTGTTGCATAGCCTCAAACATTATCCATCGTAAATTGGTGTGTGTTGTTCGTCCAACAAAAGCCGCCCACATCTAATTACTTTACTTCTGTCTCTAACAAAATAGATTCCGTATATTTTTAGCAACCGGGACGACTAACCTCAAACGCACTCGCATGTGTTCTCTTAGATTTATGTAAACCATATATTTATAGGTGGGCGGACAGATAACATTTAGATTGAATTTCAAATATGCGTGTTCCTCTCGATAGTTTCTATATTCAATTAGCGTATAATACATATACTGCGAAACATCGTATGTGTGTATTTTTGTTTCCATCACTCTATTTTCGCGACTATGGCCAATCACGTACGTCGGGGTACATATTAATCCCACCAAACTCAAGATTTTGATACAGCCGTCTTTAAGAAACAGAGTAAGAAGTAAGGATCCCATCATTGTACACGGGCGCGACTGCTGAACGCTCTTTACGAAGGAGGGAACGTGCAGCCACTTAACTTGCACTTCCTCAAAGTAGTTATTTCTAAGTAGGGTAGAGCCTCGGTGGTCCAGTGGTGAAAACGTGTGTCTCTGGACCCAAGCGTACTAGGTTGTAAAGCCATTGAACCCGTGTCCATTCTATGTTGGGCACGTTAAAGATCCCTATCCTCCTTACAGAAAGGCAGGGGTTCGGCAAACTTTCCAGTGAGGTGAAACTGCTCCCTGGCGTCTGTGATTGGCCATATTCGCGGAAATAGACTGACGTTAAGGAACAAAATAGAAAGTTTGATTCACTCGAACTGGATATCGAAGTTTAATAATTTTGACGTACTATTACAGCAACTCCACCAATAATCTAACATACTGTATATTTGGGATAATAATCACCACGTTAATGAGGAGAATCTAAAATTAATAAAAAATGTTAGACAATCAGGACAGCTAAACGCCTTTGAAAGTATATATATATATATATATATATATATATATATATATATATATATATATATATATACAGTGTGCAAAAGCCAAATGGAATAAATTTTTTCTTCCGTTACTGTACATTATTATAAAAAATCCCTAAACACGTCAAATTTAGCAGGTGGTAGTGGAATTTTCCCTTACGTGATAGTAGAGGATTTTTTCACGCCCGAGGAGGTACCACCCATGCATCAAGGGGCCGGTGAAGTCCCAACGGACGTTTCCGGTTCTGGCGTATGAGTCGGTTTCCATTATAAACAAAAATGATGATGGCTCCTGGAAGTAAAATACCCCTCCATTCGGATCTCCGGGAGAGGGGGGTACAGGGGGCACCAACATCAAGATTTAACATATCCTTCTCCAATATATGTGGCCTAAATTCTAACCTAAACTCCGTCCACCATTTCCTCCAGGCTAATAGGCCCCAACTCCTCTTTCTCACCATAACCCAAATAAGTGCAAAAACAGCCACTAGTCACCTTAATTTCCCGGGGTATGAGCTCCTTACTTCTTTTAGATTGCATGGAGGCGTGTGCGCATACGTCCTTCCCAATTTAGAAGCTGGAAGAAAAGACATTCTATGGATTAAACTCTCTCTCAGGGCTGCAACTAAATTCATCTGTTGCATTTACCGGTCACCTTCTCACAACAACTTTGTCCAGCTCTTTGACTACCTTTCTGAAAAAATCGACCATCTGATTTCAGAATATCCTTCCTCCGAGGTCACTATTCTTGGTGACTTCAACGTCTATAATAAGGAATGGCTAGGATCTTCTAAAACCGATCCACAAGGGAGAGCAGCGGATGCCTTTGCAATCAGCAATTCTTTAGCCAATATGGTTCAGCAACCTACTTACTTTCCTCGCATCCCAACACACAGCTCAAATCCCTTGCATCTCCTTCTTACTACAAAACCTGAATGCTACAAGATATCAGTCACTGCCCCCTTGGTCGTTCAGACCACGGCATGGTCACTGCTACCTGCACAATGCAACCCGAGGTCACACAGTCATCACACCCACGTATCGTTTGGCACTACAACTCCGCAAACTGGGACGAATTGCGGGATTACTTTTCCTCATTTCCATGGGCTTCTGTCTGCTTCTCACATCCTGACCCCTCTGATATCTCACAAAACGTCACCGAAATCATCCTAGCTGGCATGAAATTATTTATTCCACGTACACAGAAAACCTTTTCAGCCACTCAAAAGTCCTGGTTCTCTAAATCCTGCGACAAGGCCAGACTTGAAAAGGTCTCACAAAACGCTCCTACACAATCCCAGTCAAGAAAACCGTCAAGCATTTAACGACGCAAGAAACCGCTATGTCCGCATTCTTTCTGAGGCAAAAAACTCGTTTAATAACCACATCAAAAACAAAGTCCTCTTAAGCTCCAACGGCAGCAAACCCTTGTGGACTCTTGCTAACTCTATTGGGAATAATTTCTGCAAGAGCACGTTCCCACTTCTTGTCTCAGGGGACGAAATTGTTTCTACCGCCCTGGGCAAGGCTGAACTTTTTGCCTCGTTATTCGCCGCCAATTCTACTCTCAACCCACCTTCAAATGTTCAACCACCAACAGTCCCCAAAGTCGCGCACAAAATGACGGATATCATTTTCATAACTAAAAAGGTACGAAAGATGCTCTCTTCTCTTAATACCAAGAAAGCCACTGGCCTTGACGATATCCCAGCAATTGTTCTCAGAAAATGCGCACCAGAACTTGCTCCTGTCCTGACTCGTCTGTTTCAGACATCTTACAATAGAGGCATATTCCCTAGCAACTGGAAAACTGCTCGAGTACAACCCGTCCCCAAGAAAGGATCCAAAGCGCTTCCTAGCAACTACAGGCCTATTTCTCTCCTTTCAGTCGTCTCTAAAGTGATGGAAAAGTATATAAACACCGAATTACTAAAATTTCTTGAAAAACACAGTCTAATTCACGATAGGCAGTATGGATTCCGTCAGCGCAGATCAACTGCCGACCTCCTTTCCTCTGTCACCCATTCTTGGTACAAGTCTATGGAACTACACGGTGAATCCCAGATTGTCGCTCTAGATATGTCCAAAGCATTCGACCAGGTCTGGCACGCAGCGTTGCTTAATAAACTCCCGGCCTATGGTCTACCACCAAAACTCTGTACCTGGACAGCTAATTTCCTCTCCAACCTGAGCATTTCTGTTGTCGTGGATGGCCATTCCTCTAAACTATATCCAATTAATGCAGGAGTTCCTCAAGGTTCAGCTTTAGCCCCTACTTTGTTTCTTCTCCACATCAATGACCTCATCTCTAGCACATCCAACCCTGTTCACAGTTACGCGGACGACAGCACCATCCACTCAAATATACAATATCCTAAGCCTGTCTCCTTAGCCCAACTAGATGAGGATCGCAGACTCATTGATGATTCTGTCTCTGTGGGTCTCCAAAGAATATTAGACTGGGGAAGTAGAAATCTTGTACAATTCAACCCCACCAAAACTCAGTCTTGCTGTCTCACTCATAAGAGATACACCAGCCCTAGATGTGGATCGAGGTCTCAATGGGCACCAACATGTCACTTCAATTGCAGAATCGGCTGCTAAGAAATTAGGCTTCCTCTTCCGGGCTCGCAAATACTTTTCACCAGCTAATCTATATACCTTATATAATTCACAAATAAGGCCAAACCTCGAATACTGCTCCCACATCTGGGGTGCCGCTGCCCCTTCTACACTCGCTATCCTGGACTCCATTCAGAAGAGAGCTATACGTCTCATCGGTGACCCTACACTCACCCAAAGGCTGCCATCACTTGCCCACCGACGTGCCGTTGGTGACCTCTCTCTCTCTTTTATAGATATCTGCACGGGCACTGCTCAGAGGAGCTTTCTTCCATAGTTCCCCCACCTGCTGCCCCCAACAGATCTACCAGGGAAACAGAGCGAATGCACCCTTTTACTGAGTTTGCGAGGCAATGTTAGTTTGTTTAAAACGCCTAAGCAAATTGTTTTGTAATTATAAGTTGTCATTTAAATTGTTAGAATTATAATTTTTGTTTGAATTTCGTTAATTTCAATTCTGAAAAATGGTTAGATTAACGGAAATTCATAAAATAACAGTTATACAAATGATTGGTTACGGAGATAAAACCCGAACACAACATGAAGTAACTCGCCTATTTCATGGGGAAATTCCTGATTTACCGCCTATATCCCAAGGAACAATTAGTAAAATAGAGATGCAGTTTCACGAGTTTGGTCATGTAAGGCAGATAAAAAAAAGCAGCCAATGTGAGGATGAAATCAAATTGGATGTGATGCTTGAATTTGTGGAAAACACACATACACATATTAAAAGAAAAGAAAATGCATCCCTATAAAATGATACCTACTCAGGAGCTCATGGAAGACGATTATAATAGGAGAACTTATTTTTGTGAGCGAATGATGGACATGTTGGATAACAATATTATCCAATTATAAGACGTTATGTTTTCTGATGAGTGCACTTTTGCACTTAACGGTTATGCTAATCGGCAAAATTGTCGCTACTGGACAACGACAAATCCTCACTGGATGAGAGAAGAACACACGCAATACCCTCAGAAGGTTAATGTTTGGGCAGGCATTGTTGGAAACCATATCATTGGTCCCTTTTTCATTGAGGGTAATTTAAATGGCGATAATTATTTGGCACTACTTCAAAATGATGTCATTCCAACTTTGGCACATTTAGATCCTGATCCAGGAAACCGTCAAGTTCCAGTGAATACGATATGGTTTCAGCAGGATGGAGCACCACCACATTGCCAACTCAATGTCCGGCAGTACCTCGATGCAATATTTCCCAATCGGTGGATAGGGAGGCGAGGATCGATAGAATGGCCAGCGCGATCACCTGATCTTACCTTATTAGATTTCTTTTTATGGGGATATGTGAAGAGCATTGTGTACAAAACTAAACCTTTTGATTTAAATGACTTAAAAGAACGAATAACGCTTGCGATTAGGTCGATCACGCCTGATAGGTTAAATAATGTTAGAAGAGAGTTTTATTTAAGATTAGGGTGTTGCCAAGAAGTTCGCGGTGAACATTTTGAACATCTTCTTCATTGACATTCATAGTTCTTTTTAGTGTTTTACATTTTACTACATTTTGCATTACATTTTAGTTTTTTTTTGTATTGTCGCGAATTTCGGTAACCACATGATTTTATTTTATTCTATCTTAATTGTTGCAATAAACTTGAAAACGATAACATTTTTGAATAGAGAATGAACAGACCTTTCAAACGACATATCACAAGTCTATACTTCCTCTTTAAAAAATTTGGGGTTGTACCTGTCATTCGAAGGGGGCTGAAGGCAGGGATCGCATTTTCACGTTGAAAAATGTCAGTTTATAATTTAAATTTGACGTGTTTCGGGATTTTTGATAAGAATGTACAGTAACCGAAATAGTGAGTTTATTCCATTTGGCTTTTACACACTGTGTGTATATATATATATATATATATATATATATATATATATATATATATATATATATATATATATATATATATATATATATATATATATATATATATATATATATATATTGCTAAATATAGTAATAATAAGAAGTTAATAATTTTGACGTATGTTTAGCAACTCCACCAATAATCTAAAGAGAATGAACTAAACGGCATTGTAGTCGGTCCAACACTGTCCCATACAAAACACGCTCGTTGTAGCGACAATCAAGTACAACAACAAGAATCGCCCGAACAACGATTAATAACAATGTTTAAAATTTATTGTTCCATTGAGATATCAGCTGTTAATTTGAATACACCATTGAAAGATTAAATGAGTTATTTGTTTGTGTATGAAAATAACCGGTGTTATCTCGCGCCTCCGTGGAGTCATCTGTTATATTTAAAACCCACTTTGTGTGTAAGTTAATCTTTCGAATTACCACTGGGCTTTTTTTAGACGGCTAATAGCGCAGACAAATGCATGTATTGTTGTCAGACACCGTCATAAGTAACGACAAGACAGTAATCGGGGGCACTGCTACATTGATATTAAAATTGTATGGATCACAGAGAGATGTTGTTTATTGATCGCACAAAGAATTACCATGATTTTAGCAACTTGCATGCTTTCCAATCAAAATTAATGAATGGCTCTTGTAACTCATAAGAAGTAGCTACTTTTAATGCTCTAGAAAAACTTCTTAGCTAGCTTTTGCACTGCAAAATCTCTCACATTACTTCTAAATTTGTAAAAGTTTCTAAAAGGCTAGTCAAAAGTTAAGAATCAGGCTATTCAAAGTTAACTGGGCAGTTGTTATTATTGGAACTATCTTTTTTGCCGTGATCTGAACTAAAAACCAATCGAGCATCGCGTTTTGGGATATTAACAGAAAAGTGTTTTTTTTTTCTGAAAGAGCACCTGCATATCTTATGAGCATTTGATAGAGAATCTAATTCTGGATAACTAACTTGTCATGCCCAATGGGCAATAAAGCGACAATAAAGGAGATATAGTCAAATTTAAGGGTTTAAATTACGAGTAGGTAGCCATGATTTCGAAACAAAACGTATACACCGTTTGACAGAGCAACAATCAAGCCTCAAAGATGACAAGAACTGTGTTTGTAGAGTTATTACAATAGTTTTAAAATGACATTTACCAATTGAGAAAATTTGTATATGCTTAAACGCTACATAGTATGCAGAAAAATATTTGAGAATATATTTCCTGGGCGAGATCTGCCGCATAGAAGATATTGTTACAAAGCACTTCAATAGATGTATGTGCGGTGTTACCACATCTCCAAAACTTCCCCAACATCTGGGGATTCTTGCACGATCTGGCAACACCCCACTTGGGGTGCCCCCCTTCGGCGAAGTCTGAACCCTCTGGGACCAAAAAGAACGAAGTTACCAACTTGTACCCCGTCGGAACGAATAACTGAGGTCTGCGCATTCCGAACACCCTGTATATACACCCTGTATACGCAGAGAACCCTTACACCATGTATACGCAGAGAGATCTTATAGTACGAGAAACACCTCTTGTGTAACATAGGAATGATGACCACATTTGGATCACCTGTATATACATCGTCCTGTATGCACACGGAGCCGTTCTGTATCCACAGAACCTTCCAGTAAAAGGAAGTCCTGGAACATTCTGGAATTGAACACTCCAGAAACGAGGTGGAAGGTGCGACGGGGATATAAAGGTGGTAAGCCAGTTCAGTTCAGTTAGAGAATGTTGAAGTGACTCGAAGAAGCAATAACCAGTGTAAAGTGTTAGAGAGTAGCTTCTGTAGTTCCAGTGTAGTGATTTTTCTCCAGATTAGTGATTGTAAAGCCAGATAGACTAAGTGTTTTGTGAGAGAGACATTCTAGAACTTTTTTGTATCCATATTTAGAGAGTAAAAAAGTTGTTTTGTTAAAATTTAAAGTCTCACTTATCCAGAACCCGGCGAAAACGCAACAATATGTTCTGCAACTGTATAGAAAATTTCGATCCAACGAAAATACATTTAACAAGAAGAGGATAGAGTTAAGGGACCATGGTTGACGGATAATCTAAGACGATTATGAATGAGAGGGATTTAGCGCTGCAAAAATATAAGAGAGAATGATCGGATGAAAGCTAGAGTACCTATCAAAGACTTCGTAACTTCATCGTTTCGTGCACACGTAGAGAGAAGAGAGCATATTTGAAAGATCTTGCCCACAGAAATACTAGTCCAAGAAAATGTTGGTCCACCTTAGCTGATCTGAATCTTAAATTTTAAAAACAGATTAGATCTTCTTTCAGATTTATCGGACTCGGAAGCTATTAATCACCATTTTAGTTAGTATTTTCAAAATGTCTCCAAATGTCACGCTTTAATCGATAGCTAGGAAGGCAGTTTATACCAGGACATGTAACCATTTGAGTTGAAACTGACAACGGTGGAAGAAGTCAATACCACATAAATTACTATAGGTGGTATTGGGGTGACACTGAATTGGCTATTATACGTTTTGTTACGCCTTATACTAGATACAATTTGGCATATTCAAATTCGCTTGACATAACGTGGTTTGAGAGTTATCAATTTTTTAAGTTTTCACCCATTCGCGATAGGTTAGTGACGGGGGTAACAGTGAATTTGCTATTATACGTTTTGTTAAGTTTTATACTAGATACAATTTGGCATATTCAAATTCGCTTGACATAACGTGGTTTGAGGGTCATTAATTTTTTAGCCAGGAATTCTGGCTCTTGACCGGCAGAGTACGGAGGAGCTCCGTCATGTTAACAAAGCACACCATACCTTTTGTGGTATGGCAGGTTTATGTCATGTCATGCCCAGCGTTCAATTAAAATTGCTTTAAAATTGTTTTTTAAGCGCAGATTTAAACATTCGTGGAAGGTTAATATTTTTTTAATTCTTTTATTTTACTGTTATAGAATTTTTGGTGTAAAAATTACATTATCGAATAAAAAGGTATAAAATTGCTGGGTTAATTTCGTTGTCCAGGTAAATCGACTACTTTTTCGGAAACATTTTTAAGTTTTTCTTCTTTTTTTTGTGGAAAGTTATTGTATCTCTGCAAATAATAACGTTATTTTTATGAGATTTGGTATACATATTTCTACTATAATGATTTACTATCTACCAAATTTGATGTCTTTCGGTTTAAAAAAATGAATCAAAAAGATTAAGTTTTTTTATGAAAAATCTCCACCATAACACACTTTCTGCGTCCAGACCTTTTTTATTTTTTGGTAAAACGAAGAATTAGGTGGACATTCTGATCCACTTGTAGCAACTAAATTCATCTGTTGCATTTACCGGTCACCTTCTGACAACAACTTTGTCCAGCTCTTCGACTACCTTTCTGAAAAAAACCAACCATCTGATTTCTGAATATCCTTCCTGGTGGCTATTCTTGGTGACTTCAATGTTCATAATAAGGAATGGCTAGGATCTCAAAAACCGATCCTCGAGGGAGAGCAGCGGGGGCCTTCGCAGTCAGCAATTCTTTAGCCAATATGGTTCAGCAACCTACTTACTTTCCTCGCATCCCAAGACACAGCTCAAATCCCTTGGATCTCCTTCTTACTACAAAACCTAAATGCTATAAGTCATCAGCCCGCATTCTTCCTGAGGCAAAAAACTCGTTTAATAAACACATCAAAAACAAAGTCATCTCAAGCTGCAACGGCAGCAAACCCTTCTGGACTCTTGCTAAATCTATTGGGAATAATTTTTGCAACAGCACGTTCCGACCTCTTATTTCAGGAGATGAAATTGTTTCTACCGCCCTGGGCAAGGCTGAACTTTTTGCCTCGTTGTTCGCCGGTAATTCTACTCTCAACCCACCTCCAAATGTTCAACCGCCAACAGTCCCCAATGTCTCGCATAAATTGACGGATATCATTTTCAAAACTAAAAAGGTGCGAAAGATGCTCTCTTCTCTTAATACCAAGAAAGCCTCTGGCCTTGACGAGATCACAGCAATTGTTTTTAAAAAAATGCGCACCAGAACTTGCTCATGTCCTGACTCGTCTGTTTCAGACATCATACAATAGAGGCATATTCCCTAGTAACTGGAAAACTGCTCGAGTACAACCCGTCCCCAAGAAAGGATCCAAAGCGTTTCCTAGCAACTACAGGCCTATTTCTCTCCTTTCAGTCGTCTCTGAAGTGATGGAAAAGTATATAAACACTGGATTACTAAAATTTCTGGAAAAACACAGTCTAATCGACGACAGGCAGTATGGATTCCGTCAGCGCAGATCAACTTCCGACTTCCTTTCCTTTGTTACCCATTATTGGAACAAGTCTATGGAACTAAACGGTGAATCCCAAATTCTCGCTCTAGACATATCCAAAGCATTCGACCAGGTCTGGCACGCAGCGCTGCTTAATAAAATTCCGGCCTATGGCATACCGTCAAAACTCTGTACCTGGGCAGCAAATTTCCTTTTCAACCGGAGCATTTCTGTTGTCGTGGATGGCCATTCCTCTAAGCTGTATCCAATTAATGCAGGAGTCCCTCAAGGTTCAGCTTTAGCCCCTACTTTGTTTGTTCTGCACATCAATGACCTCCTCTCTAGCACATCCAACCCAGTTCACATTTACGCGGATGACAGCACCCTCTACTCAAATATACAATATTCTAAGCCTGTCTCTTTAGCCCAATTAGATGAAGAGCGCAGACTCATGGAGGGTTCTGTCTGTGGATCTCCAAAAAATATTAGACTGGGGAAGTAGAAATCTTGTACAATTCAACTCCACCAAATCTCAGTCTTGCTTTCTATCTCATAAGAAATACACCAGCCCTAGACCCATTACAATGAACAACCAAGTTATTCAAAGTAATGAGTCCTTTTCACTTGTTGGCATTTCTGTGGATCGAAATCTGAATTGGCTCCAACCTGTTAGATCAATTGCAGAAGTGGCTGCTAAGAAATTAGGTTTCCTCTTCCGGGCTCGCAAATACTTTTCACCAGCTAATCTCTATACCTTATATACTTCACAAATAAAGCCAAACCTCGAATACTGCTCCCACATCTGGGGTGCCTCTGCCGCTTCTACACTCGCTATCCTGGACTCCATTCAGAAGAGAGCTATACGTCTCATCGGTGACCATACCCTCACCCAAAGGCTGCTATCCCTTGCCTACCGACGTGTTGTTGGTGACCTTTCTCTCTTTTATACATATCTGCACGGGCACTGCTCAGATGAGCTATCTTCCATAGTTCCTCCACCTGCTGCCCCCAACAGATCTACCAGGGGAACAGAGCGAATGCACCATTTTACTGTCCAGGTTACCAGCCATAGAACATCTTTTTATGCCCGCTCTTTTGTCCCGAGGAATTCCAAGTTGTGGAATTCCTTGCCGGCACATGTTTTAGTGAATTTTCTTAAAAAAAATTCACTAATGAGGAGATCCCGACTTTCGAATTTTGAAAAAATTTCTTCAAATGAGCGCTATTTAGGACCCCCGGAACCAAAATCCGAGGTCAGTTTCAGACTTTATATGTTTATATATATATATATATATATATATATATATATATATATATATATATATATATATATATATATATATATATATATAATATATATATATTTATGTGTCACACCTATAACTTAAAAAATAATGGACCGATTTTGTTAAAATTTGGCACATACCTTCCTTTCGCAAGTGGCTTGAATAAGTTCGTTAGCCAGGAAAATCCGCCGAGGTTTTCCCGGAAAATTTTGTGTTTTCTTTTGATAAAAATCGAAAAAAAATTATATCTCCAAAATTAACAAAGTACGGGCAACCAAATTTCATACGCGGGTTTATATAACTAGAGGCAAGTTACCTACCAAAATTTAGCTCCGTAGCTTAAAGGACAAAAAAGTTACAGACATTCAAAGAAAAATAAATTTGGGTTCTCCTCAAAACGTCAAAATCGCGATTTTAAACGTCAAAATTGGTGAGTACCTTCCTTTTGCAAGTGGCTTGGATAAGTTCGTTAGCCAATTTATATCTCCAAAATTAACAAAGTAAGGGCAACCAAATTTTATACGCGGGTTTATATCATTATAGGCAAGTTACATACCAAAATTTAGCTCTGTAGGTCAAAGAACATAAAAGTTATAGGCATTTAAACAAAAATAAATTGAGGTTTTTCACAAAACGTCAAAGTTGCGATTTAAACGTCAAAATTGGCAACATTTAGGAAAAGAACTTGAATCTAATACGGGCTATGGAAATAAAATGTCTCAAGAAGAATGTTTTACAAACCCTGAAGTCTTAGTGTCAACCGTCATTGTCCTTCATTTTAATAAAATATTTCCAGAAAATTCATTTCAAATAGACCCTTTCTCTGATGCTTGGCAGTAGCCTTAGCTATATAGTTTATCGTTAATAGTATATAATTTTTGTAGAATTTTCGTAAAAAAAATCAATACAGCTCAATATATCTGTTATTATGTTATTGCATTTTCCATCGAAATATAATGCATGTTTGTAAGAACAAAAGTTCTGGACGCAGTAAGTGCGTTATGGTAGCGAATTTTTATCAAATGCTTAATATTTGAATAGCTCAATTTGCTATTAACCTATAAGGTTGACCAAAAAACGAGTTTTTTTTTATATAAATAAATGATTAAACATTAATTATGACTAAAATAATTACAACGCCCGCTGGAATACGACATTAAAACAAAGCTCCAACAACTGACTCGTTGGTCTACAGGTATGATTTCCGCTTAGAGTGCGGGAGCTCCCAGGTTCAAATCCCGGACAAGTCCAAATACCTTTTATTTGCTTTTTTTTAACCGACTTCAAACAAGGACGAGGTTCTCAATTCGCCTGTATGTTATTTTATGTGTGTTACCTCAGAAATTTTTTCTAGGTGAACCCATTTTGATGATTCTTTTAGTGAATTTTCTTTTAAAAAAAAACGCACTAATGAAGAGATTTCGACTTTTGAATTTTGAAAAAATTTCTTCAAATGAGCGCTATTTAGGACCCCTGGAACTCAAATCCGAGGTCGGTTTCAGACTTTATATATATATATATATATATATATATATATATATATATATATATATATATATATATATATATATATATATATATGTGTGTTTATGTGTCACACCTATAACTAAAAAAATAATGGAACGATTTTGATAAAATTAGGTGACTACCTTCCTTTCGCGAGTGGCTTGGATAAGTTCGTTGGTCAGGAAAATCCGCCCAGGTTTTCCCGGAAAATTTTGTGTTTTCTTTCAAAAAAAATCGAAAAAAGTTATATATCCGGAATTAACAAAGTAAGGGCAACCAAATTTTATACGCGCGTTAACATCATTATAGGTAAGCTACCTACCAAAATTTAGCTTTGTCAGTTAAAGGACAAAAAAAGTTATAGGCATTTCAAGAAAAATAAATTTGGATTTTCCTCAAAACGTCAAAGTCGCTATTTTAAACGTCAAAATTGGTAATATTTAGGCAATGAACCTGAAAATAATATAAGCTATGGAAGGAAAATGTCTCAAGAACAATGTTTTACAAAGCCTGAAGTCTTAGTTTCAATCGTCATTGTCCTTCATTTTACTAAAATATTCCCAGAAAATTCATTTCAAGTAGACCCTTTCTCTGATACTTTGGCAGTAGTGTTGGCTATAGAGTTTATCGGTTAATGGTATATCATTTTTGTCGAATTTTCGTAAAAAATATATATCCAATATATCCGTTATTATGCAAGATACGGAAAAAAAATTATACATTAATTATAGGGTGTCTTCAGCTACATCTTAAAAAATATTTCCACAATTACAGGGTGGCCCATAAGTCGTTGGTGATTCAAATTTTCTTTTTTAGGGAATTTTCTTTAAAAAATTCACTAATGGGGAGATCCGTATATATATTATATATATATGTATATATATATATATATATATATATATATATATATATATATATATATATATATATATATATATATATATATATATCATACCGACAACTCAAAAAATAATAGACCGATTTTGATCAAATTTGGTGAGTACCTTTCTTTTGCAAGTGGGTTGGATATGTTTGTTAGCCAGGAAAATCGGACAAGGTTTTCCCGGAAAATTTTGTGTTTTCTTTCTAAAAAAATTTATATCTCCGGAAATAACTAAGTGAGGGCAACCAAATTTGGTACGCGTATTTGTATTAAGAGTGAACCATGTACAAAAATTTAAAACCTCAAAATTGGCAATGTTTACGCAAAGAACGAAACAAATACGGATTGTGAAAAGAAAATGATGCAAGAAGAGTGTTCTGCGAACCCTTATGTTTCAGATACAACCGTCATTGCCCTTCATTTTACTAAAATATTTACAGAAAATTCATTTCAAGTAGACCCTTTCTCCGATGCTTTCTTAAAAAAAATATCCTATTAAAAACATTTTTATAAAAATTCACTACCATAACGCACTTGCTGCGTCCAGAGTTTTTCCTTCTCCTCCGAACCTCCAAACCTTCAAGTCCAGAATTAACAAGTTGCCTCTTTCCTTCTTGTCAACACCAACGGGACGATAGTATGAAGGCTGTCATCCCTCGTGGTGTTGTTGAAATTAAAAAATAAAGCATCAGGGGAGGGTTAACGGTACTAACAAGAATATATCCATTTGTATGAACAGAAATCATCCCTCAAATTTTTTTTACCATCGCATCCAGATGTTGAGAAAATCAATTAAAACCTTATTTTCAACCCCTTTGGAGGCGCGTAATTCCGCAGGGGTGGACGTAGCAAAAGAATTATAGGAAAGACCGCCACTATTTTCAACAAGGAATCATCTCCTAAATTGTTTCGCATGCATTTAGAAACACCTGTATTAAGGTTAAAAGCTGCCAATGGAGACAATTTTTTAGATACTATATATTATACCATGCACCAAATATAAAATTCTGGCCTGATAGAAAACTGAATTATAGATATTAAAAATGGCTTCCCAAGGATGTCAAAGAAGGGAAAGAACACCAAATGACTTTTTGGTAAAATTTATCAACTTTTTTGAAAAACATAAATTATTGCCGCTAAGATTTTCAAAGGATATCAAAGAGATAAAAATCCAAATAAATTATTGTATAAAAAGTTGGCAATAAAATAAATACTTTTCACAACCAATGGCAAACTTTAAGTACCTACCTACCTCTAGATTTAAACAAACACTTGATACGGCTGGCCTTACCTTTAAAATCTGGTAAGAATACATTCAAAAACAATTCTATCAAGTATACATTGACAAATGGGTATGTTAACTGGGTAACAATCAATATCTGTAAATTTGTTTAAATTTTTCATTTTAATGTTACTTTATTAACTACTGTCTACCTATGTAGCATCTAAAGTTTGTTTTCAATTTTCAAACCACCTAAACCTTTAAAAAATGCCTATTGAATACTATTTGTAAACTTAACATATAACCCAACATGGTTAGATTTTAGCTCCCAGTTTTTTTACATCTAGATAAGCTGTGACCACTTTGGGCACAATTACGTCACAACACCAATTGATTTCCTCTCCTAGCATCTTGATAGCCATTAATTTAAATGTCTGATAAGGCAACAAGCTCTATCAAAACATTTGTTTTCTGTCTCTATTACCGACGCTGCGGCAATTTAATCAGCTGACACAGGTATAAATAGATCTAGCAACATAATAAAAACCATAACAGGCCACATGTGGGCAGAAAACCAGGTTGAAAGTACAAGTTTTCCCCTGATTCGTTCTACATTTCGCGAATGACAACAAATGCAGGATCGGTTGTAAAAATACACAAGATCACGGGCGGGATGCTAGATGAAAGGCATGTCAGAACATCACAGCACGGTAAATTAACGTTCTCACGTTTAATTAACACCAATTAATGTATGCATATAAACGAAAAACAAACAGAAATACAGCTGGCTGTCAAACAGCCTTCAAAAGCATTCCAAGAGGCCATTGAACATAACCAAGAAACCAGATTTGGGTGTCACTTACATGTTTGTAGAAAGCTTGCTGCCGATGTCCGATTGAATGTGCTGCTGTTCTTCACATCCGATTTACGAGAATCGGCCATTTTAACACACAAAATTCATCCACTAAACTTTAAGGGGTCCACAAAATTCACAATCAACACCACTATGACAGAACTATGGCCGACGTCTTGTTTTGAACTGACACTGACAGATGAACACACTGTGACATCTAGCGCTGATCGCTTGTACTGATCGGGACAAAAGCATTGACTACATGTTTAGTAAAAAATGCTTGTGCTGGTATACTCAGTGGTTTATTCATTGATTATTTGTAACAGAAACGTTTAGTCGATGGCCTATCTATACATTTACATCCCAGTGAAACAAAACATGCTGTAATTATATTATATTAGGTATATAAATAATAAATCTCTGTATTTTAAGTGAATCTTCCTGGAAAAAAATCACTAATGGGGAGGGAGATTCTGACTTTTGAATTTTGAAAAAATTTCTTCAAATGAACGGGAACTAGGACCCCTAGAACCCCCATCCTGGTTCAGTTTCAACTTTTAAATGTTTACACATATACAGTGTGTTTCACTTTAAGTGGTGACAATTCATTATTTCATAATGGGTCGGCCGATTTTCAAAAAAAAATAAAGTTTTTATAGAAAGTACTCCAAAAGCGCCACATCCTGGTATGCAATATTTTAAGATTCGCTTTTTCCATAGCCTACTGTATACGCTAACAAATGGGACCCCAAAAATGACTAAAGCATATTAGGCATTTCTTTTTAACGAAAAAAAAACAAGTTTCTCTTTTGATTTAGCCGCACCTGTAAACCACAAATCCAAAGTCTCAATATCGTAACTTATACAGAGTGTTCACAACTTGAGTGCCAAAAATGAAAAAAATCGACTTTCTTGGAGTTCCCTGTGTAAACGCCCAGCAAACACATACGTAATGTTTACATACCAAACAGGGATCACTAAAGGAACAGTGTTGCATGCAGGTGTTATATATAAGTTATCGCAAACATACATAAAAAGTGTTACAATGAAGGATCACTGATGTCTTGCAAGTATTAGAATGCCAATGGATTAAGAGTTCCCAAGCAACAAATTAAGGCATGTTAACCAGCACTCGAGTCCAAATAACCTAACCAAGTTGTAATTTAGTAATAATTAACTAAAATGTTGCCTTGATTGTCATAATGACTACAAATTTGGAAATGCGGCTCCGAACTAGTTATTTTTGACTATTAAAATTACTCCAAAGTCAGTAACTTACAAGTAACTAAATTGGGAAAAAATTGGTTTAATTTTACTCATAAAATATACTTGAATATACTTTTGCGTTTCAATTCCAGAGTTGGTAATTTTTAGGTCGAAGTGTGCCCTAAATTGGACTGAAAATCGACTACCAAGCCCAGATACCTGAAATCCTACTTTAAGGTAATTTATTACCTAATATTAACCTGAAATATATCTCTGTGGTATAGTAAATTGGAGGTCTTCTTATGAAGTCCAGCTTACACATATATATATATATATATATATATATATATATATATATATATATATATATATATATATATATATATATATATATATATATAACCAATTTCATTGCAATACAGCACAGGAAATATTTTGGGCACTGAGCTAACCTAAAATGGCTTTCTGATCGGCTATAAAGTCATAATTATGGCAGAAATGGTCTTCCAAGTCAAATTGCCTACCTTCAAGTTGAAAATACCCATAAAATCTAACTTGAAATAAAAATTGTCCTCAAAGTTCAAAGTGTACAGCAGTGAAATACATTTGTGAATCTTAAAGGTGTGTCAGTTCATAAACTTCATCAATAAAAGTTTATTCTTGTTGTGAATGTGCGTGCACCAGTAACAAATATAATGTTACAATGCCCCCTTTGAAACCAATAAAAGTTTACAGACATACTACAAACTATTATAGAGTAGTAAAGAATGCTCACAGAAAAATAGTGATAGATGCTGATCATTCAAAGTGGCTTACATCAAATGAAGAACTCATTTTTAAATCCTAAAAAAGTATGACAACTTTATCGGCCACTACTACTAGGCATATGAAAGTAAAACTGAATTTCAATTCTATGCTGGTATCAAATCAGCACGTTTCCCTCTTCAATATAATACATCCCTTTTCATGCCAAATGGAGTGAAGTATTGGTAACACGGTCAGCTGTCATGTTTATGTTTATTTACTTATTTTATTTTGTTTCTATTTTCTATTAATGTTTATATATTATGGAATCAAAGACCAAAAGCCCTGTATAATGATTCCTATATCTCCCTCCGCTGTGCACGGATATAAGTAATATATATTTCTATGCACGAAAATGTTTCATTTCTAATAAATTCAAACAAAATTCGTTTACCATATAGTTGAAATTTCCATAATAGGACAAAATGCCTTCAAAGTTTGGTTAGTTTGCCCTGTCATTAGGAATTGTGACTTATAGGTAAAAAATAGGGCAAAATTAACTTTCAGGTCAATAATGTTAAAAGGGCAGCCATATTAAATTAATTTTGCGGCATCCATCTTGATTGTATTGGAAAATGAAAAAGAATGTTTTGTTGAATATAGTGTAATCAAATTTTAATTCGAAAAAAACATTAAATAATGATTGTATACCATGACGACAAGATAGTTTTGTGTTGTTTACATCACCAATCCTCCAAAATCAGAATTTCAAGAATTTTGAAGAATTTTTTATTTTCACTAATTTTATCTTTTACACGGGCGCTCGAATTTTATTGAAGTATCATCATCATGTTAACAGAAAAAAACATAACCGCAGTGGTTTTTTTCTTTATACAGTGCGAATCAGCTTTATCATTGTTGCAAATATTTGAAGTAAGTTCTTTGATCATTCAAGATGTCATTTTTTAACAAAGATGGACAATATATCGACTACTCTACTGTTTGTTTATACATACATAACCACAGATCCTGCAGAACCGAATAATGTCACATGCGTAGTTCGTTGTTAAGAACGTCACAGGACTCGGCGCCTAGATGTCAGATTCAAGTAAAGCGTAGCACATATTTACCAATTTATTACGTCCATTGGCCCAATGTTGAATGAAATATAACTAAAACACCTTGGTCGAAACGCCTTGCTGGACCTATTATCGACTTCCATATTACTTTTAGTTTATTCCCCACATTGGTAATATACACTTAAATTTTACTTGAAAATGACCTGTGGTGATTTGGTCGCCGACCTATTGGTAGGGCGATTTTACGTCAATTCGACTTTAAATGTTGCTTGGGTTACCTTATATAGTGTACCAATTCACACATATCATCCTCATATCTTATACAGAGTGTTCATAATAAACAGGTACGGAAATATACCCGTTTGCAATGTATTATCCAATTTGGACTTTGATCGGACCAGCATTTAATTTTGGGAAGACACCACTCCATTATTTCTTAAAGTAGCTAACTGAAGATTGGAACCTGCGATGAGCACTTATAAGTAAGATAAAAAATATTTTTTTCATCATCTGATGACGCTAACTTTGTTAGTGAAACGATCGTTAGGTCTTTAAAAAGATATGTTGTGGTGATTTGGGTTCTCCATAAGTGTACTTATCAGTGCTAATCTCAGGTCCAAATCTTCACTTAGCTACTTCCAGAAATAATGGAGTGATATCTTTCCAAAATTTGAGATGTTGGTCCAATCAAAGTCCAAATGGGGTAATACATTGAAAAGGGGTATGTTTCCGCATTTATTTTGAACACTTTGTATAAGCTTGGCGGATGATACTGTGTGAATTGGTACAATATAGTTGATTCTTAATCCATTGGAAGTCTAATATTTGGAAGACACTCAGTAGCGTTTACACAGGACACTCCAAAAAGTCGATGTTTTCATTTTTTGCACTCAGGTTCTGAACACTCTGTATAAGTTACGATATTGAAACTTGGGATTTGTGGCTTACACACGTGCCTAAATCGGTAGAGATATTTGTTTGTTTTACGTAAAAGAATGCCTAATATGCTTTAGTCATTTTTGGGGTCTCATTTGTTACCGTAGTAGGCTATAGAAAAAGCGAATCTTAAAATATTGCATACCAGGATGTGGACCTTTTGAAGTACTTTATTTGAAACAATTTTTTTAAGAATCGGCCGACCCGTTATGAAATAATGAATTGTCGCCACTTAAAGTGAAACACACTATATATATATATATATATATATATATATATATATATATATATATATATATATATATATATATATATGAGATATACTTGATTCTCGGGTTGAACCGCGTCCAGAATTCATTAAAACTCGACGTTTCGGCTCCTGTTTTGGAGCCATTTTCAAGTGGTAAAGGAAATATGTAAGGATACTCTAAGGCCTCAATCTGGCTACTCCTTAGAGCGGTGGACAAAGGTGGGTTGGGTTTTGTAGCTCGATTACGAGGCCTTAATCTGCCTACTCCCCAAATCTCGCTGGAGATCGTCTCTAAAGTCTCAGTGTGTTCAACCCCAGGCCTCAGTGAGATCTGACAGATCGTTGAAAGTCCTACATTATATGTAAAGTCAAGAGTAAGTGTTGGTGTATAAAAAGCGATCATAGACGGCGATAGTGGAATATAGTTCTATGGACATTTAATAATAGAGAGAAATGTTTTAGTCAATCTTGGTGTTGGAAAATAGTTGGTTATAATAAATAGTAGTTTGAAAATCTGTGTTTTGTTAGTCAACAAATCCAGGACCCCGAAAAACGTAACAACTGGTGTCAGAACTGGGATTTTCAAGCTGCTAGGGGAAATACTTTCCAAAATATGCTGTGTACCAGCATTAAGTACGTTATGTCTAAGACACGGAGCGCAACAGCCAATATGGACGCCCAGCTATTGGAATTGATTAAAGAAATGAAAGAAGAAGCAATAAAAAGAAATGGAGGAATGAGAATAAGAGAGGAAGAAGCTAAAGAAGATGCCATAAAGAGAGATGAAGAAGCTAAAAAGAGACCAAGAAGCGAAAGAAGAGCTGAGAAAAAGAGACGAAGAAGCCAAAGAAGAAATGAGAAAAAGAGACGAAGAGAGAAACTGAGAAAAAGAGACGAAGAAGTCAAAGAGGAAATGCGAAAAAGAGATGAAGAGGCTAGAAAAAGAGATGAAGAGGCCAGAAAAAGAGACGAAGAATCCAAAGAAGAAATGAGAAAAAGAGATGAAGAAGCCAGAAGAAGAGATGACGAAACAAAGAAAATTCTGCAAGAACAAGCCAGCAGAATTGAGAATATTACTTCGTGTGTGGACGAACGTATGAAGCAGGTAAAAGACGACATCTTCCAACAAGTAGAATGTCGAGTAATGGGTATCAGCGACGATGTACATGACAAGCTGACGAGTATACAAAAAGAAGTTCAGCAGAAAATGCAAGCACTAGAAAAGAGGTGTGATACCCTAGCCAAGGGAAACATCAGACTCAAAGATTGCTCGGTCGTAAGAATTAAGGTCCCCACATTTGATGGCTCACTCCCATGGGGTATTTATCTACGCCAGTTCGGAGCCGCTGCTACAGAAAATGGTTCGGGCGAGAGAGAGAGAGAGAATGCGACTTCGTTAACTATAGCTCCCAGAGGAGAGAGCCCTAAATGTGCTCCAAGGTATTCGCAGGGAGGAACAGTTCAGTTTTGGCTCTCAGAGGAGATGCTCTAGATGTGCTCCAAGGTATTCCCAGGGAAGAACCGTTGAGTTTTGACAGCATTAAACATCAAATTCGCCACCTGATTCCCTGCCATGCCACAATATCTTGGAACGCACATAAGCTGTACATTCTTTATTTCGATGAGCTTCCCAAGAGTGTCTGCACACTGCTGAAACAGCATTGATTCAATTTCATGAGCGCACACCACCCGGAGGGCCGCCTGACTATTTGAGCAAATGGTTACACATTCCTCGGAGCTCGTCCTCATATCCTGTCGAATAGCTACAGACAGGGTAGCGTATACCTCAGCTTCAAATGCGTGGTATATCCGCCCAGAGCATACATAGCTCTCGCGCACCCCCAGGCCATCGATATATATTCCCGCCCCAGAGCAGTACTGCTCCTCTAGCCGTAATCCATTCTGTTCTGGTCAAAATCGCGTCTTGGTGTCCTTAGTTGTTATTTCAATGGGCTTTTGTACAAGCTTACCTAAAGTATGCAGTGATATAACTGAATTTCTTCTAAAAAAAAACGTAAGATATATTGTTTGCATTTATGTGCAAACTGGATGTAAGGCGGCAGGATGTGCTGGAAAGGTTTTGAGAAGACAACGGGATCTCAAATTATTCAAAAATCTTTATGACAGATTCAGTGAAACTGGTTAGGTTTCGTTAAAGATACTAATATTAGGTCGTTCAAAAAATATTTCTCACTAACAAGAACAAGAGGGTTTAATTTGTGTAGCAATAATCGAGAAATTAGCCTAAGCAGAATAAGTGTGTGTGTGTGTGTGTGTGTGTGTGTGTGTGTGTGTGTGGACGATAAAAAGGTGGACGACTTCGGAATATGGCGTCCATTGGTCAGACTTTTGTAGCTTTTAAAAATGAATTTCGGGATTACAATCTTTATATTTGTATCCTTAGCAGAATAAGTGAAAGTAGATAATCGGTTATGAAGATATTTCATGACGAAGGTCTTTATTCATATAACTCTACACCTGTACAGAGTTTAATGCCAGCTGATTTTCTAGCTACACTACAATTTTGTCATTCTTTCACGAGAATTCAGTTAAATCAGAGACGGCAACAGCGTAAGGATTTGCAATTGTCAATAGTTTTTCGACGCATTTTTTGCTACAAACTGGCGATATTCAGTTTTTCATTGTGTAAAGGTGCAAAATATTGTCCATTATTATTAATACACAATTGAACCCACGTTTCAAGGGAATTTATTACATTCATTAATAGCTGGAATGCAGATTCCGTCTTGTTTCGCCAATAATTCTATAGCTTTCAGGTGTTCCAGATATTTTAATAGCCTGTCTTTGTAGACAACATTTTCAATTGACCTAGAAGAAAAAATCACATTGCGCAAATCAGGAGAGTAAGCAGGACATTCAACAGCACCACCACCCTCAATCCACTTTTCAGGAAAAACTTCATCCAAATATTGGTGCCCGCATATCGAAAATTGACTGGGCGATACCGTCTTGCTCAAACCAAACTTCATTGACTGGACGCACTGCAGCCACAGCGGGTATAATTTCTTTTAATAAATTTAAATATTTTTCAGATGCTAGATTTCCCTGAATGAAGAACTGCCCAATAATACTGTATACCGGCCCATACATTAATTTTTTGTGGTCGCTGGGTTTGAGCCTCCAGCATCCAAAGTGGATTTTGCTGAGGCTGAGACCAAGAACGATAATTTTGTTTATCAACAAATATATGCAGTATGCACAATAAGCCAAAGGCTGCAGTGCTATCGGGGCGGCAAAAACGCGGACGAGCCCTGAGGGATATATATATATATATATATATATATATATATATATATATATATATACAGGATGTCCTACGTCGAGTAATGTATACGGAGGTTTCCGAAAATGCGCTATTTAATGGAAATAATTTCCAAAATGGCGGTCTTCCGGTAACACCGTAAATAGATATAAACATCGTTATTTCAAATAGAACACCTATATATTATTGCATGTTTAGAATACTCATATAATTTTAGGTTAAAAGATATCAAGGTATGCTCTCCCTATCTTCAACTGTTTTCGAGTTATGTCAATTTATTTGAGAATTCTGTTCAAGGGGAGGCTGACTTAATGAAGGTGATTTCGTGTCGTGTTAGGATGCTGAAAATTCTTTAATTTGTCAGACACGTTCCAAGGCCATTAAGCTTTAACATGATTATGAGGAAAAATTGTTTCATATACAGGAGGTTTTGTATTATGTATAGCATTTGGTGTGCTTTAAATTAGCATAACTCATTTATTTCAAATGGAACACCTGTATATTATCTTCTCATTGAATAGAGCAGATAATAATATTTCAAACTGAACTAGCATTCCTTATACCTTAAGTGGATAATTGTCGAGATATTTGCGGTTTAGCAAAAAAAAAATACAAATCTTGGAGTATGTCTAAAATCTATGTGAATTCTAAGAGTGCTATGTGATGTTTGACATTTTCACGTTTATTGTCAGTTTTATATTTCTGTCATTCACAACGTGAGTTATTTTGTCTTTGTTGTCTGAATTAATAGGAATTCTACGTTATAATGGATAATGCCAGCTATTCAAACGAACAATTGCTGAATTTATTTTATTTTCATGGCGAGTGCAACAGAGTGGTCAGCAGAACATGTCGGCTGTTTAATGATAGGTATCCCGAGTCCTTGCGATTGACAGCGTTGAAATTCAGACATTATGAAACCAATTTCTTGAGAACGGAAAGTTGTACGATTAAACAAACATCAAGATTAGTTCCAGTTACAGAAGACGAAGCGTAAACCGCAAATATCTCGACAATTAACAACTTTAGGTATAGGGACTGCTAATACAGTTTGAAAGAGAATTATCTGCCCTATTCAATGAGAAGATAATATACAGGGTGTTCTATTTGAAATAAATGAGTTATTCTAGTTTAAACACACCAAATTCTAATACATCCTACAAAACACCCTGTATATATGAAACAAGTTTTACTCACAATCATGTCGAAGCTTAATGGAGCGTGTCTGACAAATTAAAGAATTTTCAGCATCCGAACACGGCACGAAATCACCTTCATTAAGTCAGCCCCTTGAACAGAATTCTCAAATAAATTGACATAACTCGAAAACAGTTGAAGATAGGGAGAGCATACTCTTATAACTTTTAACCTAAAATTAGATGAGTATTCTAAAAATGCAATAATATACAGGGTCTTCTATTTGAAATAACGATGTTTATATCTGTTTACGGTGTAACCAGAAGTCCGCCATTTTGGAAATTATTTCCATCAAATAGAGCATCTTCGGAAACCCCCGTATAAAATTTTCAGCACTCAAAAATGTATATTTTGGGAAATAATCTAATACATTACTCGACGTGGGACACCATATATATATATATATATATATATATATATATATATATATATATATATATATATATATATATATATATATATATATATATATATATATATATATATATATATATGCAGTGTAAAATTAGCTTCATTTGAGAAAAGAATGTTTCCAGCAAAGTCAGAATTATGATTACATTTGCCTATCATAATATCACAAAATTCAACAAACGCCTCTCAAAATCGCCGTCTACACGTTCCTGTACCAGCTGTACTTTGCATGGGTGAAAATTTTCTTTTTTTTTATAGCAAATTTGCCACAGATATTTGTTAAACATTGTGTAATGTAGCAACTTCATTTTAGACAAATGGGGTTGTCATGAAAATATACAATACATCTAATGCCTGAAGATCTACTATGCTATTGTGGAGTCATATCAGGAATGGGATTATTGGATGGGTTGGTAGCATTCAACTGCCACCTGTCCAGGTTGGAGG
This sequence comes from Tillus elongatus, assembly GCA_964006375.1. Lineage (NCBI taxonomy): Eukaryota > Metazoa > Arthropoda > Insecta > Coleoptera > Cleridae > Tillus > Tillus elongatus. The sequence continues at coordinate 31,226,169 of OZ023268.1, read as the reverse complement.
TAATGCAACGGTGGATCCTGAGGGTAATACTGAATCGGGAAGTTACCTATATAGGAGGCGAATTGTTTCAGGAGGCCCAGGTATTGGATGTAAGAAAACTCTATTGCCTAATAATACTAACGAATCAGAGAAAATTACAGTCAACAGTAACAAGAAGTCAGGGGTTAAGGAGTCGCGGGCCAAAGGACTCCAGGGGGCAAGCTGAGGAAGTGGAAATAACAACATAAACTCCCGATGAAGCTTTCCCCAAGACCGTCATGCGCGGTAAAAATCCGCATCCTGCACGAGGTGACCCTGCTAATAACTAAACATGACGGATCTAGACAAGGAGGTCGAACTAAACTCCCCTAATCTACGGTGTCACGTGACCCGTGCCTATGGATGGATGGCACCAGGGCGATGGTGTCGTGAACGGAACCTCTGGAGTACCAGGCAACCCTCCAGAGTAACCCGCCTTGCACCACACAGGGGGTTCTGATGGTGTGGACAGTATTTCCCCCATTCTCGTGGGAACAACATGAAGATTATAAATACATATAAAACCAAAACCAATGAGGCTCGAGGAGTGGCTCCGGCTACAGACTTGAGCCTTGAGTCTATCCCGGAAACGGAGACGAGCCAGGGTGCGGCAGCGGACTCTGGAGGTCCCACGACCGGCGTAGATACGGGGGATCAGGGGGTAGCTTCGGCCAGAGACCTGTCCCCGACACCCAAGCTGGAGGCTGGGTCCCACCGGAGGGCGGCGAGCTCCGCGGACTCCGGGGGCCCCTCCACCAGTGAGGACTCTACTGTTAGAGTAGAGGGACTGCCCCGGCAGTCCAAGCGTCTTTCCGGGGCGCAAAGAAAGAAGCTCCGGAGGGCGCAAAAAATGGCGGCCGGGACCTGGACGGTCGAGAAACCTGTAAAGGCGCAAGAGGGGAGTGCGGGTCAGAAGAGGACGCGCTCGAACTCTAGCACGCCCACTACAGACAGACGTTCCAAAAGGGCCAGGGTGCCTGTAAAGGCGCAAGAGGAGAGTGCGAGTCGGAAGACGCCGCGCTCTGGCTCTAGCACGCCTACTACAGACAGACCTCCCAAAGGAACTAAGGCCGGAACACCGGCGCAGACTGGCTCTTACAGGGAGGCTGCGGAGGGCCTCGGGATGGCGGTGATTGACAGACGCCATCCTGAGGTCACGCTAGACCAGGGGAAGGCGGACCTGATCCAGGCTGCGGTGGTAGCTGCAGTGGACTCTCTTCAGGAAGGGGAGAGCCCGCCTCAGTTCCACCGGACGCGCCTGACGGGGGGCATCCTCTGGATAACCTGTGCCGGCCCGCAGTCGCGGGACTGGCTGCGGAAAACGATCGGGGGCCTCGGTCAGATTTGGGAGGGGGCGGACTTGACAGCCGTCGAGCCCAAGGAACTCCCAAAGAGACGCAAGGTCCTCGTACGGATCCCTGACACCGTCCCGCAGGAGACGGTGATCAGCAGACTTAAGATCCAGAACCCTGAACTGGGGACGCAACACTGGTCGGTTCTAAGCAGGAAGGCAGAGGAGAAAGGACAGACGCTCGCCTTCTCGATCGACCCGACATCTTACAGAGCCCTTGAAGGAACCTCCTTCAAGGCATTCTGGGGCATGGGAAGGGTTAGCTTCCGCCCACTGGGGAAGCAATTAAGGGTTAATGGGACTTAGGTTCCTTCAGGTCAACCTCCAACACAGTAGGGCAGCCACGGCCGGACTACTAATGGCTCTGAGGAACACGGATGTGGCCCTCATCCAGGAACCGTACTCCTACAAAGGAGAGATCAAGGGACTCGGCGGAGCTAATGGAAAGCTCATCTACAGCAGGTCCAGCGAGAATCCGAGGGCCTGCATTTTTGTCAGGGAAGGGATAGAGTTTCTCCCTCTAATGAATTTCTGTTCCAGGGACCTGGCAACGATCAAAATCCGATGTGGAGGAGCGGATGGGCTGAGGGACATTACTGTCGCGTCAGCCTATCTGCCAGGGGACAGCACGGACCCTCCTCCACCCAACGAATTGGAGCAGCTGATGGTGGGTAGCAGAGCAGGTGGATGGCAGACCATCATCGGCATGGATGCGAATGCGCACCATGAGTTGTGGGGTAGCTCGGACACAAACTCTAGGGGTGAGGCACTTTTACAATTCTTTATGAAATTTAATTTAGACATATTGAATAGAGGTAATAAACCGACATTCGTCACAACACGGCGTGAGGAAGTTTTAGACCTAACAGTTTCCACCCAGTTTCTGGGTGACTTTGTTAAAAGCTGGGCTGTGTCTGGGGAAGTGAGTAGCTCAGACCACAGATACATCCGGTTTGAAATCGCCAAAGTCGAAAGAGAAACGGTATGGTACCGGGACCCCCGCAAGGCGGACTGGGAAGCCTACAGGGCAGACCTAGCTGTGGAACTGCGGGGGGTTGAGAGGGCCATAAGGGATTCAATAGACCTCGAGATTGCAGCAGTCCAATTGCGAGACGCAATTACCTCGGCCTATAACGCCAACTGCCCCCTGAAAATGAGGGTGTCCACCAGGAACGTCCCATGGTGGAACGAGGACCTCAGGCAAAGGAGGACGCAGGTTCGTAAGCTGTTTAACGCGGCCAAAAGGTCGGGAGCATGGGATGAATATAGACAGGCCCTATCGACCTATAACAAAACACTGAGGGACGCCAAGAAGGAGTCGTGGAGGAGGCACTGCGAAGAAGTGGAAAACACGTCCGAGAGTGCTCGACTACACAAGATCCTGTCTAAGGGCCCTCAGACTAACATAGGCTCCCTTAGAACACCCACGGGAGGCTTTACAAGCTCGGGGGAGGAAACTATGGAAATTTTACTCCAGACGCACTTCCCCGGCTGTAACATAATAAACCAATCACCTCCGGACTGGGAACACTCAGAAATAGAGGCGCCTTATAGGCGGGCATCTAGAGTAGACTGGACAGTCGCTAAAGAGGTGGTTACCTGGAGCAAAATCAGATGGGCCATTAACAGCTTTAAGCCATACAAATCGCCGGGATTTGATGGAATAATGCCCATCATGCTCCAACAGGGGATAGATATACTGGCGCCGGTGCTTACCCTCATTATGAGGGCCAGCCTGGCTCTGGGGTACATTCCGAGGGCATGGAGACTGGCCAGGGTTGTATTTATTCCTAAACCTGGGCGTCCAACAGACCAGGCAAAGTCCCTGAGGCCAATAAGTCTCATGTCCTTCTTGCTGAAAACAGTGGAAAAACTGCTCGACCGGCACATTAGGGGCGGTGTACTGGAAGCATATCCTCTACACTGCGGACAATATGCATACAGAGCAGGATTCTCAACAGAAACAGCACTGCACCAACTGGTGCTGAAACTGGAGAATACGCTGGAGAACAAGGAGGTGGCGCTGGGGGCCTTCCTAGACATAGAGGGGGCCTTTAGCAACACCTCGTTCGGATCGGTTCTGGCAGCTGCCCGGGAGCGTGGAATAGAGGAGACCTGCTGCAGGTGGATCGGTTCCATGCTCAGGGACAGGGCGGTGTTCACCTCACTCGCGGGAGGGACTCTGCTGGCGGGGGTCGCGGCGGGGTGTCCGCAGGGGAGCGTTCTGTCTCCCTTGCTCTGGTGTCTAGTCGTGGACGGCCTGCTGGGGAGGCTCTCGGGAGGGGGGTATGAGGTACAGGGCTATGCGGACGACATTGTCATCATAGTCCGAGGAAAGGTCACACAGGCAGTGTGGGAGCGTATGCAGACTGCACTGAAAGTGGTGGAAGGGTGGACGGTTGATCAAGGGCTCGGGGTGAGCCCCGAGAAAGCAACCGTCGTGCCGTTTACGAGGAGGAGGAAGTGTGAAAGCCACAGAACTCTCACTCTATACGGTAGGAGCGTTCCAATGGCCAGGGAGGTAAAATATCTTGGGGTCGTATTGGACTCTAAGCTAACCTGGAATGGTCACATTGGAAAAATACTGCGTAAGGCAGTCATGACCTTAGCCGTCACTAGGCGGCTATATGGAAAAACGTGGGGACTAAGACCTAGTATGGCCCACTGGCTGTACACAAGGGTGGTCAGACCATCGTTAACATATGCGGCACTGGTCTGGTGGCCTAAGGTGACACAATCCAGTGCCAAACAAAAACTAGGCAAGATCCAAAGGATGGCTTGCCTAGGCATCACAGGGGCCATGTCTTCAACCCCAACAGCCGCCATGGAGGTGTTGCTGGATCTACCCCCCCTACACTTCGTTATTATGGGAGAGGCCAGGCTAGGACTATACAGACTAGCCTGCAATGGTAGACTGAAGATCAACCCAGGCTTCAGGGGCCACTGCAAAATTCAGGAGATCGTGAAGGAACCCATGCTTGAAATGAGGTCAGACTTCGCGAGCCCGCGAATGTGCAGGGAAAACAACTTCACAGTGGAAATCCCTGATCGCGGGGCATGGCGGGAGGAGACACCGGGCATACCACGGGACGCGCTCGTCTGGTTCACGGACGGATCTGGCGGGGAGCGTGGGACGGGGGCAGGTGTTTACTCGGAAGGACCGAGGGTAAGTCACAGTATTTCCCTCGGAGCCCATGCAACGGTGTTTCAGGCCGAGATGTACGCCATCCTGCACTGTGTGCGGGAGAACAAGAGGAGGGGCTACACCAACAAGCGGATCCTCATAGCCACAGACAGCCAGGCAGCCCTTAAGGCACTAAGTAGCCCACGGGTAAATTCCTGGCTGGTGAGTGAGTGCCGAGACGAGACGAGCGACCTGGCTGGGCAGAATGAGGTGACCCTCATCTGGGTGCCGGGTCACTCGGGGGTCAAAGGCAATGAAGAAGCTGACAGTCTCGCAAAGAGGGGGTCAGCAGAACCATTTATGGGACCAGAACCGGCTCTGGGCGTGTCAAAGAGCACTGCCAGGGGAGCCATTAAGTCCTGGGTCAGAAACCAACACAAGGTGTACTGGGCGGACTGTCCAGGGCTCAGACATGGGAAGTCAATAATTGACGGACCCAGTTCAAAGAGAGCTGTGGAGCTGCTAAACCTTAGCAGAGGACAGCTCAGAAACACAACAGGTCTCTTGACGGGACACATGGCCGTCAAGAAACACCTACATAAAATGGGGCGGTTCGAAGGGGACCTCGCATGCAGACTCTGCGGCGAGGGGGAGGAATCAGCCCAGCACATCTTGTGCGAGTGTATAGCTCTGGACCGGAAAAGACAACTGATCTACGGTCACTCTAGACCGGAGACAGAGCAATATAAAACTTCACCCTACCAATCGCTGTGCAGACTAGTTCAAGGCACAGTGATTTTGGAATGGGTGGAGTAAGACTAGGGGTATGCACAATCAACCAAGGGTTGCGGTGCTATCGGGGCGGCAAGGCCGCGGACGAGCCCTGAGGGAACAAAAAAAAAAAAAAAAAAAAAACAAGAAGTCACAACGATACTAGATACGGATCAGACTTACATAACGTACCTTGGGCAAATAAAACAGTTTTTCAAATGAGCTTCTTATATCTTGGACCTCATGTGCTTAATATGTTGCCATTAGAAATTAGAAGTCGACTCAATTAAGTCATTTAAGGCAAATTAAAAAATGGATTATATCATCTGATAGGTATAAGGTACATAAGCTAATTGACATAAAAAAGTACGTGAGGATTATTTTTCTCACTTTGTCATCGACTGGAACGTTGGTCCTGGGTTTCTGTTTGAGTGGTGTAACGTTGACCGATACTGAACCCTTGGCTTGATGAGATGCCTTGCCTGTCTTGTTACTAAATGTTTCTATATTATGTGTGTCTTTTTTGGTATACATATTATATGTAAAACCCACACGCAAGTTTTAAAAACTTTTGTGGGTATGATCTGCAACCTTATCTATTTGTCCAAACATTTGCATTGCATAAATGTTGTTAGTGAATTTTCGTAGAAAAAATTCACTAATGGGGAGATCCCGACTTTTGAATTTTGAAAAAATTTTTGGAAATGAGCGCGAACTAGGACTCAGAACCCATATCCGGGGTCAGTTTCTATTTTTATATGTTTATATATATATATATATATATATATATATATATATATATATATATATATATATATATATATATGTATCACACCGATAACTCAAAAAATAATGGGCAGATTTTGATAAAATTTGGCATGTACGTTTCTTTTGTAAATGGCTTGGATAAGTTCGTTAGTCAGGAAAATCGGATGAGGTTTTCCGGGAAAACTTTGAGTTTTCATTCAAAAAAAATTCTTATCTCAAAAAGTAATAAGCCGATTTTAATAAAATTTGGCATGTACCTTCCTTTTGTAAATGGCTTTGACAAGTTTGTTAGTCAGGAAAATAGGACGATGATTTCCAGGAAAATTTTGAGCTTTCATTCGAAAAAAAATTTTATCTCAAAGAATAATAGGCCGATTTTGATAAAATTTGGCATGTACCTTCCTTTTGTAAATGGCTTTGATAAGTTCGTTAATCAGAAAAATCAAACGAGGTTTTCCGGAAAAATATTGAGTTTTCATTTGAAAAAAATTTTTATCTTAAAAAATAAAAAATATATGATAACCAAATTTGGTAGGTATGTTTACGATATAAAAAGTAAACTATACACCAAAATGTAGATTTCTATGTTACAAGAAAAAAAAGTTATAATAAAATATTTTGTGCCAGATCATTTCTATGAAAATTCACTACCATAACGCACTTGCTGCGTCCATTTTTTGTAATGAATTCTTATCTAAAGACAAATAAGTGAATCAATGTTGTTATTATGACCAGCTACAACATTGTTTGGTCTTCCTATCCTTGGTTTATCTTAGACACAACCAGTTTCTTCAATTATATTTAGTAATTTGGAAACATACCCTGCTTTAATTTGTGGGCGATTAAGATACACTTCATTAAAAAGCATGCGCACGTCTTTATAATTATGTTTCCTCTCACCGTAGCACACCATCATTAAAATTTCAGATGTTAGCTTTTCACTCAATTCTGCCGTAATAATTATTAAATTGTAAAAGTTCTCAATTTACTGATGTTATAAGCTGTCTAAAGTGTTACAGATTGCAGGTAACTGGCAACAAACCATCCTGGCAACTGGCAGCTACAAATACCTGCACATTTATTCAATAAGTTGATTAAAAATTGATCAATAGAGGGCGGAGGTGATTTTTAAGAAAGTAATTTTTTCTTCATGGAGCCCCATTAAAATTTTATAGTGACGTTCCTTTCGGAAATGCAAAAAAAATCATATCGGAATTGACAGTTAATTTTTTTTGCTATAAATAATCAAGAAATAACACACAAAGAACTTTGTACTTTATATTTAAAACACTTCAACCACTCTGTACTGAAAAATCAGTGCAAACAAAAAAAATAGTAACAATAAAAAGGAATGTAACAATAAAAATAACAATACATACTTACATTATATAAATTAAATATAGTACTAATACTATCAGTACACTGGATAAAACTCACTGCTGAATTGCAGTGAAAAATGCTGTGACTAATGCAAACTGTAGTATATATATATATATATATATATATATATATATATATATATATATATATATATATATATATATATATATATATATATATATATATATATATATTACTTATAAATATTTGCTCTGTGCTAATGCTAACATTATTTACCAGTCAAGATACTTCTATGTAATACATAACGGATATTTAGGATTATCAGATATATATATATATATATATATATATATATATATATATATATATATATATATATATATATATATATATATATATATATATATATATATATATATATATATATATATATATATTCCGAAAGATTTTCCGGTCTTATGTGAGACATACTTGGCTCTCGGGTTGAACCGCGTCCAGAATGTATTAAAACTCGACGTTTCGGCTTCTGTTTTGGAGCCATTTTCAACATGTAAAGGAAATATGTATGGACATGGTCTCTAAGGCCTCAATCTGCCTACTCCTTAGAGCGGTGCACAAAGGTGGGTAGCGTTGTTGGGTCTTGATTACAGGGTCTCAATCTGCCTAATCCCCAAATCTCGCCGGAGATCGTAACTAAGGTCTCAGTGTGTTCAACCCTACGCCTAAGAGCAATCTCTCTTAGGCGTCGAGTTTTAATAGATTCTGGACGCGGTTCAACCCGAGAACCAAGTATGTCTCATATATATATATATATATATATATATATATATATATATATATATATATAAATATATATATATATATATATATATATATATATATATATATATATATATATATGTATATATATATATATATATATATATATATATATATATATATATATATATATATATATATATATATATATATATATATATATATATATATATATATATGGGATAGGATGGTAATTATGGAAGAGGAAATAATTGACATGCCCTCTAAGATGTTTAAATTTGCCGCTATTAATATTGTGCTTGATGTGGACTATACTTCAGTGTATTTTTGACAATTGTGCATAAAGGAAACCGGGTGAGTCGATATATTTTACTCAATAATATTCTTTGAAAATTGTTATGCAAGTGAAGTTAAAATTCAAGTGAGTGTGTCTTCATCTACAAATTAGTATCACAAATAATGTTTTAGTTATAAAGTAAAATAGATGTATTATTTTAGAAGTTACTAACTAAAAGTGAGGTTATGCTATTGCAATCTACCGGGAATCCTTATGTGAAGCCAGTTTAACACTATAGCATGTCCATTATTACCCCCATAATTTCACATATAAGGGTATTAGTGGACACAACAATTTCATAAGTCTGTTAAATAGTTGACATGCAAAAATTAATTTGTTCTATGATTATAGGTTGCTTCATAATGCCTAGAAAGTATGTTTCAAAGAATAAAAGAGTTTGCTATGATATTACTACTCTGAGAATGGTTTTGGCCGAATCTAAACTTGGCAATACCTTAAGAGACGTCGCCGAACTTTAGAAATTCCACGTTAAGTAAATATAGGAATGTGAAGGATTTAAACTCAATTAAAGTAGGTGCTGGGAGGAAAACTCTATTATCAGCAGGCGACGAGAAAGCACTGGCTAAATATCTTTATGAGAGTGGAAAATACTGGTACAGCTTAACAAAGGGTGAAGTTTTATTATTTGTGAAGAACGTTTGCGAAGAATCTGAACTTGCGTGGAGTCCTCATAGGGAGTGTTATTCTGGCTTCATGAAAAGACATCTGCAATTTAGTGTTCGTAAGGGAGAAAGCTTGAGCGCTCGTTGGTTGAGGGGAGCAAATCCCTTCACAATAAAACATTGGTGTGACCAGTTAGAGGGCCTTTACAAAAAGAGAATATTATTTTGCCTGATGGCCATTTAATCTATATCTGTAACGAGACGGGATTCCCTCATGATCCCAAACAAGTAAGGTTAATAGCACCCAAGGGACAGAAAGGCACTGGTCTGGTGGCCCAAGGTGACACAATCCAGTGCCAAACAAAAACTAAGCGAGATCCAAAGGATGGCTTGCCTAGGCATCACAGGGGCCATGTCTTCAACCCCAACAGCCGCCATGGAGGTGTTGCTGGATCTGCCCCCCTACACTTAGTTATTATGGGGAGGCCAGGCTAGGACTATACAGACTAGCCTGCAATGGTAGACTGAAGATCAACCCAGGCTTCAGGGGCCACTGCAAAATTCAGGAGATCGTGAAGGAGTCAATGCTTGAAATGAGGTCAGACTTCGCGAGCCCGCGAATCTGCAGGGAAAACAACTTTACAGTCGTAATCGCGGACCACGAGGCATGGCGGGAGGCGACGCCGGGCATACCACGGGACGCGCTTGTGTGGTTCACGGACGGATCCGGCGGGGAGCGTGGGACGGGGGCAGGTGTTTATTCGGAAGGACCGAGGGTGTCATAGTATTTCCATCGGAGCCCATGCAACGGTCTTTCAGGCCGAAATGTACGCCATCCTGCACTGTGTGCGGGAGAACAAGAGGAGGGCTACACCAACAAGCGGATCCAGCCACAGAGAGCCAGGCAGCCCTTAAGGCGCTAAATAGCCCACGGATAAATTCTTGGCTGGTGAGTGAGTGCCGAGACGAGCCGAGCGACCTGGCTGGTCAGAATGAGGTCACCCTCATCTGGGTGCCGGGTCACTTGGGGGTCAAAGGCAATGAAGAAGCTGAGTCTCGCGAAGAGAGGGTCAGCAGAACCATTTATGGGACCAGAACCGGTTCTGGGCGTGACAACGGGCACGGCCAGGGGAGCCATTAAGTCCTGCGTCAGAAATGAACACCAGGTGTACTGGGCACACCGTCCAGGGCTCAGACATGGGAAGTCAGTAATTGACAAACCCAGTTCAAAGAGAGCTGCCGAGCTGCTAAATCTTAGCAGAGGACAGCTCAGAAACATAACAGGTCTCTTGACGGGACCCATGGCCGAATATCTTGTATCCAGATTCAGGTCGACAGGTATTCTACCTGTTAATTACAGCAAATTTCTCCAAGAAGCGTTTGATGTTTTCAAAATAAAAAAAAATCAAAGAAACAGCAGAGAAAACTCGCGATGGAAACGGGGAACCATCATCAGACCAACCGACTAAGCTCTTTGAAGAATTCATATGAAATAAGCGTTCTGAAAAGTTGAAAAAGAAGACCCCTAAAGCAAAATCTAGAAAAAGGATAGCAGTAACAGTAGGCGATGTTTTGACGTCTTCACAACCCTTGAAAATTCTATCTAATTCTACCCCCAGGGGGTAACAGTGGACATTTTTTTTTACTTTCTTTTTAACATAATTTCAGTCATATAGCTGTACTATATTAGAATGAGTCTTAAGCACAACATCAATAAATTGGCACTTTAAAGAAAAAATATATATGTCCACTATTACACTCTATGTCCACAATTACCCTCCTCTTCCCTGTATATATATATATATATATATATATATATATATATATATATATATATATATATATATATATATAACTTTATTTAAAAGCTTGTATTTAAGGTTTTCGGTATGTTTAATCAGGTAAAATCTTGTCATCTTGTTCAAGTCATTTATTTTACCGATTGATTTGAAATTTAGTAGGCATACTTATATTTATTTATTGTTGATTTAATTATACAGCATGTCTTACAAAAAAGCTCAGCTTATGCTTGCAAATGTGGCGGCTGTTACTCCCATACACAAAAGCGGTGATGTAATGCTGATGGAAAATTATAGACCCATATCTCTCATTTCAAATGTGGCCAAAATCTTTTAAAAAATAATAAAATTTAAAATTACGAGTTATCTAAATATGTCTCCTGTTGGAACTTTGTCTTTTGGTTTCATCGTGTATTTTCCATTTGGTGTGTTTGTTGTTTAGTTTTTTTTAATGCATTTTCCCTGTTAGATTTGGGTGTGGCCTTGGAAGCTGTTGTCTTTTTGACATTTTGTTGTGTATCAGTTTAAGTGTGGTTTAGTATGTAGGTAAGCTTCTTTGTTCCACATAGGTTTAGTTTAATTGTGTGTTTATTCACATATTTATATCTTATATAACATTGTGTGTATAATTTGCATTAGGTTGTATGTTTTTTACATATGTATATTCCAGTGGCGGCTCGTCATCCTCTTTTATTTTAAAAATGTAATCGCCGTTATGGGTGTGAAAGCGGGCTTTCCGGAAAAACGCTGTATTCAGCTGTTGCCGTGGAGGATCACTGCAAATACCATCAAATTGGTGTGCGACAGGAGCAGAAAGATCCGTCATCTCCGGCAAATCGACGGCCAAACGGCGTTTTTCTGTCTTCTCTAGTCGAAGAGCCAAGCATAAACTGCACCGAACTCTGTACCCTTGCCATGGTAACGTGACTAGCCACGGCCACGGTTGAAGAACACAGCTCACGCTACTTTGGCGTTAGTGAAGAGTTCAGTCGTATATTGTTTCAAAACTGTACTAACACTAAATTGCTGGGTTACAGTACAGGGTGCCGGTTTCGCTCGATTGTTCTTTTCAGTTTGGGACAATTTATGTGACTGTGGCTGTTTGAAAGGAGACCGTTTGAGACATAATACCCAATGTAACCTCATTTTTGGCAGTTGTTGTGGTTTTTAGTGAATTTTCTTAAAAAAAATTCACTAATGAGGAGATCCCGACTTTTGAATTTTGAAAAAATTTCTTCAAATGACCGCGAACTAGGCCCCCTAGAACACATATCCGGGGTCAGTTTCAATTTTTATATGTTTATATATATATATATATATTTATATATATATATATATATTTATATATATATATATATATATGTATCACACCGATAACTCAAAAAATAATAAGCCGATTTTGACTAAATTTGGTGGAAAAATTCCTTATGCAAATGGCTTGGATAAGTTCGTTAGCCAGGAAAATCTGCCCAGGTTTTCCCGGAAAATTTTGTGTTTTCTTTCGAAAAAAATTTATATCTCCGGAATTAACAAAGTAAGGGCAACCAAATTTGGCACGCTAGTTAATATCCTTATAGTAAGCTACCTACCAAAATTTAGCTATGTAGGTTAAAAGACAAAAAAGTTATAGGCATTTAAAGAAAAATAAATTGGGGTTTTCCTCAAAACGTCAAAGTTGCGATTTAAAACGTCAAAATCGGCAACATTTAGGCAAAGAACTTGAATCTAATACGGGATATGGAAATCACATGTCTCAAGAAGGATGTTTTACAAACTCTGAAGTCTTAGTTTCAACCGTCATTGTCCTTCATTTTACTAAAATGTTTCCAGAAAATTCATTTCAAATAGACCCTTTCTCTGATGCTTGGCAGTAGCCTTAGCTTTAGAGTTTATCGTTTAATGGTATATAATTTTTGTCGAATTTTCGTAAAAAATCAATAAAGCTCAATATATCCGTTATTATACAAGATATGAAGAAAATTTGTATATATTAATTATAGGGTATCCTGAGCTACATCTTAAAAAAATATTTCTACAATCACAGGATGGCCCATAAGTCGTTGGTGATACAAATTTTCTTCTTTTTTTTTAATCAAACACGCCTTATGTTATTGCATTTTTGAATTTTTCAGCGATGCATGTTTGTAAGAAAAGAAATTCGGGACGCAGCAAGTGCGTTATGGTAGCGAATTTTCATTAAATGCTTCAAATTTGAATAGCTCAATTTGCTATTAACCTATAAGGTTGACCAAGAAACGAGTTTTTCCGGGAACACTTTAAGTTTACTTTTGGAAATTTTTGTACATTTTCACACAATAAAGTTATTTTTATGAAACATGGCACATTGTTTTTACTATATAGGTTATACTGGTAACCAAAATTGATGCCTGCTTTCTTAAAAAGGAAACACATTTGCAATTAAAAACATTTTTATGAAAATTCACTACCATAACGCACTTGCTGCGTCCAGAGTTTTTGTGTTTGTGACAATGAATCTAATATATTGTTTGTAATTTATTGTAAACTCTGTTCATTCACTGGAAAAACGAGGACAAAAGGGATGCAGTAATTCATGGATGGCAAACAATTATTCCGACCATTTCTGCGCGAAAGGATCTCAAAAAAATGGAAAGTCATATAACATACATTGCAAATCTAATTGTTTCATGCATTACAAATGGTTGTGTAGCAGTCCAAGTCTGCAAAAATTGTTTTGCTGGCCATGCTTGCTATTTTCTAACAAACATTCAGTTTGGAATAAGGACGGATTCACAGATCTATAACATGTAGATTCTGGGGAGCATTTGAAATGTGAAGTGATGTTAAAAAATTTTGAAAAACAATTACACCATTACCGATGCACTGAAAGAAAACGGCAGACTTTATCAGATTCAGTTTAATGAAAACGTAATGTTAAGTAGACTTTTTCTTTAAACGGTTATCGACGCAGTTCTATACCTTAGCAAGCAAGAGTGAACATTTCGTGGCCACGATGAAAGCAGTGATTCTGTAAATCGTGGAAACTTCAGAGTTATTATTGTTACTGGTATCCAGAAGTCCTTTAGAAATTAAAAATCAGTATGAAAAAAATAAACATATTTTCATTGGCGACTCTAAAACTATTCAAAATGAGCTTATTGACTGTATATCTGTTTATTTAAATAACCATGTTGAGGCGGATATCCCGATATAATGCAAACGTCACGGAGTTCCCTTATACTGCGATTTGTAAATTCGGAAGGCACAGTTGTGGATCGTTTTCTAGGATTTCATGATGTGAGTACAGATAGAACCACAGGCACATTATATCTAATGTTGGACGCTATTCTAAAAAATTTTGATTAAAACAACAAATTAGCGGGGCAATGTTACGATGGAGCTAGTGTCATGTCGGGACATTTAAACGGACTTAAAGAAAATTTAAAGAAAATGCGCCCCAAGCGGTATTTGTACACTGTCTAGCGCATCGACTCACCCTTGTATTGCAACAAAGTTTTAAGAAAATATCGCAATGGCGTATTTTCTTTGCAAGCCTCAGTGTAATTCCTTTTTTCTTTCACCACTCAGCAAAGTGTTCCTATACTCTTACGTCAACATCTGCAAGATGCATACCAGCTATCACGGAAACTTGATAGTCGTCCAAGTCTAAATTACTTGGCGCAATTATTCAAGACTGGAATAAATTGAAAGAAGTGTTTGAATTTGTAACAATCACTGAGAAATCGGACCAGAAATCAATTCAACTTGCTAGAGGTTTTCTGAATAACATGAACGATTTTCAGTTTACATTAATTTCTCCATAACTCAAATAAATGGGACACGTGAAATATTGGCCAATAAAAGGACTGACAATTCCTTTAAGGCTATGTTTGAGAAAGCAAATGCGATTACAGAAATCAGAATTTCTAACCGACAATATGCTGGTTTTAGCCAGGAAGCAATTAAGGCAAAATATAAAGCTCTTTTTTATGAGATAATAGACCACATTTTGATGGAAATGTACGTCAGATTTCAGGACTGTAAAAATATAAAATTTGTTTGTATTGCTGACACCACGAAATTTGAACAATATAATTCCCGTTTTCCTTCTGCTGTATTTGAAAATCTACAACAATTTTACGCGAAAATACTTGCAAACAAAGATTTTACTGAAGCATAAAAACTTTTGCCTTATTTTAAGTATTCTGTCAACAAGCGTATCAGCTGAGAGAAGTTCTTCTTGCCTCAAGAGGATTAAAACTTATTCAAGAAATATAATATCTCAAGAAAGGCTTTCTTCTTTGGCGAATATTTCTATCCAAAAGGAGCTTCTGTTAGAACTAACAAGGAAGCAACCATTTTATGAAGACATCATTGACAAATTCGCTTCACTTAAGGATAGAAAATTCGACTTGCTCTACAAAAATAAAAATTAGGTAAGTATGTTCAGTTAAAAAAGGCTTTTTATTCCCACTGAACTGTTCACCTGTTTTCCAACCCGCGAGCCGCCACTGGTATATTCATACATTGTGTACCTCTGGTTTTTATATCTATTTTATACATCGATATCATATATATGTGTGTATATGTGTATATATGTTGCATCTCTTTGGGTGTATTTGTATTCTATGTTGCATTATACTCCTCTTTTGCATATCATATCTGTGTATCTCTGGTTGCTTTTGTGTTTAGTGCCTATATGTAAAAATAAATTATTACATATAGCAGTTATGTAATTGCGTGTTTTTCACACCCACGTACAAGTCTAAGGCTTTTGTGGAGTTTTCTAGATTTGCTCAAATTTTTATTTTTCTTGATTTTCCAGTCTACATTTGTAAACATTTATAATATTTGTATATATTAATTGAATAAATCTATTATTATTATTTAACATATTCAATGTAGGAGTTTTATTCTATAACTCTGACAGGTTTTCATGTATTATGAGTGTTTTGCCGATGGCTCTAGGGTGTGGAACTTAGACGAGACCGGTCCCCTGTGAGTCCGGGGACTAACTAAAAGAATAGGCCGAAGGTAACTCCTGTCTGTCGTAAGAGACGACTGATCAGAGTCAAACACTGTTGGGTGTCAGGTTTAGACGAACCTGGGGGAGCTGAGATCTCTAGAGGTGGATTACAACTGGAGATTGGATGCTGCTCAAGAGCGGGACTTCATGATACCACCTAGAGGCAAACACTGAGGGATGTCGAGTCCATACGAACTCTGAGAGAGGTTATCTCTCTTTGAGCTTCGAAACGTGCAAGTGACTTCACTTAGATGGCAGTACACCCGCCAAACTGTCACCCTCAAGAAAAGATCGACTCCCGCAGGGATCTGGAATTGATGGGTGAACTTTAAATAATTAGGCATGAGCCACAATAGACCTAAGGTCGTGGTGGATGGACTGGAATAGCCCATTCCCAATAAGTCTAATCTAATCTCTAGACGAGACCGGAACCCCAACCGTTCAAAAACTAAAAAGAGCAACAATTGCTTGCAAAGGAGTCAAACAAGTTAGTTGAACCGCAAGTAGCTAAAGAGATTGCGTAGATACAACGTACTGCTTAACAAGTGCATCCGGAAACACTATGCCACCTGCTATGGTGTTTCTGTGCACTTACTTCAAGCACAGATGATTTGAAATGCAC
This sequence comes from Tillus elongatus, assembly GCA_964006375.1. Taxonomy (NCBI): domain Eukaryota; kingdom Metazoa; phylum Arthropoda; class Insecta; order Coleoptera; family Cleridae; genus Tillus; species Tillus elongatus. The sequence continues at coordinate 31,209,630 of OZ023268.1, read as the reverse complement.
TTCTGGGAACTCTTGTTATAGCTACACCTTCTGGTTAGAGGAATAGAGTTATTTCTGAATGTGATACAACATTAAAAATACCAAATCTTCTGGAACAAATCCAACTTTATTATTATATAACAACAGTGAAAGCCATCTTTCAATTGACTGTGTCGATATGGCCAAAAATAATGGGGTCATAGTTTGAACTTATTTTCCCCCACTGCAGCCGCTTGACGTCAGTGTATATTCCCCTTTTAAGGCACAATATAACCGGACAGTAGACTTTTGGTCAATGCACCACTCAGGTATTCCCATGACCATCTATGATATTCCTAGATGTGTAGTTAGAGCATTCCAATATTCTATGACACCTGTGAATATACTGTCAGAATTTTGCAAGTCGGGCATATTTCCGTTTAACAGACAGCTTTACGAATTTTGATTATATAACCAGCATCGTCACTGATAGGCTCATGAGTTCACGACCAAAAAGTCACATCATTTAGAGATCAACGATATACTCATCATTCAATTCAAATGCTTTAAAAAACAATTCTCCAGCTAACCAATTAAGACATATTTTGGAAAGCCCAACATGATACACGCCTGGAATCGAGAAGTTCAAGACTTCAAGGGTTGTTCAAGAGCACACTCAAAGGAAAGAAGGTTCTACCAGAAAGAAAAAAACAAGAGCGTTATAACCCCTGAGAATGCAGAAAAAAATTAATTGGAGGCAAATGCCTTGAAGCAAAAGTCTAAGCAAATGGCCCAAATTGTGAAGAGAAAAAAGTCATGATTTCAGATTCAGGATCAAGCCTTGAAGAAAACTGTGATGATTGTGGCTCCGGCACAATGTGATAATGACTTGCAATCAGTGATGGTTCTGAAGATTCCGAAGACATCCTACTTACTGTTGATAGACTTTGTTTTAGCAACATTTTTAGAAAAAAAAAAAAATCAAAAAACGTATTTTATAGCACAGATTTTAAGACAGAAATGAAGGTCTGGAATATGAAATAAATGATCTAAAAGGAACCAAAAGACAAACAAGTTCTACTTCCCAACTGTACTGATGTCTCAGTGGTTAATGATCATGAAATTAAAGATTTCTTCCACCACCACAAATGGTTCGAAAACCCAAAAAGCAGAATCAGTACATGCAGTTTGGAATATAATTTAAGGAGTTAGATGTACAGTACCCCATGCCTCATTGTTGAACACCTTGGGTCACAGCGAGACATACTGCGACGGATTGAATTTTATATAGCTAAACTTTTATGTAAGTTATTTTCAAAAATTAAACAGACTCTTTCAGTACACTGGTATTTCGTCTTTGTTAGTTACAAAGACAAACCATCGGTGCTAAAATAAGTTATAAATTTTGAAAAATTATAAAATTTCAGTTAGTTGATGTTTTGCTGTCTCACTATAGGCCGCCTTCCCCTACACATTAACACTATAAGTAGCAATACTGTTTGAAACGGCCAGGATATTTAGGTCTTCCAGGCCCAAAACTGTGCAGGTACACTTAAGTAAAACCCACTTTACCACAACCACATTTTTAAACCTGTAGATCGTTTCGCTAACAAAGTTAGCTTCATCAGCTATTGCATCCTCTGATGAAACTTATCAAAACGATCGTCAATCAGACTGATGTGGTGAAAAAGATTTTACAGAAGTGTAGGTTTTTATTAGCACTCACCACAAGTTTTAAATTTCTCATTCCAAAACTGTGGTCTGATGCGGTGATTTAGATACATCTAATAATAAAATAATTAAGTACTTTTGTGATAGGTAAACATGCTTATGAAAGTCCAAAACTTAAATGATCATCATTATACAAATAACAATGAGGTTTCAATCAAAAAAAAAATAATAATAATAATAAAAAAAAAATAACAAAAAAAAAAAGACCGGACACAGAACAAAGAAAATGTTAGCAGAATCCACGGCACTCAGAAAAGATAAAATAGAAAAAAGTTGTCCTACCATTTTAACTGCGTGTCACAAGAGTCTTCAAGAGCATTTTTGGGAAAGCTGATTCGCAGCTCACTTTTTCAACAACAAAAAAATAATTAAAAAATTTGTTAGGTAACACGAAAGATAAAGATAAAGCCACTGAAATGTCAGGTATCTATGAGATGAGTTGTAAAGATTGTAATCTTAAATACGTTGGGCAGACTAAAAGAACCATTGAAACCAGATTCAATGAACATCTGGCACAGTTGAGATACGGTAGTGTAGACAAGTCATGTGTGGCACAATATATTTAGGATAATAATCATTACATAGATAAAAAGAATCTGAAACTAATCAAAAGTGTTAGACAACTAGCGAAGTTAGATGTGTATGAAAGTACTTACATTTCTAAGGCAATAAAAAATAAACTAATCAAAAGTGTTAGACAACCAGCGAAATTAGATGTGTATGAAAGTACTTACATTTCTAAGGCAATAAAAAATAAAAGTTCCTTAAACCGAGATTCGCCATTGATTTATAGCCCTTTGTTTACATTCTCTCTTTGACGTAGAAGATATTCCAAAACTCGGAAAGTAAAGTTATAACAGTTGGTCAACTTGAACGTGTTGTAGCATATTGCTTACATTTTACATCCAATTGTTTAGTGCCTACAGATCAACGTTGTTTTGGTCCTTTATCTCTTATGGAAATACGTAAAGCGACAATATGTTTGGTCAAACTAGTTCAACATGACTCCTTTTCTATCGAGTTGAATCTTACAAGGAAATCAACCAGTCAAAACTTGTGGACGAATTTTAAGATTGAATCCTTTCCTCGTCGATGAAGGTATAATTCGCGGCAGAGGTAGACTTCAAAATGCTCGTTTCTCATTTGACAAGAAGTATCCAATCCTTACCTCTGGAAAACACAGACTAGCAAAACTAATCTTAGAGCGCGAGCATGTTCGTATTCTGCATGGAGGCGCCCAGATGTTATTCGCTAGCGTTCGTAAAAAATTTTGGATAACTCTTGGACGTACCCTCTCAAAACAAGTTGTTCGGAACTGTGTAAAATGTTTCAGGTTCTCTCCCACTCATCCTAGTCCGATAATGGGACATTTACCAACTTCTCATGTACAACCTTCCCTTCCGTTCACTGTTACAGGTGTGGATTACGGTGGTCCTGTAATTCTCAAAGACAGAAAGGATAGACGCTCCAAATCCTTTAAAGTCTATATCTGTTTATTCGTTTGCTTTGTGACCAAAGCTGTCCATCTTGAATTGGTCACTAATCTCTCTAGTGAAAATTTCATAATGGCACTAAGACGGTTTGCTGTTTGTTGAGGAAAACTGTCACACATCTATTCTGATAACGGAAAAACATTTGTCGGTGCCAACAACTCTCTTCTTGAATTGGGACACTTCATTCATACTCAATATAATGAAATAGTTGAGGCTGCAACTATTCACGGTATTCACTGGCACTTTATACCCGCTTATGCGCCTCATTTTGGAGGGCTGTGGGAGGCTGGTATAAAGTCATCAAAGCACCATATCAAACGTGTTGCTGGTACTTCTATTCTTACGTATGAAGAATTTTAAACATTGCTGGTTCAGGTAGAAGCCATCCTGAATTCCATAACACTCTCCCCTCTTTCTAGTGACCCCAATGTTTTCCAACCCATCACTCCTGCTCACTTCTTGGTTGGCCGGTCATTGGTAGCAGTTCCAGACCCCGATGTTACTCATATTGACGAGTCCAGACTGTCAATATTTCAAAGAATGCAGAAGCTTCAGCAACACCTGTGGTGAGCAAGGAATACATTGCAGAACTTCAGCTTTGCAGCAAGTGGCACAAAATCACATCAGAAATTCCAGACAACAAAATGGTCATCATCAAGGATGATAACCTACCCCCACCCCAATGGAAACTTTGTAGGATTGTCAAATCACATCCTGGTCCGGACGGGGTGAAACGAGTCGCCTCTATCAGAACACAGTCCGGGACCATTCAACGTGCATTCAGCAAGATTTGTGTGCTCCCACTAGACGATAGTGAAGTGCCTCCATTAGGAGACAGTGAAGTGCCACGTGAGGTAACTCTACGTAACATAATATTCCATGATAGACAATTGTGAAATTGACTACATTACTATACCTTTCATTTCTTTTATAAATATTAAGTTTCGTTTGTTGTAGTCGTTGACATTGTATATGTAAGCTCTATTCTATTTATTTTGAAGAAATTACGTTTTTCAAGGCCGGGGTCATGTTGTGAACTTTTCTAAGTGGATGCCTTCCCAGACCTTAAAATCTACATTTTCAAATGCTGTGTGACAGCACGCACAATTCACAGACGAAGACAGAGTGCAACAAGAGCCGTAGGAAGAAGCACAGGCTACGCTCAGTTTTGTTCATTATAATGTTATATCGTTTACTGTCAATATACTAATTAAAGTTACTTAGTGCATACAACTTAATTCCACTGCCCAAAAGTGAGGCTTTACAAGCCAAATTTATAACAGTGGTATTAAAAAGAATGAAGTGGTAGGGGTACATAATCGAAAGGGCGTTAAAATAATAATGTGGAAAGATAAGAGACCCATCCTTATGATATCTAATAAAAAAGACCATGATAGCAACCTGCATGATACTGGTAAAAAAACAAAACTTCATAGCCAGTTCTTAAACCTAAATGTATTATTGACTACACGGAAGCAAAAAGGCGTCGATCTGAGTGATCAAATGTCCTCATACTACAAAGCTTTACGAAAAGGGATTAAATGCTATAGGAAAACGGCGTTTGAATTACTATTAGGAACTACAATTGTCAATTCTTATGTAGTTTTTAATGAAGCTAATAAAAGCAACAGGAGTCTTAGCATACTACAGTTCAGAGTACCCAACAATGACATTTGTGGATCAGGATTCTGAGCATACCCTAAAGTCGACTTGTACTCCGAAAAGGGTACATACATTTGCTTTTGAGTCAGGTCCAGGGAGAAAACGAGGTCAAAATTGTGGTTGGTATTATAAAAAGCTAAGCCTACATAAGAATAAGAATCAGATTAAGAATAAGAATAAGAATAAGAATAAGAATAAGAATAAGAATAAGAATAAGAATAAGAATAAGAATAAGAATAAGAATAAGAATAAGAATAAGAATAAGAATAATAAGAATAATACAGGTGTGCGAACCCATGTTTTGTTCGAACCGAACTATAAACGAACCCAAGCAAATATGTTTCCTCGAACTTCGAACCCCAGAAATCAATAATCGAACATCGAACTACCTAAATTTCTTCAGTGTTCATATATCATTTCCCTAAATACAAAATTTAGGAATATTGTAACATACAATATTTGATATGTAAAAGATTCCCATTCTTTTTACAAAAAGGAAGGGTTCGAGAAATTTCCAGGTCGATTGGGTGAAAATGCCTTCCAGTGCTATCGTTCTGAAGATGGGTCCACGTTAAATCAAAACTACAAAACCAAAAAGGATTTTAACCTTTTTTACAATTCTAGATATATTGATATGCTCAATTATAAATATGTTGTTGTTTGGTAATGGCTAGGCAGTTTAAGCACACAGATTGAGAGGATTCAAAGTGAGCATGATAGGTAAAAAATAACCACTTAAAATTTGAACTGTCTCCTGATTGTGAATATTTAACTGTTTTGGCTCATTGTGAAATCGAGCATGTTGAAACCAGTGTTTTCCAAAGGCAATCTGCAATTATCCTCAGAAAGTTTGAAAATGTACGTTACCGATCGCCGAAAAGGTGTTGGAAGACTAGGATATATAAGAAAAATAATTATGTATTTGCTAAATTGCTCCGTCGTGTCTCAATGTGTCCCACCAACGGTCAAAAATGTGCATGAGTGAAATCTCCGGAAATTACGCTATCGACTCGATGAGACCGATAACAAGTTGATGGGGCAGCATTTTCGATACTTTTCGCAGCATTCAAAGTTAAATTTCGAAGTAATTTTGAACAACGAAGTTCGAACTATTTTGGAGAATTACATATTTCGAACTTCGAACTACTTCAACATCGCTAGTACGAACATATTTTCGAACCGAAGGTTCGGTTCGAAATTTCGAAGCTTCGCACACCTCTAAAGAATAAGAATAAGAATAAGAATAAGAATAAGAATAAGAATAAGAATAAGAATAAGAATAAGAATAAGAATAAGAATAAGAATAAGAATAACACCACAGTAGACACACACCGCACCCTGAAGTCTTTGACTTGTGCGAGGGGAGCTTACATACACATATAGGCAAAGGACACCACCCAAAACTCATCAGAAGGCGGCCTTTTCACATTCGAGTGAAAAAGACTGGCTGTCCAAATACGGGATACATTATCCAGTAAAGAAGCAGACAAAAAGTGACCAAAGTATTAAATTACTGTGATGACTGTGCTCTAAAACCAGCAAGGTGCCTCTCGTGTTTTAATGAAAAGCATAGTAAGGCATAGCAAAATTGAGTTAGAAACAAAACATGTTTGCAAATGTTAAATATCCTTGCTTTTTGCAATAAATGTGTGCTATTTAATCAAGATTTCTTTGCTTGAATCTGTTTGTATTTTATTTTTGTTTATTTCTCAACTATGTCTTTTATAAATAAATGTGTCCTAAATCCTTTCGTTTAGCTTTTTACGGCTAGAGCCCATCATTTTTGTCATAATTCTTAACAAAAAATTGCAAAAACACATTTCGATAGTTTCACTGATTTTGAAAAATACCACGAAAAAAATGATCACACATACCAGACATATGTCTGGTACCGCCGCATGAAAAAGCTACTCACCAGACACATCTGGCTGGTACTGTGTATTTGAACAAGACACCTATGACTTGTATCGCAGTGAATGTGTTAAGTAACACCCTGTATACACAAATTATCTTATCACATACCAGTGACCTTGTCAGAGAAAATACATCATTTTAGCACATCTACTAATACATAAGCAAATATTTTATGATATATAGAGAAACAACTGAATTTCAATAAAAGAAACAATCCTTGGAGGTTGAAACAATAAGACAAAAGTACTATCATGTTGAATTATTACGAAAATTTGTTATGCAATGACCATTTTATTTTTGAAAACTTTATAAAATTAAAACTTTACGACTTTTGACTCTAATTTAAAAAAAAATACGCTCGCAATAATTCATGTTGTTGTTGATCATTTAAATTTTGGAAATAATCCCTATTAGAATAGTTTGTTCGATATATAAAATCTATACTCAATAAAACTTAATACCAAAGATAACTAAAGTTAAATTAATACTATTTTTATGTATTATTTGGTGAAATCACTGCAATCTACAAAAAATATGACACAATATAAAAAAGGTCTTCATAACAAAACCTAGCAGATTGCTGTCGAACTCTGCCACCCTATAGTTTTTTTTCTTCATTTTACACACACTTAATTAGGAAATTGTAAAGAAAAAAATATACGAGGCATATTCATGAAGTAAGGACCATCGGCTTATATTTAAATGTTAGCAGGTCTGAACATAGTTTTACGTATGCGTGGCTTTGTATTGGCTATATATAATATATATGAAGCTACTGTAGTTGTTATTTTGTTTCAGAAGGCATTTGCCTGTCGGTGAATGCAGTTAGCAATGTTCATGACAACCGTTTCTCCCACCAGTTGTGAAGAGCAAGCTGTGATTCGATTTTTGTGTGCAGAAGGATCTTCACCTGCCGAAATTCATCGGGAGATGCCTTGTGTATGGACCCACAGTAATAAGTGAAGAAAAGATTAGAAACTGGTATCGAGATTTTAAAAATGGCCACACAAATGTGCATGATAAAGAGCATAGTGGCAGGCCCAGTATTCAGACCAACGAAATCGTAGAACAAGTGAACCGAAAACCGGCGATTGACAATTAGTGCTGTGGATAATGAATTTTGGCAAGCTTGAGGCACCTCTAATACACGATTGTTACAGAAAAGCTCTGATATCACCAATTGTGTGCAAGGTGCAAAAATGCTCACCGACCAGCACAAAGAGGCAAGAATGTGCAGTGTACGAGTGTTTTTGGATCGTTATCATCTACAAGATAGAGATAATATGTTTTCCCATATTGTTACGTGAATATCCTACACCAACGCAGAATCGAAACAACAGTTAATGCAGTGGAGCCATTCAAGTTCACTAAAACCGAAAAAATTCAAGTACTCTCTATACTCGAGCAGACAAATGATAGCTACGGTTGTTTGGGATGAAAACGGCTTCATTTTGGTTAATCTCATAAAACGTTGGTCAACAATTAGAGCTGACATGCACTGAAACGGTCACCAAACTGAGACTTGCGATCCAAAACCGAGAACGTGGGAAACTGTCGTCTGGCTTAACCCTCCTTCATGACAATCCGCGCGTGTCCTCACACAGCTGCTGTAACCAAGAAAGGGTCAAGATTTTCGTTGGGCATTTATTGACCAACCTCCATATATTGCCGACCTTACACCTAGCGACTACTTCCTCTTCTTGCATTTGAAACGGTGACTTGGTGAAAAACCGTTTGAAAACAACGACGAACTCAAGACTGCCGTTGTCACCTGGTTATATTTCCAGGAGGTGAACTTTTTTGCAGAGAGGTTAAAGAAACTGGTGCAGCGTTACGAAAAGTGTTTAGGACTGAATCGCGATTATGTGAAAAAGTGAAGTAGATATGTAGTAAACTAAAACTGAATAAATACGTTTTTTTCACGAGTTTATTTTATTAACCCTTAATATCCTAGCGTTACATATATGTAACGCTAAATTGCAGGTATTTATAGGCTGTTACTTGGCACCTTACACTACTCACCAACAGATGGCGAATTTATATTGCCTGTTTATTCATATTTTAACGTGTTAGAGGCGACATATTTTCATATCGAACGGTTTTATAGATTTGAGTGAATGTTGTTTGAAGTGCTTGTAAAATTTGGGAAAAAAACATGGACATACGACTAGTGTAAGTACTGTAATTTTTGTATGTAGTTAAAAAATATCTTGAAATTGGTGAACTATTGCAGGTATTACATACATTATCTGGTAATTTATCCAAAACAGTACTAAGAATCAGTTTTCATGTTTTCGAGACCAACAGTAGTTATGTGTTACATATATGTAACACTAGGATAAAGGATGAAATAAAATAACGTATGTAGCAGAAATTTGTCTTTTATAAATGTATATGATTTCATCATATGGCATATTTATTTTAGCGGGGGCCTAACACTGGAAGAAGCTTTACGGATGGTTTATGAAGATGATAATGTAGATACCATTTACACCGAGCCTCCAGAAGTAAATGTAATAACTGATGAGGAGTCTGGAAATGAGGATGACGATGGGGATGTCGACCAGTTACCTGGACAACTTAGGGCTCAAGCTGAAGTGAGGCTACATAATAAAAGGATAGATGAAAATGTCAATAGGGCACAAGAAAATATTGTAAGGCGTGATACAAAAAGTGGAAACTTTTCATGGGCTGCTGGGGATTTGATAAAGAACATAAAAGAGTTCCCGGCTGAAAATTTTCAAGAATTCACAGATATGAGTTCGGTGGATATTTTTGAATTATTTTGAGATGATGATTTGTTTCATTATATACAAGAGACAAGAAAAAATGCTTTATTCAAAAATTGTCCGGACCCTAATATTACAATAGAGGAACTAAAATGTTTCTTGGGCATAATGATTCTTAGTGGCTGTGACCATAAACCAGGAAAAAGGTACTACTGGGATTCTCAACAGGATATGGCTAATGTGCTAGTAAAAAATAGTATGAGACGAAACAGGTTTGAACTGATTATGAAGTATTTGCATTTGGCTGACAACACTAAAATGGATGAACGAGACAACACCTGGAAAGTGCGCCCTTTTATGGACTATATGAAAAAAATGTTTTTGCGACACTTTGTTCCAGAAGATTTAGATTATGATGAGACAATGGTGAAGTATTTTGGCAGGCATGGGTGTAAATAATTTATCCGGGGTAAGCCCATTCGTTTTGGTTTCAAAATGTGGTCGCTAAACACCAAATCTGGTTACCTTGTAAATTTGACATTTATCAGGGTAAAAATCCTAAGAGTCTTGAAAATGACGAAATGTTCTATGGAAAATGTACTGCTCCATTAGTACAAATGATAAGAGAACTTCCTGATGGGAAATGAAAATTACCATATAAATTATATACAGATAATCTATTTACTAGTCTCAATTTGCTTGAAGATATGCGGGAGCAAGGGATATGGTGCACTGGAACTATACAGGAAAATCGTGTATCAAAAAGTATACAATTTTCGGCTAAAACTGTTTTTCAGAAAAAAGCAAAACGAGGTGATTATCTAACGAGTATTGACCGTAATTCTGGAATTATGTTTGTTCGTTGGTCTGATAACAATACAGTTACAACTGCGTCAACTTGTTTTGGGAAAGAACTGATTACCCACGTCAAGCGGTTTTCTCAAAAGGAAAAAAAATGGTTCAGGTGCCTCGCCCGTATGTTATTGCAAAATACAGTGGTTCAATGGGAGGGACATACTTCATGGATCAGAACATCATGAGACATAGGATAGCTATTAGGTCCACGAAATGGTGGTGGCCTCTATTTACATGGATAGTTAACGCTTCTTTAGAAAATGCATGGTAAATGTACAAAAAATCTGGACACGCTTCAAAGCAACTTGAAATTCGACGCGATATTGTTACAACATATCATCTAAAATATGAAACAGAATCTAGAGGAGCAGGAAGACCCAGATCTAGTTTATACAGTTTGACAGAATAAATGACAACATAAGGTACGATCGCATAGACCATTTCTTGATATATATTCTGAATAATAAAATAAGGCGTTGTGCCAATGATGCTTGCACTTCAAGTGTCAGAACTATGTGCAAAAAATGTAATTTAGGTCTTTGTTTAGACTGCAACTTATCTTTTCATACAAAATAGGTAATTTTTAACAAACTATTGTATAATTTTTAATTTGTGAAATGTGTAATTGTAATTTTGTAATACTTTTAAATATAGAAAGATGTAGCATATTTTGCAACCATAACTGCCTAGCGTTACATATATGTAACGGCTCAGAATTAACATCCTGTACATGAATGTTTACTAAAAATGATATATATATATATATATATATATATATATATATATATATATATATATATATATATATATATATATATATATGTATATATATATATATATATATATATATATATATATATATATATATATATATATATATATATATATATATATATATATATATATATATATATATATTGTGTGTGTGTGTGTGTGTGTGTGTGTGTGTGTGTGTGTGTGTGTGTGTGTGTGTGTGTGTGTGTGTGTGTGTGTGTGTGTGTGTGTGTGTGTGTGTGTGTGTGTGTGTGTGTGTGTGTGTGTGTGTGTGTGTGTGTGTTAGTTATCACCATTTTAACTGTTTTAAACAAAGACACACTAGTTTTGACGAAAGCAAATTAATTTGGGATATTAAGGGTTAATGACCAAACGGCACTTATTCTATGAATAGGGCTCGTACACACAGGAAAATATATACAATTGTCTTTTAAACACTGCCAATGACATTAATAAATTATTTAAAAGAAACAACTAATAAACCTAAAGTGTCTACATGGATAGATGCATTTCTATATAGTACAAAACGAAACTCTCTTCTGTTCTCATACACAATGCCTCTATTTTGTAAGAGCATGTAGTAATTGATAGTTTGCTTAGATGTTACGTTAAATATCTGCATTGAGACACTGCAATCACATACTTTTCTATAAATTTCTTTGTGAAAAGAACTATAACAAAATAAAACAAATAACAAGAAAACAAAACAAATTTCACATGAAATATAGTGTAAACCACTTTGCTTTGATGAGGGTTATCACAGGACTACAGTCACTATAGAGTGGCAGAAGAAAATACTCCAATTTAATCCACTACTTAAAATATCTTCTTAAATAATAAAAATGTTAGTTATCTGCTGAATTTACTTATTTACAAGTATCGCTAGTGACTGGTAAAGTGAATACTATTTGTTGAATGCTAGATATAAACCTAGTAGTATGGCTATCATAAAACAGGCACCTACAGTGAACAGTACGACTTTTTGTTGTATAGCTCGCATTATCATTGAGTTCATTATTCTTGAGGAGCGTCTCAGGTCTTCTCCAGTCTCTCGAATCTGCAAGAAATTTTTTTTTCAATATTCTTTATTTACGAACTCAAAACAGTACATTTGTACTGCTAACAAGTTCTACAATTAATAACATAAAATTAGATATGATTTTGAGATTAACTTAAATTATATCAATGTCAAGTAGGTACTTTAGAATCTACACTTTATAACTGGAAACTGTTTTCTCCAGGCCTGCAATTTTTGTAATTTCACCTTTGGCACAGAATCCCAAACAATCATCAGATATCATCTCTGATATCTCACAAACGTCACCGAAATTATCCAAGTTGGCATGGAATTATTTATTCCACGTACACAGAAAACCTCTGCAGCCACTCAAAAGCCCTGGTTTTCTAACTCCTGTGACAAGGCCAGACTTGAAAAGGTCAAATCTCACAAAAAGCTTCTACACAATTCCAGTCAAGAAAACCCTCAAACATTACTGAGGCAAAAAACTCGTTTAATAACCACATCAAAAACAAAGTTGTCTTAAGCTCCAGCGGCAGCAAACCCTTCTGGACTCTTGCTAAAAATATTGGGAATAATTTTTGCAAGAGCACGTTCCCACCTCTTGTCTCAGGGGATGAAATTGTTTCTACTGCCCTGGGCAAGGCTGAACTTTTTGCCTCGTTGTTCGCCGGCAATTCTACTCTCAACCCACCTCCAAATGTTCAACCACCAACAGTCCCCAATGTCACGCATAAAATGACGGATATCATTTTCAAAACTAAAAAGGTACGAAAGATGCTCTCTTCTCTTAATACCAGGAAAGCCTCTGGCCTTGACGAGATCCCAGCAATTGTTCTCAAAAAATGCGCACCAGAACTTGCTCCTGTCCTGACTCGTCTGTTTCAGACATCTTACAATAGAGGCATATTCCCTAGTAACTGGAAAACTGCTAGAGTATAACCCGTACCCAAGAAAGGATCGAAAGCGCTTCCTAGCAACTACAGGCATATTTCTCTCCTTTCAGTCATCTCTAAAGTGATGGAAAAGTATATAAACACCGAATTACTATAATTTCTTGAAAAAGACAGTCTAATCCACGACAGGCAGTATGGATTCCGTCAGCGCAGATCAACTGCCGACCTCCTTTCCTTTGTCACCTATTCTTGGAACAAGTCTATGGAACTACACGGCGAATCCCAGATTGTCGCTCTAGACATATCCAAAGCATTCGACCAGGTCTGGCACGCAGCGCTGCTTATAAACTACCGGCCTATGGCCTACCACCAAAACTCTGTACGTGGACAGCAAATTTCCTCTCCAACCGGAACATTTCTGTTGTCGTGGATGGCCATTAATCTAAACTGTATCCAATTAATGCAGGAGTTCCTCAAGGTTCAGCTTTAGCCCCTACTTTGTTTCTTCTCCACATCAATGACCTCCTCTCTAGCACATCCAACCTAGTTCACAGTTACACGGACGACAGCACCCTCCACTCAAATATACAATATTCTAAGCCTGTCTCTTTAGCCCAATTAGATGAGGATCGCAGACTCATGGGGGGTTCTATCTCCGTGGATCTCCAAAAAATATTAGACTGGGGAAGTAGAAATCTTGTACAATTCAACCCCACTAAATCACAGTATTGCTTTCTTTCTCATAAGAGATACACCAGCCCTAGACCCATCACAATAAACAACCAAGTTATTCAAAGTAATGAGTCCTTTTCACTTGTTGGCATCTCTGTGGATCAAAATCTCAATTGGCACTAACATGTCACATCAATTGCAGAAGCGGCTGCTAAGAAATTAGGTTTCCTCTTCCGGGCTCGCAAATACTTTTCACCAGCTAATCTCTATACCTTATACACTTCACAAATAAGGCCAAACCTCGAATACTGCTCCCACATCTGGAGTGCTGCTGCCACTTCTACACTCGCTATCCTGGACTCCATTCAGAAGAGAGCTATACGTCTCATCGATGACCCTACCCTCACCCAAAGGCTGCCATCACTTGCCCACCGACGTGCCGTTGGTGACCTCTCTCTCTCTTTTATAGATATATGCACGGGCACTGCTCAGAGGAGCGTTCTTCCATAGTTCCTCCACCTGCTGCCCCTAACAGATCTACCAGGGAACAGAGCGAATGCACCCTTTTACTGTCCAGGTCACCAGACATAGAACATCTTGTTATGCCCGCTCTTTTGTCCCGAGGACTTCCAAGTTGTGGAATTCCTTACCGGCACATGTTTTTCCTTCTCCCCTGAACCTCCAAACCTTCAAGTCCAGAATTAACAAGTTGCCTCTTTCCTCCTTGTCGACACACACGGTACGATAGTATTTAGGCTGTAAGCCCTCGTGGTGTGTTGTTGAAATAAAAAATAAAAAATAAAAAAATATATATAAAAAAATAAATAAAAAGATATCTCATATGTGGTTCTATTAATGAATTATATATTAATCTCTTCTATCTCTCTGTTAAATAATATTCACACCTTCTAAAGGCTCCAGTCAAGCTAGATATTCTTTTCCTTGCATTATTTAAGTGTTTGCCAAAATTCAACTTATTGTCTATTGTTTATCCAACGTACTTATAGTTATTTACATGTTTAATTTTTTGATAGTTTATATTAATATTCATATCTTTTATGTATTTACCTTTTTGTGCAAACATTATGTACACTGTTTTATCTAAGTTTATTTTCAACTTATTACTTAATAACCACCTGTAATATGTATCCAAGTTATCATTGACTATTTTTTTGCAATGAATCCTGGGAGTCGTGCGAATACAACAGCACTGTGTCATCTGTGAAAGTTATGTATGTAGCCTTTAATTTTGCCAATGATAGATTCTGTAAATCCACCAAATACAAAATTGGTCCGAGTACAGATCCCTGTGGGACACCCGCTTTTACAATTTTTGAGGTGCTTCTTTTACTATTCACAACAGCTGTTTGCCTTCTGCCAGATAGATAACCAGATTTAAATCTATGTGCAATACTATATATTCCCATATTATACAGTTTTTTAATAGTATGCTATGATCAACTGTGTAAAATGCTTTTTTTAAAATCTACAAACATTGCCAGCACATATTTATTCTGCTCAAGATTTGTAGTAATAAACTCTAGTGACGGGTCGTTATTTAACTTACTGTTATGTTTTAACGGTTGCCGAACCGCAACGGTAACCACCTGTTATCGATATATAAAAATAACAGGTACAAAATAACGCTTTAGACTAAACTAGAATTCGAACTCGTATCTGTTTCTTTTCCACTGCAACCAGCTTCGATGAATAAACATCGGTTTTCATCAGAAACTGTTAAATTTAACGGGGTGAATGGACATGAGACTGGGAATGTTATATATATATATATATATATATATATATATATATATATATATATATATATATATATATATATATATATATATATATATATATATGGGTATGCTATGCAGTATTGAGCAGACTTTACCTCATAACATATTACTTAACACTTAATAAGTTATTTATACTAGTGTGCTCGCTCTCGCTCACAGCTTTGGGAACGTGGGATACTATCAATCGACTATCCAGTTCAAAATAACAGATAAATAACTGAACCTGTTCATTGGTTATTATTAAATAACGTTAACAGGTTCAACTGTTAATAGAAAATAACCGTTTTGCCCGTCACTAATAAACTCTAGGACTTCAACAGCTGCCATTTGTGTACTACTTACTACTTTTTTAAATCCAAACTGATGCTCATTAAATATAAATGTTTTAGTCACCAAATCAACTATTCTAGACTTGAAGGCCCTTTCTAATAATTTTGAGTAAATCATAACTAGGGATATAAGTCTTTCATTTCCAGGGTCATGGTAATCTCCTGATTTGTGAATCAGTGTTACTAGCGCCTGCTTCAATACTTCTGGATAATCACCACTTTATAACAGTTCATTCATTTATTTAGTAAAGGTTGGTAATGTAAATCTTAAAGTACATTTTAAATCTCTTGTAGTATTATACATCGCAGGAGTTGTATTGCCATTTAGATCATTTATAATTCTAAGGATTTCTTCCTTATCACAAGGTTTAAGATATATAGTTTTTTTCTTTGGCCTGATTATCAAATTATAAACTTTTTCCAGTTTTTTCTTTTTCAACTTCATGGCCAATCTTGTATTCTACGTCTATAAAATAGTCATTTAACTTATCGGCCATTTCTTGATCATTAGAGATTTTGTTACCATCGATTAATAGATAATCAAGTTTATTATTATTTTGATTAGTAAATTTAATTGTTAAAACATGGTTTATTATTTGCACTTTTTTTTTGTTTATCTCCAATAATTGTACCCTCCAATTTATTTTCAACAAATTTTTTCTTCAAAGATTTTCTGATATATTGCCTCAAATATTTATTTTTTAAATTTGCTTGCTATATGCCCATTATTTGGATTTTTTAAAAATCCAACATGTAACTTCTTTCTTTCATTAACAAGATAATTTCACTATTAATCCTATTATTATTTTTTGTATTCAAGACTTTTGTGACTAATTATTTTTGTTTTTGCATAACTTAATTGTGAAAAATTACATATATTTGTTTGCAACAATGCTTCTTTTACTCCATCCCTATTTTTAATATTTAAATGTTTCAACTCTTTTGCAGTTTTCTTATAATCCAATTGCATTTCATTAAATTTTATTTCCTGAATTGTATGATCAGTGGTACTGGATAAAGAGAATTTTATTTTGACCTGTTTATTTTGGTTGTTTATGATGACATGGTTGATGAGTCTAGCAGTGTTTTCCGTCTCCTTTAAATTACAAACAACAAAATTAAGAATATTACCTGCTGTGGCGCATTACAATGTGGTTTTCCCTTCTACTTTTATAATTACGCATAACCTTGGCAATAGTCTGGAAATTTACCCGTATTTTTGTTTATATTTCGGTCTTTGACATGTTAATCCTCTCCCCAGCTTTTTTATTAACTGTACAAAGTATAGGATAGATATACATATATTGTAACATGATTTTCCCCTCCCATAGCTTTTCACTTGGCCAAAACAGGGGTCTTTTGGAAGAAACAAGGAGAGGGGTGGGTATGTTTAGCCTTTTTTTTCCAGTAACAAACTTGAAACCGCCCTTAATGCGTAAACCACAAGACAATTGTTGTGAGTTCAACCCCCAAGAAGGTTATAGGATCTGGGGCAAATAGGGGTGCTGTACAGGGTACACAAAATTTAAAGGAGATATAGCTTCAAAATGTGAAAAGGGCATCTTATAGAGGTCATACTAAGCTGTTTTTTCACATTTTTGTTTGTATTTCCACCTTTTCCCCGCCCAGCTTCAGAAGTATTCACTTCTAGTCACAAAGCTTTCTCGAAGGTTGTTCCCAAGAAATTTTCCTTGTGCTGTATGCCTCTAGCAGGTGTTCAGGGTAATGTTTCTGGACAAACATTTCAGAAAGCTGTCTGTGACCTCACATGTCACAGAAAAAGGCATGTAAACAAACCTTCAAAGAAATCTAATTATTTAATAAAATAAATAGTTGTATACCTATATTGTATTAATTTAAAATAATTCATCATACCCTACTTCTGGACCTCTGAATTGTTTCCCTTTGATTATTAAGATTTTGTAGCACTTGAGTTCCAATTTCCTGTGTTTCTATTACAACTCTATAGCCATCTTCAAGTTGTTTTCCAGTTCTTTCTAAGCGTTCAGAATTATCAAGCAGCCTTTGCCTTTGGTCCATAGAAATTCGAACATCATTTGATTCTTCCGCGCTGTCATATAAAACCCCCTGTTTTATCGACCTCGCTTTAATATATTCCAATGTTAGCCGTTTGAGTTCAGCACGATAGCAATCTAGCTTGGTTCGACACCTTTGCCTTTTTGATGATTCAATCTCTCTAACCTCCAAATCCATTTGTTCCAACTAAAAAGAAAAACATAAACAATCTAATTCACAAGAAAAGACAAATAAAAATTCACTTACTAATTCTTGTGCCTCTTCGAGATGTTTTTCTATGTTAGATATAAGCTGGCGACGATCTTCTATAAAAACAAATGAATTATTTAAATGACAGGAGGTGTGTCAAAATGATACGTATTATACACAATACTTACTTGTTATAGATGAACTAAGCTGGCCTATTTGAGCAGTAATATCTGCAGTTAAAACTGAATATTGTTGTTCGTAATTTTCGAATAATGAAACCATTATGGTTCCATTTACTTTTACTTTGTAATGTAAAACTATTTATTATTTAAATGACAAACTAGATGGCGCTTTGAGATAAACTGTCAAACAGGTATCTACCTTTGGTTTTGTCAGCTGTCAGTCTTGTCATTTCTTGTATGCGCATTGAGCAGTTTCTTTTTTGTTTCTTCCGTATTTGAGAGCGCTAGGTTAGTAAAACGGAAAAATAATTTAGTATTTTTATCTTAAATCATCCTAATGTTTTATTATTTATGACTTAATTGTTGTAGCCTTAAAATATTAGGAAAGTTGCATGTTATTGTTGTACAGTGTTATTTCACAAGTAACATTTGTTTTTAAATAATTTCAGGCCAAAATGGTGCAACGTCTTGTTTTCAGACGGCGCTTGTCGTATAATACAAAATCAAATAGGAGACGCATGTAAGTATGGAAATATTAATTAATTGTAGTTTTAGTAGAGTAACCTTCAAAAATATTAAATACCCCCCGAAAATGGTATTAATTTGGGTGTTATGCCCTTCTTTTTAGGTTATGCACACCTTTGTCTTCACATGAACAATATTTAGAAAAATTAAATGTGACCTAGGTATACCCTGAGTTATTATAATATCGTGAGATAATGAAATAATCAATGGGTTACTACTTGAGTGTGCGTTTATAAGCTTTGGTTATTTGCCAAAAATTGCTTTAAATACAGCGCTAAGTATTTAGTTCTAAATGTTATTCTTTTGGATTCCAAGTTACACACACACACACAACTCTTAATATTGTAGTAGCACCCTTATAAATACAGAATGTACGTTTTTATATTAATGAAATAAACGTGAGTCAACTTTGGTTCAGCAGGAACATTTTTAATAAACATTACTTTGGAAATTTTAACCTACTGAATTAGGTTAAACCTTGCTTCATTAAATACCTGATAAACAAGTAAGGCACATCTTAAAAGAGTGTGTTTACCCTGTTTTATAATATATTTCAGCCTGTTTAATCGATTTCAGTCCCAATAATTTACACAAATTCTATTATTAAAAGTTATTTTCATTTAACTATTGACAGGTTTGTCAGATGTTTACATATTTAATAGAATGCAATGTCACCAAGACAAAATATTTAGGATGAAGATAAAGGAGCTGGGGTAAACCTTGAATTTAGGGCACAGAGATATTGACAGGTGTGAAGTTCAAATATAAACTGTTAATATTCCTTGCATAGTCGCCACTTTTATTAACTTTTGATGCATGATGCAATTCGAAGTTACTTTCCATCAATTCTTGATTTTAGTTTGTTGTGTCCTCATTCATTTCTCTGGCTCAAAATATTAATTTTAGTTAGTGCAGCAGTTTTAACCTTGTTTTAGTTTATTGGATTTTTTTTCCAGTTGGTGTTTGTGTTGTGTGTGGCCCTTATAACTTCAATAGTTTGTGGTAAAAGAGAGTTTAAGTTTTAGTATTTTGTGGGTCTTAAATCAGGTGAGGTGAACAACTCAACTTCAAACTTAAACGAACGCCCTTCCAGTTTTTACTTTGAAAGTCAGACATCTGTATTCCTTTATCTGTGGTGTATATTTTCTGTTTAGTGTTTGTGGATTTGGTTATTATTATTATTATTAATTCCCACAATTATATTTTGGCTGTGATATTTTTTCGATGGCACTAATTGAATCTGAGCAACTAATGGCATTCCTTATGTTATTTGTATTTATGTATTCGCAGGCGGTTTTGATAGCTACTATTTCAGTGTTGCATATGCTTGTGAAGTCTGGTATTCTGGCTGAGAATTTGTAGCTTTTTATGTGTGATCTTATGCCAATTCCTGCTTTGTATGTTATCAAGTCCACAGATCCATCCGTGAAAATAAATGTGTATTCCTGGTGTTCGTTTTGTATGTGATGAAAGTGGTTTCTGTTGTTTTCTTCTTTTCTAAGTTTGCACCCTTTTGTTGGGATGGTGCTCAGGTGTATTTTGATCGTATATTGGAAGCAAGGCAATGTGTTTGTGATTTCTATTTTTGGTGTGAATGAATTGAGTGTTTGAAGCGCCGTTATAAGATATGGCTGTGTCCTCTTTCTCCAGTATCCATTTTGATGCATACAATGGTTGTACAATGATCTGGCTAATATGATTGTCGGGTGATTCTTAA
This sequence comes from Tillus elongatus, assembly GCA_964006375.1. Taxonomy (NCBI): domain Eukaryota; kingdom Metazoa; phylum Arthropoda; class Insecta; order Coleoptera; family Cleridae; genus Tillus; species Tillus elongatus. The sequence continues at coordinate 31,189,150 of OZ023268.1, read as the reverse complement.
TTTTGATAATGTTGAGAGTATATTTTATTGCTAGCCATCTTCTGAATTCTAACGATTTTTCAGCTGCTTCCGCTAATAATATGTAAGTGGGGGTGCTTCTCATGCATCCGAGTGCCATTCTTAATGCTTTGTATTGAATTTTATCTAACTCGTATATGATATTTTTACTTGCTGGACTTAGTAAGTTTGAGGCAAAGTCTAAATGCGAGCGTACTATTGATTTATACAGGGTAATTTGTATGACTGGATCCGATCCCCACCAGGTACCACATAGCGCCCTCATTATATTGAGGCTTGCATTTGTTCTATTTTTGATTGTCTCTATCTGTGACTTCCAGTTAAGCGTTTCATTTATCATAACGCCCAAGTATTTGGTTTCCTTTTTATAAGGGATTACCTTATTGTTGTATACGAGAGTTGGATATGTTTTTATCGTACTTCTTTTTTTAAAAAGGATTGCTGCACTTTTTGTAGGTGAAATGTTAAAGTTGTGATCAGTCATCCAAGTGTGTATTTGTTTTAGCCCTAAGTTCATCTCATAGATAATGCTGGTTTTGTTCTCACCGCTTGCTACCAGTACGATGTCGTCAGCGTATTGAAGTAGTTCAATGTTTATGGGTAGGTCTTTTTCAATATTGTGACAGTATATGTTGAATAGTAGCGGACTGATTGGAGAGCCTCAGGTCAGACCTGTTTAAAATCTTGAGGACCATGAAAAATATTATTTTGATCTTTAACATAAGAGTTTCTATTGCTAAATATTTGGTATATAAGTTGTGCTATTTTTGGTTGTATTTTGTTTTCTACCATTTTTTAATAGAGAATATCCAGTCTGACGCAATCATATGCTGATTTTACGTCTAGGAATACTTCTAGTACTTTTTTGTTCATTGAGAACGACAACTGTATGTATGTGATTAGGTACGTAAGGTTGTCTATTATTCCCCTACCTTTTCTAAACTTATTTTGTAGTGGAGGAAAAATATTTTGGTTCTCTAGATTCCATTCTATTTGGTTTTTGATCAGGTTTTCCAATGCTTTGAGTAAGCACGACGAAAGTGCAATGAGCCTATAACTGGTTGGGTCAGTTGGATCTCTATCTGGTTAGAGTAAGGACAGGAAAATGAGATAAAGCCATGCACGTGGTATTGATATTTTTTGTTCTAGTATCTCGTTATATGTTTTAAGTAGTATTTCCTTTGCAGTTAGGGGAAATGTTTTATCGTCATCAATTTTGGTATTATATATATTTTCTGTTTTCAGTTGTCTTTTGTTGTTAATATTATTATTATTTAATTTCACAATCGTTTATTTAGTATTCATTTGTACACTCTTGGAGAACCCAATTAACCTCAACACATTTTCAAAGACCTGACAATTGTTTTGCTAAGCGCTAACTTTGTTACGTTTCAATATAATCTTTAAGATTGAAATGATACGAATGCGCACATATTTACATGTGTTCCAAAACATCCTTTGGCTGTTTAAATTTAACACAGCATTGCTACTTCCTACTGCAGAATAAATAATTAAATTACAGTACTGTAATGATAATTTGGATCAATTAAAACGGCCAATCCGGTCTGTAAAGGAATCCAGATTATCGTGTGTAAATTTGCCTTTTAAATGCGAGTTATTTATTTTAAAGTAAGATTGATAAAAATTAAACATAAAACATCATATTCTAGGAACATATATAAACATTAGATTCTTTGGAGAAATAAAAGTCCTCTAAGCTATTAGTCTCCCTGATCGTGCATGGAAAATGTCTCACAAAAAATGGTGCAAAATTGTCATGCTGGTTTGCATTTTGAGCATAGAAATGAAAACGTTGACTTAACCAGTTCGGAAGATGTTATTGCTGGCGAAGATATCGCCGACGAAGACTGTGACATTTCTCCGAGTGAATGTGCTAGGGTTATGAAATAATAATAATTCTGTGTAAACTTCAGGCATTCCAATAGATTCCGAGATAAGTGAAGCAATTTCAAAAGATCAAGTGTGAAAAGATAAGGGCAATTAAAATTTATGACCTTAACATAACCACTCCCGGATATGGACCCTTCTTTTTTTGCGATTGGTAGGGTGAAGTTTTATAATGCTCTGTCTCGGGTCTAGACTGACCATAGATCAGTTGTCTTTTGCGGTCCAGAGCTTTACACTCACACAAGATGTGCTTGCTGGCCTGATTCCTCCCCCTCGCCGCAGAGTGCATGCGAGGTCCTCCTCGAACCGTCCCATTTTATGCAGGTGTTTCTTGAAGGCCATGTGTCCCGTCAAGAGACCTGTTATGTTTCTGAGCTGTCCTCTGCTAAGATTTAGCAGCTCCACAGCTCTTTTTTAACTGGGTTCGTCAATCATTGATTTCCCATGTCTGAGCCCCGGACAGTCTGCCCAGTACACCTTGTGTTGGTTTCTGACCCAGGACTTAATGGCTCCCCTGGCACTGCTCTTTGTCACGCCCAGAGCCGGTTCTGGTCCCATAAATGGTTCTGCTGACCCTCTCAGCTTCATCATTGCCTTCCACCCCCGAGTGAGCCGGCACCCAGATGAGGGTGACCTGATTCTGCCCTGCCAGGTCACCCGTCTCTGCACTCAGTGGTCAGCCAGGAATCTACCCGTGGGCTACTTAGGGCCTTATGGAGGATTGTTGGTGTAGCCCCTCCTCTTGTTCTCCCGCACACAGTGCAGGATGGCATACATTTCGGCCTGAAAGACTGTTGCATGGGCTCTGAGGAAAGTACTATAACTTACCCTCAGTCCTTCCGAATAAACATAGAGATTAGCCTGCAAAGTGTAAACATCAGAAAGATCTGCTTGTACTTTTATGGTTCTTATCACAAGTTTTTTACATCCAAATTTGTTAAGGTTTATGACAAGCTGCAGCATTTGTTTGTGTGCACTGGTGGTAGTGTTGGTTACGGATTTTGAACATTGTAGTGGAAGTTACATTTGAATTTTCTTTGTTGGAGTGTATTCTGCAATTGAACAGTTATTTTTTTTTTGCACCGTGGTTATCTTATCTCCTGGTATTGTGTTGATGGAAAAAGCTTTTAACTTTATCAGTTTATTTATATTTCATTTTATACTGTTTATCTACAGCTGTCCATAAATCATGAGTGACTGCTCAAGATGTGGTGTTACTGGTAAGACCTTTAGTTGTGACACCTGTAAGCTCTTGTTCTGTGAGCAGTGTTCAGACCTTAGTGCCTCTGAGATTAGATGCATGGAGTTGAAGAAGAGGAAGCTGTTGTTTCTGTGTTCTGATTGTGAGGATGGTCTCAAACAGTTGCCAAACCTGATTGCTAGAATTAGTGATGTCGAGAAGCAGCTTGAGAAATTGAAGGTAACAGCAGAGTTGCCCAATACTGTACAGGTTCCAACTGGTAGTGACTCCTATATAGAGGATATAATACAGGAGATTCGTGAGCGAGACAAGAGGAAGTCAAATATTATTATTTTTGGACTCCCCGAATCTGAGTCTGGGTCTACTGCTAGCCGTGGTGAGAGTGATGTTGACAGACTGGAAGTGAAGAATATCCTCCACAAGTTGTGTCCTGAGGGTGATTACTCCCAGATTAGGCTATTTCGCCTGGGTAGGCATTCCAGCAGTGCATCCGTTCCTAGACCTCTAAAGGTTACTCTCTCTGATGAACATTTAAGTTTCACTGGACATATTCAAACAATTACAGCATCCTGTTTGAAGTTGATGGGTTTCATTATGAGGAATAGCAGATCATTTTCCAATTTGGATAGCTTGAAAATTCTCTATTTTGCCTACATTCGATCGAGACTTGAATATTGTAGCTTGGTTTTTAATCCCTTTTATAGTGTTCAGATTGGTGCTCTGGAAGATGTTCAGCGTAAGTTTTTAAAACACCTTGTATATAGGGCATCTGGTACCTACCCACAGAGAGGATGTGATCATGGCCAATTGTTGATGCAAGCTGGCATACCCAGTTTGTATTCGCGTAGAAAAGTTGCATCTGTCATGTTCCTGCATAACTTGTTTCATGGTAAAGTTGATTGTCCAGACTTATTGATGCAATTAAATTTCTCAGTTCCACGGGCTGCATCTAGAGTGATGAGAGTGTTTAAGCCTCCAATACCAAGGACTAACTTGTATATGAAGTCACCTGTTTATGCAATGAGCTCTGACTTTAATAACATTGCAAACTTGTGCGACTTCTATTCGGATAATGCTACAGTTATTCGTAGGGTGGCTATATCTTACTTTGTCGGTTATTAGAACCATTATATGTACTGTTTTGTAGAATTTCTGCCTTGTGATGTTTTGCACAGTATTTTAGTTTTGTAGTTTAGTTTAATTTAGTTTAGTTTAGTTTTTAGTTTTTTTTTTTTTTTTTTTTGGAAGTATTTTTTGTTCATATTATTACATATTGTTCTTTTTGTATGGTGCCCTATTAATGGGATTATCCTGTTGGGCATGTATTCAATAAATAAATAAACACCTGCCCACGCTCCCCGCTGGATCCGTCCGTGAACCAGACAAGCGCGTCCCATGGTATGCCCGGCGTCTTCTCCCGCCATGCCACGCGGTCGGGGATTTCCACTGTAAAGTTGTTTTCCCTGTCGATTCGCGTGCTTGCGAAGTCTGACCTCATTTCAAGCATGGGCTCCTTCACGATCTCCTGAATTTTGCAGTGGCTCCTGAAGCCTGAGTTGATCATCAGTCTACCATTGCAGGCTAGTCTGTATAGTCCTAGCCTGGCCTCCCCATAATAACTTAAGTGGGGGCAGATCCAGCAAAACGTCCATGGCGGCTGTTGGGGTTGAAGACATGGATGACTGTGATGCTCAGGCAAGCCACCCTTTGGATCTTGCCTAGTTTTTGTTTGGCACTAAATTGTGTCACTTTAGGCCACCAGACCAGTACCGCGTTTGTTAACGATGGTCTGACCACCCTTGTGTACAGCCAGTGTCTTAGTCCTCACGTTTTTCCATTTATTTATTTATTGAATACATGTCCAACAGGATAATCCCATTAATAGGGCACCATACAAAAATAACAATATGTAACAATTAGAACAAAAAATACTTGTTAAAGCAAAACTAAAATATTGTGCAAAACATCACAAGGCAGAAATTCCACAAAACAGTACATATAATAGTCCTAATAACCGACAAAGTAAGATATAGCCACCCCATGAAAAACCGCAGCCTTATCCGAATAGAAGTCACACAAGTTTGCAATGTCATTAAAGTCAGAGCTCATTGTGTACACAGGTGATTTCATATACGAGTTAGGCCTTGGTATTGCAGGCTTAAACATTCTCACCACTCTAGATGCAGTCTGTGGAACTAAGAAATTTAATTGCATCAATAAGTCTGGACAATCAACATAACCATGAAACAAGTTATGCAGGAACATCACAGATGCAATTTTTCTACGCGAATACAAACTGGATATGCCAGTTTGCATCAGCAATTGGCCATGATCGCATCCCTTCTGTGGGTAGGTACCAGATGCCCTATATACAAAGCGTTTCAAGAACTTACACTGAACATCTTCCAGGGCACCAATATGAACACTAGAAAAGGGATAAAAAACCAAGTATAGCTGCCTAGTGACAGCTAAGGTCATGACTGCCTTACGCAGTATTTTTGCAACATGACCATTCCAGGTTAGCTTAGAGTCTAATACGACCCCAAGATAATTTACCTCCCTGGCCATTGGAATGTTCTTATCGTATAGCGTGAGAGTTCTGTGGCTTTCCCACTTCCTCCTCATAAACGGTATGACAGTTGCTTTTTCGGGGCTCACCCCGAGCCTTTGACCAACCGTCTACCCTTCCACCGCCTTCAATGCTGTCTGCATGTGCTCCCACACTGACTGTGTAACCTTTCCTCAGACTATGATGACAATGTTGTCCGCATAGCCCTGTACCTCATACCCCGAATGAGGTGTTGCTGAAGGCCCCCTCTATGTCTAGGAAGGCCCCCAGCGCCACCTCCATCTTCTTCAGTGTATTCTCCAGTGTATTCTCCAGTTTCAGCACCAGTTGGTGCAGTGCTGTTTCTGTTGAGACTCCTGCTCTGTATGCATATTGTCCGCAGTGTAGGGGATATGCTTCCAGTACACCGCCCCTAATGTGCCGGTCGAGCAGTTTTTCCACTGTTTTCAGCAAGAAGGACATGAGACTTATTGGCCTCAGGGACTTTGCCTGGTCTGTTGGACGCCCAGGTTTAGGAATAAATACAACCCTGGCCAGTCTCTATGCCCTCGGAATGTACCCCAGAGCCAGGCTGGCCCTTATAATGAGGATAAGCGCCGGCGCCAGTATATCTATCCCCTGTTGGAGCATGATGAGCATTATTCCATTAAATCCCGGTGATTTGTATGGCTTAAAGCTGTTAATGACCTATCTGATTTTGCTCCAAGTAACCACATCTTTAGCGACCGTCCAGTCTACTCTAGATGCCCGCCTATAAAGCGCCTCTATTTCTGAGTGTTCCCAGTCTGGAGGTTGGTGTATTATGTTACAGCCGGGGAAGTACGTCTGGAGTAAAATTTCCATAGTTTCCTCCCCGAGCTTGTAAAGCCTCCTGTGGATGTTCTAAGGGAGCGTATGTTGGTCTGAGTGCCCTTGGACAGTATCTTGTGTAGTCAAGCACTCTCGGACGTGTTCTCCACTTCCTCGCAGTGCCTCCTCCACCACTCATTGGCATCCCTCAGTCTTTTGTTAGAGGTCGTTAGGGCCTGTCTATACTCATTCCATGCTCCCGACCTTTTGGTCGTGTTAAACAGCTTACGAACCTGCGTCCTCCTTTGCCTGAGGTCCTCACTCCACCACATGACGTTCCTGGTAGACGCCCTCATTTTCAGGGGGCAGTTGGCGTTATAGGCCGAGGTGATTGCGTCTCGCACATGGGCTGCTGCAATCTCGAGGTCTTGAATTGCCTATTGTACTATTCACCCCCCACAGTTCCACTGCTAGGTCTGCCCTGTAGGCTTCCCAGTTCGCCTTGCGAGGGTCCCGGTACCATACCGTTTGTCTTTCGACTTTGTCGATTTCAAACCAGATGTATCTGTGGTCCGAGCTACTCACTTCCCCAGGCACAGCCCAGTTCTTAACAAAGTCACCCAGAAACTGGGTGAAAACTGTTAGATCTAAAACTTCCACTTGGGGGTTGACCTGAAGGAACCTAAGTCCCATTAACCCCTAGTTGCTTCCCAAGTGGGCAGAAGCTAACCTTTTCCAGGCCCCAGAATGCCTTGAAGGAGGTTCCTTCAAGGACTCTAAGACGCCTGGTCGATCGAGAAGGCGAGGGTCTGTCCTTTCTCCTCTACCTCTCTACTGATCACCGTCTCCTGCGGGATGGTATCGGGGATCCATACGAGGACCTTGTGTCTCTTTAAGAGTTCCTTGCGCTCGACGGCTGTCAAGTCAGCCCCCTCCCAAATCTGACCGAGGTCCCCGATCGTTTTCCGCAGCCAGTCCCGCGACTGCGGTCCGGCACAGGTTATCCAGAGGATGCCCCCCGCCAGGCGCGCCCGGTGGAACTGAGGCGGGCTCTCCCCTTCCTGGAGAGAGTCAACCGCAGCCTGGACCAGGTCCGCCTTCCCCTGGTCTAGCGTGACCTCAGGGTGGCGTCTGTCAATCACCGCCATCCCGAGATCCTCCGCAGCCTCCCTATACGAGCCAGTGCGGCGGTGTTCCGGCCCTGATCCTTTTGGGACGTCTGTCTGTAGTAGGCGTGCTAGAGCCCGAGCGCGGCGTCTTCTGACTCGCACTCTCCTCTTGTGCCTTTACAGGTGGCCTGGCACGTCTATCTGTAGCAGGCGTGCTAGAATCCGAACAGGTCCTCTTCTGACTCGCACTCCCCTCTTGCGCCTTTACAGGTTTCTCGACCCTCCACGTCCCGGTCGCCATTTTCGGCGCCCTCCGGAGCTTCTTTCTTTGCGCCCCGATAAGACGCTTGGACTGCCGGGGCAGTCCCGCTACCCATACAGTAGGGTCCTCACTGGTGGGGGGACCCCAGAGTCCGCGGACCTCGCCGCCCTCTGGTGGGACCCAACCTCCAACTTGAGTGTCGGGGACAAGTCTGTTGCAGAAGCTATCCCTCGTATCTACGTCGGTCGTGAGACCGCCAGAGACCGCGGACGCTGCCGCCCCATGACTCGTCTCTGTTTCCGGAATAGACTGAAGGCACGAGTCTGTAGCCGGAGCCACTCCTCGAGCCTCATTGGTTTTCGTCACATATATATATATATATATATATATATATATATATATATGTATATATATATATATATATATATATATATATATATATATACATATATATATATATATATATATATATATATATATATATATATATATATATATTTATATATATATATATATATTTATATATATATATATATTTATATATATATATATATATATATATATATATATATATATATATATATATATATATATATATATATATATATATATATATATATATATATATTTATGATCTTCATGTTGTTCCCACGAGAATGGGGAAAATACTGTCGACACCATCAGAACCCCCTGTGTGGTGCAAGGCGGGTTACTCTGGAGGGTTGCCCGGTACTCCATAGGTTCTGTTCATGACACCATCACCCTGGTGCCATCCATCAATAGGCACGGGTCATGTGACACCGTAGATTGTGGGAGTTTATTTCGACCTCCACGTCTAGATCCGTCATGTGCATAGTTATCAGCAGGGTCACCTCGTGCAGGATGCGGCTCTTCACCGTGCATGGCGGTCTTGACGGAAGCTTCATCGAAAGCTTATGTTGTTGTTTCCACTTCCTCAGCTTGCCCCCTTGAGTCCTTTGGCCCGCGACTCCTCGGCCCCATGGATCCTTCTTAGCTCAGTACCTATTGCAGTAGCACGTTCGGAGATGCATAAGAATTCATCACGACAGAATAAGCACACGGATATTCTAGAGTACTAGATTTCCATCCAATGCTTCAGTGGTTTTGTTTGACATTATTGAAAGTGTAACCTATTTTGGTGATATTGATTAAATTGCCTTAGTTGTTTTCTATATTGTAGTTTTTTTGCATGTATTTTATATCAGTAATTTTATAATTGTCCTGTAAATTGGTATTTACCTGCTGGACAATAAATGATTATTTTAATTACAATTTATTTTGACATGCTCCCATTTCCAAATGAAAATGGTAAAAAAATAACATTATACATCATAGTCCTATTTGAATTGGAAGAAAACTCATTTATATTATTTTTCTAAGTGCATTTAATAGTAATTTTCGTTGATTTTCAGTGTCCGTACTCCTGGTGGTAAACTAGTTTACCAATACCTGAAGAAACCCAAGAAGATCCCAAGATGTGGTCAATGCAATGATAAACTTCGAGGTATCCAACCTGCAAGGCCGCAGGAAAGGTCAAGGTTATGCAGACGTAAGAAGACAGTCAAAAGGGCGTACGGTGGTGTTCTCTGCCACAAGTGTGTCAAAGAAAAGATCATCAGAGCTTTCCTCATCGAAGAACAGAAGATCGTAGTTAAAGTACTGAAAGCTCAGGCTACTACTAAACCTAAGAAGTAGATAGTTAAGACATGTTAATAAAGGTATAATTTGTATTCTTGTGGTTTTATTGAGGTTTGCTTGGTTATTTTTAAATATTCCTTGATTTTATGACATCTACAGCATGCTTTTATGCATGTCTTTGAAGTGAACTCAAGAAAAAAATTATGATTTCGTCTCCTAAATTTAATTATTTGATAGTTACATATACAGTAAGTCCTCGCATAACGTCGTTTCGTTTATAGCATTGTTTTATTATAACATCTCAGTTTGCTGTGGGCAAATGTATCGTTTAACATTGAAACTGTTTCGGTGTTATGTTGTTATTCTAAAAAAAAGTCTAAAATAGTAGGTAAAAACTAGTGATGGGCAAAACGGTTAATTTCTATTAACAGTTGAACCTGTTAACGTTATTTAATAATAACAGTTGAAAATAACAGGTTCCGTTATTTATCTGTTATCTATTTTGAACTGGATAGTCTATCGATAGCATATTTTACTGTTACATGTAGAATTCCAGGTAGACGTAGTAACAGTAGCTGAACCCGTCCTGTGGTGTAGTTGGGTAAAGGAGATTCGCTGCTACACGGGTTCAATCCCCGGGCGATGTAACTATCAGTTGATCTGGCCTGAGGTGTGAAGGTGATTAATTTGAATAAAAAGACAAAAATAATTATGAAACAATGTGGATAGAGCAAAAACTTTAGATATCTCCAATTCTCTGAAACAATTATATTGTTTACTATACTATGCAGCTATAATGTTTAAAATAAAAAATATTTTCGTTTTATGTTTAAAACCATTAAAAATTAAAAAAAATTGATTGGGTTTTTTGGGTATTCATCACTTATAATAATTTGGTAAAAAATTAATGAAAGTTGATGGAGTTTCTGCAAAACCGGAAGCTGGCTGCATTGTATTTTTACCCCGTTATTTCATGTAGTGTATAAATCTCAAATTTTGTCGATATCAAACAAAGGGCTAAGAAATTATAATAAGCCTGTCGTAAATCTGTTGCCACTCTGAGGTGAAACTTTTAGAAACTAGAAAGGAGTCTTTTATAAGTATTTACTTAGATGTTTTAGGAATTATAAACTAGTCATTTCTCACAAATTTATTTTATTAGGGGTCTTTAACAATATTCTTTGCAATAATCAAAATGGTTATATAAAAGACCGGTCCACAAAAAGAGCTATTTTTCAAACTAATGGCAATACTAGGGGGACTTAATGAAAGGAAACATGTAATGGGAGTTTTTGTAGATTTGTCAAGGGCCTTCGATTCTGTCGATCACCTGATTCTGCTTGAGAAATTGCAGCTTAATTGAATAAGAGGTGTTCCTCTCAAACTGATAGGGTCTTACCTGAATTCCCGTAAGCAACGTTTAACCACAGTAAATAATAGAACAGGCGAAAGTATAGTATCATCTTACAGGACTACTTACAGAGGGGTTCCACAAGTTTCTGTATTGGGACCTCTTCTGTATGTTTTGTACGTCAATGACTTCCCACAAACGCTAAAAATTGAGGATAATACAATTATTATGTTTGCAGATGATACTGCTCTGATTCAAGCATGTCAAGATGAGACACTCCGTTGACAAAATAGAGGCTAATGTGAGTAAAATGAAAGAATACTTCGAATTCAATAACTTGCGATTAAACATTGACAAGACACAGGTAATTAACTTTTCATTTGACTTTAATAAATCCAACAGTGCACAAAGCCTAATGCTATATGGCGAGAGAATAAAATATCAGAGTACTGTCAAATTTTTAGGTGTACATCTTGATGAACGACTGGACTGGAAAAGTCATGTAAACAGTCTTGCTGCAGGTCTCAATTCTTTTTTGTATGCTATGAGAGTGATCAATCAAAATATTGGCATGCAAGGTGCTATAACAGCGTACCATGCATACGTATCCTCTAAACTGATATGGGATAATTTTTTGGGGCAACTCTGGAATCTGACAGGGTGTTTTTGATTCAGAAACGTTTTGTAAGACTAATATTTCACCTGAAACACAAAGAGTCTTGCAGAGAGACATTCAGGCGGGAAAATATACTTACTGTTCCATCACTGTATGTTTTGGAGAGTATAGTATTTGTTAAGGAAAATTATGTCTGCTTTAGTGGTTGTGAGAGCGGACACACTTACAATACAAGATGTAGAGATTTGAGGGCACCAAAGACACATTTAACAACGATACAAAGAAATGTGTATCATCAAGCCATTAAGCTGTACAATCACCTCCCCAGCGTGGTTAGAAGCTTGCCCTCTCACAGACTTAAGGTACATCTGGGAAGGGTTCTTACTGACCAGGTTTTGTACAGAGTGGAAGACTTTAATAGTATCAATTTTAATGATAAATACTTTATGTCCACTTGAATTGAGTTACACATTTTAATTGTACATATTTATACACCTTTTATGACAGTGTTTGTGTTTTGTTTACGTAGGTTTACTGTTCGGATTGTGTTTTGTTTGGTTTTCTGACATGTTTAATGATTGTTGCAATACATTGTATTGTATATGGAACTAGATCGAGTCATTGTTGTGGTTGTTACTTTGAGATTATGTGTATCATAGTATAAGTATTTATAGTTTATACTTTGTATTTTATAGAGTATTCTGTTGCTGCTGCATTTCAATTTTATTGTGTGTTGTCTTTAGTTTTCTTACATTATTGTTTGCTGATGAAATTATTGCGTTGTATACCTATGGCGTGTTCTACACCCATCTGGGTACTTAAGGAACCAATGAAGATTATTATTATTATTATTATTATTATTATTATTATTATTATTATTATTATTAATGTCAATGCCACAGCAAGAATTATCACGTCTTGGTACGTTAGAACTTTTATTGCAAGGCAGCACTATTTTTAACAAATAAATGCTTTATACACTACAAAGGGAGTGATTCTAAGAACTGCAACATACTGCAGCTCTCATAAAATTTCGGTAAAGAAATTTGCCTTTATTCTGTACATATGGTTTGTTATTACATTATGCTTTTATTCTTTCTTAGAAGGATCTCTAAGTTACATTTTTGTTTCACCGGTCATCTTCATCAGTACGCTTACCGATGATCCCACGTTTCCAAAGCTGTGAGCGATAGCAAGCACACTGGTATAAAGTGTTAAGTATTATGCTATGAAGTAAAGTCCGCTCTATACTGTATACCCATACATATTTAGCATTCCCAGTCTCATGTCCATTCATCCCGTTAAATTTAACAGTTGCCGATGAAAACCGATGTTTATTCATCGAAGCTCGAAGCTAGTTGCAGTGGAACAGAAACAGATTCGAGTCCGAATTCTAGTGTAGTGTAAAGCGTTATTTTGTACCTGTTATTTTTGTATTTCCATAACAGGTGGTTACCGTAGTGACTCAGCAACCGTTAAAAAATAACAGACTGTTAAATAACGACCCATCACTAGTAAAAACGGAGTACATAATATAATGTAGACTGTAGGCATGTACATAATTACATACATAAATGAATACTGTTTTTATTTCTTAATTCTTTTGCAGTGATAAGTATGTACATTATATTCATTCTAGGTGTGCGAAGCTTCGAAATTTTGAACCGACCCTTTGGTTTGATAATATGTTCGCACTACCAATGTTGAGGTAGTTTGAAGTTCGAAATGTGTAGTTCTCCAAAATAATTCGAACTCCGTTGCTCAAAAATACTTAGAAATTTACCTTTACAGGCATTTAATGCTGCCAAAGGTAGTGAAATTGCGGCCCCGTTAACTCTGCAGCGGCGCTTTAAACTCGTTATCAGGCTCATTACGTCGATAGCTTCATTTAAGGAATTTCACTCATGCATTTTTTGACAGTTGGTGCGACACATTGAGACACCACGGAGCCAGTTACCAATCACAATTATTTTTATATATCCTAGCCTCCTAACACCTTTTTAAGTAACAACGTTATGATGGCGGTGTTCGAAGGAGATCGGTAACGTAAATTTTCAGAATTTACGAGGATGAATGCAGATTGCCTTTGGAAAATAATTGTTTCAACATGCTTTATTTCACAATGAGCCAAAACCGTTAAATATTCACAAGCAGGAGAGTTCAAATTTTAAGTGGATATTTTATACCTATCATGCTCACTTTGAACCTTCGCAATTTGTTTGCTAAAACTGCTTAGCCAATGCCAAACAACAACATATTTATAATTGAACTTATCTATGGATCTAGAGTTTAAAATATTTTTTGTTTTTGTATTTTTTTTTATTTAACGTTGACCCATCTCCACACCTATCAGCACCGGAAGGCATTTTCACCATGGCATATTATTGGGCCGACAGTTCTTTCGACCGATAGTTCGTTTAGTCGACACTACAATAGAACGGGGATTCGAGCGAGAATACCGCTTTTTTCAGTATTTGTCTGGCTGACTGGGTGAAACGTTCTTTTCGTTGTATACAACCTAATATTGATCTCTGCTTCATATTTAGTTGTAAAACAACATGATATCAGCGGAATTAAAATGAAAATTTATATGCAGGGCAATATCCACTCTATATGTTTAAAATGGCTAACCTAATTGCATAGCAACATTTTGAGGTTTAGTTTCATTTTGATTTTTGTTTTGCTTTAAGATAACATTGTAAAAAAGATGTTTAAGTTATTAGATACAAATAAACATGGTTATGGGTACTTAATTGTTATATCGTCGGTGAAAGTGCAATATCTCGTATTTGAATTTGGACTAATTTGGCATGGCAAACAAAAAACTGTTTATTAAAGTAAATTTAAAAAATACATTTAAGTTTTTCTATATAATCTGTATAAAACATTATTAATTAATGACATAACTATGATATTCTGTCATTGGATGCAACCATAGAAAAAAATCATGTACGAGGTTTTGTACAGAACATCTTTCATTATTGGCTAAATACGAGGTTTTGAACTGATTACCTAGTAAAGAATTCGATGCTCGGCGCGCACTAGGTCACAAACATTCAGATTTAAGCACTTATTTTGTGGATATTTGAACCATTTATTCAATATATTTAAACAAAGTATTAATCTTAATGGGGTATATTGTTATAAAAATACCAAAAACGTTTATCCAAAACACTTTTGAGCTGCTGCAGATGCTGGTATTTTTCTTCTTTTATTTTAGGTCGTGTTGTATGAAGTGCTTTCATCTGGACCTTATTAGCTTTTGTAGACCTCTTGGGCAGAACACGACAATCATCATCAAAATTTATTTTGTAATGTATTTCTCCTGATGGATAATACTTGAGACAGCACAGATCAGCAACCACTGCATCACCAGTCTTGTAACCGGGTCTGATAGAGGAATAGTACTGAACATTTTTGTCACATGTAAATTTGTCACAGGACAAGTACCTGACTTGATATGGATGATTATGCCGAGCTTCTGTGCACACTGCGATGTAGTCAGTTGGGAGATAAATAACCCTGTTCTTTAAGCGCCTTTCTATTAAGCTGTGTGTGAAATCTACATCCCTCTGAATGTGTCCTTTTTCTAAGTAATTATGAGTAATTACAACATTAGAGTCAATTGAAAATTTCAACAAGGCATTGTATAATATGGCATTTTTGTTCTGATAGCCACAACCATCAGTGTAAATAATGATCTCTTGGGTGGTCTGATGTTCAGAAATGTATTGTTCTAAAAAATCAATCAAAATTGTGGCAAAATGATTAGCTTCAAGACCACGACTCATCCTATAAGCAACATTGAACCTCTTTAGTAACTAAATTAAATATGGTATAATTGTGGATGCACAACTTCATTTTGTAATATATAGCATTTGCTTGTAGAACCGGCGAAAGCTTAACAACTTGGACATCTATGGTAAAAGCTGCAACTGTATTTGAACTTTTCATAGCCATCTTTATTGTTAGCTTTATTGATTCGAGCCTGTTCTTTCTTTTTTTTGGTGAATGTTGTATATCTCGTCAGAAAGATTTCCCAACTTGTGTGATAGGCAAGTGTCGTACTGATCCTTCTTAGGCTTATAAAGGCTTAAATTTGCAGACTTCATTTCTCTAGTGAAAATAATTTTTGAAAGGTTAAGGAGCATTTTTATTCTGGCAATAGGATTTATATTCTCTGTATAGATCTGCTGTATTTTTGAAAACTGGTTCCAAGTATAGTTTCTTAGTACTGGCTCGACAATAGTAAGATTCCATTTTAGGAAGTTCAGATAAAAACTGCTTGAGTATTTCCATGCTATTGTTGTTCTTTCCTCTTCTATTTCGCCCTTCTCTAGCTATACTTTCTTCTGGTACATTCATTTCATGTTTCTTCTGGCAGTACTCTTTCACCATCCATTCGCCAATATCTAATGTAGATAAGAACATTCTTTTGCACACCCTTTTCTTTTCTGTTCCTTTCTTCAGGTAATATTTTATGGTGCCACTTCGCCTGGAACCCTCTACTTTTCTTTCACTAGGTACCATATCAACCATACTACTCAAAAAGGTATGCTTCATGTCCCAGGTTTGCTCCCAAAACGACTTGAATATATCTGCTCTATCATCATCTGTGAATTCTCTACAGAAACGTACATTAGACTGCAAACATTTGCATCTTTCCCTCAACATTCTTTCACTCATCTTGGCAGGTAATTTGTATTTTCCATCATTATCTTTTCTTAAGCCCAGATAAGTTTTCCCTAACATTCTTGCCCTCTTTTGCTCATCTCGTTGCCTACTTGTTTGTGGAAGCTGCTTCCTTTTCTTGCTTTTGCTCTGCACTTCATCTTTACCATCTAGCCTCTCAGAATTGTGATTATCGCCATTCACCCTATTATTCCTTTCATTTTCTCTGTTGTCTACATCTGATTGCTCACTATTCTCTAGACTGCTGTCTTCTCCATTGCTACCTTCCACTTCGTAATCAGGATCATCCCTGTAATCAGACTCATTGTCTTCACAACTGAATAATTATTATTTTGGTCAAAACAGAGGTGCTTGGAAGTATTAGGAAATTTACATTCAACTGTCTGCTCATCAATGCTATTATCTGGAGATTTACTCACAGGAATTTGTAGTACAGGATCATTATTATGGTCAGAATAGAAGTTGTTGCCATTATTAGGAACTTCACATTCAACTGACTGCCCATCAAGGTTATTATCAGAAGATTTGCTACCAGCAATAATATTATGTTGTAGTACAGGATCATTATTAGTATCAAAACAGGAGTTGCAAGTATTGGGAAGTTCACATTCAAATGTCTGCTCATCAAGGTTATTATCAGGAGATTTACTACCAGCAATGATATGTTGGAGTGCAGGATCATCTGTATGCTGGAAATAAACGTCTTCACTTTGTCTAAAACTAATTGCATAAACTTGCCCCATGTTCCCATTTTCTATGTACAATACCTCGTATTGTATTATTTCACTCAATATTGGTAATGTAAAAACACATATATGAATTACAATTTCATAAATACGCAGTGTTTTCATTAAAAACTAATAAATCAATACACTGAAACATTTATTATCATTTTACACACTTTCTTTTAAAATTATTGTTCTTATACTTATTGAGAAAACAAGGTATAAGTATCACGTGTGTTAATATATTCTTATGAGGTCAAATTAAATTACATGAGCTATAGACCTACTTAACAATGGTAGAAATAATTTATCCTAAACACTTCAGAACACTGGATTAATGAATAGATACCAGATAATTGGACATACAACTTCACACAAACACACATCATAATAATACTCAAATAAGAGGTTATGTACATGATCAATTCTGGCTATAAAAATACAAGGTTTTGCACATCGTTTTATTTCATTATGTACTAATCCTTCAAATATGAGGTTTTCTACACACATGCACATACAAAGTGGGTTTCTAATAACGAAATTATCTCACTTTTGACAAAATATGCGAATACGAGGTCTTGCACTTTCACTGACAATATGTAAATATGTATAAAACTCTTTCTTGACTCACCCACCTTAATGAAAAGCTCATTTTCTAATAAAAAAATCGATTGATATAAGATTTATTTCATATTTTAATTTAAAAAATGTGTTTAATGAAAAAAGTGAAACCACATATTATTAAGCATTTATTTTCTTATTTTCAAGAAAGTTATCTTTGATGGCATCTACTTTTTCACATTTTATAATGCATAGTTGCACGATTGTTTAAAAATATATGGCTGAGGGCAGAAGGTTAAGTACTTCTTTTTTTATAAATGTATTGGCTTAAGTGTTTCCAATAAAAAGTAATCCATGGGCGTTAAATCCGGTGAGCAAGGTGGCCAATTTACAGAAGCATTGTTTCCTCTGCCAATCCATCGATTCCAAAATCTGACATTTAAATGATTTCTGCCGTTCAGCGTGGATGTGGTGGTGCATCGTCGTGCATGAACCATATATTTTGCCTAACAGCTATTGGAAGTTCATCAAATAAGTTTGGCAAATTGACTAAATGCTCTTGGTAGTTTAAACCATTTAAGCGAGGTTGTAAGGTGACAGGACCTATGATAAATCTGTCAATAATTCCTGCCCACACGTAATTTTTTTGATAATGCAAAACTCTTTTTGCATGCAGGTTTTCCTCAGCATAAATATGTTCATTATGTAAATGTGTCATACCCCTTCTTGTAAAACAGCACTCATCGGTGAATAAAATATTTCAATGAAAATTTTGATCATTTTCAATCTTTTCATTAATGATGAATTTTAGAACGCAATGAAACACTTAATTTTGATTATCACAGAAACGGCTCCTGAGGTGATGCAAGGTACATCAAAAATATGATGAAATAGCGTTATCAGAGCGATAACATTTCAATGTGGATTTGATTTACTCTTTCCTGACTGAAAATATGTTTCATACAACTTTTTATTTCTATACAGGTGTTTTAAAAATGGTATTTAGTAAAAATGTTAATTATGAAAATTTCCAGTTTTGTTTGGTGAAAAATAAATTAGTTCATCGGAACGTAACGCGACTTTCATTACAGTATCATATTAATGATTCAGGGGATCCAATTAATAACACATTTTTCAAATCATGTCTTTATTATTAAAGTTTCAATATAATATCTTTGAAGATAATCTACTATTAGGAATCATTTTGAGTACCTACGTTTCGTAACTAATTTCATTAATGGTATAATAATCATTAAGTAAAATCATTTATTATTTACTATTTACTCTCTTAATAGACCTCAATAATATTTTGCTGAAAAATAAATATGCAAAATAAATGAAAAGTACAAGATTAATAAAATTATTGCTATACAAAAGTCTTTATTGTTCTAGTTGCAGAATGCGATAAATATATAGAAAGTTCACAACCTATACAAAACTAGAATTAATTAATTTAGAAAGATTAATTTAAAAATATACATCAGAATCTTATATATTTAGTTTTAACAGTAATAAAATTCTACAAAACTATCTATACCTTATATTTCATTTTGATGGAACACCTTATATTTCTCAGAGAATGGCACGAAGCCAACTTAAGGACGGGGACCTACAAGACATATAAAACAATACATTACCTCACTTATAAGTACAGAAACAATTCTTAATGAGCGAGACAGAACAGCAGAATATATCCATGCTTTCCTGCAAGTTGGTGTCAGGGGCGTGCGGTGACATTTCAAATAAGGGAAGCAATTCTCAGAATTTTACCTATTTGTAGTCTAACTCAATTTTTCTGTCGTTTTTGCAAAATTCGTTAATGATGTCGTCATGTAAGTGTGGATTCTGGGACATTCCTGGACGAGTTTATTTTTAACTGACAAAATTGAAATTTGGGAAAGTCTTTCCTGTCCTGTTGAATTTCTAACAAAACTCTTAATATGTTTCAATGTAGAAAAATTTCGTTCTAAAGATGCACTAGTAGCAGGAATTGTTAATACTAATTCACATAATTTGAACACTTCAGAATATGCATTTTCCAATTTTGATTGTTTTAAGAAAGTTAAAAGTTCACTCGCGTTAGTTTTTGTGTCAATAACATCGGGTTCATAAATGACTGTGAGTTCTGATCGTAATAAGGCTTTGTCAAAATAATGTCCATAGTGGTGAAATAATGATTTGAATGAATCTTCTGGAAAAGGTATCCCTTTAGATCCTCCAAAATTACACAATTCAAGAAATTTCAGGTCACTGAGATGATAAAATCTGCAGTTAATTTGCTGCTGAATTTGATCTATAATTTCTTAGAAAAGGCGGCGGTACGAAGTTCGAAGGTCTCCCACATTATCAGTGTGCAGACGCTTTCTTCGTGGCTTCACTTCTCCTAATTCAATTGTTTTTTCCCAGAACTTATCAAATTCATTCCTTTTTTGAAATACAATGGATTTAAATTCACTAATTTTTTTCAGGCAAAAACCAATGTCATTTATTTTACAATGCAATATGTTACATACATTATCTGAAAACGGAAATATTTCCGAAAATATATTGAGTAAAAAATTAAAATTAAAGTCTCCTTTCAAACCATCCAAAAATCCTCTAGAACTATTTATTGTTTCTGCATCCCAATTTTTGCTATTTTCCATTATGTTTTCAAAAAGTTCAATTAACGATTCATTATATTCTTTAATATGAATTATAGATTGGGATAAAATTAAATTTAATTTATGAGCACAACAGTGTACAACTAGAGCAATGGAGAACGTTTCCCGCACTTTAGCTTGAAGACCTCCTAAATGTCCGGCCATAACAGCAGTCCCATCATAGCTTTGGGCAATTAATTTATTATCAGCCTCCTCAATATCTTTCATAATATTAAGCACAATTTTATATAGAGCGTTTGCAGTACGATCTTCTGTCACATTTTTAAAGCCTAAAAATCTTTCTTTTACACTGCCATCCATTTTTACGTAGCGTATTACTAAAGATAGTTGACTTAAATTAGTTACATCGGTTGTTTCATCTAGAACAATAGCAATGAAACGAATCTGTTTAATTTCAGATTTAATTCTGTTCAAAATAATAGTGGGAGCAGCCGAAATTAAGTCATTCTGAATGCGATTTTATGTCCCGCGAAAAACAGACTGTTCCAAGTGATTTTTTCAATAAATGTCGTATTTGGATATTAAAGAAACTAGGACTTGAAAGTTTCCTCTATTTGCAGATGTAATTGTTTCGTCATGACCCCTAGCCCAATTCATGCTGACCAAGAAAACACACAGCATCAATAAGTCTTTTTAATATGTTTCTGTTTTTATCAACCAGTTCATTGTGTTGGCGATGACTAATTTCTATCTGCTTGTCAATGGCGTATTCAATTCGCGTTTTTCCAAAGACACTTAATTTTAAAATGGTCTGTAAATGCGCTTTAGACATAACATGTCTTTGTACTAGTTTATGTAGATTATTCAAATCGGAAAACCCACTTTTATTCCACACTCCTTTTCAGTCACAAATAGACTACATGACCAACAAAACAGTTTATTCCTGTTTTCACAACCCGTTAACCATTCTATTGTTTATAAGTTTTTTCCGCGTTGAAATGTCGAATAGGTACATGTTAATTCTTTAATTTAAGTTTAAATTCTTTAATTTAATTCTTTAATTTAAGTTTTTTAGAGTGGGTTTCGGCCTACCTTTATTAATAATAGCAAGTTTTTCAGCAAACTGTAAGGCTGAAAATCCTTTAGTTATCAAAAAACATACAATACAATCACAGTTATTATTGCCACTTGTTTGTAAAGTTTGTAAATCCCCACCCCCACCGTCACCGCTGTTAAAGGCTGATCTACTTGCAGCCATATTAATAATCATAAAATGCCAATGTATTTAACGTAGCTAACTGCTTATATCTACGAAATAATCAGGCACATTCACGTTGTACGTGACCCGGGTCTTCGTAATACAACACGTGCTAAAAACATGGGTATATCGCGCCAAGCCGGGGTTTCTTTCATAGAGTTGCCTGCTGACTATGTGTATGTAACTGAAGGCATTGCATCCACTCCTAGTATCAGATCAGGTTCATGCTGTCCGCTGACAGTCGCATTTACTGTGACGACGTACTTGCTAGGAGGGTATATACAAATACAGTATGATGCATAATAAATAATTATGTGTGTGAGCTTGCGAAATAAAAATTTTAATAATTAAATTAGTTTCAGAATTTGAAATTTAATATTTAAAATACAAAAGGAATTTTAAATAATGCGGTTTAGGTATGTAGTCGTTACTTTAAGGGAAGCAATGCTACCCTTGCTTCCATGGACCGCACGCCACTAGTTGGTGTAATTTCTGCATATATAATAGACTGGAGACGAGCTCACCAGCCCCGTATGTGCCGTCGGTAGATAAAACGTGTTGGGATAAGTGGAACATTAAATTTTATTGACTCAAGTAGAGAGGGACAATCAAGAGCTGAACTCATAACTTTGAAAAGAAACAATACCGCTGCACTGTTTTCCTGTCCTCCAGGCTAGCCAAGTTCAAGCGCTTCAATAGATAACTCTGTGGATATAGCCAATGCACAGGTATTGGCCATCAAATGAAAAATTAAGGAATTTCATGAAGGCTATCAATGTGCACCAAGTACGCCGGAGACCAAACTGCCATGGCATATTCAAGACGGGACCTCATTTCGTGAGATGCAAAATCCCTCCCACTCCTAATTGTAAGGCCCATGGTCTTATACGCAGAGTTTATAATTAATTGATAATGATGCCAAAATGAGAGCATAAGGCCGAAAATTACTCAAAGGCCACGAACTGTGTCAGGATGTGCCAAACTATGTCCCTACAATTGGTAATCAAATCAAATTGGCTGTTTGTTTCGACTAAATGATATTGTACAGCACTTAGCAACATTTAAAAAAAGGGCATGCTCACAACACCACACAGAAAACTTCAAAAGATTGCTCTGTAGGTGTGTGCAGCTGTCAACGTGCCTAACTTATGAATACATTTTGATGTCATCAGCGTAAATGAGGTAAGGCACATCTAATATGTGTGACACTTGGTCCACAAAAATACTAAAGAAAAGAGGACCCAAAATGGACCCCTGGATGACTCCAGATGGTGTGTATAAGGTTCGGATCTAAAGCCTGGAATCTGAGCGAGTTGTTTCCGACCCCTCAAATAAGACCCTAAGGTTTTTATCAATTGGTTTCTGAAACCGAAGTTATGAAGTCTATTTATAAGAATAGTGATTGACTCTATCAAAGGCCTTTGACAGGTCCGTGTATATAACATCCACCTGCGAAGAGCTCTCAAGTTGAACAGCAACAAACTAGATAAAGGTGGCCAAATTTGCGAGTCTAGATTTTATATGAAAGATTATACGTTCATACATGCATGCTTCAAACATCTTAAAAAAATCACACAATATACCTATAGTTAGAAGGATCAGAGTTGTCCCCTGATTTCAACACAAGGATTACACGAGAAATCTGCCATTTGGTGGGAAACGTGCCCGTTGTAAGAATCAAATTGAATATTTTCTTTAGAGGAGTTAAAAAAGCATATAAACAATTCCTAGCAAGAGAACCCCGCCGGAGGAGAAATTTGGCTTAATTTGCTTAGCAGCTGCCATGATCTCGTCATCAGTAAAATGCTCAATGGTCAATACAGCCAAGAAGTCCATATCAGAATTAGAAGCCATATTATATGCAGATTTAGAGTCAAAAAATTTAGAAAAATATGTTGCAAAGCCATCACATCAATTGCAGAAGCGGCTGCTAAAAAATTAGGTTTCCTTATCCGGGCTCGCAAATACTTTTCACCAGCTAATCTCTATACCTTATATACTTCACAAATAAGGCCAAACCTCGAATACTGCTACCACATCTGGGGTGCCGCTGCCGCTTCTACGCTCGCTATCCTGGACTCCATTCAGAAGAGAGCTGTTATATGTCTCATCGGTGACCCTACCCTCACCTAAAGGCTGCCATCCCTTGCCCACTGACGTGCCGTTGGTGACATCTCTCTCTTTTACAGATATCTGCACGGGCACTGCTCGAAGGAGCTTTCTTCCACCTGCTGCCCCCAACAGATCTACCAGGGGAACAGAGCGAATGCACCCTGTTACTGTCCAGGTCACCAGACATAGAACATCTTGTTATGCCCGCTCTTTTGTCCCGAGGATTTCCAAGTTGTGGAATTCCTTGCCGGCACATGTTTTTCCTTTTCCTCCGAACCTCCAAACCTTCAAGTCCAGAATTAACAAGTTGCTTCTTTCCTCCTTGTCGACACCCATGGTACGATAGTATTTAGGCTGTGAGCCCTCGTGGTGTGTTGTTGAAATAAAAAATAAATAAAAAAATCAGCTATCAGAAGCCTTCTGACCACCCGAGTCAATAGAGGGGCAACGATAACGATCCTTATACGAAGCATAGCTCCAGAACATTTTAGGACACAGTTTTATATCTTCCTCAATCTTGCCGAAAAGCCCTTATATCGTATTTTAATTCTGCTCGCAGCTCTCGAAATTTAACAAGCAACGAAGAATCGCCAGATTATTAAAATTTGCGCCAGTAAATTTAATGGTGGCTTCAATCTCCTCCAAAACCATGCAGAATAATCTCTATTCAGCAGGAGATGTACCCCAAACAGTTTTCTACCTTCTGTATTATGTTCTCAAAAATGATTGGCTAATGCGAAGAGGAAGGTGAATTACAACCATTCAGGAATCGTATAAATGATGTAACAGTATATCAGGGTTGCGTAATGTGAGGCTATCAAATAATAGTCCCTGGGGAAACGTAGGAGACCAACGTTTTGAGTGTCTTGCACTCGTCTCGTGCAGGAGAAACAAAAATAAAGGGTCTGAATCATATTTTTGGTGGCCTAACTGGACTTCGATATAAAAAAATTAGCAAATTCGTGTGTAGGTTGTAGAAGGGTGAAATCGGCATGTCCAAAGTCTTATTTAAGGAAACGGCCTTATCCTGTGGCACCATCTTGATTTTTTTGGACCTGTAAGTGGCTGGAGTGTTTCCAGACAAAACCACCAGCTCTAATCAAGTGATAAAATGTTTATCAGAATTATTTGCAAGGTTCGGTTATTGCAGAACCATGACTACTGGTGGAGCGTTCTGCTTTATAAGCTCCGAATTTCAAGATTACCTAAAGGGAATAGGAATTAGACACTTGAAGGGGGCTCTGCATTATCCAGAGCCAAACAGCTTTGCGAAGTGGTGTAAAAATTTTAAAAAAAATCCTTAAGAAAAGTGGCAACTACCTGGCAGATCTGGGAGCATTTCCTCAAAGATTACAAGGATTTCTGTTACATTACAAAACACACTGTACGCTACCAGTGATGGATTTACGCCTAGGCCCGGGCCTGGGGCGGCACGATTTGGAGGGCGGCAAACTTTTCAGAAAGCCAAAATTTTAGAGCCGAAATAATGTATTAATGTATAAATCCTTTTTTATTGTTTGTGTCTTTAGTGAAATTACTCTTACATATGTAAAGCTTTTAAAATTACGATGAATTCATTAGCAAAATATGTTCCATGTGCTGCCCATTCGTTAAATTTAGTAGGAACTTGTGCAGCTTAATCCGTAACCGAAGCAGTTGACTTTTTTTGTACTTTGCAAGAACTTTATAATTTTTTTACTATATCAACACATCGTTGGGAGATATTGGTGCAACGTACAAGTTTAAGGCTTAAGGGTCTTTTTCAAACTCGTTGGTCTGCTCGACATGATGCTTGTTATGCGTTAGAAAAAGAGTGGCCTGGAATAACTGATGCACTGCAATTTATTTCCTAAAACAGCGACGAAAAACCGACTCCGCGATCTGAAGCTACGGGATTGCAGCGAAAATTACAGCATCTAGAAACAGCAATTCTAGTCATTGTTTGGAATGTTATTTTATATCGTTTTAATGCTGCTAGTAAGAAGTTTCAGGAATCTCAAGCTGATTTATCATCTGTGGTGCAAATCTATAATTCTTTGGCATTATTTCTTCAAGACATGAGAGATAAACAATTCTCCCAATATGAAGAAAGAGCCAAAGCCCTATCTGCAGTTCAAGATTATTATCGTTATGATACCTGTCGCAAGAAAACCAGAAAAAATTTAGGCAGATGAATCACGGGTGAATGAAAGAACACCTTTATGTGGACAAGAAAATTTTCGCACCAATGTGTATACCGAATTTTAGGTACTTTGAGTGTACAATTGGCCGGACGTAAAAGTGCTTATCAAAATCTTTACGAAAATTTCAATCTTTTTGATAATTCATCTAAAATAGATACAAATGAATAGAAAAATCTTCCAAATAAACTAGTTAATAAGTATCCTGATGATTTGGAAGAGACTTTTGGGAATGAATGTATTCATTTACACTATCAACTCAAAGATTCCCTAGCAAATACGGAAGATGTACGTTCTGCACAAGAAATATGCAATGTATTGCATTCTCGGAATCTTCGAGATATTTATCCGAATGTAGATATTGCTCTACGTATTTTTTTTTTGAGTATTCCCGCTATGAATTGTTCAGGAGAAAGATCTTTTTCTACCTTGAAAAGGGCTAAAACTTATTTACGCGCAAGTATGGGCCAAGATAGACTTAATGCTTTGGCATTACTGTCTATTGAAGCTCAACTACTTTAAGAAATTGATTATGACGACATAGTTGATGTTTTTGCACAGACGAAAGCCAGAAAGAAGAGATTTAAAAATTGAGCAATACATTATAATTTCAGAAAAATGCTTATTATTTATTTCGTTAGAGTTTATTAAATATTTATTTGTATTGTTTTGTAATTATATTTCAATCAAATAAAAATTATATTAAAATAATAATATTGAATCAAAATGAATTGAATTTGTTATCCAAAAGGGCGGCGCATCAGACAGGGCCTAGGGCGGCCACAAGCCTAAATCCGCCACTGTACGCTACTACAAATGATACACCAGCAATGATGTGTAGAAACCTAAGAATAAATTTAGACCTGCTTTTGCCAGCTTTGGCAGACAAAGTGGAAAACAATCAAGTCCGACAGGTCATAAGTTACAAATGAAGAAAGTTTCCTGAATACCAAGTGGGTTACATAGTCTCGAGCAAAAATTTAAAATATGGAGGGGAGCCATGGACCAAAGGGAACAGTTCAATGCGAAATAGGAAAGAGGAAGATCACACGTGCCGAAACAAGGAAGATAAAGAACCCTAGGCAAAAAATGAAATGGTTACAACAGAGATGGAGTTGCAGGAAAAACCGCCAAGAAGATCAGGAAGGGAAAACAACCACCACTCCGATTTTCTTCATAAGGGGAGAGGTGTTGTGTAGCAGTGGGATTGGTGGCAACACTGGCTAGTGACTTTTGAGTTAACCTTCATGTTTTATTAATTTTTATAAGATTTAAGATAATTTTGCATTGTTGTAAAGTTATAAAAATAAAGTTCTTTGAATACAGTGAATATATAAAAGATTATAATAATAATAGTAAAGTTTCTGATATATGATTTTCAACATCCACTTCTGCAGCACATCCACCCCCTTAAACACACTACACCCCCCCCACCCCCACTCCATTATCCCATAGGACAATTGGGACTGTATCAGTGCATCGTAGGGTACTCTTAATTCTCGAGGGTTCAAATACTGTCTCAGTAATTTAAATCTATATAGCAAGGACCTGACTGTCTGAAAACAAATACTAAAATTGCAGTTAACTATTAAATTAATATTTGGTGAATTAAATTTCGTTGATTTGGAAACCATTTTAACCATCATATTTCAGGTAAAAACAAATCTTAAAACTTATTTGCTATAGAATAATATTATACAATTTACTTCAAAAATGTTAAATGAGCAATTTGGTTGTGTAATTTTAAAATTAGATTTTGCCTATTAATTTTCTTCTCTTTCTGTAACGTCGATCTATTTCCGCGACTATGGCCAATCACCGACACCACGGAGCAGTTTCACCTCACTATCCTAGAAATTTTGCTGAACCCCTGCTTTTAGAGTAGGCATCTTTAACGTGTCCAACATCGCATGGACACCGGGACCGACGGCTTTCTGCCTCCTCTGAAAGGCGGACTACTTGCTCAAATACAATGCCACAACCTCGGTTGACGTTAATTGTGTAGTATGTACTAAAAAAATTAAAGGGAAACCCCGGGAATCGAACCCGGTACCCCTGGGTTCAGAGGTACACGTCCTTCGCATTGAACCACTGAAGCTCTGTCTATTAATTATTATAATTATTAAATGATTAAAAAAAGGTAAAGAAACAATCACTTTGAAAATAGCTTAAAACCTGAGAAACATGGAGGCATTTCAAGTCAAAATGAGACATACTGTATATTTAAAAACAATTCTTTGCCACTATACCAATTATCATTAACAGTTTAATGAACAATCTACTCTCGAAATATAAAAGAATCATTGGTGTACAAATGAATGTGTCGATTGGCTTAAAGGTTTGAGAAACTGGTTGTGAAACTTTTTCTTCTCCTTATTTTATGTTGGTGCTCCCACCGCTTTTGTGGTTTCTGTAGTGTTGTAACAAGAATTTCTTTTTATTTCTAAGTTCTAGAAAAGTTGCCACTATGTTAACTTAGCATACATATCTTCTAACTGTGGTTTAAAGTAGGCCTTCAATTGGGGACGTTTTGATTTTAAAGTTGGTGTTAATAGTCCGTTTTGTACACTAAATGGATCTGGATGCAGATATATGTCTTTGACCTGCAAAAACAAATCGTTAATGTAAAAAAAAACTTAAAGTCAGAATGCAGCCAGTGTGTCATGGAAGTGAATTTTCATAAAAATGTTTTTAATAGCAAATATGTCTTTTCAATGGAAGCAGGTATCAATTTGGTTACCAGTATAACCTATGTAGTAGAAGCAATGTACTATACTTTATCAAAATAACTCATTGTTTGAAAATGTACAAAAATTTTCCGAAAATAAATTTAAAATGTTTCTGAGAAAACTGGTTTTGTAGTAAACGAACCTTATTAGGTTAATAGCAAATGTTGTTATTGAAATTTGAAGCATTTAATGAAAAATCGCTACCAAAACGCACTTACTGCGTCGTTTTTTTTCTTACAAATATGCATAATATTTCTATAAAAAATGGAAAAATGTAATAATATAAGGGTGTTTGAAAAAAAATTGTAGGTTTCACCAACGACTTATGGGCTACCTGTGATTGCCCAAATAATTTTCCAAAAAAAATTGCATCAAGACACCCTATAATTAACTTATACAGTTTTTTCTCATATCTTGTATAATAATAATTATATTGAGCTTTACTGTAGACATGTGTCACCTTGTATATATGTAAACAGATAAAAATTATCGCGAGGGCCAAACTGGCTAATCTACAGAGACAAGCTTGTCTGATGATAACGGGAGTGATAAGCACCGCACCATCAGCCGATCTGGAGGTCCTCCTTAATATTCCACCTCTTCACATATGGTTGGAGAGGGTGGCGAGGTGGACAACGTACAGACTGAAACAAACGGCCGACAGTATGCCAAAGGAAATCAGTCTCGGAGGGTCCGGACTCCTCGATGACATTGAGGGTCACAGGATTCTGGGAATGGTCTCAGACTTGATGCCTACAAAGATCAGTACAGATCTGTCTTTCAGAATGTCCTCCCGGAAAGGGAGGACTGGGACCGAAATCAAACGACCCTATTGAGAGCCGATCACTGCTGGTACTCTGACGGCTCCAAAACCAATATGGGAGTAGGAGCCGGTGCATATGGGGGCAGCACCGATGCTAGACTATCAGCTAGCCTTGGCAAGTACGCAAGGGAAAGTATAAAAAACCAGTGCACACACAAATCAATAAAGATATATGCAGATAGCCAAGCTGCAATAAAAGCTCTTGGTTCCTACCGGTGTAATTCATAAATGTTATGGAGTTGTAAATCTGCCCTTAACGAACTGTGCAGCTGTAATGAGGTGTTGCTGGTCTGGATACCGGGTCACTCGAATCATAATGGCAATGTTGCGGCCGACACGCTTGCCAGGAGTGGTGCCCAGAGAGACTTTGTCGGACCAGAACCGGTGCTGGGGATAACATCATGCACAGCAAAACACACCTTAAAGACCTGGACAGAAAAAATGACAATCCAATATTGACAAAATCTTCCAGGATTAGCTCACTCTAAGGCCTTCATAAATGGCCCGTCTGAGTCAAGGGCTAAAAAACTTCTAGAGTTAAACAGACAACAACTGAATACTCTAGTCGGCCTGTATACAGGACACTGCCGCTTACGTCACCACATGCACCGTATTGGAGTCGGTCAGGAGACCGAGTGCCGACTGTGTATGGAGAGTGACGAGACAGCAAAGCACGTACTGTGTTCCTGTCCGGCAGCAGACAGGACTAGATACCTGCTCTTTGGCAAGATAAAGCTTGCTCCGGAGGATCTGGATCAACTTTTGCCCACAAAGATAATCGACCTCTGCAGGAGGCTGGCTTTGTTGGGTGAAATAGAGACTTTTAGTCGTGAGCCACAACAGACCTTATGGTCGCGGTGGAGGGTCCGGTATGGCCCACTCTCATACAAACCTAACCTACTTGGGCTGAAGATAATCCTCATGCTATCGTCCATGGACATCACCAGCACATATGTGTCGGCAGTGATTATTGGAGATAATTTGCTAGAATTGATGGAGACAGTGCCATTACGAACGAGAGTTCATTCATGACGGCGGTTCCCCGCTAGTTTGCAGTAGTTGTTAGAAATTATTTTGATCAACAATCCTGATCATTGGACAGGTAGAGGTGATCCTCACCCATGGCCACCCCGTTTACCGGATTTAATCCTTTGGACTTTATTTTTGGGATCACCTTAAATAACTTGTTTATACTACTCCAATTAAAACTACAGATTATTAACAATTTTCATATGATTCGTGCCACTCCAGAAATTTTACAATGTGTAAAAGACAATTTAGCATGTCAAGTAGATGGATCTTTACTGATGAGCATGCTAATGAATGACGTTTTCAGCAATTAATTTAACTTTTGTTCATGTGAGTTTCTAAATAATAACAATTGGTTACATACTTGTTCAAAGGATTTAAGTCCCGCTTCTTTTCCCCATGTAATCATGTCATCAATAATCAGTTGTTTTACTTCCGGATTGTTGCATAATACACTGAAAGTACCAGGAATTCCATTCTCTTGAGCCCAACATTTGATTACGTCAACATCTGGCACAACTATTGCCACAATACATGACTGAAACAGACAACTTAGTATAAATACTTTTTCTACATGTATTACAAGTTGAATTGGAGATACAGAAAGTAAATATTATTAATTAAACAAATTAAAAGTGGAGTTTGGCATTGTCAAATCTTGACATTTCTGTCTGCATGTTTAAATGACATCTAATGAATGTAACGCTTGATGTACTCTCGCCATAATTAGCAACGCAAACCGGTTTCACTCTCATTAGAGTTCTTAATTAGTGAGTTATACTATTTACACCGGGAATATATCTAAAGTAAATGGGCTAAGGTAACCAGCCTGCGAAAACATTGTGAGATGTACCACAGGGTCACCATCTGTATTAGGGAAGGAAGTGCTAGGGCTGACAGTTTACCAAATTGTTGGTTGGTTGTACACAGTCTCTATTTATAACATTTTGTGTTAATTGGAGCTGTCGTGACAACATACTACTTGGTTACGCACCGAGATGGCGACCCTATCGTACATCTCAAAATGTTTTTCACATCGAATGAAATGAAGGCGTTAAAAAAAAAACTGTATCTGTGATTGCACAAACTAATAACATTGTTTGCCAAAGACGTATAATAATGCACCTATGATATGAGAATATAAATATTTATTAGTGTCGACAGTAATTGTCTAGTACCTTGACATATAAGTGATTTTGATGAAATTTTGCATAATCACGTAATTTAGTGCGTAGAAGACGAAAATGACAGGGAGAATTAGGACACACACGTATTGTCCGAGATATCATCATTTTTTCGACGGAAATTTTCACCATTGTCATGATCGTTTTTTTTTTCGAATTTTGCGATCATATTCATTGCTTATTATCACTTTAAACAAAGTATATTTCCCAAGTGAACGTATCTGTTTGATATTTTTCATTTTTTATATAAAATGTCCTCAAAATTGTAGAGAAAGTTAATAAAAATGCACTTGATATGCAAATGTCAAATTTAACCAACAAGAGTTTGCACGAGCGTCTATCGACAGTAACTAACATTGCTCGCGACAGTAATTAACATGGCTGCGACTCATTAGTATTTTCCCGCTTTGACGAACTGAAATACCTTCCTAAGGTGCTGCTTACGCACAATCCTGCCAACTTACCTTCCCGAGCTGCCCTGACATCAGTGTGCCTACTTAAAAGCTAAAAGAGGGAAAAAGGGAAAGGAAAAGTATACAGTATGCTCACATGAGCTTGATCCTTGGTGTATGACAGGGTTGGGTTTTCCTTCTTTTCCTACTTTTAGCTTTCAATTAGGCAAACTGATGCCAGGACAGGTCCGGAAGGTCAGTTGGCAAGACTCTGTGTAAACAGCACCTCAGGGAAGTCTTTATTTCGTTAAAACGGCAGAAAACTCATGAGTCGCAGCCATTTAAACTACCGTCGCAAGCCATGTTAATTACCATCGCGTGATGCTCGTCTAATACGAATACCTGAAGTACATAACGCCAACTTGTTACGATCCAGTTTTTAAGCCGTCATACATTTTTAATTACCTTACCAACTGTTTGAGAATTTTCAATAGCTATTGTATTTTTTTTATAATAAATAAGCGAACAAACTATCTTAGCAAAGGATTATGAAAATTCGCTACTTGGTAAGACACGCCTGACTTCGTGTTAAATATTTTTAAAAGGACTATTATTACACGACCGTTGAAGAATTTAACTGCTGGAGTATTTCATACAAAGCAACATTGTTTGAAATGAAAATATTTTAATTTTTGGTAAAATAATGAGCGAGGCAATTAATTACTTTACAATGGGCATATTCATTGGGAAATATCTAAATATAAGGCGCAGTTGGGTCGTCACGGCCTACTCTTTTTTATGCTCACTTGAAAAATATGGTATCGAAGTGGTATCAGAGTTTCTTAGAAAATAGTAGAGACGTTATAACTTCCAAGGGCTTGAGACTTTTCCGTTAGCAGCGCGCGTGCCGGCTAAAAGATTTTAGCCAATCAGATGCAAGAGATTCTGCTGCAGAATTTTGTCTAGAGGCATAAGTAGGGCACAGTGTTAAATAGAGGCCAGAAGTCAGTCGAAGGCAGACTCTCCTGACGAGCGCCAAGTAATACATTCTCTCTGTGCAAAGAAAGTTCAACAACTATCTATTAAGGTCAAACAGTCATTGCCTTTTTCTTGGTGTACAGTCGATAAATTTGTGTCTGCCAACTTGTTGATAAGCCTCTTTCAGGCTTCTTCTTTACAGGCCAGAAGTCAGTTAAAGGCAGGCTCTCCTGACGAGTGCCAAGTAATACCTTGTCTCTGTGCAAAGAAAGTTTAACTATCTATTAAGCTCAAACAGTCATTGCCTTTTTGTTGGTGTACAGTTGATAAATTTGTGTCTACCAACTTGGTGATAAGCCCCTTTCGTTCCGATTGAGGCCAACATATAACCTCGGGAATATGCTGACAAGTAATCCGTGGGCTCATGTAGACAAATACACTTAGGGCACTTGGAGAAAAATAATTCAGGGGCTATTGCTATTAGCTGATGAATAAATCTCGGGCAAGTAATTATCATATCACAAAAAATAAACTTCTTGTTCCTCATTACTGGTTTTGGTTTGTTAATTCCCTCTAATTGGAACCGGAATGGAATCATTGACATCCAGCTCCATTCTTATTCTTGATGAGACATGGTAATTAAACACAAAGAAACAAGGGAGTTTTCTTTAAAAAACTGAAAATTTATTAACTTCCTTCACTTCAAAAAAATCTTCTGGGCAGGAAACAAGTCAACTCAAAAGGCCATTTTTACAGTCAATCATATTATTTTTATTGCTATTTCCTTCAAGTGACATTGTTGAAAGTTTGTTACATATAACAAGAATATTTCATCTAAGAGTATTTTTGCTTAAATCAGAATTAACAATTGTGTGTAATAATTTCAATAATTAATGTAACTTTTTTTGATAGTATTAATCAACTAAAAATTTGCTGCCCCCTTTTAAAAAATTAAAATCTGTCATTTTAAACGAATAATGTTGTAATTTTAACTGTAAATTTATACACATTTTAGTGAATTTTCATTAAGAAAATTCATTAATAGAGGTATCGATGGTGATACTTTCGGAAAATTTCTTCAAATGAGCTCGAATTAGGGCCTCAGGAACCCATTTCCATGGTTAGGTAAAATGTTATATATATATATATATATATATATATATATATATATATATATATATATATATATATATATATATATATATATATATATATATATATATATATATATATATATATATATATCTGTATCCAACCGAAACTCAAAAAATACTTAACTGATTTGGACCAAATTTGGGAATTACCCTTATTTTGTTAATGGCTTGGATGTCCCCTGTGGGCCCGGGGACTAACTAAAAGAATAGGCCCAATGTAACTCCTGCCTGTCGTAAAAGGCGACTAATTGGAATCAAACACTGGCGGGGGTCTTGTCCATGTGGGCCTGGAGGGAGGCGGATATCTCTGGGGAGTGATGTACACCCGGATTTTGAGGACTCCACTCTGGGCTGAGAAATGGATGGTTGCCCGCGCTTGGTTGTTACTCGGCAGCGGGGTTCCGGATGGGTGCCGCCTTGGGTTGAGTGCTGGCGGATGTCGTGTGTCTAGACGACCAGGAGGGGGTTGACAACTCTGATGAGTGGTCAACACCCGGAGTTTGGGGCCCCCACTGTGTGCTTCGGAACGGACGGACGGCCTCGCTTGTGCGATGCTCGGGAGCGGGGCTCGATGGGATGTCGCCTTGAGTCTAGCACTGGTGGGTGTCGGGTCTAGACGAACCCGGAGGAGAGCTGAGCTCTTTAGGGGTGGAATAAAACTAAGGGTGGAGGCCTCTTCTGTGAGCTTTGAAACGGACAAACGACCTCACTTGGATGCTGCTCGGATGCAGGACTTCATGATACTGCACCGAGTCAAACACTGACGGATGTCTGGTCCAGACAAACTTGGAGAGAGGTTATCTCTCTTTGAGCTTTGAGACGGGCAAGCGACTTCGCTCAGATGGCAGTACATCTGTCAAACAAAGTTTCACCTCGCAGGTGTCATCTCCTGTCGGAAGCTCGATTTGTTGGGTGAAATTTAAGCTAACGCTGGCAGGTGTTGGACCTGGGCAAACCCGGAGGTGGCTGGGGTATCTAGGGGTGGATTACACCTGGAGACTTGGGCCTACTCTGTGAGCATCGATACAGGCTAACGACCCCGCCTGGATGCTGCTCGAGGGCGGGACTTCATGATACCGCCTCGAGTCAATGAAACACTGGCAGGGGTCTGGTGCAGGTGAGGCTGGGGAGAGGCAGACATCTCTGAGAAGTGATATACACCCGGAGTTTGGCGCCTCCACTGTGGCCTTAGAGACTGACAATTGGCCTCGCTTGGTTGTTACTCAGGAGCGGGGTTCCAGATGATACCGCCCTGGATTGAGCCCTAGCGTGTGTCGTGTGTCCAGACGTCCCGGGGGGCTCTGATCTCTGATGAGTGGTAAACACCTGGAGTTTGGAGCCCATACTGTGTGCTACGAAACGGACGGACGACCTCGCTGGGGTGATGCTCGGGAGCGGGACTCGATGGGATGTTGCCTTGAGTCTTAACACTGTTAGGTGTCAGGTTTGGAAGAGCCTGAGAGGAGCTGAGATCTCTAGTAGTGGATTACAACTGGACATTAGATGCTGCCCGAGAGCAGGACTTCATGATACCACCTCGAGGCAAACACTGACGGATGTTGGGTCCAGACGAACTCGGAGAGAGGTTATCTCTCTTTGAGCTTCGAAACGGGCAAGCGACTTCACTCAGATGGCAGTACACCTGCCAAACAAACTTTCACCCTCAAGAAAATATCGACTCCCTCAGGGAGAATTGATGGGTGAAATCTAAATAATTAGAAGTGAGCCACAATAGATCTAAGGTTGCGGTGGAGGGACTGGAATAGCCCACTCACAATAAAATCTAATCTAATGGCTTGGATGAGTTAGTTCATCATATCTTAACGACCAATTTTTCTTAACAAAATATTAAAAAATATTTTTTTAAACAAAATATCTCTTAAATTGTTTAACTGATTGAAACGAAAATTTACAACTTAAGAGAACATAGGCAGACGTACTTGTGTACCAATTTTCAAATATTTTGAGCAAGGTAAAATAGAGTTATTCGAAATGACTATTAAAATAATCCTCAACATCACTTCAGATTCTGTAATGCAATATCTGAATGTTGGACAAAGACAGATGACGTTACTTGCAGTGCTATGCTATTTAAATAAATTAGATAAAAATATAAACAATGGAAGTTACACCATCATCCTTGCAAGATGTCGTATAACGTTTGTGAAATGTAAGACAGGGACGCCATCTTGGTGCGGAATCAGGTAGTATGTAGTCACGACTGCTCTAGTTAACACAAAATGTTATAGATGGAGACAAGCTTGACAAGCGTATTATTTCTACACTTCGTGGCTTGCGCTTGTTATGTACCATTTACAACTGATTTTTAACTAACATATTTAAAATATGGATATAAACATTAAGTATTGAAAATAAATAATGGACGGTGGTTAGAAATGAAAACTGCGAGTTAATGACTTTTAACTGACATAAAATATTTAAAATACCGATATAAATATTAAGTTTTGAAAATAAATATTTGAGGATGGTTATAAATCTTATAATTGTGAGTTAATGATTTAAAACAATACAATTTTGCATAAAATAGAAAATCGGTAAGTCATATTCTAAGATCAGTGTTAACACTCAGTTAACAGCCACGAAAACAGGACCACATAGACATTATTATCATTGTATAACCGGGAAAAATAATAATGGCCTATGTAGTAATAGTAACAGTATCAGCATTTTTTATAGTTTGTCTCCGTGCGGAAGACAATATTTGTTAGGTTCGTTGGGCCAAATTTAGTACCACGGGCGTCGATGTTCTTTGCAAGTATCAAAACCTGCTTAAAAAATGAGAAGGGCACTGAAAGATAAGTTACTAGATCCACCATTTTTATTATCGATGATCTCACAGGTTAGTTGGTCGATATGTTTTTAATAAATAGCACTATAAAGAGTATTTCTGTATTTCTCATATTGTATGTCTCAAACAGGTACAGTCTTGCTTAAAATTAGACATACCTACGTTTGTTAACCATCCAAGCCTATCGATGGGGTTCTTCTTCCCTTTCTGCATGCATATAATCGCCCTCAATGTATGAACCACAGGATTTTTTTATGTTCTGCTTTCTAGTGTATTTTTTGTTGAGTATATTTCCTGTTTATCAACTGTGTTGTTTTAGTTTTGTATCCAAATTACTGTATAAATATTTATGTTAGAAGTCATGTTTTTTCTTGCCCTTATTCACCGTATTTTTTACCGTTCCTAATTAAATAAAGTAGTGTTTTATAACTTTTAATATAAGGCTATTTAAAATGTGCGAATGGTAACCATACGGCAGCCAATGCAATCTGACGTCACACACAATATAAGGCTAAATCACCATAATATATTATGCTTATGAAAATTCACTACAATAACGTACTTGCTGTGCCCGGAACATTTTTCTTCTTTGTCTCAGAAAAATCTAGAAAATTTTACCTGTTGTTTTCTTTCAAATGTAATTCAGAACAAGTAGAACGAGGAGCACTGAGCTCAAATTTGATTATTTTGGAATTGGGTATGCACATGAAACAAACAAACTAACATCTGGCCTGATCGAATACTTGTTTATGGTTATTTTTAAGAATTTTTTACAATACATAAGATATTTTTGAAATTCACTACTTAGTGATTTAATCAGTTTTCAACTTGAATAACATTTCCATTATTGTCTGTGTCTTGTATGAAAAATAAAAGTTATTGTTGTTTTTTACTATTGCTCGTTATTGAAATCTTGATCACATTATAAATTGTATTGTTATCTATATATCTAACTAACAATTATCGATAGCAAATACCAGAATTTTGTACTGAAGGACTTAGAAATCTGAGCTTTTGGTCAAAATTACCCTAGAAAGTGTAAGTATCAGGGGCGGCTCCTCAATAAGTGTGCCCGTGCCCGCGCACTGCCGCCTGCCGTGGGATAAAGTATATAACTTTTGCTATGCTATATTTTAATACATTTTTATTTGCTTTTTTATCTCCTGCATTCCTGCATTCAACAAACAAAATTAGTATATCGAGGATCGCAGAGTCGGCAGCCATTAATACAGCATCAGAATAAGTATAGTGTTAATGGTTGGTTGCAGACGTTATCGTTATATACATCCATATCCAAATATCCATATATACATCAGTTACCGGCGGTGTGTATTTTTCGGCGCTCTTGAGGAAATGCGATACTTCAATGCGAAATGATCGAGTACCATCGCCGAAAACGACCGAATAAGCAATCTGGTGTGCGCTCTCGAATTCTACACTTGCAGTTTGCAGTGGAATTTTGGCAGAGGGTGTCTGTGCCTAGCATGTGTTTAGTAATTTTCGTGTAGTGCTGCGCGTTGGATTGATTTTAATTAGATCATTTCGTTGTTGCTTACACGTTCTATCAAGACAATTATTATTAATATGATGGCTACTAGTTCGGGTTGCTTAATAAGTGGACAAAATAATTGTGATACTGTGATTAATTCAGTGGATATTTTAAATTTAAGGCTTAACTTTTTAAGGGACTTTTTAACTACTATAACCTATAACTTACTAGAGGAAAACTTGGTAAGTATAGTTAATAATTATTAAGTTTAGTTAGTTTAGTAAGTAGGTTTTTTATAATACATTTTCGGGGAAAAAATAGGCGAGCCCTTCATTTTTAGTGAATTTTTATTAAAAAAAATTCACTAATAGAATACATCGATGGCGAGACTTTGCAAAAATTTTTTCAAATGAGCGCGAACTAGGACCTCTAGCACCCATATCCGGGGTCAGTTTCAATTTTTATATGTATATATATATATATATATATATATATATATATATATATATATATATATATATATATATATATATATATATATATATATCCAACCGATAACTCAAAAAATAAGCAATTGATTTCGGTGAAACTCGGCAAGTACCTTTCTTTTATTAATGGCTTGGATGAGTTCGTTAGTCAAGAAAATCGGATAAGGTTTTCCGGGAAAATTGAGTTTTGTTTAAAAAAATAATCTTTTTCTCCAAAAATTACAAAGCTATTTTATGAAATTTAGTGGATATTTTGCCTTGTAAAGGACCTTACTATGCACTACAATTCAACTTTCTATATCTTTAGAAACTGAGTTATTCAAATTTTGAGTTTTCTTTTGAAAAAAAATGTTTTCTCCGAAAATTACAAAGTTATTTTGATGAAATTTGGTGGATATGTTGCCCTGGGTACGACCCTACTATACACCAAAATGCAACTTTCTAACTTCGTATAAACTTGAGTTTTTCAAATTTGAAGCATTTAATAAAAATTCACTACCATAACCCACTTACTGTATCCCGAACTTTTTTCTTGCGCACCCCCAATGCATTAAGGCACGAGCCGCTACTGGTAAGTATCCACTTTAATTAACCTTTGTTTTTATTTTTATTAACTGTAACATCATTCTTTTTAACCATTCTAACAACCGTGGAAACGCCAGAAAAAGTCGCTATAGAAATCTTTGTTCAAAATCCACAATATTGAGGTAAAAATTCAAATTTTCATTCTAATAATTAGCAGGCTTCAGTTCAGGTAATTAAGGTGGGGAACTAAACTTTGAAATGTGGTTTAAGGTGTTTCAAACTCCATGTTGGTTTAATTTAACATTTGCATACTAAATGTACTTTCATATGATTTTTTTTTGCATTTTTGAGGAAATTATGTACAAAAGATGGAAAATATCAAACGGGTATATATTTCAGAAAATATGTGTGTGCCCTAATTTTCTTTGTCATTTTCGTCATCGACACACAAAACAAACAAAACTTTCATTAAAATCTTTTATATGTGAAGGTACTAGAGATTTACCGTGTCGATTATTCCTTACCTTTAATGATTCTCCATATACAAAAACTTGAGTAACATACTGAGAACGGATGTAAACATTTTCTATTTTCTCTGGGATAATGTATTCACCTTGAGACAGTTTGAATATGTGTTTTCTTCTGTCAATTATTTTCAAAGTACCATTCTAAAACAAAATATTTATATTCAGTATACAGTTATATGTAAGGTATTTTGAAATAAGTCTGGTTCTTTAACACTTTATTATTTAGGTATTATTTTAGCTTTTTTTTTTGAAGAAACAGTTCAAAAAATGGGATGTAGTATAGTGGGTTAAAGTTGGCAACACTAGCTGAGAGTTGACGCATGACAGCGTCAGATGTCGGGTGTCGGAATGAGTCGCGGAACTAGCACATTGCGAGCTTTGTATAAAGTAGTTTCACAGTTTGTAGTTCAAGAATAAAAATAGGAATAAAACTAGAAATAAGTGTATTATCTGCCCACTAATAAACTATATAACATGGTGTCAGAAGTGATGAGCTTTAGTGACTAGTACAAGTTCGTGCAAGAAGTCAATAAAAGGATGTTTTAACTCAATTAATCCTACTGTCGTAACAAAGTAACAAAGAAGCGTTTCAGAAATGGCGGGCACAAACCCAGTAAACACGTTAGTTTTAAATGGTAATGTTGCTATCAACTGGAAGAATTGGCTGCAACGGTTTGAAATGTATGTCATCGCAGCAGGGCTAGATTCAGCAACACAAGAGAGAAAAATAGCACTCATGGTTCACTATATGGGTGAGAAATGTCTGGATATATATACAACTCGTTTAATCTAACAGACGAAGAGAGTAAAGCCTATGAAACTGTAAAGAGGAGATTCAACACTTATTTCACTCCGGAAGAATATTTAGTGGTAGAATGGTGCAAACTATTTAATAGAAAACAAGAATTTAACGAAAGCTTTGAGCAGTTTTTAACACTAATAACCTTTTTTTTTGTGTGAGGGGAAAGTCATCATGGACACCCAGGCACGTATTGGATCTGCTGCGCTGGGTAGTGCCAGACTCCTACCGGCTAAAACCCCTCATTCTCTCCATTTGCCCTTCAGGAGGCATGGTGGTCTGTTTTTTCGCTTCAAGTATTTTCGCCCTACGTTTCATTGGCTTGGGAGCTCGCTTGGTCCTGTAGTCTCCCTTCGCGTCTCTTCGTTTCCATGATCTGTCTAACCATCGCCCTTACTTCCTCCCAGTTCCGCTTTGAGCTGAGCATCACTGCGATTAGGTTACCAGTGGTGACCAGTTCCCTGTTGTTTATCTGACACCTTCATCTTTATTTTACCCCACCTCTGGCAATAGAAAATTGTGTGCTCCGCTTCATCATATTGTAGACAGTATGGACATCTTGGATCTTCTGTCAAGTTGAATCGCTGTAGGTATGCCCTGAAGTATCCGTGGCCTGTCAGCACCTGGGTCGGGAAGTAGTCAGTTTCCCCATATCCTCGGCTTTACCAAGTTTCAATATTGGGGATCAGCATCGCTGTCCATTGGCCTTTAGTCGACGTCTCCCATCGGTCTTGCCATCTGGTAAGCGTTGTTTTTCTTGCTTCGTCCTTGTTTTTCTCCCTACGCTCATGTATTAGAAGATCAACAGGCGGCACGCCTACCACCACTTGAAGTGCCGCCGTGGACGTCGTTATCCGCGTGCCACCCTTAGGAGCATCTTTCTCTGGGTTTTCACCAACAGTTTGGCGTGTTTCTGGGTTTCAACCACTGTGTGCCATATCTCCGCTCCATATAGAAGAAGAGTGCATGACACCGCACAGTGTTTCTCTCTTTTGACTTCCAGGTCCTCCGATATTTGGGAGTATTCTTCCAAGAGCCGATGTTCGGCGCTCCGCCTTGCTAATTACAGATTTCACGTGCTCTCCAAAGGTGAGGCGCTGATCCAGTACAACTCCCAGATAACTTAAGAATGCCTTCGGGGCTATTCGGACTTCGTGCAGTTTAAATGTTTGATTTCGGCAGCTTCTGCTGCCTTTGAGGATGACAGCTTCAGTCTTGGCTGTGGCTAGCTCGAGATAGTGTCCCCTCATCCACACGCTTATCCTGCGAAGAGCTTTGTTGACATCCTGTTCTAGGACTTCTGGGTCATCTGCTGTTACGAGCAGTGCGAGGTCGTCTGCACGTTTTCCCCGTAGTTCTGCCGCAGAACGCCGTCATATAGTACATTCCCAGAGTGTAAGGTCTAGCGCGAATCCCTGGGGAACTCCCGTGGTAACATCCACAGTCTTCTTGCTTGTAATTTGAAGCCTCCTATCTTTGAATTAGTTGGATATCAAGTTTACCAGGTACTGTAATATTCCCCTCCTCCTCAGTTCTTGGATGATAATACTCCAGGTAGCGGTGTTAAATGCATTTGCTACGTCAACGATAATGAGGGCACACACCTTAGACGTTGTATTCCGAGCAGCCTCTACAATCTCCTCTATCGTGTGTATTGTTGATCTGCCCCTGCTAAACCCAAACTCTAATAACCAATTAGAGTCTACAATGTGAATTGGGCACTTTGAGGAAGGAACTCTTATTTTCTGTTCTAATCAGTGGACTTAAGAGACATTAAGCTAAAATAGTCCTTAGTATCGGTTACTTACTACTGATCTTAAATTGAGTGCAACTATAGATAAATGTAAGTCAGCAGAGTTATCGGCAATGCACGCTCAAGAAATTCCGTTGACTGAGGTGGCTGGTAGTAACAATACTGTAGCGGAAGTCAATAGAATTGAATACAGGAATCAAAGTATGAAGAAGGCCAAAAACAAATGAATAGGTTACAGAGAGAGAGAGAGCAATATAGAAGGAACGCTTCCTTTAGTTGTGGCAAAGCATGGA
This sequence comes from Tillus elongatus, assembly GCA_964006375.1. Taxonomy (NCBI): domain Eukaryota; kingdom Metazoa; phylum Arthropoda; class Insecta; order Coleoptera; family Cleridae; genus Tillus; species Tillus elongatus. Next base: position 31,146,565 of record OZ023268.1, on the reverse strand, counting down.
GTAGAAAACATATCTGCCCAGCGAAGATACAGATATGCCACATGTGTCAAAAATCCAATCACTTTGCAAAGTATTGCCAATCAAGGAATGCTTACGAGGTCCAAGTTCAACATTTACATGACAACGAGGATGAGGTAAATGTTTCCTCCCTGTTTTTGAGTTATTGTGGGATGAATGAAGATAATAAGGATTGAGTCGAACAAGTCGTAGTTCACAACAACACAGTAGAAGCGAAAATTAAGAAGGTTATTAAAATCCAAATTGTTTTAAAAATTAAAATGGTTACTAAGATAAATTTAACTACTAGCTCCGCTGGGGTCTCGCCAATATTTACATTTAGTGAATGGTCTTGGTTTTATAAATTGAATGTTTCTAATGTAATGCTCGGTTTAATTTTGTATTTTCTATTGCTGATTCTTTGTAAGATAATTTTTTTAGTCCATTGTGTGTTTGGCTGAATTTTTATGTAAACCTGCATATTTACATCTAAGAATGGCAACTCTTTTACACCCTTTATATTTTAATACGTCTCATTAAACATTTGGTTATGTTGAAATTTGTTAGTGTCTGTGATACGTTTGAGCCTGTCTATTGTCATTGTCAAATTGTGTCAAATGACTCTAGACATCAAAAGTTGCTTGGGAAACATTTATTAATAATGGGGGTATTGCAGTAATGTAGTAATGCCATTTGAAGATCTTTGTCATCATTGACTGTCTTTTTGATCAGTTTTTTGATTGTCTGAATGTATCTTTTGATTAGGCTGCTTTTTTTTTAATTATTATTATTTATTTCAACAACACACCACGAGGGCTTACAGCCTAAATACTATTGTACCGTGGGTGACGACAAGGAGGAAAGAGGCAACTTGTTAATTCTGGACTTGAAGGTTTGGAGGTTCGGGGGAGAAGGAAAAACATATGCCGGCAAAAAATTCCACAACTTGGAAGTCCTCGAGACAAAAGAGCGGGCATAACAAGATGTTCTATGTCTGGTGACCTGGACAGTAAAAGGGTGCATTCGCTCTGTTCCCCTGGTAGATCTGTTGGGGGCAGCAGGTGGAGGAACTATGGAAGAAAGCTTCTCTGAGCAGTGCCCGTGCAGATATTTATAAAAGAGAGATAGAGGTCACCAACGGCACGTCGGTGGTCAAGGGATCGCAGCCTTTGGGTGAGAGTAGGGTCACCGATGAGACGTATAGCTCTCTTCTGAATATAGTCCAGGATTGCGAATGTAGGAGCGGCAGCGGCAGCCCAAATGTGGGAGCAGTATTCGAGGTTTGGTATTATTTGTGAAGTATATAAGGTATAGAGATTAGCTGGTGAAAAGTATTTGCGAGCCTGGAAGAGGAAACCTAATTTCTTAGCAGCTGCTTCTGCAATTGATGTGACATGTTGGTGCCAATTGAGGCTTACAATAATGTATATTTTAGTGGAGGGTGCTGTCGTCCGCGTAACTGTGAACTGGGTTGGATGTGCTAGAGAGGAGGTCATTGATGTGGAGATGAAACAAAGTAGGGGCTAAAGCTGAACCGTGAGGAGCTCCTGCATTCATTGGATACAGTTTAGAGGAATGGGCATCCACTACAACACAAATGCTCCGGTTGGATGGGAAATTTGCTGTCCACGTAGAGAGTTTTGGTGGTAGGCCGTAGGCCGGTAGTTTATTAAGCAGCGCTGCGTACTATACCTGGTCGAATGCTTTGGATATGTCTAGAGCGACAATCTGGGATTCACCGTGTAGTTCCATAGACTTGTTACAAGAATGGGTGACAAAGGATAGGAGGTCGGCAGTTGATCTGCGCTGACGGAATCCGTACTGCCTGTCGTGGAATAAACTGTGTTTTTCAAGAAATTTTAGTAATTCGGCGTTTATAAACTTTTCCATCACTTTAGAGACGACTAAAAGGAAAGAAATAGGCTTGTAGTTGCTAGGAAGCGCTTTGGATCATTTCTTGGGGACCGGTTGTACTCGAGCAGTTTTCCAGTTACTAGGGAATATGCCTCTATTGTAAAATGTCTGAAACAGACGAGTCAGGACAGGAGCAAGTTCTGGTGCGCATTTTTTTCGAACAATTGCTGGGATCTCGTCAAGGCCAGAGGCTTTCCTGGTATTTAGAGAAGAGAGCATCTTTCGTACCTTTTTAGTTTTGAAAGTGATATCCATCATTTTATATGTGACATTGGGGACTGTTGGTGGTTGAACATTTGGAGATGGGTTGAGAGTAGAATTGCCGGCGAACAACGAAGCAAAAAGTTCAGCCTTGCCCAGGGCGGTAGAAACAATTTCATCCCTGGAGACAAGAGGTGGGAACGTGCTCTTGCAGAAATTATTCCCAATAGATTTAGCAAGAGTCCAGAAGGGTTTGCTGCCGCTGGAGCTTAAGAGGACTTTGTTTTTGATGTGGTTATTAAACGAGTTTTTTTGCCTCAGAAAGAATGCGGACATAGCGGTTTCGTGTGTCGTTAAATGCTTGACGGTTTTCTTGACTGGGATTGTGTAGAAGCTTTTTGTGAGCTTTGACCTTTTCAAGTCTGGCCTTGTCACAGGATTTAAAGAACCAGGGCTTTTGAGTGGCTGCAGAGGTTTTCTGTGTACGTGGAATAAATAATTCCATGCCAGCTTGGATAATTTCGGTGAGGTTTTGTGAGATATCAGAGGGGTCAGGATGTTGCGGACATCATGGAGATGTAAAGACATGATTAAAGTTCCACGATACAGAAAATTTCTGAAATTCCCCCGAATTAATAAGCGTGGTGGTCCAACTGTAACCAGCGTTACTGGAATGTCATGCCTAACATACATGGATTTTAGCGCTTCAATTACTTTACTGCTACTAGCGACTGTCCCTAAATTTTCTGGTTCAACATACTTCGAATAGTAGTTGACGAGTATTAGGTATTTGAATCCTGACTAGTCTGTGAGCCATTTTGGTTTTATAGATGTAGCTAATAGTCGTTAGACATAGTATACCCTTGTACAGATAAGTCATGGTGTTACATTATTACACATTGTTACAATATATAGTTATCTATAAGTGATCTGTTTCACTAAACCACGATTGTCTAATAACCAAGCAACTTAAACCACATGGCGCAGTCGGTAGGATTGACAACTTAACCTGGACATATTTTCCGGACAGGTACCAGAGCATTGAGGCATTGAAGGATATGAGGAAGCAGATAGCGCAGCAAGAAGGGCTTAACACAATTTTATGCTCCAGAGCCCTATTGTGGCTCAATAAAAAGCCAGAAGCCCTATTGTGGCTTAACAAAAAGCCACATGAGAAATTAACTTGATACTTGGAAGAAGAACCAAATGCTATCATAATGGAGGAAAACGCCAGGCCTAAGGCAGGCAAAACGGTTCATCACCATATCAACAGAGAAGTCTGAACTCTTCCTTGGATTGAACAGAAAGGACTTGAGAATAATCACAGGACTTTTCACGGAACACCTTTCAGTTAGGTATCACCTTATGACGATGGGTAAGGTGGGCAGTGGAAACTAGAGATACTGCACTGGAGCAGCGGAAACAACCAAAGATTTGCTATGCGATTCCATTGCTCAGTTCTGCAAAAGGCTTAAATAGCTTGGAGGAGTGACTCTTAACAATTCAGGAAATAGGTAAAATAGCTCCCAAAAAGATAGTACACTACATAAAAGAAAAACAGAGTCATTCACAAAAGATCCATTGGGTTCATAGTGCTTAGAGGCAAGATACTTATACAACTTTCTAAGCAATCTACAATCTAAGCCAAATAAAAAGTCTCTACATCTGTATTTGGTGGATAACTCTATTATTCTGTATAAATAACATGCACATGCATACTTACTGGTAACCACATGCCAACATCTCCTGTATGATGCCAGCCCAGCTCGTCTATTGTCTCTTGTGTTTTCTCTGGATCTTTGAAATAGCCCTTGAAAACATTGGTACCCTTGGCACACACCTCCCCTTGATTATTTTTCGCCCAGTACTCCATCTCCGGCACGTCCACGAGTTTTACACAACAGCAACCTACTGGTGGACCAACATGACCAGGTACATGGTCTCCTTGAATGCTGAGGGTGATTGGTGCACAGCATTCTGTCTGACCATAGCCTTCGACAACCTGTTGATGCAAAAAAAGTTGTGATTCAAAAATATTCAATAACAATAATAAAAAAATCACATTTTGACTGATAATGTCGTATTCTTCTAAATTCAAAATCATTTATTAAAGTGGGACTTTACTGCATAAAATTGTCACTTTACCATATAGTAATATCACTGGTAATAAAACACAGTTTGACAGAAAAGTGTTTATTTAAATATTGAAAACACTGTTATATATATATATATATATATATATATATATATATATATATATATATATATATATATATATATATATATATATATATATATATATATATATATATATAAGTACAATCATTCAAATTTGAAAACTTAACAACACCAAATTTATTTCACATCTATTGGTTTTTCCTGAAAACTATTATAATTCTCCATCTGCATTGCTATCATTCAGCAATGCAGATGGGGAATTATAATAGTTAATTATATAAACTCATAAAGCTTTTAAGTTACTCGTTAAGATATTCGCTTTGCAAAACTTTGCTTTTCTCGACTCGTTGTTTAATATGCTATTATCTATATAATTTGAAGGTATAAAACACCCTATGGTGTAGTGTAAGAAGTGTTTGCCTGCTATACAGAGTGCCCAGGTTAGATTTCCGGTGGTGGCAGTTCCTGCCACTGTGTGTTGGAGGCGTGTCCATTATATTTTCTATGTACCCTCCCCCCACACTCAAACTGCTTTCTTGTTTCGTGCAATATGTATCACCTTGTTTGGATGGGAATGGGCAGGTGATGCAGTCTACTTAGACTTCTAGAAGGCATTTAACTCAGTTGATCATGAGCTACTGTTACTTTAGCTTCATTCTTTTGAACTTTCCGTTGGTCTTCTATCCTTGTTTAGATCCTACCTCCTCAAAAGGTATCATTATGTCTGGTATTCTGGTTGTTCTTCTGACCTGTTTCATGCTTCTTCTGATGTCGCACAAGGATCTGTACTTGGTCCCCTTCTCTTCAACATTTTTATTAATGATATGGATTCTGTGTTTTCTATTCATTATTTATTGTATGCTGATGGCCAAAAAAATGGTCTAAATATCAATTATCTTGTCAACTGTCAGGCTATGCAGCACAACCTTGATAGGATTTCGGAATGGTGTGACATAAATAGGTTACCTCTAAATCTTTCTAAATGTAGTGATTTGTCTTTTTCCAATAAACATCACTTGCAGGTTTTCACTTATAAGGTGAATGGTGAAAATTTTATACGTGTGTCTAATATTACTAACTTGGGTTTGATCATGGATCCACACTTGAAGTTTAATTTACATCTGAACATAATCCTTAGAACTTGTATGAAAAGCCTAGGATTTGTTGTTAGAAGCACTGGGAATTATTCATCTACTGAAACTATTATCTGTCTATAGAATGCTTTTGTCATTCTCATGTTGAATATGCCAACTTGTGCTGGATGCCCTTCTACTCCTGCTACATACGCTTCTAGAATATGTCCTGCGTAGGTTTCTGAAGTATTTGTCTTCTTTTGTTGACAAAGTTTATCCTCAAAGAGGCATATCTTACAATTTGTACTCACTAGATTTGGTTTTATGTCGCTTGCTGACAGGAGAACTCTTTCAGGTCAGTGTTTTTTATTTAAGCTTATTCACGGAATTATTGATGCACCTGAACTTCTCTCCCAGCTGCTTTTTCGCTCTCCTCTCCACGGCTGTCAGACTCGTTCTACTCATACTTTTTTATTTCCGATTTCCAGAACTAATCTGCTTTTGAAATCACCCTTGTATTCTATTTGTGCAGAATATAATTCTTGCAGTACTGACATATTTAGTCATGCTAATGTTGGATCTTTCCGCAGTCTCTAGGGAATTTCTGCTTCGTGAGGACACCACATCTTAGTTATTTTTTGTAAATTTTTTAGTTTTAATATATAGTTTGTAATTTCTCTTAGTTTATTAGTTCTTATATAAATCCATGTAACTGGGTTCCTGCCTGTTTGGATTGTTTAAATAAATAAATAAATAAATAAATTTGATGATGAGGATGTGATAAATTGAGTATACTGAGGGTTTTGCGTTACGTGAGAGCAAGCACAGTGATTTAGCTTCATCGAACTGTATTAACAACAACTAATTGTTTCCTGCATAACTGAAAACGTTTTCAAATTAAATGGCATTAAACACGTCACAATAGTCCCATATAATCCCCAAAGCAATGGGCTTGCCTAAAATGCTGTGAAAATCATAAAACATAAATTAAAAACAGAAATCGCTAATTTAACTAGGTTAGGTTTGAATGTGAGTGGGCCATACCGGTCCCTCCACTTAACTAAGTCCAATGTAGAAGTACTTACTATATTGACCCGCATAGTGTTCATAAAACGAAACACACTGCATACCACAACCGGTATTGCACTACCGAGGCTTTTCCGTAGAATGAGAACAAGGCTTGGCCTTTTAAAAGAGTGTAGTTATGCGGGGACAGAGAAAGTCCCAACACATAAGCGCAAATTCGGTACAGGTGACAATGTTATGGTCAGGTCATATAGCTATAATAAAACAGGTTGGGTACCAGACACCATTATCAAACCCTTAGTTACTGCAACATGCCTATGCAAGACATCCCAGGGTTTTACATGAAAAAAAGATGCAAATCAGCTTATAAAAGCAGAGGGGCAGGTGCGTACGTCACAATGTCCTGCATCAACGTTTGCTTATCCCGCATATCCATATTACCCATTAGATGTGCTGGATACTAACAGTTAGACAGCCCAATGTTGTAAAAAAATAGTGCAAGTAATAAATAGTAGTATAAATACAGGAAGTGATTCTGATAATTTAGTAAATATAGTGATGATGAAGCAAGTGAACCCAGTGAACTGACAGTCAATGAAAGTGTCGAGGCCTATATAACAAGTCGATTGTTCGACATAATAGGCATACCCTCCGATTACTGCTCAGAACCAATTAAACTATTTTCCATTAATCATCCAAAGCGGAATTCCAGACCTCCTATGAGGTATCAGTTATAATATCATTAGTGTATAGTAAATCTCTTTCAGAGTTGAAAAGGGTGATATTTTTTTCCCTCAGGGCTTGTCCGCGACTTTGCCGCCCCGATAGCACTGCAGCCTTTGGCTTACTTTGCATGCCCTTAGTCTTTTTACTCCACCCATTCCAAAATCACTGTGCCTTGAACTAGTCTGCACAGCGATTGGTAGGGTGAAGTTTTATATTGCTCTGTCTCCTGTCTAGATTGACCGTAGATCAGTTGTCTTTTGTGGTCCACAGCTTTACACTCGCACAAGATGTGCTGGGCTGATTCCTCCCCCTCGCGTTGAGTTTGCATGCGAGGTCCCCCTCGAACCGCCTCATTTTATGCAGGTGTTTCTTGACGGCCATGTGTCCCGTCAAGAGACCTGTTATGTTTCTGAGCTGCTCTCTGCTAAGATTTAGCAGCTCCACAGCTCTCTTTGAACTGGGTTCGTCAATTACTGACTTTCCATGTCTGAGCCCTGGACAGGCTGCCCAGTACACCTTGTGTTCGTTTCTGACCCAGGACTTAATGGTTCCCCTGGCAGTGCTCTTTGTCACGCCCAGAACCAGTTCTCGTCCCATAAATGGTTCTGCTGACCCTCTCTTCGCGAGACTGTCAGCTTCTTCATTGCCTTTGACCCCCGAGTGACTCGGCACCCAGATGAGGGTGACCTCATTCTGCCCAGCTAGGTCGCTAGTCCCGTCTCGGCACTCACTCTCCAGCCAGGAATTTACTTGTGGGCTACTTAGGGCCTTAAGGGCTGCCTAGCTGTCTGTGGCTATGAGGATCCGCTTGTTGGTGTAGTCCCTCCTCTTGTACTCCCACACACAGTGCAGGGTGGCGTACATTTCAGCCTGAAAGACTGTTGCATGGGCTTCGAGGAAAATACTATGACTTACCCTCGGTTCTTCCGAATGAACATCTGTCCCTGTCCCACGCTCCCCGCCGGATCCGTCCGTGAACCAGATGAGCATGTTCCATGGTATGCCCGGCGTCTCATCCCGCAATGCCTCGCCGTCGGGGATTTCCACTGTAAAGTTGTTTTCTCTGCAGATTCGCGGGCTTGCGAAGTCTGACCTCATTTTAAGCATGAGCTCCTTCACGATCTCCTGAGTTTTCCAGTGGCCCCTGAAGCCTGGGTTGATCTTCAGTCTATCATTGCAGGCTAGTCTGTATAGTCCTAGCCTGGCCTCCCTTATAATAACTAAGTGAAGGGGGGCAGATCCAGCAACACCTCCATGGCGGCTGTTGGGGTTGAAGACATGGCCCCTGTGATGCCTAGGCAAGCCATCCTTTGGATCTTGCTTAGTTTTTGTTTGGCACTGGATTGTGTCACCTTAGGCCACCAGACCAGTGCCGCGTATGTTAAGGATGGTCGGACCTCCGTTGTGTACAGCCAGTGGGCCATACTAGGTCTTAGTCCCCACGTGTTTCCATATAGCCGCCTAGTGACGGCTAGGGTCATGACTGCCTTACGCAGTATTTTTTTCAATGTGACCATTCCAGGTTAGCTTAGAGTCCAATACGACCCCAAGATATTTTATCTCCCTGGCCATTGGAATGTTCCTACCATATAGAGTGACAGTTCTGCGTCTCTAGCACTTCCTCCTCCTCGTCAGCGGTATGACGGTTGCTTTCTCGGGGCTCACTACGAGCCCTTGACCAACTGTCCACCTTCCCACCACTTTCAGTGCTGTCTGCATGCGCTCCCACACTGACTGTAACCTTTCCTCGGACTATGATGACAATGTCGTCCGCATAGCCCTGTACCTCATACCTCCCTCCCGAGAGCCTCCCTAGCTGGCCGTCCACAACTAGGCACCAGAGCAAAGGAGACAGAACGCTCCACTGCGGACACCCCGCCAGCAGAGTCCTTCTGCGAGTGAGGTGAACACCGCCCTGTCACTGAGCATGGAACCGATATACTTGCAGCAGGTCTCCGCTATTTCACGCCTCCTGACAGCTACCAGAACCGATCCGAATGAGTGTTGCCGAAGGCCCCCTCTATGTTTAGGAAGGCCCCCAGCGCCATCTCCCTGTGCCCTAGCATATTCTCCAGTTTCAGCACCAGTTGATGCAGTACTGTTTCTGTAGACTCCTGCTCTGTATGCATATTGTCCACAGTGTAGGGGATATGCTTCCAGTACACAGCCACTAATGTGCCGGTCGAGCAGTTTTTCCATTGTGTTTAGCAATAAGGACGTGAGACTTATTGGCCTCATGATACTGATACGATCATTCCAATTATCGTCAAATAGGTGACACCTTTAGTAGCTAAAATAATGGAATCAATCATTTCGTAAAAGCATGCAGACGTTCCTTCTTGAAAATCACATCATCCCGCAGAACCAACATGGTTTTACTCCCGGCCGCTCGACACTCACAAACTTACTGACCTTTGTTGACCATTGGACAAGACTGGTGGATAGCATGAGACCTGTTGACGTTGTTTACCTGGATTTCTCCAGAGCATTTGACTGAGTACCTTTGCGGCGACTTTGTGCAAAGCTGTCATCTTGCGGAATTGGTGGAGATCTGCTTCTGTGGATTGGAGCTTTCCTGAACCACCGAACTTTTCGTGTACGTGTGAAAGGTGCATACTCCGCTCCCCGACCTGTGGTTAGTGGTGTTTCCCAAGGCTCAGTCCTCGGCCGCCAGCTGTTCCTGGTATACACCAGCGTTTTACCACTGATTATCAGATCTGAATGCGCTTCTATCGCCGACGACATCAAGATATAAAACGACCCACTTGTTTATTACAGTGATATCTAGGAAGACCTGTTCAAGCTGGAGTATTGGTGCAAGTCATGGTTGCTTCCTCTCAACGCCTCCAAGTGTTCAGTGTTGCACATTGGCAGAAACAACCCCAAAATTCCACACTACATTAATTTAACCCAGCTTGCAACGGTAAAACAGCAGACCGATCTGGGCGTCATCTTGACTGAAGACTTGACCTGGTCTGCGCATGTGTCCAGTATCTGTTCCAAAGCAAATCGTATCCTGTACATGATCCGTAAGTTTTTTCACCATATTAATCCTCAGTATGCTAAACTTGTATACACTACATACACTAGACCTCTAATGGAGTATTGCGGGCCAGCTTGGTACCCAGACATATCAAGAGACTGTGACCGACTGGAAAGAGTGCAGCGAGCAGCAAGCCGACTACCTTATGGCATTCTTAGGCCTAGCTACGAGGTTAGGTTACAAATCTGGGGCATGACATCATTTTCTGAGAGACGTGAACGAGGTGACCTGATTTTCACGTATCGTATCCTACATGGTTTTACAGGAATAACTTTCGACATCCTGTTTACTCAGAACTCTGATAGCCGACTCAGTGGGCACGAATACAAACTTTCCAGGGAGGCGTTCAGTGTTCGTTGTCGACAGAAGTTTCGGCCGAATTGAGTGTTTGGCAGTTGGAAGAGTCTGCCTTCTCCAGTGGTAAGGGCATCATCTGTGAATACCTTTTAAAGACTATACGACCTAATTTGACTTTAGTATTCTTTAAGTTTTGTTTGTTTTTGTAAGTATGGTAATTATTCTGATTTGTGCTGTTGTTTATCCTCTGTCTGTATTTATTATTTATTATGTAATACTAATAATAATAATAATCATAATAATAATTCTTGTACTTTTTCAAGCAATAGAGGTATTTTGATGAAATGTGGTACATTGTCTCTACTATATAGGTTATACTGGTAACTAAATTTGATGCCTGCTTTAATTGAAAAGACAATTATGTATACACAAAAGGGCAAAATATTCTTAAAGTAACCCAGGCTCACTTCTTAGTTTGCTGTCGTATGTTTACTAATATTTTGTGTAAGTCAGTGAAATTATAAACAACTTTCCTGTATATTTTTATCCAAAACGTTGAACAGGCATATTTTTTCGTTTTGGATTACTTTTTGTTAAATGATGCAATCGAAAATATTCTTGAACCCTTAGATTTATACTTACCAGACAACCCAATGCACATCTGATGAATGTAAGGACATTTTCAGCCAGAGGTGCACTTCCTACTAACATCAGTCTTAGTTTTCCACCCATACCTTCTTGAACTTTTCTAAACACAATCGTATCCCAAATACTGTTGTTCCGTATAATGCCCCTGGAAAAATAATATACTTTATATAATGTATTTTTATTTTTATAGTTTGTAATAAACTTAAGATAAGTTAAGTTAAAAATGGCACTTTTAACTGAGACACCGCCAATCGAAATTTTGATGATGGTAGGCTACGGAGACATACAAACATAAACTGAAGTTTGCGACTTATTCAATAATAAGTATCCAGGCAGACCTATTGCACGATTAACATCTAGTAAAATCGAGAAAACATTTAGAGATTTCGGCTATGTAAGAGACATATTTAAGACAAACCATCCTATAGTCACAGAATATACAGAATAACATGCTTTACTTAATTTACAAAAAAGAGTTAAAGAGAAGAGTTAATAAGTAATTCTTCTGTTCATAAATGTTCAAAGAAGAATTAAATGACATCCGAATAAGGTACATTTAATTCAGGAACTTACTGCAGATAATTTCCACCTCCGCTTAGACTTTTGCAAGATTATTTATTTATTTATTTATTGAATACATGCCCAACAGGATAATCCCGTTAATAGGGCACCATACAAAAAAAACAACATGTAATAATATGAACAAAAAATACTTCTAAAAAAAAAAACTAAACTAAATTAAACTAAACTACAAAACTAAAATACTGTGCAAAACATCACAAGGCAGAAATTACACAAAATAGTTCATATAATGGTTCTAATAACCGACAAAGTAAGATATAGCCACCCTACGAATAACTGCAACCTTATCCGAATAGAAGTCACACAAGTTTGCAATGTTATTAAAGTCAGAGCTCATTGTATAAACAGGTGATTTCATATACAAGTTAGTCCTTGGTATTGGAGGTTTAAACACTCTCACCACTCTAGATGCAGCCCGTGGAACTGAGAAATTTAATTGCATCAATAAGCCTGGACAATCAACTTTACCATGAAACAAGTTATGCAGGAACATCACAGATGCAACTTTTCTACGTGAATACAAACTGGGTATGCCAGCTTGCATCAGCAATTGGCCATGATCACATCCTCTCTGTGGGTAGGTACCAGATGCCCTATATGCAAGGTGTTTTAAAAACTTACGCTGAACATATTCCAGAGCACCAATGTGAACACAATAAAAGGGATAAAAAACCAAGCTACAATATTCAAGCCTCGATCGAATGTAGGCAAAATAGAGAATTTTCAAGCTATCCAAATTGGAAAATGATCTGCTATTCTTCACAATGAAACCCATCAACTTCAAACAGGATGCTGTAATTGTTTGAATATGTCCAGTGAAACTTAAATGTTCATCATATACAATGCCAAGATCCCTGTGCGTTTCATCCTAGCCAATGGTATACCACCCACTTTGTAGGGAAAAGCTATACAGCTGATTTTTCTAGTGTTATGATGGACACTGGTAATACCGACACACTTTTCCCGAATACGTGGATTGGTAGAAGAGGATTCATTGAATGGCCAGCTAGATCTCCGGGCCTAACTCCTTTGGATTTTTTTGGGGTTATATAAAATCTAAAGTTTATTTTGATCAACCGAGAAATATCGCAGAACTGCAATATAGGTTACCATGGAAATAAGGGAAATCCCACTACAAACGATGAAGCAAATACCTAATCCAGGAATTTGAAAATCGTCTTGCTTATTTTCAAGAATTTAATGGCCAACAATTAGAACACTTAATTTAATATTGTCCCATGCCTTGTTATTAATCTTTTACATTGTTTGATGAAGTGTTCAAAACTTATATCTCAATTTTCTTAAAAATATCCTTATGTAGCATATTGTGAAATTTGGTGGTCTGTATCACAAAAAGCCGCTCTTTCTAATAAAACTATCAAAAGTAGGGGTTACCATGCGGCACTGGTCTGGTGGCCTAAGGTGATACAATCCAGTGCCAAACAAAAACTAGGCAAGATCCAAAGAATGGCTTGCCTAGGCATCACAGAGGCTATGTCTTCAACCCCAACAGCCACCATGGAGGTGTTGCTGGATCTGCTCCCCCTACACTTAGTTATTATTGGGGAGGCCAGGCTAGGACTATACAGACTAGCTTGCAATGGTAGACTGAAGATCAACCTAGGCTTCAGGAGCCACTGGAAAATTCAGGAGATCGTGAAGGAGCCCATGCTTGAAACAAGGTCAGACTTCGCGAGCCCGCGAATGTACAGGGAAAACAACTTTACAGTGGAAATCCCCGACCGCGAGGCATGGCGGGAGGAGACGCCGGGTATTTCACGGGACGCGCTCGTCGGGTTCACGGACGGACCAGGCGGGGAGCGTGGGACGGGGGCAGGTGTTTACTCAGAAGGACCGAGGGTAAGTCATAGTATTTCCCTCGGAGCCCATGCAACGGTGTTTCAGGCCGAAATGTACGCCATCCTGCACTGTGTGCGGGAGAACAAGAGGAGGGGCTACACCAACAAGTGGATCCTCATAGCCACAGACAGCCAGGCAGCCCTTAAGGCACTAAGTAGCACACGGGTAAATTCCTGGCTGGTGACTGAGTGCCGAGACGAGACGAGCGACCTGGCTGTGCAGAATGAGGTGACCCCTCATCTGGGTGCCGGGTCACTCCAGGGTCAAAGGCAATGAAGAAGCTGACAGTCTCGCGAAGAGCGGGTCAGCAGAACCATTTAAGGGACCAGAACCGGCTCTGGGCGTGACAAAGAGCACTGCCAGAGGAGCCATTAAGTCCTGGGTCAGAAACCAACACAAGGTATACTGGGTGGACTGTCCAGGGCTCAGACATGGGAAGTCAATAATTGACGGACCCAGTTCAAAGAGAGCTGTGGAGCTGCTAAATCTTAGCAGAGGACAGCTCAGAAACACAACAGGTCAGGTCAGGTCAGGTCAGGTTTCCTCAGACATGGGAAGTCAATAATTGACGGACCCAGTTCAAAGAGGGCTGTGGAGCTGCTAAATCTTAGCAGAGGACAGCTCAGAAACACAACAGCTCTCTTGACGGGACACATGGCCGTCAAGAAACCCTTGCATAAAATGGGGTGGTTTGAAGAGGACCTCGCATGCAGGCTCTGCGGCGAGGGGGAGGAATCAGCCCAGCACATCTTGTGCGAGTGTAACGCTCTGGACTGCAAAAGACAACTGATCTACGGTCGGTCTAGACCGGAGACAGAGCAATATAAAACTTCACCCTACCAATCGCTGTGCAGACTAGTTCAAGGCAAAGTGATTTTGGAATGGGTGGAGTATGCACAATCAACCAAATGTTGCAGTGCTATCGGGGCGGCAAGGCCGAGGACGAGCCCTGAGGAAAAAAAAGGGGTTACCATTAAAAAAAGTGCGATGATGTCTTATCCTTGAAACTGATGATATCAATTTTTTGTTTGTTTGCCTCCTAAAGTTTTTACAGAATTTGTTCCATTCTATGCGGGGTCACTGTAGAAACAAAACAAATGTGCGACTCCTTTGTCAGGAAAATATGTCTAGGTTGGCAATCCTAATTAAGTTAGTCGTAGTATACCCCTTGTAAAGACAAATTGTTGTTACATTGTTACATATTGTTATAGTATAGTTATTTATAAGTGATTGTGTTTTCATTAAACCACAATTGTCTAATAACCAGGTAACCTATGTCACATGGCGCAGTCGGTAGGATTGCTAAGCTAACCTACACATATTTTCCTGAGAGTCTTGACAATAACCTACCTTTTAAGCTCATTTTCCTTAGCACTCATTGCCATATTAAAGAGCATTTTCTTAATACAACTGCCATTTATTTCTGCCTGTACTTTGTCATAGATCCTGTTGAGTAACCTAGGAACTGCTGGGGTTACTGTAGGCTTCAAAGCTTTCATATCTTCTGATAACCTTCGTATGTCACCTAAATAAAATCCAACTGAGGCACCAACCATATACATGGCATTCTGCGAAAACAAAAAATTACATTTATTGGTCTTTAGTTTTTAACAATGATTATTTCTTGTGAATGCATACCTCACAACACCTTTCTAACATATGGGCTAATGGTAGGAACGATATCATAACATCACTACTTTTAGGTTTTAGGTCGCCGAATTGCATCATCGTTGCACTCACAGAGGCTATAACATTCTCATGTGTTAACATCACACCTTTGGGGTTACCAGTTGTACCGCTTGTGTAGCATATCGTACAGAGATCTGATGGTTTTGGAGGCTGAAAGAAAATACACAAAAAATTAGTATACCTGCAACATTGGTAACCTTGCCAGAAATGACTTTATAGAAATACTATTAAGACGTATAAAGAAACCTATGTGGTTCGACTAGTCTCTAAAAAAGGTTAAAGGGAAATGTATGTGGAAGGGTTGTGAATTATATATGAATTTGTATTGAATTCCCTTTCTAGGAATAGCACATAGAAATCCATAAAGTAGTCTATGCGGTATTGTTTGGTTTCTATAAGAATCATTTGATGAAATAATTGAATATGCCACGGAAATCCGTATAAGATGACGATGTCAAAGAACCATTCAGAATCACAAAAGCTTAACTGTTACGTGATCTCTATTGGTGCATATTGCTCGCTGATTTGTCGAGTCATTGTCACACACTGTTCAACAATCAACGTTTTAGTGAATTTTCTTAGAAAAAAATCACTAATGGGGAGATCCCGACTATTGAATTTTGAAAAATTCCTTAAATGAAGGCGAACTAGGGTTCCTAAAACCCATATCCGGGGTTAGTTTCAATTTTTATATGTTTATTTATATATATATATATATATATATATATATATATATATATATATATATATATATATATATATATATATATATATATATATATATATATATATATAGTCACGAAGTGACTAATCCTGGAGGGATTGTTTGGCTTAAGTAACATAATTGTAGCCGCGTAATAAACTTCAATTACCAATTGCAACGGTGGAAATATTCGCATAGGCTCCGGTAGAATAGTACGCGGAACTCGACACGTTAAGAAGCAGAGGTTGCTTTCGCTAGCGGAATACAGCCGGAGTCGCTGAAGGCCGGGCCGGCGCAGGAAGCGCAGGGCCGAGAATCGGAATGCGGTCTGGAACGGCGACGTGACAAGCTAATAGTATTTACTTTCATATTTGATTTCCACAGATTTAAGCACTAATCACATATATTAACCATGATATAATGACTTAGAAGAGATATGATATTGCGCATGTGCCCCGCCCCCTCCTATGACGTCACGTGGTGAGTAACGTTATAGAAGTCCAACTACCCACTTAAAACAAAGTCAATCGCAATCAAATAGTTTTTATACGTCAGTTTAATGCGGTTGAAGTTACGCCTATATTGCCTTTTTCAGATAATAAAGATCGCAGACCGATTTGCGCCCAGGGAATTTTTTTTAAGAAACACTGAAACACGTCAATTTTAATATTGAGGGGGGCATGTTTTGACATAAAACTCAACTTTGTCACATCAACTCCTTAAGGGTGGTGATAACAACCCTTATATTTTAAATAGGGAATATGGGTCGAGAGTTACATCATTTGAAAGCTCTTTCTTTTCTGAATTCACCACACAAATTTTTCTGGAAGTTTTATCAACTCGTTTAAAAATTATTCACAGTTGGAGTTGCAAGAACGTATTTCATTCATTGTGATAAGAAATGCACTAATTAGTCCATTTTTCGTTAAAAAAAAAAACAACTAAAAAACAAAACCAAACGTTCAAAAATGTTTAGTCAGTTAAGTAAGTGTTCAAATTGTTGACCACCAGCTTGCATACAAAAGTACAAATTTTGTTCAAAACGAGCTCTGTCATTCTAGAGCATTTGTGGAGTTATTAGACGGCATTCTTCAACAATGCTTCGTCGTAATTCTTCCAGGGACTCCGGTTCTGTTGCGTAAATTCTAGTCTTTAAATGGCCCCATAGAAAGAAGTCTAAAGGAGTTAAATCCGGTGATCTAGGGGGCCACTCAATAGCACCTCTACGCCCAATCCATTGCTCTGGAAACTCTCTGTTCAAAAACTCCCTAACACGTTGTGAAAAATGCGGATGAGCTCCATCTTGTTGAAACACTAATTGATTTTCTTGATAGCGATCATCATTTTCAACAATGTCAATTAGTAGAGGGTAAACGATATCTTCTAGTAACTCCAAATACGTTTCGCCACTCAAATTGCCATCAGGAAAAATTGGTCTGATTAAACGGTCTCCAAAAATGCCACTCCAGACATTCAATTTCTGTGGAGTTTGAGTGTGGACTTCGTGATCATTTCTTGGATTATTATCTACCCAATAATAGTCATAACTTCACAAAACTCCAGCCGCCGATCAAAATCATCTTTATTCAGTTGTTGTACAAGATGAATTTTATACGGGTGAAATTTATGATGCTTCAATAATCGCTGAATAGTTCTTCTTTTGATGTTTGAAACAGTGGCCAATTTTCTCGTGCTCAAAGTTGGGCCTGCAGCAATTTGTCCTAAAACTTCAATCTCAGTAGTCTGATTTCTAACCGGAAATTCACGTTCAGGATTCCGTTTTTTGTTGGCTACTGAACCACTTTGTCGAAACTTTACAACTAACTCCAAAATGTATTTTCTGTTAACATGTCTGTTCGGATGTCGTTCATTAAACAAATTTGCGGTACGGTTGGTACAGTCATCGTTTAAAAAAAAAAGAGTAATTATGTCAACTCTTTCTTCTACAGAATACATCATTGTGAAATTAATTTTCGGTAGTACTATCAAGTATCGAACCGACCAATAAACTGAAATAATAAACCGCATTTCTCTCATTCCGATAAGAAATATTCTGATAGTCAATTTTTTGATTACAAACCAACAAAACATTGACTATCGGCACATTTATTATCGGAATGAGTGAAATGCGTTTTTGCATCTTCAACTGTGAATAATTTTTAAACGAGTTGATAAAACTTCCAAAAAAATTAGTGTGCTGAATTCAGAAAAGAAAGAGCTTTCAAATGATGTAACACTCGACACATGTTCCCTATTTAAAATATAAGGGTTGTTATCACCACCCTTAAGGGGTTGATGTGACAAAGTTGAGTTTTATTTCAAAACATGTTCCCCTCAATTTTAAAATCGACGTGTTTCAGCGTTTCTTAAAAAAATATTTCTCTGGACGCAAATCGGTCTGTTTCGTTTTCAATGCGCCACCCTATATATAAAAACAGATCTCCCCATAATTGGATTTTTTTTAAGAAAATGCACTAAAATGTCTAAAATTAAGGAAAACACACGTGTCTTCAAAAATATGAGAAGTATAAAAAATATGACTAACTTATTTTTTCCAATTATCTAATGGATTAAACAGATGCATAAAACAAAACTTTTAATTCACCCAAAAAAGTCTATGATCGATAAAAATTTCCTAATTTTTGCAGAGTCTTAGTTTACACCCTGTATGCTACACTGGAAAAACTAACTGATCCACTTGATATGTCCAGCAGTTTATTTACCATGCACCCTGTATGAGAATAGCTATTACCCTAAAAAACCAGCTTTGTCAGAATTTTTAAACGGATGGAATTTATGTTTCCTTAATTTGATTTAATATTCTCTAGATACTTACAACTTCAGTATAATTAGACTTTGAACCAAGAACTTCAACATCATGAAACAGGATAACTTCGACTCCCCTATTCTTAGCTCTTTGTCTTGTGGCTGGCCGGACTTCCTTAAAAACTATCAGTTTTCTTAAACACATTGGTGATCGGTCTAACAGCATATTACATTTCTGGTCATCTTCACATACGACTAAATTTATTTCAGCTGAAACCAAACAGTAAATGTTTAAAACCATAACTTTGTGTATACAGTGTGGAACAGTCAAATGGATAAAATTCAGTATCTCAACTGTGCAGCAAGTGCGTTATGGAAGCGAATTTTCATAAACATGTTTTTATAGGAATATGTCTCTCTAATGCAAGCAGGCATCAATCTGGTTAACGGTATAACCTATATAGCAGAAACAATGTACCATATTTTATCTAAATAACTGTTTGAAAATGCACAAAAATTTTCCAAAAATAAACTTAAAATGTTTCCGAGAAAACTGGTTGCCTAGCCAATAAACCTTGGGTTAATAGCAAATTGAGTTATTGAAATTTGAAGCATTTAATGAAAATTTGCTACCAAAACGCAGTTACTGCGTCTCGATTTTTTTCTTACAAACATGCATCATATTTCCATAAAAAATGCAAAAATCCAATAACATAAGGGTGTTCGATTTTTTTTTTTGTAGTTATCACCAACGACATATGGGCCAGCCTATGTGATTTCTCGTATCTTGTATAATAACAATTATATTGAGCTTGACCGTAGAAATGCGTCACCCTGTATATATGTAAACAGATAAAAACTAAAACTAAAGCCGGATATGGATTCTAGGGGGCCTTGTTTATGCTCATTTGAAGAAATCCTTTCACAATTCAAAAATCGCGGTCTCTTCAGTAACGAATTTTTTCGACGAAAATTAGCTAAAAATTATAGACCGTTTGTGGCGTGGTTCCGACCGCAATGTTTCCGTCAGCACTACTCTATGTTTCTGCATAAATACTCTTGACAGTTAAACGTTGCGTTACGTTATGCTACAGTCAGCTGTCAAGAACTACGGCATATAAGAGACACCAGGCGATCGCGCTCTCTCTCTCTCTCTCTTCTCTACCAACGCTACAGTGAACACACGTCCTCCACGCTCGGTCAGTTATCTGCTATGTACTCGTGTACTGTTGTAATTGTTATTATATCATAAAGTGTATTATAGTTAAATGTATCATATAGTTTATTCAGTTAGTGAAGTAATAAAGTTATATTAAATGTTTACGTATGGATTTAATATCAACAAGTGCAATTAACTTCCATACCGTTAAACCATAAACTTAACTAAAACTACCGTCAAAGCATCAAAGAAAGGGTCTATTTGAAATGAAATTTCCGGAAATATTTTAGTAAAATGAAGGACAATGACGGTTGAAAGTTCTTGCAGAACACTCTTCTTGCGACATTTGTTTCAGGTTCTTTGCCTATATGTTGCCAATATTGACATTTCAAATCGAGACTTTGACGTTTTGAGGAAAACCCCAATTTTTTTTTAATGCCGATAACTTTCTAGTGAATTTTTGTTAAAAAAATTCACTAATAAAAGGGTATCGGCTATATATATATATATATATATATATATATATATATATATATATATATATATATATATATATATATATATATATATATATATATATATATATATAAATCTCTCTCTCTCTCTCTCTCTGTGTGTGTGTGTGCGTGTGCGCGCGCGTGTGTGTGTGTGTGTGTGTGTGTGTGTGTGTGTGTGTGTGTGTGTGTGTGTGTGTCTCCAAGCGATAACCCAAAAAGTAATTAATCGATTTTGATGAAACTCGTCAAAAGTACCTCTCTTTTATTAATAGCTTGGATAATTCGTTATCCAGGAAAAACCGGCAAGGTTTTCCGGGAAATTTTTGAGTTTTCTTTCACCAAAATTTTTTATCTTCGCAAATTATAAAGCTATTTTGATGAAATTTGGTGGAGATGTTGCCTTGAGAGAGACTTTACTACATACCAAAATTCAACTTTACCGGTTTATAGAAAATTAAGTTATTCAAATTTGAAGCATTTAATGAAAATTCGCTACCATAACACGTGTGCTGCCCCCCGAGCTATTTTGTCTTTAAACATAAAGACCTAAATTTTGGTACATGGTTCACTCTTTATAATACAAACACGCGTACTCAATTTGGTTGCCGTTACTTTGTTGTTTCCGGACATATATTTTTTTCCGAAAGAAAACACAAAATTTTCCGGGAAAACCTGGGCTGATCTTCCTGGCTAATGAACTTATCCAAGCCATTTGCAAAACGAAGGTGCTCAGAAAATTTGATCAAAATCGGACCATTATTTTTTTGAGTTATCAGTGTGACACATACATACATACATACATACATACATACACACACACACACACACACACATATATATATATATATATATATATATATATATATATATATATATATATATATATATATATATATATATATATATATATATATATATATATATAAACATATAAAAATTGTAACTGACCCTGGGTATGGGTTCTAGGGCGCCTAGTTCGCGCTCATTTGAAGAAATTTTTTCAAAAGTCGGGATCTCCTCATTAGTAAATTTTAAAAAAAATCACACAGCCTGATGAGGAATGGGAGGAGTGCTTTCAGTCGATTTTTGGCGCCTTGAATGACTGGAAATGCTTAACAGCACACTCCACGGCCGAGGCAATAATTATTTTCCGAGCAACCCGCCAGTCTTCATTTTGAGAGCGCTTATATCGACCCCCCGGCCGGCGGGATTTCTTCACTACCCAGGATCAGTCAATCTGGAAAATGTGTATGTGCTAAGAGCTCTAATGTTTTTTCCGTGATTCTGTAAAAGAACCATTTGGTCGTTTTATCGATCCCAGTTCCTGGACACGGTCGCGTGGAGGAATCCTGTGGATCCTGGCGCTGCTGCCTAAATTGGCAATATTCCCGCGGAACCTCCTCCAGGACTCCCTCTTTTTAAACCATGTAACTCCATTTACAAGAATTAACTTAAAGTTTTGAAAACCACGTAACTCTCGTTTACTTGACAAAAATATAATTTCATGTATAACTTGTTATCATTTACTTATTTATATTTCCTTCTATGCAAGATGTTAATAATTACCTCTAAAAAAACTCCAAAGTTGATTAGTTTTCTTTGTCTCCTGTAAAATTTGCCATATTTAAGTTATGCAGTTTTCTTTCGAAGCCGACGATATCAATATTTATTTGATTTCTCTTCTTTCGAAACTAACAGGGTAGTATTTGCGATAATGAAATTCCCTACCCGGACTGTACTTTGACTTAAGTTCACGCCCATCCGTATATACATCGGCGTAGCTACCCTCAATTTTCAGGGGGGGGGGTCTGGTGTACGTTGGATTACTTTGGATTTTTGATATACATCAGTTTCTTTATTAGAATCTTAGAATAATTGAGGGGGGGTCGAGGTACATGGGGGACACCATCAACACCCCCCACACCAATGCGTATATATATATATATATATATATATATATATATATATATATATATATATATATATATATATATACATATACATATATATATATATATATATATATATATATATATATATATATATATATATATATATATATATATATTTATTTACTTCGGCTCTTTCTATTTCATTTTTGCCTTTCAGGAACAATTATTTGGGTTTAATTTTGGTGTAAAGGCATTACAATTCTAATCACAAACAAAATTTACACAAGTGGTGGCTAAAAAAGATTCATACCTTGTTTGATAATGAAGGCACATGCATCAGGACCCAGAGTGTCGTACAGGGGTACCAGAACCATACTGTAACAATATACAGCCTGCTCTGTGAGGACCCATTCAGGGCAGTTGATGGAGTAGATGCCTATAATAGTGTTCGGACCAGGCTGGAGACCACTGGCTATCAGCCCCGCTCCAAAGTTCCTTGCTCTGAGCAGGGCCTCATTGTATGTAAGCCACTGGTAAGGCTTGCTGTATGAGTCGCGCCATCCCAAACAATTACTATTATCTAGAACAAAATTATAAAGTTACAAAGATGGTTACACAACTATAGACATACTAAATAAATTACACCGAGTGAAGGTGACTGGAATTATAATTTTTTACTGGCACTACACTCGTAGTTTAAAAAGAAAATTGATTAAAAATGTTAAAATTAATTTTTTGTTGCAGTTTCCACAATAAACAAAGAGAGCTGCTTTTTAGGAGTAACCTCACTGACTATATTTCTTTGTCAGTAAATGTGGCTTCTCTTTTAGTGAATTTTTTCAAATGAGCGCGAACTAGGACCCCTAGAACCCATATCCGGGGTCAGTTTCAATTTTTATATGTTTATATATATATATATATATATATATATATATATATATATATATATATATATATATATATATATATATACTGTTCCTAAACGTCAAAATGTTTGGGGTTGACATCTTTGGGTGATGAATAAAAGGCTTTTTCTTTCCAAACAAATACTTTATTCCTTGTCCCGACGCGTTTCGACCTTACCTAACAGGTCATCCTCAGGGGAATTTGTCTTGCTAAACAGGACTAAAAAACTATACAGTTGAATGCCCAAGGAACATGCTTCATCTGTTGTTATAGGATTGATCCATTTGGTATCATAAGTGCTAGGAACTTGGAAAATAACAACTCTGTTGGAAATTAAGAAAGAATTTTTGTTTTAAATTCAAAAGGTGAGATATAACGTGCATAACATATATATATATATATATATATATATATATATATATATATATATATATGTATATATATATATATATATATATATATATATATATATATATATATATATATATATATGTGTGTGTATGTATCTGATAACTCAAAAAATAATTAATCGATTTCGATGAAACACGACAAATGCCTTTCTTTTATCAATGGCTTGGATGAGTTCGTTAGCCAAGAAAATCGGACGGGGTTTTCCGGGAAAATTTTGGGTTTTCTTTATACAAAAATTTTTTTTTCTCCGAAAATAACAAAGCTGTTTTAATGAAATTTACTGTGTATGTTGCCTTGGGAGAGACCTTACCACGCACCAAAATTCAACTTTCTAAGTTGATAGAAAATTGAGTTACTCAAATTTAAAATTTTCTTTCAAAAAAAATTTGTTTCTCCGAAAATTACAAAGTTATTTTAATGAAATTTTGTGGATATCTTGCCTTAGGAAAGACCTTACTACGTAGCAAAATTAAACTTTCTACGTGTATAGAAAATTGAGTGATTCAAATTTGAAGCATTTAATAAAAATTCACTACCATAACACACTTGCTGCGTCCCGAGCTTTTTTATATATTGCTCTTAGAAATAAAGGGATATTTTTTTTGCAATTATTAAATTTATTAAAAATGCACAACTGTTTAATTATCTTAAAAATTTAGTTTATGATAATAAGAACATTATACATCTTAATCATAGGTAGGCTGTATAGATTAAAATAAAAAATGTTCGGGACGCAGCAAGTGCATTATAGTAGTGAATTTTCATAAGAATTGTACATTATTAGTAAGGTATATTATTGAAACTAATTCTTTAAATTTAAAAGGACCTGGGAGACCGGTTTTAGAGGTCCCAGTTAGCGATTATTTGAATAAGTTTCAATTTTCTATGGCGCTAGAAAATTATAGTTTGGTAGAAATATATGTAAGTGCTGCAACTCTCTTTAAAAAAATTGTGTTACAAATTTCATTTAGCCACAAAAGTTTTCTAGAAAAAAAATAATTATTTAGAAAGGGAATGTACCTGCCAAATCATAAGTATGGCAGGTATTTTTCCTTTTAATCGCTTGGATGGTTTTGTTTTAGTCAACCCATCCAGTTTTTGCAAACAATAAACAAAACAAAAAGGTTTTTTAAAACCAATTTGTAGTTGTCCGCGAAGCTCATTATGTTATTTTTCTTTAATTCAGTACCCACGTTGCGTTTACGTAGATGTTACTATGGTTCAAGATTAAAGATTCTAGCTTAATAGGATATTGAGTTATCGGATTGCAAATATTTTTACAAAAACTCTCTACCGTAATGTGTTTGCTGCACCCAGACATTTCTTCAACGCTTAGTTTTTAGTCCACTCAATCGAAATCGATTTTTCAAACAAAATAACAAAAATGGTTTTCGAAAACAAATGAATGTTGCCTGTGAAGCTCATTGTGTTATTTTTTAAATTTAGTACCCACGCTGCTTTTATATAGGTTTAAGTATGTATCAAAATTGAAGATTCTAGTTTAATGGAAATTGAATTATTACCATTTGGGATAGTTTTACGAAAATTCGCTACCATAACGCACTTGCTGCACCTAAACCCTTTTCAACATTTATTTACTATTGCTCTATCCATACTCTTTGAAAATGAAATAAAAAAATATAAACAATAAAAAAATTTGAAATTAAAATTTTAATAATTTACACTGAACATATGTTTATAGGTATAAATTAAACTACTGATATAATGTAGTTTCATTTACCTCAAATTTTCCATATACGACATGAAGAGTAAGTAATAATGAAAATTCGCTAAAAACTAAAAGTAAACAATAAGTACCTTATTCTCAGATTCTAAGGTATTAGCTGAGTCTTATTAATTGTTTATGACTATGTAAACAAAGAAGCAGAAGAAGAGAACCTCAAAATCGACTCCTGTCACTGACAGTTTGGAAAATAACAAATGACAATGACAAATAGCTAAGTGGCGTTGTCAGATTTAACTAGGAAAGGGCGATGGGTTTTAAATACCTTGAAGAATGGGAAGCTTAATATTTATACATAATAAAACGTAGTTCTAGATTGCCTTTAAACAAATTGAATCACTTTCATTAAAAAATTTTAATTATTACTATATATTTTTCTGATATCTTCAAATTCAGATGACAGTTTTGGCAAATGGCAACCCCGCTGATTGTTTATTGTAACATAATGTAGCCTGTTCGTTTGAAGTTTAATTTGGAGTATTTGTTTGCAATAGCAGTGTAACCCTGATATATCCATGATATCCATATCTGTATGACCTTGCATAACACTATAGGCACTCATTCTGAGGTAATTTCAGGTTATATCGTAAATTATTTATTTTTTATTTGGTTATAACTCAGAATTTGCTGAACCGATTAAGTTAAAATTTGGTAGAGATGGCAACGGATACGATATCTACGTGCGCGTAGAGTTTTAGTTTCTTACTTCTAGTCATTTAAAAACAATTGCGTTTTTAAACAGGGAATTGCCAAATTTGGTTTCGATTGGTGTAGTATTTTTTGAGTTGTCTGTTGGATACATGCATACATACATACATACATACATACATACATACATACATACATACACACACACACACACACACATATATATATATATATATATATATATATATATATATATATATATATATATATATATATATATATATATATATATATATATATATATATATATATATATAAACTTTTTAAGTGACCTTGGACTTGGGTTCTAGGGGCCCTAATTCGTGCTCATTTGAAGAAATGTTTCAAAAATCTTAACATCGATACCTCTCTATTAGTGAATTTTCTTAATGAAAATTCCTGCGTCTAGTGATAGGGAGGACCTGGGGAGTTAATCCTCGGATCCTTCACTGGATCTACACTGGGATCGTCAGGCCGAGAATCCTCTATGGGGCGTTGGTCTGGTGGTGCGGTGTGAACCAAACTACCAGCAGGAAGCTGGCCAAACTCCAAAGGCTGGCACTCCTGGGTATCACAGGCGCTATGAGGACGACACTCTCAGCCGCGCTAGAGGTCCTGTTGATGCTGCCACCGCTTCCCATCTGTGTCAGGAGGGAGGCGATGACGTCGCATCTCAGAATGCGAGACGCGGGAAACTGGTGCGGAGAGGGAGCAGTAATAGGGCATGCAAGAGTCGCCAAGGAGGTGGAAAATGAAATTCCGATTTCCGCCATAAAGGTGCGGGATGCCGAGGATGATATTAGGTTGACTAGGCCATACACCCTCAGGATCCCCAGTAGGGATCAGTGGAGGGAAAATGAGGTTGAATTCCAGCCCGCAAGCCTGGTCTGTTTCACCGACGGATCGCGGCTGGAGGACCTGCAGTCCTCCGGGGCAGGAATATACATCGAGGGCCTGGGGGTGCGCGAGAGCTATGCCCTTGGCGCATATACCACGGCATTCGAAACAGAGGTGTACGCTATCCTGTATGTGGCCAACAGACAGGATGTGAAGAGGAGTCCCGAGAAATGTGTGTACATGTACAATGAGATCGCGAATAATCTCGCAAGGCTTGGTTCCCGGCGGCCGTTCTGTGGCCCGGAGCCGGCCATAGGTATAAGTAGGAAGTCAGTCTCCATCGCCTTAGACAGGTGGACCGACGAAGCAATGAAGAGGCACTGGGGGTCGGTTGGTGGCTGCAGGCAGGCGAGGGACTTCGTGGAGGGGCCGGACAGAGATAAAGCTGTCTGGCTACTCTGTGCCCTTAGAAGACACCTCACATTGATAGGCGTAGAGAGGGATCCCATTTGCCAGGAATGAGGCGAGGATGAGGAAACGTCCTACCACTACCTGTGCGAATGCGAGGCTTTTGGGAGTCTTCTAGCAGAATTGTTCGGATCGAGGACTCTTCATGGGAATCAGGTAAGTACCGTCCAATTGAAGACCGTTACGGCCTTCATCTCGAGTTCGAGGCGGTTTGGCGACGGAACCGAAGAGGAGTAGAGCATGGTTACTGGGGTTGGCAAAAAGGACCTATGGCGGCCTACTTGCTTGGCGTTGGCCTCCCCACCACTGCTACTACTACTACTAATGAAAATTCACTAAAAACTCCTACTGTCTGTCCATATGTAAATACCTATGTTTTCCGTGGGCTGTGTATGTTGTTTTTAGTCGTCATAATGGACCCTATGACGTGAAGAGTGTCCCCGTTGCAATCCTTAGGCTAATAGTATAGTATTATGATATTCTAGGTATAAAACGCTAATATCATTCATCTTCATGTTTATTTTGCAACATATAATAGACAGTTTAATAAGTGCTAGTATGTGTGTACATACTTGTGCAGCGATATAATATAATCAATGAGTTACTGCTGTGCCCATGTTGTCTTAGAATATAATGCGACACAAGGACCGTGGCTATATGAATTTGGTTATCAATTCGAAACAACAACCATTATATTTAAAAATTTCTAAACGTTTTGGTATTTTTCCACACATTTATATTTGGGGTCATTAGTAACCCCAAAGATGCATAAATTTGGTATACGTTCTAGGTTGAAGATCTTTAACTGTCTAAAAATAAACAATACATTGTATACTCATACCAATCTCAATGTTGAGAGAGCCGAAAAGAACAAACATTATTTTTTCGCCTCAGGAATTCAGCTGTATCTGCATCAGCTGCTGCTTGTACAAGAAAAAATTAAACAAATAACAAAAACTTTGGTGAGTTGCCAGTTGAAATATTATTAAACGTAAAATTATCCCAGAAGCTCAATGGAAACGTTAAAGTGTTATCACGGATCTAAATTTTTACGAAATTCTTCATAACTTTCAGACAGTTGTGACGTCAGTAACCTTCGACAAGAAGGAAGAATTTTAAACTCTTGCATCAAAACAAGTTAAAAATATAACAGGATCTAAATACATGCATGTGTGACACAAAATCCAAAAGCGAACAGGTGCAAAGCTTTATACCTTCGAAGTTGTTTTATTTCCAAACATATTTCATCGTTAAACGTTACTGTCAAAACATGTGTTATGTTTCTAAGTTATTTAGTTTCTAGTAAATGATGAATGGTCAAAAGATTTGTACCGAATTGACTTATTCATAGCAACATCGTAGTATCCTGGTCTATACTAATTACTACTACTAACACGTAAGAGGGATTATATATTATAATCTTAGTTTAAACGTGCCAATAACTTGCTTAGCACGCTTCCGTGCTGTCAAACAGAAATTGTTTTTGACGCAATGAGATTATCTTCATTTATTCCAGCGAAATGTAACATGACCAAAAAAAAAATCCGGACTCAGCAAGTGCGTTATGGTAGCGAATTTTCATTTTTGCTGAGATGTACTTCACGAAAAAAACCTTTTCTATGCAAAAAATCGCTTAGAGTTTTTTCCACAGAAAAAAGACTGGACGGAGTAGTGTATTACAGTAGTGAATTTTCATTAAAATGTTTTTAATAGCAAATATTTCCTTTTTTAATGAACAGGCATTAAATTTGTTTACCAGTATAACATATACAGGGTGGCGCATTGAAAACGAAACAGACCTATTTGCGTCCAGAGAAATGTTTTCTTTAAGAAACGCCGAAACACGCCAATTTTAATTTTTTTCCAGGATAGCGAGTGTAGAAGCAGCGGAGAGAGAGAGAGAGAGAGATGTCACCAACGGCACGTCAGTGGGCAAGGATGGCAGCCTTTGGGTGATGGTAGGGTCACCGATGAGACGTATAGCTCTCTTCTCAATAGGGTCCAGGATAACGAGTGTAGAAGCGGCAGCGGCACCCCATATGTGGGAGCAGTATTCGAGGTTTGGCCTTATTTGTGAAGTATATAAGGTATAGAGATTAGCTGGTGAAAAGTATTTGCGAGCCCGGAAGAGGAAGCATAATTTCTTAGCAGCCGATTCTGCAATTGAAGCGACATGTTGGTGCCAATTGAGACGTCGACCACAGAGATTCAACAAGTGAAAAGGACTCATTACTTTGAATAACTTGGTTGTTCATTGTAATGGGTCTAGGGCTGGTGTATCTCTTATGAGTAAGACAGCAAGACTAAGTTTTGGTGGGGTTGAATTGTACAATATTTCTACTTCCCCAGTCTAATATTCTTTGGAGATCCACGGAAACAGAATCCTCCATGAGTTTGCGATCCTCATCTAGTTGGGCTAAAGAGACAGGCTTAGCATATTGTATATTTGAGTCCGGGCCACATGGATCCTGGTTTTTTAACGTGTTTATTACTCCACCCTCTCCTCCTTTTAATATTGAGAGGGACATGTTCTGACATAAAACTCAACTTTGTCACATCAACCCCTTAATGGTGGTGATAACAACCCTTATATTTTAAATAGGGAACATGGGTCGAGTGTTACATCATTTGAAAGCTTTCTTTTCTGAATTCAGCACACTAATTTTTTGTGGAAGTTTTATAAACTCGTTCAAAAATTATTCACAGTTGGATTTGCAAGAACGTATTTCATTCATTGTGATGAGAAACGCACTAATTAGTCAATTTTTCGTTAAAAAAACTAAAAAACAAACGTTCAAAAATGTTTATTCAGTTAAGTAGGTGTTCAAATTCTTGGCCACCAGCAAAATTTTGTACGAAAGTACAAATTTTGTTCAAAACGAGCTCTGACATTCTGGATCATTTGTGGAGTTATTAGACGGCATTCTTCAAAAATACGTCGCCGTAATTCTTCCAGAGACTCCGGTTCTGTTGCGAAAATTCTACTCTTTAAATAGCCCCATAGAAAGAAGTCTAAAAGAGTTAAATCGGGTGATCTAGAGGGCCACTCAATGGCACCTTTACGCTCAATCTATTGCTCTGGAAACTCTTTGTTCAAAAACTCTCTAACACGTTGTGAAAAATGCGGAGGAGCTCCATCTTGTTGAAACACTAATTGATTTTCTTGATAGCGATCATCATTTTCAACAATGTCAATTAGTAGAGGGTAAACAGTATCTTCTAGTAACTCCAAATACGTTTCGCTACTCAAATTGCCATCCAGAAAAATTGGTCCGATTAAGCGGTCTCCAAAAATGCCAGTCCAGACATTCAATTTCTGTGGAGTTTGAGTGTGGATTTCGTGAAAATTTCTTGGATTATTATCTGCCCAATAACGACAATTATGACGATTGACTATAGAGTTTAATAAAAACGTACACTCGTCTGAAAAACAGATATTGAACAGAAAGTTCCCGTTATTAGCTATTCGTGCAGTCATAACTTCACAAAACTCCAGCCGCCAATCAAAATCATCTTCATTCAGTTGTTGTACAAGATGAATTTTATACGGGTGAAATTTATGATGCTTCAATATTCGCTTAATAGTTCTCCTTTTGATGTTTGAAACAGTTGCCAATCTTCTCGTGCTCAAAGTTGGGTATGTAGCAATTTGTCCTAAAACTTCAATCTCAGTAGTCTCATTTCTAACCGGAAATTCACGCTCAGGATCCCGTTTCTTGTTGGCTACTGAACCACATTGCCGAAACTTTGCAACTAACTCCAAAATGTATTTTCTGTTAACATGCCTGTTCGGATGTCGTTCATTAAGCAAATTTGCGGTACTGTTGGCACAGTCATAGTTTTTGAAAAAAAGAGTAGTTATTTCAACTCTTTCTTCTACAGATTACACCATTGTGATATTAATTTTCGGTACTACTATCAAGTATCAAACCGACCGATAAACTGAAATAATAAACCGCATTTCTCTCATTCCGATAAGAAATGTTCTGATAGTGAATTTTTTGTTTACAAACCAACAAACATTGACTATCAGCACATTTCTTATCGGAATGAATGAAATGCGTTTTTGCATCTTCAACTGTGAATAATTTTTAAACGAGTTGATAAAACTTCCAAAAAATTAGTGTGACGAATTCAGAAAAGAAAGAGCTTTCAAATGATGTAACACTCGACCCATATTCCCTATTTAAAATATAAGGGTTGTTATCACCACCCTTAAGGGGTTGTGATAACGTTGAGTTTTATGTCAAAACATGTCCCCCTCAATATTAAAATTGACGTGTTTCAGCGTTTCTTAAAAAAAAATTCTCTGGACGCAGTTTCAATGCGCCACCCTATATAGTAGAAATAATGTACCATATTTTATTACATAACTTTATTGTTACCAAAATTGTCTGAAAATAATCTAAAATGTTCCCGAAAAAACTGGTTTCCTAGCCAACGAACTTGGGCTAATTGAGTTATTTAAATTTGAAGCATTTGAAGAAAATTCGCTATCAAAACGCACTTGGTGCGTCCCGAATTTTTTTTACAAACATATCTCGATGGAAAATCCAAAAATGCAATAAATAAGGCATGTTTGATTAAAAAAAAAATTACGGTTGAAGCTGAAACTTAATGGTTGGCAAAACACCCTTCTTGCTACATTTTCTCTGCATAACCCGTATTCGTTTCACGTTATTTGCCTAAACGTTGCCAATTTTGACGATTAAAATCGCGTCTTTGGCGAACAAAATTCCAATTTTTCATTATATGCCTATAATTTTTTGTATTTAAACCTACATATCTAGATTTTGGTATGTAATTTAACTTGTTTTGACGTCACTCTGTATATATGTAAACAGATAAAAATGTAACTAACCGTGGAGATGGCTTCTAGGGGTCTAGTTCGCGTTCATTTGAAGAAATGTTTTGATAATTGAAAAGTCGCACTCTCCTCGATGGACGATTTTTTTCTACGAAAATTCGCAACATTTGTTGAAAATTTTCTATAATTTGATTTTTATATAAGCCTATAATTTTATAGATAAGTCTTATAATTTTCTATAAGTCTAATTTTCATAGACTATTAAACCATAAACTATATAACTAAAACTACTGCCAAAGCACCGGAGAAAGGGTCTATTTGAAAATAATTTTCTGCACATATTTTAGTAAAATAAGGCACAATCACGTTGAAGCTGAAACTTAAGGTTTTGTAAAGTACATTTCTTGCCACATTTTTTTTACATAATCCGTATTTGTTTCAGGTTCTTTGCCTAAAACTTGCCAATGTTAACGCTTCAAATCGCAACTTTGACGTTTGAAGGAAGCTATAAAATTTTCAAAGTAATTTTTCCTGTACTTCTTGACCTCTTTGTGCCAAGAAACTTAATTTTTGCCTGTAATATAAACTAGATTTTGTTATCCACACAAAATGTTTTGGTTTTATGCGTTTCTCTGGTCATCACCGGCACTCAATTTTTTTTCTTTATATACCTATAACTTTTTCTTGTTTTAACATAGCGATCTAAATTTTTGTATGTAGTATACCTTTTACAATGCAACCCGGTGCACCAAAATTGGTTGTCATAGCTTTGTTATTTCCGGAGATCCAATTTTTTTCCGAAAGAAAACCCAAAGTTTTCCAGGAGAAACTGATGCGATTTTCTTGGCTAACAAACTTATTCAAGCCACTTGCAAAAGTAACGCACTGTTTTAATTTAATCAAAATCATTTTTTCAGTTATCCGTGTGATATATAAAAGTCTGGACGCAGCAAGTGGCAAATTTTTTGTAGGGGTTTTAGTTCACACTCATCTGAAGAAAATATTTGAAAGTTTGAAAGTCGCAATCTGTTTACAAGAAAATTTAAAAAAATCCAGAATAATGCGCTAAAAAAATTGTTTATACAAATCCAGTGTATACAAAGGCAGCAAGTCAAGATTGATGGTGTTTGTAGTGATGCACTGGAGATTGGCTGTGTGGTTCCACAGGGCAGTGTATTGGGACCTGTCCTGTTTAATGTATATATTAATGATTTGTTGGCTCTTGACTGTGGGGGAAAGTCATAAGTTACGCTGACGATATTGTGGTATTCTGGAGCGATCAAACGTGGAGCAGGCTGAAGTGCAGGGCAGGGTTTGCAGGGGTCTTGAACTGGTTCCACTCAAACATCCTGACATTAAATCGGGAGAAAACAAAATTTTTGCCGGTTACAACGTATAGAGGTGAGTTACCCAGTACGGACTAATTAAGACTGATGCGGATCAGACTGTCGAGATAGAACAGACAAACAGTATAAAATAGTTGGGCATCATAGTGGATAAACATCTTAGGTGGGATAGACAGCTGAATCAAGTTGTTGGAAGAGTCATGTCCCTTATTTATAGGTTTAAATTTCTAAGCGAATACTTGAACATAGATGAAATGAAGGTGGTATACTACTTATTGGTGCAATCTCAGCTGTCATACGGAATTATCGGTTGGGGTGGCGCGAGAGATAACGTATTTAATCATCTGGACGTGGTCCAGAAATTGGTGCTCAGAGTTATGTACCGTAAACCATTGACGTGTGCAAGCGAAGATATGTTTAGTGAGTCGGGGCTCCTGGACTGCAGGAGACTCTATTTTTATACGGTTTTGGTTGAGTGGTACAAACATCCTGATGGCCTCACCTTCTTATACGACCTTTATGACACCAGACGTAGAGGGGATTGCAGGACGGATAGATGTAGGAGAGGCATCGGCCAGAGAAGCCACACTTACTTGCGTCAGAAACTGTATAATTTACTGCCGCAGAGTCTGAGAGAAAGTGTTTCAATAGAAAGTTTTAAGAGACGTCTGAAGGTATGGCTAGCGTCAATGACGAGAGGGGAGGTGGGACAAGTTGCCAACTTTACTTTGTGCTGAATTTTTGCTGGAGTGGCTGCTGTGTGTCTGTTTGAGCTGTGCCTGTCGCAGTGTGTCTGGTGTTTCTTTGTGTGATGCTGCTGTGCTTGGATGTTTGAGTCCTTGTTTGGTTTTTTTTTACCTTGTTTGTGTTGTGTGTGTTGTCCTTGTCTGTGCTGCTGTTTTATTTTTTTGGTTGTGTGTGTGTTTGCCTGTATATCTTATTTCCATTTTTTCGAGTATGCTGATATGGGTAGATCTCGGTGTTTTTTCCGGTCGGGATCTTTAGTGGGAGAGCGCTCTGCTGATCTCTGGTGAAGTATATTTGCTCATCTAGAGATAGTTCTTGCGTATTGTCATAGCGTAGGTAAGTGGTAGTGTTAGTTGAAAACTAGGATGTATGTAAACTCACAAATAAGTACCAAGTTGGAGTACTTCGTGAGTAATTACTGTTTATTCTATGATTGTAGGCTAGGAAATGATGTAGTTGTAATGTTTTCTTATTGTGCGAATAAACATTATTATTATTATTTTTATTATTATTATTATTTTTGTTATTATTATTATTATTATTATTATCATCATCATCATTATTATTATTATATCCGCTTAAAACAAAATTTTTCCCTGAATTCGCTAAAAATATCATATCTACAAAAATTGTTTGATAAAATGTTACTTAAATAATTAGATATAACTTATTTCACGAAATTCACTATAACAATTTTGTTGCAGTAAATTTAATTAAAACATGACTTGACAGGAATTTCGTTGGAAAAACGTGGCCACAAGACTTTGCTGAATATTTTTTCACATAAAAATTCGAAACAAATGTTTCATTCAAGAAAATAACTTAAAAACTATTTCTAAGAAAAATTGCTATTTAAAGGTCGCTTTGTACATGAAAATTCAGTTTAAAAATAAATTAAAACCTATACAACCTGATTTAAATACAGACGTAGAGAGTTTTTCTGTGGCTTCAGAGACAAAGTTTTTTTTTGCGGGACGATACTATAAAAATCGAAACTAGTTGCAGAGTAGAAAACAAGAACTTGCGAACCCACAGAAAAAGTAGCTATAGCTGCATTAAGTATGGAACGGAAACAAATTTTTGTTACCACTTAGATTTGAATAATATAAACCTGCACACCAAATTTGGTTGCCATAGCTTTTTTAGTTTTGAAGATACAACAATTTTCCGTCAAAAATACATAATTTTCCCCGAAAAACTGGTTCGATTTTCCTGGCGCTTACAACAGGAAAGTATCCACGTTCATCAAAATCGGCCTATTAATTTTTTAGTTATTGGTATGATTTTTCCACGAAAATTCGCTAAAAAGACAAGATACGAATATAATAATCAGATAAACAGTGGTGCATATCTTTTAAGGGCTATTTATATGAATAATTCTTTTTTTATAATTGCTTTGAATTAAAAAAAACAGGTATTTTACTTACTTGATTCTTTGGCACCTCTTCTAAAAGATTCATATAACGTTCTTGTGTCGGGATATAAGAAACTAACAAATTTCCCATCTTTCGCTTCTTTGTAAAACCTGGACACTCTGATTAATTCTGGACCCTGCAACAAACGGAATTTTTAAGCTAAATATAGTTTTGTTTAACATTATTGTTTAAACTAAAAGACCTTAGTTATATATTTCTTGAAACTTTATGCAAATATTTAAGCAACTTTAAGGTTATAGCCTCATATTCAATAACTGTTGAACCTAGATTATTTAAATTTATGCTAGATATTTTAACACCACAAACTAACTGGAATGGAAAAATATGTAACGTATAACACGTTTTACAACTTATATATTCCCACTACAACCATAATGAGTACATGAGCCCATTATTTTCTTAGTCAATGAAATTTATTATTTTCTTAGTAAATGAAATTGACTACTTTCCTACTCAATGAACTTTATAATATAACGTCCTAAATTCATGCCCATAGAAACACACATATTCTCTGGTGTCGTTCGTGATTATCGACTGAATAGCGACAGTTGGTAGCCGGATTCAACTTCTTTTTCGTTCGTCGTTTACTTAAATATATTGGGCAAACTAAAAGAACTATTGAAACTAGATTTAAAGATTTAGCGTAACTGAGATATGGCACTATTGACAATTCATGTATTGCTCAGCATATTTGGGATAATAATCATCATGTAGATAAAGACATCCTTAAATTAATCAAAAATGTCAAGCAGTCGCGTCAACTAGATGCTTACAAAAATGTTTTGATGAATAGAGTAGGTCCGGTTCTATGTAGTCTATTGTTCTAACTGTTATCTTAATAACCAACGTGTCCTTCCTAGAAGGAATGTTTGATAACGACACGCAGTATAACAAGGGCACGTATGCAGTTTTAAGGGATTTAAGACTCAACAGTGGGGGGGGGGGGGGTCCTGTCTGTATAATTTTGTAGAGGACGCTGTGCGCAACTGCTTGGCAATTAACATATAATAATATAGCTCTAGTCTTTATTCACTTAGTTTATTCATATCTCTGATGCTGCTAACTTTGTGAGCAAAACGATCGTCAGGTCTGAAAACTGTATTCTGATCAACTGGGTTCTCCAATTGTATTTATCAGTGCTCATCACAGGTTCCAATCTCCATTTTTCGTCTAGTCGTTCATTTGTGGAGAGAAGTACGTGCATATCTTGATTTTTCAACCATTGCTGCACGAATGTTTTCTGCCATTTCGCGTATTCTCCTTTGCATAGTATTACTGGAGATAGATTGATTTTGTTTTTGTAGTTTCCTTTTTACCAATCAGTATTTCCACCATCTCAGTAACTGCTTGTAAAATTAAATTTGCAGCAATTATATGTGGCTTACTGGTTTTTGCAAAGCCATATTATGCAACTCGATAACTGGCTAGTAATGTTTTTATTGGTAGTTGTTGATGTGAGAGTGCCTTACTGCTTGTGGAGGGCGCTTAGTTTTCTTCCAAAGAAGTCTAAAGGCTTCTCTTTTTTGCTGAATGTTTGCTGTATAATTGTCGAAGTAGCTTATATATAACTTGGTGGCTTTATACTTTCTATTAAGTGCACTTGGAGAACCCAAATCACCACAACACATATTTTTTAAAGACCTAACAATCGTTTCAATGACCACGTCAGCATCATCAGAGGATGAAAACTTCTAAACTAAATTAACAGCTACAATGTAATTATATCGTACCTAGGTAGACGAACTAAGCCGAGGTAAAAATTGTAGTCGTAGACCCATCGTTTGTCTATTGTATAAATATTGCATGGACGAGGTCGAAGAACTACTTTAATCTTCTGGTTGACAACTTTATACGCTTTTATATAATTTAAAGGATAGTGGGCTTAAAACGAAAGGTTTTAAGCCCATTATCCTTCAAAACGAAAGGTTTTAAGCCCATTATCCTTTAAATGAGATAAAAGCTACGTGTGCGCATACGTCCGTAGCAATCTACCCTGCACCAGACTCCCCAATTTAGAAGCTGGAATAAAAGACATACTTTGGATGAAACTCTCTCTCTCTCTCTCTCTCTCTCTCTCTCTCTGTTAGGGCTGCAACTAAATTCATCTGTTGCATTTACCGGTCACCTTCTGACAACAACTTTGTCCAGCTCTTCGACTACCTTTCTGAAAAAACCGACCATCTAATTTCTGAACATCCTTCCTCCGAGGTCACTATTCTTGGTGACTTTAATGTCTATAATAAGGAATGGCTAGGATCTTCAAACACCGATCCACAAGGCAGAGCAGCGGAGGCCTTTGCAGTCAGCAATTCTTTAGCCAACATGGTTCAGCAACCTACTTACTTTCCTCGCATCCTAACACACAGCTTAAATCCATTGGATCTACTTCTTACTACAAAACCTGAATGCTATAAGGCATCAGTCACCGCCCCCCTTGGTCACTCAGACCACGGCATGGTCACTGCTTCCTGCGCAATCAAACGCGAGGTCACACAGTCATCAGACCCACGTATCGTTTGGCACTACAACTCCGCGAATTGGGACGAAATGCGGAATTACTTTTCCTCATTTCCATGGGCGCTTGTCTGCTTCTCTCATCATTGCCCCTCTAATATCTCACAAAACGTCACCGAAATTATCCAAGCTGGCATGTAATTATTTATTCCACTTACACAGAAAACCTCTTCGGCCACTCAAAAGCCCTGTTTCTCTAAATCCTGTGACAAGGCCAGACTTGAAAAGGTCAAAGCTCACAAAACGCTTCTACAGAATCCCAGTCAAGAAAGCCGCCAAGCATAATGACGCAAGAAACTATGTCCGCATTTTTAAGAAACCGCTATGTCCGCATTCTTTCTGAGGCAAAAAACTCGTTCAATAACCACATCAAAAACAAAGTCCTC
Source organism: Tillus elongatus (assembly GCA_964006375.1). Taxonomy (NCBI): domain Eukaryota; kingdom Metazoa; phylum Arthropoda; class Insecta; order Coleoptera; family Cleridae; genus Tillus; species Tillus elongatus. The sequence continues at coordinate 31,108,025 of OZ023268.1, read as the reverse complement.
TCAAGTTCCAACGGCAGCAAACCCTCCTGGACTCTTTCTAAATCTGTTGGGAATAATTTCTTCAAGAGCACGTTCCCACCTCTTGTTTCAGGGGATGAAGTTGTTTCTACGACCCTGGGCAAGGCTGAACGTTTTGCGTCGTTGTTCACCGGCAATTATACTTTTAACCCACCTCTAAATGTTCAACCACTAACAGTCCCCAATGTCACGCATAAAATGACGGATATCATTTTCAAAACTAAAAAGGTACGAAAGATGCTCTCTTCTCTTAATACCAGGAAAGCCTCTGGCCTTGACGAGATCCCAGCAATTGTTCTCAAAAAATGCGCACCAGAACTTGCTTCTGTCCTGACTCGTCTGTTTCAGACATCTTACAATAGAGGCATATTCCCTAGTAACTGGGAAACTGCTCGAGTACAAACCGTCCCCAAGAAAGGATCCAAAGCGCTTCCTGGCAACTACAGGCCTATTTATCTCCTTTCAGTCATCTCTAAAGTGATGAAAAAGTATATAAACACTGATATACTAAAATTGCTTGAAAAACACAGTCTAATCCATGATAGGCAGTATGGATTCCGTCAGCGCAGATCAACTGCCGACCTCCTTTCCTTTGTCACCCATTCTTGGAACAAGTCTATGGAACTACACGGTGAATACCAGATTGTCGCTGTAGACATATCCAAAGCATTCGACCAGGTCTGGCTTAATAAACTTCCAGCCTATTGCGCACCATCAAAATTCTATATCTGGACAGCAAATTTCCTCTCTAAGTGGGGCATTTCTGTTGTCGTGGATGGCCATTTCTCTAAACTGTATCCAATTAGTGCAGGAGTTCCTCAAGGTTCAGTTTTAACCCCTACTTTGTTTCTTTTCCACATCAATGACCTCCTCTCTAGCACATCCAACCCAGTTCACAGTTACGCGGATGACAGCACCCTCCACTCAAATATACAATATTCTAAGCCTGTATCTTTAGTCCAATTAGATGAGGATCGCAGACTCATGGAGGGTTCTGTCTCCGTGGATCTCCAAAAAATATTAGACTGGGGAAGTAGAAATATTGTACAATTCAACCGCACCTAATCTCAGTCTTGCTTTCTATCTCATAACAGATACACCAGCCCTAGACCCATCACAATGAACAACCAAGGACTTCCAAGTTGTGGAATTCCTTGCCGGCACATGTATTTCCTTCTTCTCCGAACCTCCAAACCTTCAAGTCCAGAATTAACAAGCTGCCTCTTTCCTCCTTGTCAACACCCACGGTACGATAGTATTTAGGCTGTAAGCCCTCGTGGTGTGTTGTTGAAATTTAAAAAAAAGCTGAATTTGCTATTAACTTAACGGTCGTTGGCTAGGAACCAGTTTTTTCGGGAACATTTTGAGTTTATTTTCAAACAAGGAAGTTATTTTGATGAAATATGGTACATTGTTTCTACTATATAGGTAATACTGGTAACCAAATTTCATGCCTGCTTTCTTTAAAAGAAACTACCTATTTGCTATTAAAAACATTTTAATGAAAATCCACTGCCATAGCGCACTTGCTGCGTCCAGACTTTTTGTATATTTAGTTCTTAACCACCAACTTTTTTATTGTTATTTCTTTTAGCTTTCATTTATTATTCAACCAACAATATTTTTATTTAAATCCATTCTTATGAAAATTCTCTACCAAGCCTCATTTTCTGTGTCCACACTTTTGCATTGTTTTGTTGTTTTCAGATTTCAGATAGTCCGGTAGAGCCTCGGTGGTTCAGAGGTAAGAACGTGTGCCTCTAAACCGAAGGGTACTGGGTTCGATCCCAGGGTACTCCTTTCACTTTTTCAGTACATACTGTACAATTAACATCAACCGAGGTTCTGGCATTGTATTTGAGCAAGTTGAATGTCTGCACGTTCCGCCCTTCAGAGGGGGCGTAAAGCCGTCGGTTTCGTGTCCATACGATGTTGGCCACGTTAAAGATCCCTACCCTTCTTACAGAAAGGCAGGAGTTCGGCAAAATTTCCAGGATGGTGAGGTGAAACTGCTCCCTGGCGTCGGTGATTGGCCATAGTCGCGGAAATAGGCCGACGTTAAAGAAACAAAACACACACAGATAGTCCGGTGTGGTGTTCTAGTAGAAGTGTAATTTAATATTTCCTGAACTCATTACGTGTCGTGATATATAATAAACTGGGGTAGTGTTAAACTCACGATTGTACTTATTAATTTATGACCTGTAATCAATACACTACAACAAAATTAACAGATCCGTTCGGACATTTTATTACTATGAAAATTTACGATAATGAGTCATTTCGCTGTGCTATTTCGAAAGCAGGTCAAAGATACCGATTTCTACTTAATACATTTATCACATTATCGTGGTAACTTTAATGTGTACTGGAAGTGTTCCAAAAACAAACAGAATGTCTAATAACATTCAGTCGACAACTGTAATATGACAACCACATGTTTCTTGTAGAATCAGTTGTAACCTGAGCAAATTTAGATTCAGATATCAATAAACACCCACTTTGTATCGAAGTCATAAAGTTATAAGCACCTCTTACCGTTTGTAGTAACTCCGGGAACTATTGTTGCGATCAACTGACTTTTGAAATGAAAATATTGTATGGATCAATGAATAAGTAGAGTGAGGGCCAAAATGATTTGCTTATTTTTAAAAGGGAATAAAAATTAAATGAGTTTCAATCGCAAAAATTAATGAGAACAAGAAGTACCAGAAAGATTACTTTGAAAATTTTATAAATTTTCTCCTGTAAATGTCAAACTGGAGATTTGAAATGTGACAATTAATATAAGTATTGTGGTCTACAAATGGTAAATATTGCATAAAATGTATATTAGAATGTTTTAGATTTATTCTACACTTCTCATTTGTTAAAATAGTTGCAAAATCTGCCTCTAAAGACCTTACATATTACAAATAAATAACTTAAGACCATTATCGGTTATCTACCTCTCATTGCAGTGTGATACAAGACTTACAGTGGTGGAATTGTTAGATGCATGACTGATGAGCGAAGGGACGCCGATGCAAATCTGACAGTGACTGAATTTTTCTTTTAACTTTTTTAAAACTTTTTTCCTCTTTGATTCCATTTTAACGTTATCTGATAAGATTGTGTAATTCTAATATTTTTTAGCGACTTTTTGTTGAAAACGAAAGAAGAACTTTTAAGGCTTTTAATTCAAGTTTAATAGCAGCTGTTGTTGCCCTTACTTGGTAAAACCGTTCCACAGTTAACATAGACGTAGAGATTTGTGACATCAGAAGAGGTTGTTTTCTTCTCTACGACCGGATTCAATTTTTACAGCATCCACACGCAAAAGAATTTTCTCTGTGAAGCCACAGAAAAAGTATCTAGTTCTGTTATTTAGATCGGATTTTGAATATTTTTTAATTTTTAAATTAATTTCTATTAGCTAATTTTCTTGTACGAAATGTTCTTTTAATAGCGAATTTTCCCATAAAGAAATTTAATGAATTTTCTTTGAAGAAACATTTGTTGCGAATTTTTGTATGAAAAATTATTTAATTGATGGAACATTTAAACGAAATTCGTCGAAAATAAGGTGGATTTTCGCGCTAAAAAATTATTTTATTTTCTGCCTCTAAAGACCTTACATATTACAAATAAATAGCTTAAGACCATTATCGGTTATCTACCTCTCATTGCAGTATGATACAAGACTTACAGTGGTGGAATTGTTAGATGCATGGCTGATGAACGAAGGGACGCCGGTTCAAATCTCACGCTGACTGAATTTTTCTTTCAACATTTTGTAAAACTTTTTTTCGTCTTTGATTCAATTTTAACGTTATCTGATAAGATTGTGTAATTCTAATATTTTTTAGTGACTTCGTGTTGAAAACAAAAGAAGCACTTTTAAGGCTTTTAATTCAAGTTTAATAGCAGCTGTTGTTGCCCCTACTTGGTAAAACTGTTCCACAGTTAACATAGACGTAGGGATTTGTGATATCAGAAGAGGCTGTTTTCTTCTCTACAACCGGATTCTATTTAGAGCATCCACGCGCAAAAGAATTTTCTCTGTAAAGCCACAAAAAAAGTATCTAGTTCTGTATTTAGATCGGATTTTGAATATTTTTTAATTTATTTCTATTACCTAATTTTCTTGTACAAAATGTTTTTTTAATAGCTAATTTTCCCATAAAGGTATTTAATGAATTTTCTTTGAAGAAACATTTGTTGCGAATTTTTGCATGAAAAATTATTCAATTGATGGAACATTTTTTAAACGAAATTCGTCGAAAATAAGGTTTTAATGTATTTTCGTGCAAACAAATTATTTTATTTTCAATTTTAATAATAGATTAGGTATGTAATTTGAATTTTATGTATTCTTTTTCAAAATTTTTTGTGAAAGATATTTAGCCAGTTTTCGCAGAAATTGTTTGTAAGATGTTTTTGTGAACTTATGGTAACTAATGATAAATGTTTAATAAGTTATTATTAAAAAAATGTTTGCGGATTGTCTTGAAAAATTGTTTGCAAATTTTCATGTAGCTATTAAGTGAGTGGTGGACGTGCCGCCACCTAGTTGCGGAACCAAGTAGTATATAGTTAGTTGTATACAGTCTCTATTTTTTAACACTTTGTGTTATTTGAAGCTGGCGTGACAACAATGTCCATAATAAGAAATGGCTAGGATCTTCAAAAACCGATACACAAGGAAGAGCAGCGGAGGCCTTTGCAGTCAGCAATTCTTTAGCCAATATGGTTCAGCAACCTACTTACTTTCCTCGCATCCCAACACACAGCTCAAATCCCTTGGATCTCCTTATTACTGCAAATCCTGACTGCTATAAGATATCAGTCACCGCCCTGAGTCGCTCAGACCATGGCATGGTCACTGCTTCCTGTGCAATGCAACCCGAGGTCTCACAGTCATCACACCCACGTATCGTTTGGCACTACAACTCCGCGAACTGGGACGAAATGCGAGATTACTTTTCCTCATTTCCATGGGCGTCTGTCTGCTTCTCTCATCCTGACCCCTCTGATATCTCACAAAACGTCACCGAAATTATCCAAGCTGGCATGGAATTATTTATTCCCCGTACACAGAAAACCTCTGGAGTCAGTCAAATGCCCTGGTTCTCTAAATCCTGTGACAAGGCCAGACTTGAAAAGGTCAAAGCTCACAAAAAACTTCTACACAATCCCAGTCAAGAAAACCGTCAAGCATTTAACGACGCATTCTTTCTGAGGCCAAAGACTCGTTTATTAACCACATAAAAAACAAAGTCCTCTTAAGCTCCAGCGGCAGCAAACCCTTCTGCACTCTTGCTAAATCTATTGGGAATAATTTCTGCAAGAACACGTTTCCATCTCTTGTCTCAGGGGATGAAATTGTTTCTACCGCCCTGGGCAAGGCTGAACTTTTTGCCTCGTTGTTCGCCGGCAATTCTACTCTCAATCTACCTCCAAATGTTCAACCACCAACAGTCCCCAATATCGCGCATAAAATGACGGATATCACTTTCAAAGCTAAAAAGGTACGAAAGATGCTCTTTTCTCGTAATACCAGGAAAGCCTCTGGCCTTGACGAGATCCCAGCAATTGTTCTCAAAAAATGCGCATCAGAACTTGCTCCTGCCCTGACTCGTCTGTTTCAGATATCTTACAATAGAGGAATATTCTCTAGTAACTGGAAGACTGCTCGAGTAACTGGAAAACTGCTCGAGTAACTGGAAAACTGCTCGAGTACAACCCGTCCCCAAGAAAGGATTCTTTCCTTTCAGTCGTCTCTAAAGTGATGGAAAAGTATATAAACACCGACTTACTAAAATTTCTTGAAAAACACAGTCTAATCCACGACAAGCAGTATGGATTCCGTCAGCGCAGATCAACTGCCGACCTCCTTTCCTTTGTCACCCATTCTTGGAACCAGTCTATGGAACTACACGGTGAATCCCAGATTGTCGCTCTAGACATATCCAAAGCATTCGACCACGTCTCACGTCTACCACCAAAACGCTGTACGTGGACAGCAAACTTTCTCTCCAACCGGAGCATTTCTGTTGTCGTGGATGGCCATTCCTCTAAACTGTATCCAATTAATGCAGGAGTTCCTCAAGGTTCAGCGTTAGCCCCTACTTTGTTTCTTCTCCAAATCAATGACCTCCTCTCTAGCACATCCAACCCAGTTCTCAGTTACGCGGACGAGAGCACCCTCCACTCAAATATACAATATGCTAAGCCCGTCTCTATAGCCCAATTAGATGAGGATTGCAGACTAATGGAGGGTTCTGTCTCCGTGTATCTCCAAAAAATATTAGACTGGGGAAGTAGAAATCTTGTACAATTCAACCCCACCAAATCACAGTCTTGCTTTCTTTCTTATAATAAATACACCAGCCCTAGACCCATCACAATGAACAACCAAGTTATTCAAAGTAATGAGTCCTGTTCACTTGTTGGCATTTCTGTGGATCGAAATCTCAATTGGCACCAACATGTCACATCAATTGCAGAAGCGGCTGCTAAGAAATTAGGTTTCCTCTTCCGGGCTCGCAAAAACTTTTCACCAGCTAATCTCCATACCTTATACACTTCACAAATAAGACCAATCCCCGAATACTGCTCCCACATCTGGGGTGCTGCTGCCGCTTCTACACTCGCTATCCTGGACTCAATTCAGAAAAGAGCTATACGTCTCATCGGTGACACTACCCTTACCCAAAGGCTGCCATCTCTTGCCCACCGACATGCCGTTGGTGACCTCTCTCTCTTTTTTATGGATATCTGCACGGGCACTGCTCAGAGGAGCTTTCTTCCATAGTTCCTCCACCTTCTGCCCCCAACAGATCTACCAGGTAAACAGAGCGAATGCACCCTTTTACTGTCTAGGTCACCAGACATGGAACATCTTGTTATGCCCGCTCTTTTGTCCCGAGGAGTTCCAAGTTGTGGAATTCCTTGCCGGCACATGTTTTTCCTTCTCCTCCGAACCTCCAAACCTTCAAGTCCAGAATAACAAGTTGCTTCTTTCCTCCTTGTCGACACCCACGGTACGATAGTATTTAGCTTGTAAGCCCTCGTGGTGTGTTGTTGAAATAAAAAAATAAAAAACATTTTAATGAAAATTGACTACCATAACGCACCTGCTGCGTCCCCGACTTTTTTAGTGTTAACGCGTTCAAGCGCAACCAATGAGGAATTGTGTGTGCTCTTTAATCATAAGAAATGCAACACACAAACCGCCTCTAGTTATTATTAATGCAATGTACTTTTAGTTGATTATACTGAGGAAGGAAGTAATAAAATATGAAACAACAAGAATAAGCTGCGTCGAGATAAAAGTGTTTTAATTGACTACAATTTAATAGCTTGCTTGCATCAATGCAGATTTCGATCGCCTTTTAAAGTGCGATCACGGTTTAAATCGAATCTCATCTGCACTTATCTTTCAGCAAATTTTCGTAGAAAAAACTCGCTAGTGAGAAAAACATTTCTTCAAATAAGCACGAACTTGTGGTTATAGCGAAACTACGAGGGCGGGTCAATAAGTCCGTGACTTTTTTAATTTCCTGCGACTTCACAGGAAGGGCAACATTGCTCCTGTCAACAAGCATCTCTCAGTTGACTTTTGTTAAATTTTGAACACGCTGCGTCATTTAGTTTGTGTTAGATAGCCATTGAAAGCAGACAACCTCTTGAGTTATAACGAAAATGGAAAAAAGTTAACGTCGTGTGCTCATCAAACATTATTTTTTGCGGAAAAAAACCATCACTCAAACCAAGGCTAAGCTTGATAAATACTATGGGGACTCTGCACGATCAATTTCCATGGTAAAAAAAGTGGTTTACTGAATTTCCTTGCGGCCGTACAAGCACAAATGACGCCGAACGTTCTGGACGCCCAGATGAGGTCGCTACACCCCAAACAATTGAAAAAATTCACGATATGGTATTGGCCGATCGGAGATTGAAAGTGCGGGAGATTGTAGAAGCCATAGGCATATCATATGGCTCAGTGGTTTCGATTTTGCATGATCACCTGGGTATGAAAAAGCTATCCGCAAGATGAATGCAGCGTTTGCTCACAATCGACCACAAACGCAATCGTGTGACAACTTCGAAGGAGTGTTTGGCATTGTACAACCGCAATAGGGGCGAGTTTTTCCGCCGTTTTGTAACCGTGGACGAAACATGGAATTACCACGACACACCAGAGACCAAGCAGCAGTCAAAACAGTGGGTTTCTCCGTGCGAATCGGCGCCGAAGAACGCCAAGGTGGGTTTGTCAGCCAATAAAGTCACGGCGACCGTGTTTTTTTTTGGGTGGGGGGATGCACGCGGTATAATCCACATTCATTACCTTCAAAAGGGAAGAACAATCAATGGCGAACATTATACCAACTTATTGGATCCACTCAATGATGATTTTTGCTTATTTTGATCGTTTTTGAGATTGCTGTTCTATTACTCAGTATAGGTAGATGCGTAGGCAAATATTTTAGTGTGTATTTGTCCGGATTTGTTAGTACATATTTACTTTCTGTGATATTTTTTGTTACATATAGAGTATACAGTGGTTTTATCGTGGTTAAGCTAGTTACTAATAACTCTTAAGTGGCCGTTGTGAACTGGGATTTACTACTTTGTTTAGTCTACACATGCACATTCTGTATAGGGTCACACACAAACATACTCCCATGTGAAATAGTTTTCGTGACCTAATTAGTAAGTACCGTTTATTCGAAAGCCATTATGTGAGAAAATATTTTAGGTTCTATGTGAGAATCTCCGAACGGTGTGGGCAGTTGCAAGTATTACCGCCTTCTGCATAACCTTATAAAGATGCTCTCCAAGGTCCAGTATCTTAATGTTCTCTCGAAGATTCTTAGGAACCACACAGTTGACGACATGACTATTGGAATCACTCGGACACTATCTGCCCTCCACTGTCTCTTTACTTGTATCTGGAGGTGTCGGTACTTAATTATCTTCTCGTTGTACTTTATATCTAGATTATTAGTATTTGGAATGGCCATATCAATCACCGTCACTTGGTTCCAGGACTTATCCACTATTATTATATCTGGTCTGTTGTGTGCAACTCGTTGATCTGTGAGCACGGTCCGATCCCAGTACAACCTGTATCCCGAGTTCTCTAGAACAGGCTCAAGAGTGTATCTATAGCAGGGCTCCTTACTAAGGTTTAAAAGGTTTAAAACGCCTTTTTATAATCGACGTAGGCAGCAAAGAGATTATTGCGTCCATTGTAAGCTTGATTGCACACAACCGAATCAATTATTAGCTGTTCACCCCATAGATCCGTTGGCACACCCTTTTGCTGCCTCGCAATTATGTTGCTTCGTTCACAGTGCGCATATATGCGTTTTTCAAGGCATGATGTGATCAACTTATATAGGGTCGGTAGACAAGTTATTGGTCGGTATCTGCCGGGGTCTGCAGAACAATGCTGGTCCTTTGGCAGAAGATACGTGTCTCCTTGTGTGAAAATCAATGGCATCTTCTTTGGGTCAAGTACAACATCATTTATTAGCACCGCCAGTAGATGATGTGTGCACCCAAATTTCGTTAACCCAACAGGCACCAATATTAGAGGCTATTGTGACCAGTTGACTTTGCCAGAACGCTTCAATTTGTTCCTTATTTGGAAAAATATCGGTGGCTGCATTCCTAGCTGAACTGAGATAGCGGTAGAACGTCCTTTCAGAGCGTTCAAACATTGTATTGTCGCAATTCCTATTGTTGCACGCTTTATACCTCCTCAACCGTTCTGCATATACAAAAAGCTTCTGTTTTAAGGTGTCCAAACATTCTTGTGCAGTGTGGTTCACTGAATCTTGAGCTGAGTGTTCTCGAACTCTGCCTATTATTTCTTCCACTCTTTTCTGCGATTTTCTTGTCTGTACTCCCCCAATGTATTGCGTTAGTTGTCCAATTTCTGTTCGAAGTGTTTCCACTCTACTTATTAACCTTTTTTCCACGGGGACACTCTTTCGACACGACTTTCGATCACAAATCTTAATGCCTAAAGTTTTAATTGGTGCAGTTGCTGCACAGTAAATCAGTGTATGCATGTGCTCCAATGTGTTGATCTCTAGAAGGTGCGATTGCAGAATTATTCTGTTCAAAAGGTCCAATATAATTGCCAGCTTTCTAGATGATCTTAGCCTGGGTAATGGTGGTCTCGTAAGAGGATTTGTTCTTTCATACTCCGCGACTGAACGACTCATTTCTGTGGACAATTTGTCGATGAGTTCCTCATTTTCTTGCGTACCCTCGATGTGTTCTTCTTGATCAGTATGTACAGGTTGCAGATTATTACCATCAAACAGGATCTCGTTATTTTCCGTAACCTCTATGTTAGTAATTTTATATTCAACTTCCTGTCTAATGGTATTCAGTCTCGTTTGTGGAATAAGGTTATTCCTAAGTATGACACGATACTGATCCGATACTCTGTTGAGTTACCTGTATATATGGGTACATTCTAACGAATTCGGTGTGAAGTTGTTGCCTATATCCGGTCGTCTGTCGTCAGAGTTGTGTTACCTTGTAGTAAATGCGCATGATGGTTTCATTCATATCCATAGTCCATTTCATGTGCCGTCTTGGTAATTCCATCTGGGTGAGTGCTGGCTGATTTTCCTGCGCAGCATCCTCAGTCGGTGGAGCTCTTGGTCTTACTAGGCTCCCCTGCTGTTGATTTTATTTATTTATTTATTTATTATTATTATTATTATTATTATTATTATTATTATTATTATTATTATTATTATTATTATTATTATTATTATTATTATTATTGTTATTAGCTTTTTAAACGTGCTGAGTTTGCTCAATTACCTGAAAACTTTCATTGTAGAACTTGTTACGCCTCTTTGTGTTCTTGAATCTTGAGTTTAATTTCGAGCTGCCTTATCGTTGTTAAAATTCATTAAGATGTTATCACTGATATCTGCTTTAAAGGTGGCAGGCATAAAGACAGTATCTGTTGCCATAAAATCAATAGTTTCCGATAAGATAAAAAACTTTATTTAGTGATTCATTTATATTTTATGTAACTATGTATACATTACCAACTGGAAAAGCCACGTCATCTATGAAAACTAATAAATAATACGAAAATCGATATAATGAGACAAATAAAAGATGACTAAATATTTATTAGAGAATCGAACCATTTTTACAGAGCTTAGTATTTAGATGGCATTTTATTGTACGCAAAACAATATTCTACATATTATGTAATTATTTTCAAGATTCAAGAAAATGTAACTCGTCTTACGCAAATCATTAACAAGCTTAGACGTAGCAAATGTAAATCATCACAGTGCAAAGCCGATGTCCCCTTATCGTTGCAACAATGATCATCATCTCCAGCAGTTATTTTTATTTTATTGTAGTTTCCGCAGCTTATGCCAGGTTTTTATAAAGTTGACCTCTTCCCATTTTTACAAGTAGGTACGTGTCCTTAAAATAATGTGACCAGAAAGTTATTATGTCCCAGAATATATCCAACAATTTCTGCCTTTTTCGTCTCAACTTCTTTGAGTAAGCATTTTCTTCTCTGGTCTCTTTTAACACACTTCTATTTGTTCTTCTATCGTGTATCTTTTCTTTGTCATTTTTCTGGAGAAAAATAACAAGAAGACAAATAGAAGTGTGTTAGAAGTAGAAGAGGTCAGAGAAGAGAATGCTGTTTTATAATTATTTATTGCTGTATAGTCTCTACACAGAATGTGGCAAGAGCAAGAATTTAAACCATACCACTACACACGTATCGAAGAACATTTCCCAAAATATAATGAGCCTAGACAAGAATTTTGTCAGGGGTTTTTAAATAAGTTGGAAAACGAGTAACATTTCTCTCGTCGTGTTCTTTTTACAGACAAAGGATCATTTACAAGAAAGGAAATTATAAATTTACATAACTTGCATAACTGGTCTGAGGAAAATCCCTATTACTAAGAGTAGCAAACTCGCAGTATCAGTTTTCTGTAAATATTTGGGCTGGTATTATTAGAAATGAAATTATTGGTCCAATTATTCTGCCGCATACACTGAATTATGTGCCATATTTAATTTTCTGATGAAAGATGTCCCCGAACTATTACCTGTGTTAGTGAGAAATATAATGTGGTTCCAACATGACGGTGCACCGGCGCATTACGCGGTTGGTGTTAGGGAGTATCTCGGGAAAACATACAGTCTTTGATGAATTGGTTGTGATGGTTCACTAACACGGCCACCAAGAACCGCTAATTTGAATCCTTTAGATTTTTATCTATGGGGGCACATAAAGGAGCTTGTTTACAAGATACCAGTACAAACACTTGACGAACGTTTACGACGCATAGACTAGCATTTATGAAAGTTCGGAAAAAATTCTCGCATTTGCGTCAGAGTAAGAAGATCTTTGCACCGACCATTGAGGGTTTGTAAGGAAGCTGCAGGTGGCCTTTTGTAACACTTGCTGTGATTCCATTCAGATACTTTTAACTAGTAAATAGTTTAAAATAAGGATTTCAAAAATAAATAAAAACTTCAATACACTACATAACACCAAATAATTGTCATTACCTCTCTAAAAGCGAAATATTCTCAATAAAAATTCGCTAAAAATACGGGTTTGGCCAAAACTCTTGTGACAGAAAGGCAGGCGAAGGACTCAAATTTGTTAACTGTCTGAATACGGACTCGAACTCGTCACCTCATAATATGAACTCTACAGGTTACTCACCTGGCGAACTCTGCCTGTTAATAATATAAAAAAGTCTAGACGCAGCAAGTGCGTTGCGGTAGTACATTTTCATAAAAATGTTTTAAATAGCAAATATGTGTTTTTTTTTTAAGAAAGCAGGCATCAAATTTTGTTACCAGTATGACCTATATAGTAGAAACAATGTACCATTATCATCAAAATAACTTTGTTGTTAAAAAATGTACAAAAATTTTTCGAAAATAAACTTAAATGTTCCTGAAAATACTAGTTTCCTGGCCAACGAACATTATAGGTTAATAGCAAATTGAGCTATTCAAATTTGAAGCATTTAATAAAAATTCGCTACCATAACGCACTTGCTGCGTCCCGAATTTATTTTCTTGCAAACAAGATTCGATATTTTTAGGTCAGCTGAGAATTAGCACCGACCGGGGGAATTCGACTATCTAATTAAAACAAAGCATTGTTTAATCTATTTGAACTGAGCAGATTTTAATTAAAAAATCGCTATCATAACGCACTTGCTGCGTCCCGAATTTATTTTCTTACAAAGATGCATTATAATTTCGTGGTCGAAATTCGATACATCACTGGTCAGCTCGGAACTAGCACGGATCGGGAGAATCGAACTATCTATTTAGCACAAAGCACTGTGTAATCTATTTCAACTGAGCAGATTTTAATAAAAATTCGCTACCATAACACACCTGCTGTGTCCTGAATTTTTTTTCTTAGAAACATGCATTATAATTTCGTGGTCGAAATTCGATACATTAAAGGTCAGCTCAGAACTGGCACGGACCGGGGGAATCCGACTATCTAGAACGGAGCAGATTTTCCTGGCTAACGAACTTATCCAAGCCACTGGCAAAAGGAAGATTTTCACCAAATTTTATCGTCACCGGCGCATTCTTTTTAGTTATCGATGTCACACATAAATATATATATATATATATATATATATATATATATATATATATATATATATATATATATATATATATATATATATATATACATAGAAAGTCTAAAACCGACCTCGGATTTGGGTTCCAGGGGCCCTAGATTTGTAGACATTTTTTTCAAAATTCAAAAGTCGTGATCTACTCATTGGTGAAGTTTTTTTTAAGAAAATTCACTAATAAATCCTTTAAGTACTCAATTTATTAATAAGAAATCCAGTGCAACAAAATCAACTTAATTTCCTTTGACTGTCATTAGAAATTATATCCACAATTCCACGATATTTTTATACTCATTTTGCTGCAGTTTGCGAAAGCTAAAAGCTACGTCTGCTTTCTAAACAATCCTCAGCTGTATTTTGCTTAAGGAAATAAATCATGAAACACGTTATTCAGGAGTAAAAATAAGTTTTCTCTTGTCAACTATCTGCACTCTGAGATGAATAATAGCTGCATGTCTAGCGATGCAGTAAATTAGCTGTGCATACAATTTACAGAGTAAACTAACACAATTTATAATACCAAACCTCTAATTCCTTCGGCCCTGCGATTTCAAAGGAAACTTTAAATACGCTTCAATTATCGTAGAATTTGTCAGGCGACTACCTATATTACATTATTTCCAAGACAGTACTATATGTTCTGGTCTTATCACGATCGTAGTGTTATAATAATACCGAATGTGATTTTGGCGACCAAATGTCCAGCAGCCGATTCACGAAAACAACCGAACGTTTTACAGGACCGTAACAGGGATGACGCACAGGATACATCTAAGTTTTTTGGCGAATTTTTATTAAGAAAAATTCGCTAACCGAGAGGTCACGATAAAAAGCTGTTGAAAACATTTCTTCAGATGAGCGCGAATTTGGGTCGCTAGAACCCAAAACCAAGGTCCGTTAAAATTTTTATATGTTTATGTTTATGTATGTATGTATGTATATATATATATATATATATATATATATATATATATATATATATATATATATATATATATATATATATATATATATATATATACATACAGGATGGTCCACTTCGCGGAAAAAGCCCAGGTTTCCATATTAAACTTAGTTTTATCAAAAAAGTTTTAACTGCAAGTTGTGCCTATCAGCTGCGTAATTCAAAAATATTTTAATTTACACAGGTGTTCATTTTCTCCGTGTCAGACCAAACGTACCTTTTTTTAAATAGAACACCCTGTATTTTATATCATTTTTAAAAAGATGGTATCGCGGCAAGCAAATTGATACCCCACATGATGGGTCTAGGCACAACCGTTTCAGAGTTATTCATTTGTTTATTAAAAATATGGGTCTAGTTTAGTTAGTAAATACTTCGATTTTGCATAATGTTTTGGCTGTATATTCACTGGAGTTAATTTTATACACTCCTCACTATAACAAAATGCAACATGGTAATTCTTAATGTAACATGCCTATACAGACTGTTAAATTTCGCAAGACTTAAATTTTTTCGAAAATTTCAAATGGAACGCCCTGTATATTAGAACATTTTTAGAGGCCAATTTTCATGGCATTTTTAACAATACCACGCTTGATGACATTATTTTCAACGGTTTCAAAAATATTAAGGCTCAATTACGGAATTAGCCATTTTTATATAAATTCAAGTAAATACTTCACGTTAATAAGCAACACCCTGTATTTTATATCATTTTTAAATAGTTTACGTGATATCCTTAATTCATACTGCATAAAAAAGTTAAAGCGTGTGTGTGTGATGTAAAAGAGCAAAACATTTAATGCATATATTAACAAGGTTTAAATCAACAAGAACGACACTAAATCGAAATTCACAAAATAAACAACAAAAATTCAACGCAGCAAATATTCAAGTTGGGAGCTGTCATTATCGATACAAATTTGTAATCTCTGTCTTAAATTGTTTTGCACCTTCAACAATGTTGCTTCGCTTACAGAATTTAAAGCCTCTGAAATCCTTGCGCGCATGTCCTCCTTGGTTGTTGGTGGAGTCGCATACACTTTACCTTTAATGCCACCCCACAAAAGAAGTATATTTTGGAAAAATCAAGAGATCTTGTTGGCCAAGGGGTTGGTGCACCTTAATCTATCCATCGTTCTTCCAAATTATGGTTTAAAAATGCTCTACCAGCTCCTGTTGAATGTGGAGGCGCTCCATTGTGTTGATACCACATTTCACCCCGGAGTTGTAAAGGAATTTCTTCTAACAGCTCTGGTAGATCATTATTCCAGAAATTTAGATAACGCTCACCAGTGAGAGTTCCATCGAAAAAATACGGTCCGATTAAATACGGACCCAAAATTCGAGCCCATACATTTATGGACCACCTATGTTGACGATCCACTGGCCACGAAAAATGTGGATTTATATCAGCATAATAATGCAAATTGTGCATGTTAATTCCTCCACAGTTTGAAAAATTTGCTTCATCTGCAAATAGCACTGAAATTTTAATACTACAGCTTTGTTATTTCCCGAGATATAAACCTTTTCCGAAATAAAACACAAAATTTTCCGAGAAAAACTGGTCCGATTTTCTTGGCATATGAATTTATCCAAGCTATTTGCCGGTATGATACATAAATAAATAAATAAATATATACATATATATATATATATATATATATATATATATATATATATATATATATATATATATATATATATACATATATATATATATATATATATATATATATATGTATATATATATATATATATATATATATATATATATATATATATATATATATATATATATATATATATATATATATATATATATAGTGTGACCCAAACTGGATGAGAATGTATTGCTATCTCCGTTATTATTAGAGATAGGGAGACGGTTAAATTAGCAATGTTTTGTAGAATTTCATGCTCGTTCCAAATATGACTTGTATTTTTCCCTGCCTCTTTTCATTTTCGAGTTATTTTGAAAAAACACAAAATTTATCGATATCTTTTTTCTTTAATATATAAGTAGGCGTTGATCTGGCATGTCTAAGACTTGCACATTATCAGGACACTTTTTGCAGAGTAATCTTTTGGTGTTATTCACAACTTTGGATTGTCATGACCAATCTAATGAACGACGGTAGCTTCCACGCAAAGAAACTACCAATGCCTAGAAATGAAGAAAGAAATAATGCCGTCTTACAGGTTTCAAACGAAAACCCTCCGCAATCTGTTCGGTTTTATGGTGAACAAATTGACGTTCCAAAAAGTACGGTACACCGTGTAATAAAATAATGTGATTACCATCCATGCAAACCTACAATCGTACAAGGCTTAAATGTTGACGATTACCCTATGCGACTTCAATTCTGCAGATGGTATCAGGGACAATGTCAACAAGATGAAAATTTTCATTTGAAAATAATATGGACAGATGAATCTAGATTTACAAATTTTGGTGTGTATAATCGCCATAATAGGCATTATTGGCAAATGAAAATCCCCATCTAAAGGAAGAAAGTCGGTTGCAAGACAGATTTGGTAGTAATGTTTGGTGCGGCTTATTAGGTAAAAAACTGTTATTTTTATTTGTAGATTAGACAGTTAATTTAAAAAAAATTCAGGTAACTTCACTGTTGGTCTGTCCTTTTTTGAAAATAATTTAACTGGGGCAAGGTATCTTAATCTATTGAGAAATGATATCTTACCAACAATTAGAAGAGTTCATGATAATTTAGACGAGATTTGGTACCAACAAGACGGTTGTCCAGCTCACAATGTTAGGATCGTCAAAGAATTTTTGTACCAAAATTTTAATAATCGTGTCATTTGTAACAATGGGCCGGTTCATTGGTGTGCTCGAAGTCCTCATGAATTTTTATTTTTGGGGTACTCTGAAGAATGACGTGTATAAATTCGATCCACCACAAAATATCAATGAATTACGAAACAGCATCACGGAAGCTATAAATCATATTAACCAAAATACCCTCAACAGAGTTTGCAGGCATGTTTCAAAAGGGTGTATAAAGTGCATTGAACAAAACGGTGTCCATATTGAACAAATTTCTATTTAGTGTATTTTTAAGTTTCTAATTTATTATTTGTTGAGTTCCGTTTCTAATTGTGTTGTTTTGTAGAGTTTAACTTGTTGCCGGGTTTCGTTATTAAACTGTTTCACATAATAGTTATTACCTAATTAAGTATTGTAAATTAAATCACAATATTTTTTAGCGTGAATCATTACGGAAAATTATGTTAAAAGTAGAAGTATATTGTTAGACTCCATGGCCTACTGCTTTTTAAACACTTTTTTTTGTCATTTGTTTTCTGGTATTTGATTTCATAGCCTACTATCCTCAAAACAAACGGTGATACCTGTAGCTCAAAAACAAAAGGCAATCCAAAGTTGAGAATAGCACAAAAAGATTACTCTGTAAAAAGTGCCATGATAATGTGCAAGTCAGTACATGTCAGATCAACGCCTACTTAGAGATTGAAGAAAAAAAAAGGACAAATTTTGTTTTTTTCAAAATAACTCAAAGCATTGCTAACTAATCGTCTCCCTATCTCTAATAATAACAGAGATAGCAATACATTCCCATCCAGTTTGGGACACGCTCTATATATATATATATATATATATATATATATATATATATATATATATATATATATATATATATATATATATATATATATATATATAAACATACAAAAATTGAAACTGACCCCGGATATGTGTTCTAGGAGGCCTAGTTCGCGCTCATTTGAAGAAATTTTTTCAAAATTAGAAAGTCGCGATCTCCTCATTAGTGAATTTTTAAAGAAAATTCACTAAAAAGCAATGTGTAGGGAACCAAAAGCTCTTTTCAACAAGCTATCACATGACTCCTATTCCCATTTGAAAGAACTTGAGGGACGACACCCTCGCTTAGGAGGGTAAGGTCTGGGCTATACTTTTTGCGTCAAATGTTGTCCCCCTGACAAGCAAACTTGACGTGTTTCAGGTTTTTTTCGACAAAATCTATTTACAACTGACTGCGAATATGGGTTCTAGGGGGTTCATTTGGCGCTCAGGCCAGAACATTTTCTCAAAATTCGAAAGTCATGATCTCAACCGCGAATTTTTTCTACAAAAATTTGTTTAAAAGGCAACATCCAGCTTGAATTTAAACTTTTATAGCGCTAACGGAACCTTCCAATAAAGTGTTTAATATTTATATTTCCATAACCTCAGTATGCCGTTTATGATGGAATTTGGATAACGTAAACATAATAAAGGAATATATCTGCATATTTACATGGTTTGGAAATAGATGAAGTGCACTCATACCTATATATTTTCAACGAAAGTCTTATTTGTTGACGGCAAATCTAAAATATTTACCAGCATAACATTAAAGATTTTAAACTCAAGAAGTTAACTATGCGATGAAGGAAATGGCAGAAATATCTAAGAAAAATAATGGTTCTGGTTATTTAATTATGTGCTGCCTTGAGATAAGTGCAGCGCAAGATGCTTAAGGTCTAAAATTAGCTTTCAAACATCAAAACTGTTTCTGATCTTACAGTTAATGTTTTTGGTGAATTTTCATGGCCCCGGCTTTCCCGGAAAAAGTTTGTGTTTCATTTCGGAAAAATTTATATCTCCAAAAATAACAAAGTAAGGGAAAATTTGGGACGCGTGCTCGTATTGTGAAGAGTGAATCACGTACCAAAATTTAAGTTTGTAAGTTTAAAGACAAAAAAGTTATGGGCAGCTAAAGAAAAAAAAATGGCAGTTTTCCTCAAAAAGTCAAAGTCTGGATTTGAAACGTCAAAATTCGCAACATTTGACACAGCACCTGAAACAAATACGGATTATGTAAAGAAAATGTCGCAAGAAGAGTGTTCTGCAAACCCTTAAGTTTCAGCTTCAGCAGTCATTCTCTTTCATTTTACTAAAATATTTACAGAAAATTCATTTCAAATAGACCCTTTCTCTGATGCTTTGGCAGTAGGTTTAGTTAAGTTGATGCTTTGGCTGTAGGTTAAGTTAAGTTTATGGTTTAACGGTCTACAATTTTTAGCTAATTTTCGTAGAAAATATTCGTTAGTGGGGAGACCACGACTTTTGAATTCTAAAAAGATTTCTGCAAATGAGCACACACTAGGCCCTCTATAATCCATATCCGGGTTTAATTTCAGTTTTTATTTGTTTACATATATACAGGGTGACGCATTTCTATGGTAAAGCACAATATATTTATTATTATACAAGATACGAGAAAAATTGTATACGTTAATTTTAGGGCGTCTTAAGCTGCATCTTATAAAAATATTTTGACAACCACAGGGTGGTCCATAAGCGGTTTGTGATCTCTACAATTGTTTTTTTCGAACACGCTTATATTATTGCTTTTCTGATTTTTTTAATCAAAATATGACGCATGAAAAAAAAAACATTTTCAAACAATAAGTAATTTTGATAAAATATTGTACATTGTTTCTACTACATAGGCTATACCGGTAACCAGATTGATGCCTGCTTGCATTAGAGAGACATATTGGCTATTAAAAATATTTTTATGAAAAGTCACTTCCATTCGTCCTAGGTTCCTAATAATTTTCGGAGTTGTACCGAAGAAATTATTCAAGAAGTTTATGCGTCGAATGATGGTAGGAGGCATGCAGAGGGAAACCCACCCCACTGGTGAAAGGGTTTGGGGGAGGGGGAGTGTCCGTTGCTTCTCCTTGGGGGTCTTTTCTTGGCCTTCTTCATGCCTACAACCACCTCTCTATGCATAAACCACATGAAAAATTTCTCCGAAACAACTCCCAAGAACGTCACAGGACCTGAGGCGAATAGGGGTGCTGTGGGGGGTAAGCTGGATTTGAGGGGGACGTATATCCGCATAATGTTAAAAAGGCAGCTTATACAGGTCCAGCTGAGTCTTTTTTTTTAATTTTCTGCTCATATTTCCTTTTTATCACCTTCCCCGCCCAGCACCCCTATTAACTCCTGGTCCCGTAACTTTTTTGAGGGTGGTTTGCAAGAAATTTTTCTTGCTGCTTGGTCATCTGGGGGAATTATAAGCATGTTTCTGCAAAAAAAATATGAAAAGCTGCCGGTCACGGAAACTGCGAATTTACCCTTGAAATAATTCGTCATGACTTGTTTTTTATGGATTTAGAATGAAGTTACTAAAAAAAATTTGTTGTTTAGATATTGGTTTTTTTAATTATCGAATACACGAAATGTTATATTTCAATAAACAGTAGGTATGTATGTTCTTGGCTTGTTTATACGTTTTATTTTCAACCGATATTATCGAAATTATGATCAACTTGAATAGACGCCACTAAATTCGGGTTGATTTAATTAAGGGGCACGTGAGTTACAGCACCCTGTATAATGCTGTTCCTATATCTCGTGTTAATATAGTAATAGGATGGAAGCAGTCGTTCACCGCGAAAATAATAAAACCGCTGATTAATTATAGTCAACATAATTATTTAGTTTAAGTTGTTTTACTTTATATAATGTTAGCTAAGCATATTAGAATTTATATATACAATATTATGTTAGAATCTATTACGAGTGTTTCAACATTAAACATTGTGTATTTCTCCTTTGTTTTAAAATTATATTTAAACTTGTTGTAATTTCGAAATTTAGTTTTTTGTTTGAAGTGCCAAAAGGGCATTATCCAAACTGGCGCAGTCGTTAGTATAGGTTTAAGTGTATTTTTGACAAAAATCGTAAAAGTACACGTCGATTTTTGTCGTTAAAAACCTGCAACCTAGAAAATTTAAAGTGACAAACATCGTTAACGAGGAAGGAATTCATCGCCAACCTCAACAACAGAAGCCATCAACAGCAGAAGCCACCACTAGCAGAAGACAACACAGCCACAAAAGGAAGGACATCATCGCCAACCTCGAAGGGCCAAGTCAAGTATAGATAGAAGTGACCAAAAATCGTCAGCGAAGAAGGACATTGCCGACTTCATAATTAAGCGAATGGAAAAATTATTGTGAGTAATTTTCATTATCCTTTATAACTTTATCCCATAAATTTTATAATTGTGTATGTCTGACTCAGATAAAACTTTTAATAGCATTTCTAGACAAAATATTATTAAACCAGCCAAATTAGTGTTAAATTTAGAAAATAATTTTACGGTAAAAAATAAAAATATTAAAATGACTGAACAAAACGTTGCTGCACAAACCAAAATTGAATCTTATCATATTAATGCAATTCTCAGTTATGACGGGGATCAAGCCACTTTGGCATTATTTATTGGAGCTTGTGAAAATTTCTTATCATCTTTTGTTGATACACAAAATTTAAATAAATAATAACCGCAATAATTGGATTCTTAGAATAATAGATAATAAACTAGAGGGAAGACCAAATTCTTTAATAGCTAGTAGAGAAGACGCCACAAATTGGCCCCGAATAAAACTTATCTAACAGCAATATTTTTCAGACCAGAGAGATGAAGATTGTTTAGCTAGAGACTTAATGGTACTTAAACCTAATCAGAATGAAACGCCATATCAATTTGGTATGCGAATACAAGATGCTAAAAGTTTGCTACAATGAAGTACAACTATAGATGATAACCCACCTAATATACCTTTAATACTTACAGAAACTCCAAGTAAACCTTTCCAAATTTTACATATAGATACAATTATAATTAAAAATCAAATTTATTTAACTTTAATTGATTCATTTTCCAAATTAGGACAAGCAGTAGCTATTAGCAGTAAAAATCCTATCGAAACCTGTAATGCTTTAATTCAGTATTTTTCTTACTACGGAATACCCGAGCAAATAGTAAGTGACAATGGTTCAGAGCTATGCTCAGAAACTGTAAAACAATTATTTAATTTGCACAAGATAAAAGTTCATTTTACCACCCCCAGAAATCCAAATTCTAACGATCTCATAGAACGCTTGCATTCAAGTTTATTAGAACACATACGCATATTACGTCAAATTTATCCAAAAGACCTGATAACAAAAATTATGTATTATGCGATTATGGCATACAATCATACCATTCATTCAGCCGCAAATTTTACCGCGTTTGATATTGTCTTAGGTCATACTTCTAGTAAAGATGTGTATGATATAAACGATCAACAAAAACTCTTGCAAGAGTACCTATTACAACATAAAAATAAACTAAATTTAATGTACGAAACAAAATAAAGATAATTTAGAAAAAAATAAATTAAGAGTTGTGTTCGGCAGAAATTCCAAAGACAATACCGCCTTATTTAATAAGGAAACACATGTCTATACTAAGGTAGATAAACGAAATAAAAATAATCCAAAATTCGAAGCTCCATTTGAATTGATAAAAGTTACCGATAAAAATGTTGCACTCATTAGAAAGAATAAACAAATAGCTAAACGACACCTACGAAATCTAAAACGACCTAATGTTTCAGGACAATCCTCTTCCTCACCCATGTCTTTGGACAGGTAGAATTTAATAGACTGAATGGCAACCCTGGACTGCTACCCCTAAAAATAGGGACTATGCAAAACGCAATCGATAAATGGACATTGATTAGAACGATTGAACTACAACCACTTTTACAAGACTTTAATTTTTTACAAAACACATCCTATCACCTGAACATCTCTATGCAAAACTCCCCTTATAATGAATCCTATTATGAAGAATTACGAAATTATCAAAATGTGTTATTTCATGAAATAAATGAAACTAACAAAATTTTCAAACAAATTATACCATCAAGTTTAAATCGAAAAAAGAGAAGTTTGATAAACGGACTCTGAACAGAAATTAAGTCTATCACAGGAAATTTAGATGATAATGATGCTAATGACTCAACAATTTTGGAGCTAACTAGTAACCAAAATAAATTAGAACTAATTTAAAAAAATCAAATATCACTAACTGAAACCGCTATTACCAAATTTAATCAAACAGTTTACATTTTGACTAACAATCAAAAAAATATAGTAGACCGTATTGGCTTTCTAACGAAAAATTTTGAAGCTGAAGACTTAAGACTGGATTACATGGACATAGTCATCATAGCTTAAATGCTCTTTGTTCAGTTAATTACCGAAGTAACGGGAATTAAAAATATTTTGGAGACTTTAGTTAATGTATTAACATTTGCCAAATTGAAGACAATGCATTTCTCTATTTTAGAAACAGATGACTTATTGATGGAGCTTACTAAAATTCAAAGACATAAAGTAAATCTGCCATATAAGGAAACTATAGATAATATGGCCCTTTATGAAGAAATAATTACTATTAAAAGCTACCACAAAACCACTCAGTTAACATTCATTTTAGACGTACCTTTAGTTGAGTCAGCATATTACGATTACTATCATTTATATGCCTTTCCCATTCGTAATAGTTTAACCCATACATTCCTAACATTAATTCCCTATCCAAAATACCTTTCCTTGAATGATGAAAATTACAATCTTCATGATGGATCATGTCGAAGTGTCCGACCAACTGAATTCCTGTGTCAAGCTCAAACAATGAATCACATCAGTCCAAACAGCCCTTGTGAAATACAATTAATAAAGTTCTCCACCCAGTATAACAATTGTGAGCATCACCAAATTTTAATAAACGATGTGAAGATTCACAAGATCAGCGAAAATAAATGGATCATCATCTCTCCAGTAGTCAACTACAGATGTAGCGATGACCGTAAAATCGTGGCCATAGATGGTAGCTATTTGGTAAAAATAGAAGAAGGCTGTAAGGTAAAAATCAAAGGACAAACCGTAAGTTCTCATCAATCTGAAATAAAACAACTTTTCTATGTGCCATTACCCGAACTTAAATTTAGTGAACTGTCTATGAACTTAAAACTTAACATTGTGCCTTTACATCTAGAATCTATAAATTTAGATGAATTGAATTTAGTGAAATCCCAACTACAGCATCAGAAGGAGTTACTACAAACAATAAGTGTTCCTGTAATTCATACTTCGATAACTTACTTTAACTGTTTGTGTTCTTTTATTAACAGTAGCATGTTTCTGTTTTTGAAAATTTAAAGGCAGAATAACCAGTTCTTCAGCCGAGTCCAAAATCATCAATGAACTTAAGAAGACCCACGAAGTTCACCTGGATGACATCAGTTTCAAGATTTAGGTACCCAAATCTCATCTGGCAAGGGAGGAGTTACAGCACCCTATATAATGCTGTTCCTATATCTCGTGTTAGTATAGTAATATGATGGAAGCAGTCGTTCACCGCGGAAATAATAAAACCGCTGATTAATTATAGTCAACATAATTATTTAGTTTAAGTTGTTTTACTTTATATAATGTTAGCTAACCATATTCGAATTTATATATACAAGTAAGATACAATATTATGTTAGAATATATGTTTCAACATTAAACATCGTGTATTTCTCCTTTGTTTTAAAATTATAATTAAACTTGTAATTTCGAAATAAAGTTTTTTTTGTTTTGAAGTGCCAAAAGGGCATTATCCAAACTCGTGGCATATGACGTAACTGCTTTTGCATTTGAGACAGACTATAGTAGTGCATTCTAATACGCCATGTAGTTTTATACACACCCCCCCCCCCCCCCTTTAATGACTATATGATAGCGTTAACTTAGATACTTACTTTCGCATTAAGGACATCCGATTGGTTGTTCAAATTAATGGGAATATGGATCGGCGGAACGGAAGTACAGCAAGCACACATTTTAGTTCACTATTACCACTTAATTATTCCAAAATCAATAATCGATTGTTCATTATAGTACTAAAAAACAACTGTCCAATACTACGAACATGATATAACCACTGCACGCTCTAAACACTTTGACACTGCAAATCCTTCTTTATGAATCACTTTTACTATTATGTTTTTTCAGACGAGTAACGAGCAGCTGGCAGCTCTTCAAGTTCAAATTTTTATATAATATCCAGAAAGTTGGCAAACTACAAACATTATATTAAGTTTTTTTATATATTTATCCGCGTTATATTTATTTATGATTAATAAATAAAAACTGCTTATTTCAGAAATAACAACGCGCGGACAGAAATAGGATAAAGCTTTTAACGGTTTTCGCCGTAACCCTGGATGAATCTGTGGATGTTATTTTTCGTAAAGTGTTGATTCTAGAGTGACACGTTTCAGTATTTTAATTAAAGTAATGCATAATTTGGGATCTATTCTTAAATTCACAGCATATGGCAACGCTTCAACTATTTCGGTGATTATTATAGTCAAAATAAGACCCATCCGGAAAAAACAGTTATTTGTGTATGAATGCCACGAAAGCTCACGTATTTAAATAAAATAATGACTTAAGTACACTATTAATTATTTTCTTAATTAAGATACTACGTATTTGGAGTCAGAATCACAAATATAACTTTTTTTTCTTTAACGTCGGCCTATTTCCGCGACTATGGCCAATCACCGACGCCAGGGAGCAGTTTCACCTCACTATCCTGGAAATTTTGCCGAACCCCTGCCTTTCTGTAAGGAGGGTAGGGATCTTTAACGTGCCCAACATAGCATGGACACGGGACCGGCGGCTTTACGCCCCCTCCGAAGGGCGGAACGTGCAGACATTCAACTTGCTCAAATACAATGCCAGAACCTCGGTTGATGTTAATGTTACAGTTTGTACTGAAAAAGTGAAAGGAGTACCCTGGGATCGCACCCAGTACCCTTCGGTTCAGAGGCACACGTTCTTACCCCTGAACCACCGAGGTTCTAAATATAACTTATGATAAAGATGACACTAATCAAGATTACATTGTAGCTAGAAATGGGGTAAATAAAGCTCTGTTATGAATTTTATGTAATTTGATTCATAGAATTTTGAGTTTTTTCCAAATTATAAATAAAATCTAAAAGAAACTAATTGAAACAACTCAAGTGGTTAAAATCCATAGTCCAGTAGTCAGCTGTCATGCGTAGATTGGTAGATACTACATGCATTAATAATAATTCAACGATAATCAAGCAGTACAAATAACACGCGCAAAACATACTACCCGATGTAGCGGTCGAGAAATCGCGGCCACTAAGGTCGTGAAAACCAATTATCGTTTGTCAAGGATTACGGCGTTAAAATGAGAGATGACATGAAATAAAAAAATTGGAAGACCGAGGTTTAAGGAAGGTAACAAAGAAAATTGTAAGAACTATCGCTTTTATAAAAAAATATGAAGTTTTTGCTAAACCATGATTTTTTGTCACAGAATTTGTTCGAGAACACTCGTCGCCTAGATTAGATATCCAAGAATACGTTTCTCAAATTTTAGGCCTTTTGGATTTTAAATAAAAACGAAGTTCAAAGTGAAAAGTGGTGTATGACATTCCTTAAATATTTCGCCAAAATGGCTGCTGAAAGTAGCGACTGCCGCAATAATTCATAAATCAGACGTTTCTTAAGAGATGACTTACCTAACATTTAATTTTTGCAAATGCAATGACTTTATGTAGCTTATTCATAAGTATGTGTATATATTATAAGAATACGAGAAGATTCGAAAGAATAAAATAAATATTGTAAACAAAATCGGCTCAGGTTTATATCAAAATGGTTTTAAAGCAGTTTGTTTTTCATCTTTAAACTTAGAAATAAGACGTCATCTAAGATCAAAGCAGGATATAGTATAAGATTTCCTCAGCCAGCAAGTTGCCGTCTCTATAACCACCACGTAAACAAACAATTTATTAGCTAGAATCTGTGGTTCAGTGGTAAAATGCTCGCGTGACACACGAGAGGCCCGGGTTCGATTCCCGCCAGATGCATGTAACATTTTATTTTCTTTCAGACACTAACTTAACAATATTGTCCAGATTTCATACGTTTGGACCAAGATGTCATTTTTCTTTTAAACGCTTGGACTTCACCTTTGAATCTAAAATTATAATTTTTGTTTTGTTCACACTTGGAAGCTTTTCATTAAGAAAAATCACTAATAGAGAATTTTTAAAACATTTTTGTTTTTGAAGAAACTCGCTTAGATTAGGTTGACTAAAATGAAATCATCCAGGCGATTCATAAGGAAAAATGCCTGCCACGTTTATAATCTCGCAGATACATCACTTTTCTAAATATGCATAATTTTTTTTTCTAGAAAGCTTTTGTAACTTTAATAAAATTTGTAATACAAGTTTGTTTTAAAGAGACTTAGTATTTAGATATACCAAATTTTAAATTTCTAACTTCATAGAAAATTTAGTTTTGGTCATTTAAAATTGGTTTTCAAAAGGAGCCAGAACACAAGATGAAAATATTTTTTATGATAATAGAGAGATATCTATGGTAACACTGTCGAAAAATTATATAAATAAGCGCGTATTGGGGTTTCCAAAACGGACCTTTAAGGTTTGTTTAAATGCAAAGTATATATTCTAGTAATATGGCGTACCAACAGTATACAATCCTTATAAAAATTCACTACTATAACGCACTTGCTGAGTCCCGAATTTTTCATATTCCAACCAAAGTTTTCAAAATCATTATAGATTATCTGACAGGAAATTTTTAAAACATTGGTTACACCGTAACCACAAATACTTATCTCATATATCTTTTAGAAATGATATACGGCTGAAGATTTTAAAGTGTTACCATCGCATATCTGAAAAACAGCTTGGAGTATTTTACAAAAATTTGGTAAGGTGATAAATAGGCTGTAGGACACATTTATTAATATTTTTTACATTTCCCCCCCTCGTCATTTTGAAGGGCCAGTGTCACGTTATAAATGTCAAATGAAATGGTGTTTTTTTTAGCGAATTTTTATTTCACTTTAAATAACTGAAGAGAGGTGTGGATAGTGAGACTTTGCACAATTTTTTTCAAAATAAAGAATTTGGACGTCTAGAACCCGAAAGCAAGGTCCGTTTGAATTTTTATATGTTATATATATATATATATATATATATATATATATATATATATATATATATATATATATATATATATATATATATATATATATTAAAAACCAAAAACTTTATATTATGTTAATTAGATTGATTAATTAAAAATTGTGAGGTAATATTTTGGTTTATAAATAAATAAGCAATTATAACCGAATGAACTGGAACTCCAGGTATAATAAAAGATGCTATTGTGCGAATGGTATATTGCCGCAGCCATATATATATATATATATATATATATATATATATATCTGTGTGTGTGTGTGTGTTTGTGGAAAACAACGTTACAGTGGAAATCACCGACCGCGAGGCATGGCGGAAGGAGACGCCTGGAATACCACGGGACGCGCTCGTCTGGTTCACGGACGGATCCGGCGGGGAGCGTGGGACCGGGGCAGGTGTTTATTCGGAAGGACCGAGGGTAAGTCATAGTATTTCCCTCGGAGCCCATGCAACGGTCTCTCAGGCCGAAATGTTAGCTATCCTACACTGTGTGCGGGAGAAAAGAGCAGCGATTACACCAACAAGCGGATCCTCATAGCCACAGGCAGCCAGGCAGCCCTTAAGGTCCTAAGTAGCCCACGGGTAACTTCCTAGCTGGTGAGTGAGTGCCGAGACGAGACAAGCGACATGTCTGGGCAGAATGAGGTCACCCTCATCTGGGTGCCTGGTCACTCGGGGGGTCAAAGGCAATGAAGAATCTGACAGTCTCGCGAAGAGAGGGTCAGCAGAAACATTTATGGGACCAGAACCGGTTCTGGGCGTGACAAAGAGCACGGCTAGGGGAGCCATTAAGTCCTGGGTCAGAAACGAACACGAGGTGTACTGGGCAGACTGTCCAAGGCTCAAACATGGGAAGTCAGTAATTGACGAACCCAGTCCAAACAGAGCTGCTAAATCTTAGCAGAGGATAGCTCATAAACACAACAGGTCTCTTAACGGGACACATGGCCGTCAAGAAACACCTGCATAAAATGGGGCGGTTCGAGGGGGACCTCGCATGCAGACACTGCGGCGAGGGGAGGAATCAGCCCAACACATCTTGTGCGAGTGTAAAGCTCTGGACCGCAAAAGACAACTGATCTACGGTCAGTATAGACCGGAAACAGAGCAATATAAAACTTCACCCTACCAATCGCTGTGCAGACTAGTTCAAGGCACAGTGATTTTGGAATGGGTGGAGTAAAAAGACTAAGGGCATGCACAATAAGCCAAAGGCTGCAGTGCTATCGGGGCGGCAAAGTCGCGGGCGAGCACTGAGGGAAATATATATATATATATATATATATATATATATATATATATATATATATATATATATATATATATATATATATATATATAAACATACATACAAGCTTTCTTACACTGTCAGTTCAATTTTGGTTGTCACTTTGGCTTTAGCGGAATCATAAAATTAAATGTAATAATGGCGTGGAGAAAAACCAAACTCAGGTTAGAAGCTTGACTGGTATTGCCAAGATTAGTTTAGAATAAAAGTATGGGCTGATACCGATTAAGATGGTAAAAAGATGGAGAAAATTATTTTATTTAGTATGTCAAAATTTGATGTGATTGATGTTTTGTAGGGAGGTGTCAAATATACTTTTAAATATTGTTATTCAATTTTGTCATTAAGTACTATACAAGTCGTAGGACTTTCTTGTACTGACATATGTATGATTTTCAGCAAATAAATAAGAATGAATATGTATCGAACCGATAACTAAAAAATCTGGTAACAGATTTTGATCCAACTTGGCAAGAATCGTCTTTTTTAATAGCTTGGATGAGTTCGCTGGCCAGTTGAATCAGTGTTTATAAAAAAAAAGATTTTTCAAAAAAAAAAATTATATCACAAAATAACAAAGTTATTTTGATGAAATTTGGTTGATATGTTTCCCTCGTAAATGCCTTACTACATACCAAAGTTCAACTTTGTAGGTTTATAGAAAATTGAGTTATACAAATTTTAAGCATTTTATTAAAATTCGCTACCATAACGCACTTTCTGCGTCCTGAATTTTTTTTTGCAAAAATTCAATTCTCCGTGAAGTATTACTTATGTACGTAGGAAATCGTTGCGTCTGCTCTACCGGTTGCATACTTATGAATTTTCAAAAAATAAAATTATAGTTAGAGCTATCATGAAATACTTTAAGTTTAACAATGATTGTGTTCTAAAAGGTGTAAGTGTAAAGTGTACTTCCAAACATTTAAAAATTATTTATTTGCTAGAGTAGCGCAGATTATTCAACATTTCGGGGGTTTACTAACGTACATGTTTGTCTAATCCGATACCTCATATTTCTGACGTGGTTAATGTTACAGCCATAACTTTCTTTTTTATAAATCCCCAAACGGCGTGAGATCAGGAGATCTTGCGGGCCAGTTTACCCGGATACCACAACCAATCCACCTATCCACAAACATGTTACTTAAAGTGTCTCTGACTGAGCGCATTAAGTGTGGCGGGGCTCCGTCTTGCTGAAACCACACCTCTTGTTCTCGATTGTCTACGTTGTTCAGAAGTTGAGATAAATTGTACCTTTAAAAAATCATTGTGCATCTGTCTATTTAGGTGGCCTTAAAAATCTGGCCAAATTTTATTTACTGGAAAATTTGTAAATATGCAACCAGTAGAGCAAATGCAACGATTTTGTAGGTACATACGCAGTTCTTCACAGAGAATCGAATTTAAAAAAAATACCATTCCATTTGACATTTATAACGTCCCAGCCCTTCAAAATGAGGAGGAGGGGTAAATGTCAAAAATATTTCAAAATGTGTCCCACAGCCTACTTATCACCTCAGCAAATGTTTGGCAAATTGCTCGCAGCGGTTTTTCAAATATCCGATTGTAACACTTTAAAATCGTCACCTGTATAAAGTGTTTAAAGCTAATTTAATAAAAATCAAAGCGGATTCAGAATAAAGTAAAAGCCTAAAATGCCGACTTGAATAATAAAAAAAGCTCGGGACGCAGCAAGTGCGTTATGGTAGTGAATTTTTATTAAATCCTTCAAATTTGAATAACTCAATTTTATATAAACTTATAAGGTCTTTCTCAAAGCAACATATCCAGCAAATTTCATTGAAATAGCTTTGTAATTTTTGGAGAAATTTTTTTTTATAGAAATCAAGCTCAAAATTTAAATAACTCAATTTTCTATAAACTCAGAAAGTTGAGTTTTGGTATGTAGTAAGGTCTTTCCCGAGGCTACATACCAAATTTTATTACAATAGATATGTAATTTTCAGAGAAAAAAATGTTTTTCGAAAGAAAACTCAAAATTTTCCCGGAAAACCTTGTTCGATTTTCTTGGCTAACGAACTCATCCAAGCCATTAATAAAATAAAGGCACTTGCCAAGTTTCATCGAAATCGGTTAGTTATTTTTTGAGTTATCGGTTGGATACTTATATATATATATATATATATATATATATATATATATATATATATATATATATATATATATATATATATATATATATATATACGTGACCCCGGATATGGGTTCTAGGGGTCTTGTTCGCGCTCATTTGAAAATTTTTTTGCAAAGTCTCACCATCGATAACTCTCTATTAGTGAATTTTTTTAATAAAAATTCACTAAAACTAAATAACGATACTGATACTGTTAAAGCGATGCCATAAACTTTTGTCAATCGAAAATGCCAGTCAAACCCGGATTTTTGTCACGGTACTTGAAATACGTGTATTTTAAATATTTTACTTGTAAAATTTGCTACAATATAAATTAAAAACCACGATTATCTAATCATTGGACACCTGCATGTAATTCTTTTTACCAACATACCAAAATCACTTAATAAATTTAAACGAAAAAAAATTATCACCAAAAAATTCATCCACTTTTGTTAACTACTTAATATTAAAGTTATATACACTAAAAAAACAGAATTAAAATAAAACACAAATAGGCACAAACAGAGACTTAAGACGAACTTTATAAAACACCGACGCGATTTCTAGATTACGCGATTACTCTCTGGGTCAGACGAGCTGAAAACTGATTTAGAGTCCTGAAGGATAAGCGGCGTTGCCAGCTTTTATAAATAATTTATTATGCACAGCTTGAACAAACGTACCTTGCACGCATGTCTTGTTTAGGTCAATTAAAAAGTTACTCAAGCAATTAAGTCTGAGCGCAGCAAGAGCGTTATGGTAGCAAATGATGGAAAATCACAAAATCATTGGTTTCGGAAACAAATTTGTTTGAGGAAAATATTGTTTTTTCCCGTAAAAACCGATTTGATTGAGTTGATAAACGAACTCGTCCTAGCTATTCACGAAGGCAGAGTTACAAATTCGACAGGTACCTTTCATTTTGTATATAGGTGTCCTAAGTTCGTTAGCCCGCCGAATCGGCTTTGCTTGTAAAATTTTATAAATTTTTAGCGAAAATTTATGTATCTTCGAAAATAACAAGGGTTTTACTAAGTGAAGGTCTGAACCTATAATGCGCACTGATAAATACACTTTTGGAGATCCAAACTAACCACAACATATGGCAAAGACCTGACTAACGACGCAAGAAACCGCTATGTCTCTTTCTGAGGCAAAAAACTCGTTTAATAACCACATCAAAAACAAAGGCCTCTTAAGCTCCAGCGGCAGCAAACGCTTCTGGACTCTTGCTGAATCTATTGGGAATAATTTCTGCAAAAGCACGTTCCCACCTCTCGTTTCAGGGGATGAAATTGTTTCTACGGCCCTGGGCAAGGCTGAACTTTTTGCTTCGTTGTTCGCCGGCAACTATACTCTCAACCCACCTCCAAATGTTCAACCACCAACAGTCCCCAATATCGCGCATAAAATGACGGATATCATTTTCAAAACTAAAAAGGTACGAAATATGCTCTCTTCTCTTAATACCAGGAAAGCCTCTGGCCTTGACGAGATCCCAGCAATTGTTCTCAAAAAATGCGCACCAGAACTTGATCCTGTCCTGTGGTCCTGTCCTGACTCGTCTGTTTCAGACATCTTATAATAGAGGCATATTCCCTAATTGGAAAACTGCTCGAGTACAACCCGCCCCCAAGAAAGGATCTAAAGCGCTTCCTAGCAACTACAGGCCTATTTCTCTCCTTTCAGTCGTCTCTAAAGTGATGGGAAAGTATATAAACACCGAATTACTAAAATTTCTTGAAAAACACAGTATAATCCACGACAGGCAGTATGGATTCCATCAGCACAGATCAACTGCCGACCTCCTTTCCTTTGTCACCCATTCTTGGAACAAGTCTATGGAACTACACGTTGAATCCCAGATTGTCGCTCTAGACATATCCAAAGCATTCGACCAGGTCTGGTACGCAGCGCTGCTTAATAAACTACCAGCCTATGGCCCACCACCAAAACTCTGTACGTGGACAGCAAATTTCCTCTCCAACCGGAGCATTTCTGTTGTCGTGGATAGCCATTCTTCTAAACTGTATCCAATTATTGCAGGAGTTCCTCAAGGTTCAACTTTAGCCCCTACTTTGTTTCTTCTCCACATCAATTACCTCCTCTCTAGCACATCCAACCCAGTTCACAGTTACGCGGACGACAGCACCCTCAACTCAAATATGCAATATTCTAAGCCTGTCTCTTTATCCCAATTAGATGAGGATCGCAGACTCATGGAGGGTTCTATCTCCGTGGATCTCCGAAAAATATTAGACTGGGGAAGTTTAAATCTTGTACAATTCAACCCCACCAAATCACAGTCTTGCTTTCTTTCTCATAAGAGATACACCAGCCCTAGACCCATCACAATAAACAACCAAGTTATTCAAAGTAATGAGTCCTTTTCACTTGTGGGCATTTCTGTGAATCGAAATCTCAATTGGCACCAACATGTCACATCAATTGCAGAAGCGGCTGCTAAGAAATTAGGTTTCCTCTTCCGGGCTCGCAAATACTTTTCACCAGCTAATCTCTATACCTTATATATTTCACAAATAAGACCAAACCTCGAATACTGCTCCCACATCTGGGGTGCTGCTGCTGCTTCTACACTCGCTATCCTGTACTCCATTCAGAAGAGAGCTATACGTCTCATCAGTAAACCTACACTCACCCAAAGGCTGCCATTCCTTGCCCACTGACGTGCCGTTGGTCACCTCTCTCTCTCTCTTTTTTAGATATCTGCACGGGCACTGCTCAGAGGAGCTTTCTTCCATAGTTCCTCCACCTGCTGCCCCCAACAGATCTACCAGGTGAAGAGAGCGAATGCACCCTTTTACTGTCCAGGTCACCAGACATAGAACATCTTGTTATGCCCGCTCGTTTGTCCCGAGGACTTCCAAGTTGTGGAATTCCTTGCCGGCACATGTTTTTCCTTCTCCTCCGAACCTCCAAACCTTCAAGTCCAGAATTAACAAGTTGCCTGTTTCCTCCTTGTCGACACCCACTGTACGATATTATTTAGGCTGTAAGCCGTCGTGGTGTGTTGTTGAAATAAATAAAAAATCCTTTATTTAAATTCCGTTATACTTGTTCCGACGCAATTTCGTTATCTTTTTTTACTAAAGGACACTCAACGAACAATGAGCTATGCGTCCAATTTCGCCGGTTGTCGTAACATTTTTGGTAAGCTTCAGGTTTTCTTTATGTGATGATTACTATCCCAAGTATGCCTGGCCACGCATGACCTGTCTATAGTACCGTATTTCAGCTGGGCGAAATGTTCCTTAAATCTGGTTTTAATCGCACAACGTATTTACAATCTTTACAAGTTATTTCAGATCCCTGGCATTCAGTGGTTTTATCTTTATCTTCTCGGTTAGCTAACCCATTTTTTAAAGTATTTTTGTCGAAAAAGTTAGCTGCAAAATAGCTTTCTTAGAAAATACTAACGATACCCCTCTGGATTCGCAGTTACATTATTCTATTATCATATTTTTGTTTTAATTGTACAGGGCCCGCGTACCTTATAATTAGTGCAGCTTCTGCTAGTTTTATTTTTGGAGATAAAAAAATCTTTCCAAATAAAAGTTGTATAAGCTGTGAGAATTTTCTTTTGGAAAAACCAAATTAGGATCGCAAAATTGAAAAAGTTACCTAACCTCACTTTTTTTAAAAATAGAACACCCTATATATAATTGCTCAGAGTGGAAGTCCATTTTCTTCTGATTTCAAAAACATAATCATAGGTGATATTTAAGTGAGGGAGATACGATGTAATGAGATACGCCAGGGAGATACGATGTCTCCAAAACTGTTTATCACCGTCCTGGAATATGTGTTCAAGAAGCTAGATTGGGACCAGAAAGGTCTAAGAATAGACGGCCAAAGTCTGTCAAACTTACGGTTTGCAGACGACATTGTCTTACTGGCTGACAACTTGGAAGATATTAGAGTGATGCTACAGGAACTTCAGGAAGCCTGTGCAGCAGTAGGTCTAAAAATAAACATCGAAAAACCAAAATTTATGACAAACCTCGTCCCTAGTAACAACCTAATTATTGAAACCTCTGAGGTGGATTGGGTAGATAAATACACATATTTGGGCCACGAGATTAGCATATCCAAAGCCAACCAAACATGCGAGATAAACAGAAGAGTTATACTCTCCTGGGCGGCTTACGACAAACTTGGAGACGTTTTCAGAGGCGACCTTCCAATATGCTTGAAGAGTTTTTAACCAATGTGTTCTACCGGTTATGACCTACCGCGCCGAAACACTAACCCTTATCAACGCTTCTGCTAAGAAACTAAAAGTAGCATAGCGAAAAATGGAGAGGTAGATGCTTGGCCTTTCGTTACGTGACTACATTAGAAATGAAGAATTACGCAAAAGAACAGGAGTGACTGATGTGGTCGTACATGTGGCAAAACTCAAATGGAAATGGACGAGACATGTGGTTCGCATGCAAGATGACAGGTGGACAAAACGATTACTTGAATGGAGACCCGGATCCGATAAAAGAGACAGAGGAAGACCACCAACTCGCTGGACAGACGACATTACAAAAATTAGAAAAAACTGAATTCGTAGCGCTCAAGACAGAAAAAAATGGACTCAACTAGGGGAGGCCTATGTCCAGGAGTGGACGCAGAGGGCTAATTGATGATGATGATTTAAGTGAGCCGTTATAGTAATAATCTGTGTCGAACATATTGATTCTACAGTAATAATTCATGTCCATCTTTGGCTACTTTTCCGTAATGATTAATTATTATTACTGTAAAATAAATATGTTTGATACGGAATATTTCAAAAAGGGCTCATTTAAATATCACCTATGATTGTATTTTTGAAATCAGAAGAAAATAGATTTCCATTCTGAGCAATCATACGACTTCGTTTAAAAGTTATGGCCACTTTTCTAAAACATCAGAGGCACATTTGACGGTCTGTATCTTCATTATATAGGGTGGCGCATTGAAAACGAAACAGACCGATTTGCGTCCAGAGATTTTTTTTAAAGAAACTCCGAAACACGTTAATTTTAATATTGAGGGGGACATGTTTTGACATAAAACTCAACTTTGTCACATCAACCCCTTAAGGGTGGTGATAACAACCCTTATATTTTAAATAGGGAACATGGGTCGAGTGTTACATCATTTGAAAGCTCTTTCTTTTCTGAATTCAGCACACTAATCTTTTTGGAAGCTATATCAACTCGTTTAAAAATTATTCACAGTTGAAGATGCAAAAACGCATTTCACTCATTCCGATAAGAAATGTGCTGATAGTCAATGTTTTGTTGGTTTGTAAACAAAAAATTGACTATCAGAACATTTCTTATCGGAATGAGAGAAATGCGGTTTATTATTTCAGTTTATCGGCCGGTTTGATACTTGACAGTACTACCAAAAATTAATTTTACAATCGTGTTATCTGTAGAAGAAAGAGTTGAAATAATTACTCTTTTTTTTCAAAAACGATGACAGTGCCAAGCGTACCGCAAATTTGTTTAATGAACGACATCCGAACAGACATGTTAATAGAAAATACATTTTGGAGTTTTTTTTTTTGTTCCCTCAGGGCTCGTCCGCGGCCTTGCCGCCCCGATAGCACCGCAACCCTTGGTTGATTGTGCATACCCCTAGTCTTACTCCACCCATTCCAAAATCACTGTGCCTTGAACTAGTCTGCACAGCGATTGGTAGGGTGAAGTTTTATATTGCTCTGTCTCCGGTCTAGAGTGACCGTAGATCAGTTGTCTTTTCCGGTCCAGAGCTATACACTCGCACAAGATGTGCTGGGCTGATTCCTCCCCCTCGCCGCAGAGTCTGCATGCGAGGTCCCCTTCGAACCGCCCCATTTTATGTAGGTGTTTCTTGACGGCCATGTGTCCCGTCAAGAGACCTGTTGTGTTTCTGAGCTGTCCTCTGCTAAGGTTTAGCAGCTCCACAGCTCTCTTTGAACTGGGTCCGTCGATTATTGACTTCCCATGTCTGAGCCCTGGACAGTCCGCCCAGTACACCTTGTGTTGGTTTCTGACCCAGGACTTAATGGCTCCCCTGGCAGTGCTCTTTGACACGCCCAGAGTCGGTTCTGGTCCCATAAATGATTCTGCTGACCCTCTCTTCGCGAGACTGTCAGCTTCTTCATTGCCTTTGACCCCCGAGTGACCCGGCACCCAGATGAGGGTCACCTCATTCTGCCCAGCCAGGTCGCTCGTCTCGTCTCGGCACTCACTCACCAGCCAGGAATTTACCCGTGGGCTACTTAGTGCCTTAAGGGCTGCCTGGCTGTCTGTGGCTATGAGGATCCGCTTGTTGGTGTAGCCCCTCCTCTTGTTCTCCCGCACACAGTGCAGGATGGCGTACATCTCGGCCTGAAACACCGTTGCATGGGCTCCGAGGGAAATACTGTGACTTACCCTCGGTCCTTCCGAGTAAACACCTGCCCCCGTCCCACGCTCCCCGCCAGATCCGTCCGTGAACCAGACGAGCGCGTCCCGTGGTATGCCCGGCGT
The DNA here is from genome assembly GCA_964006375.1 of Tillus elongatus. NCBI lineage: Eukaryota > Metazoa > Arthropoda > Insecta > Coleoptera > Cleridae > Tillus > Tillus elongatus. The sequence goes on along the minus strand of OZ023268.1, from coordinate 31,069,477 downwards.
CTCCTCCCGCCATGCCCCGCGATCAGGGATTTCCACTGTGAAGTTGTTTTCCCTGCACATTCGCGGGCTCGCGAAGTCTGACCTCATTTCAAGCATGGGTTCCTTCACGATAACCTGAATTTTGCAGTGGCCCCTGAAGCCTGGGTTGATCTTCAGTCTACCATTGCAGGCTAGTTTGTATAGTCCTAGCCTGGCCTCTCCCATAATAACTAAGTGTAGGGGGGGTAGATCCAGCAACACCTCCATGGCGGCTGTTGGGGTTGAAGACATGGCCCCTGTGATGCCTAGGCAAGCCATCCTTTGGATCTTGCCTAGTTTTTGTTTGGCACTGGATTGTGTCACCTTAGGCCACCAGACCAGTGCCGCATATGTTAACGATGGTCTAACCACCCTTGTGTACAGCCAGTGGGCCATACTAGGTCTTAGTCCCCACGTTTTTCCACATTTTGGAGTTAGTTGCAAAGTTTCGACAAAGTGGTTCAGTAGCCAACAAAAAAACGTGAATTTCCGGTTAGAAATGAGACTACTGAGATTGAAGTTTTAGGACAAATTGCTGCAGACCCAACCTTGAGCACGAAAAAATTGGTCACTGTTTCAAACATCAAAAGAAGAACTATTCATCGAATATTGAAGCATCATAAATTTCACCCGTATAAAATTCATCTTGTACAACAACTGAATGAAGATGATTTTGATCGGCGGCTGGAGTTTTGTGAAGTTATGACTGCACGAATAGCTGATAACGGGAACTTTCTGTTCACTATCTGTTTTTCAGACGAGTGTACGTTTTTATTAAACTCTACAGTCAATCGTCATAATTGTCGTTATTGGGCAGATAATAATCCAAGAAATTTTAGACTGGCATTTTTGGAGACCGTTTAATCGGACCAATTTTTCTTGATGGCAATTTGAGTGGCGAAACGTATTTGTAGTTACTAGAAGATATCGTTTACCCTCTACTAATTGACATTGTTGAAAATGATGATCGCTATCAAGAAAATCAATTAGTTTTTCAACAAGATGAAGCTCCTCCGCATTTTTCACAACGTGTTAGGGAGTTTTTAAACAGACAGTTTCCAGGACAATGGATTGGGCGTAGAGGTGCTATTGAGTGGCCCCCTAGATCACCGGATTTAATTCCTTTAGACTTCTTTATATGGGGCCATTTAAATAGTAGAATTTACGTAACAGAACCGGAGTTTCTGGAAGAATTACGACGACGCATTGTTGAAGAATGCCGTCTAATAACCCCACAAATGCTCCAGAATGTCAGAGCTCGTTTTGAACAAAATTTGTACTTTTGTATGGAAGCTGGTGGTCAACAATTTGAACAGTTACTTAACTGAATAAACATTTTTGAACGTTTGGTTTTGTTTTTAAGTTTTTTAAACGAAAAATTGACTAATTAGTGCATTTCTTATCACAATGAATGAAATACGGTCTTGCAGCTCCAACTGTTAATAATTTTTAAACAATTTGATAAAACTTTCAAAAAAAATTGTGTGCTGAATTCAAAAAAGAGAGGGCTTTCAAATGATGTAACACTCGACCCATGTTCCCTATTTAAAATATAAGGGTTGTTATCACCACCCTTAAGAGGTTGATGTGACAAAGTTAAGTTTTATGTCAAAACATGTCCCCCCCCATCAATTTTAAAATTGAGGTCTGTCAGCGTTTCTTAAAAAAAATTCTCTGGGCGCAAATCGGTCTGTTTCGTTTTCAATGCGCCACCCTATATAATGAAGATACATACCATCAAATGTGCCTCTGATGTCTTAGAAAAGTGGCCATAACTTTTGAACGAAGTCGTATGATTGCTCAGAATGGAAATCTATTTTCTTCTGATTTCAAAAATACATGTCAGCATGCAACACTCTATCATGCCAAACATCTAAAAAAGTGTTCTTCTTTTAACTTCAATCAATGCAGAAAGAATTCCTTGAAGACGGTAACCAGGGTGAGTAAAAACACTGGAGTCAAGTTTTCTCGAGAAATTCAAATAGAAAACCCTGTATATTATAATCAATTTCGATACATAAACAAATGTTCTTACAGTTTTGTGCAGTACTCGCTCGACCTAAAACCAGTATTTACTGAGATATTGGGTGTTTTTTTGAGAAAAAAGGGACATTTACACACAGGCAAGAATTACTGTCGTAACTATACAAAATAAACAATGTATTGACTTACTTGCCAAACATTAACTTAAACTATCGAGTAGTTATTTTAATTATAACGAGACGCTAAAATGAAATTATCTCGACAAGAAATGATATGTGTTAGGAGCAAATAACAAGAATTGTTTATTCGTAACAAAAATCTATCATCAGAAATATCCTAATAGAAGACAACCACACAGAAGCCCCTTTGGAAGACTGATGCGACGTTTTGACGAAACGGGGAACACAGGATACAAGAACACTGAGAGAACCAATACTGTTTTGAATAAAGAGAAAGAGTTGATAGTAAAGTTGAAAGTGGTAGAAGACCCTTATATCAGCTCAAGAAAAATAGGAAGGGAAATTGATATCAGTAAGGCCTCTGCTTTAGGAATTTTACCTGAAACAAATTTCACACATACCATATTCAACTCCTCCAAGAACTGTACAATGATGATCATCAAAGGCGACTATCATTTTGTCACTGGGCACAGCAACAAATCCAAAGAGATACAAGATTCTTCAACTTTGTGTTGTTCACTGATGAAGCAAGATTTCATAAGAACGGACAAGTCAGGAGACAACTTTCACTACTATTCTACTGAAAATCCTCACTTTACTCACACGACTAGTCAAAATAGGTTGTCTCTTAACGTCTCGGGTGGAATTATTGGGAATTTTTTCATCAGTCCGCATTTCTTCTACTGCACAGCGATATCTTCAGTTTCTAAGAGAAGACCTTGGACCACTATTAGACCAACTGCCTGTTATCATACGTGATCATATGTGGTTTATGCATGACGGTGCCCCAGTTCATCATACAGCTAACATTCATGGTTTTCTTAACCAACATTTTCCAGATCGCTGGATTGGCAGAGGAGGGCGGAATGCATGGCCGCCTAGGACACCTGATCTAACAAAAATGGACTTCTTTTTATGGGGTTATGTAAAAAACATTGTCAGCCACAACCGTCGACAAGAGAAGACATGAAGGCAAGAATCCGTGGTGTATTTGATAATATTAATTTAAATGTATTACGAGACGCTAACTATTCTTTTGAAACTCGCTTAAACTTATGTGCTGAGGAAAATGGTGGTCATTTCGAACACTTAGTTAACTAGTTTTCACTGTTTTTGTGTATTTGTTATATTCAAAGAGGTTGACAACCTCTTTGGTTATATCATTGTTATCACAATTTTCCGTGATTTGATACATTCTAATTTCAGCTTAAAGTTTTATTTCAACATCACTAAATCGAATAGTCTTTAATTTATACTTGTGACATTTTTTCATTAAATTTTTTTTCTAGTTATTACTTTTATTTGCGGAATATTTCTTCTCCATGCTTTTGTATATTGATAACAATCTATTCTTTAAGGAATATGTCACAGTTGAAACAAGCCGACATTTGCAAGTTTTCTAAATTAATTAAACGAGGTCGGAATAAGTAGTAGGTTTTGAGCAGCAGTGGCCGTAAATCTTAATATAATTCTTCATATTCCCCAACAGACGTTTAATAATCAAACCCACAGGAGTCTAGACAGGAAATTGTATACAAGTGTTTCAAAAATAATACACTAAATCGTTTCTATGTATAAATGTACCTTTTTTCTTAAAAAACACCACCCAATATCTCAGTAAATACTGGCTTTAGGTATAGGGAATACTCCGTGAAACTGAAAGAACATCGAAATTGATTATAATATACAGGCTGTTTCATTTAGATTTCTCGAGAAAAGTTGACTCCAGTGTTTTTACTTACCCTGTATACTATTTTTAAGGAATCCTTTCTGTGTTCATTGAAATTGAAAGAACACTATAAACTAGCCAAGTAAACACTTTAACCGAACATATATAAATTTTATTATGTTCGAATTATTCGTGTTTTTCAGTTATCCGTGTTGTCTGTTCAGTCTACACCTTATTATTTTCCTTTTACATTACTATACGGTCCCTACGAGGACTTACCAATAGTTAAAAGACCCTTTACCAGGAATACAGTAACAACAGACTCAAGAAGTTTGGTCTTTATTTTAGACAGTATATCTAAAATAAAAGTAAATAAAGGAAAATGACCCTCTAAAACAACTTCAGAGAGAAGAAGGCCACTAGATTTACAAGAAATAACGCAAAAAGCTATTGGAGTACCAAAAGTAAAAACAAACAAACAAATAATCCTCTATAAACTACAATCACATCCTAAACAAACAGAAAACATTGTTACATTTTCTAAACCAAAAGGAAAGGTTAACTTTTCTAACAAAAAATTCGGGACGCAGCAAGTGCGTTATGGTAGTGAACTTTTATTAAATGTTTCAAACTTGAATAACTCAATTTTCTATAAGTTTATAAAGTTTAGTTTTGGTATGTAGTAAGGTCTTTTGTAAGGCAAGATATCCACCAAACTTCATTGAAACAACTTTGTAATATTCGGAGAAAAAAAAAATTTTCGAAAGAAAATTAAAAATTTGAATAACTCAATTTTCTATCAACTTAGAAAGTTGAATTTTGGTACGTAGTAAGGTCTCTTCCAAGGCAACACATCTACTAAATTTAATTAAAACAGCTTTATAATTTTCGCAGAAAAAATTATTTTTCGAAAGAAAACTCAAAATTTGCCCGGAAAACCCTGTTAATTATTTTTTGAGTTATCGGTTGGATATATATATATATATATATATATATATATATATATATATATATATATATATATATATATATATATATATATATATATATATATATATATATATATATATATATATTGAAACTGACCCCGGATATCGGTTCTAGCGGTCCTAGTTCGTGCTTATGTGAAAAAAAATATTGTAAAGTCTCACCATCGATACCTCTCTATAAGTGAATTTTTTTAAATAAAAATTCACTAAAAGATATATCCCATATCTCTTTTAATGTTGACTTTTGGACTGAGGTAAATTTGGTTGAATTTCCACTGCTGCTCTGTGTACAATTACTTCTAGACCACACTGTAAACACACTAACAACATAATTTGTCTTGATATGTGCAGCAAAGAAGATATAAAAAAAAAGTAAATGGAGTGTACACAAACTAAAAGATACTACACTATTTATACTTAAACTGGCAACACTGGCTGCATGAGTCGTTACAACTGGACCTCTAAAAAGACTGTAACAGCGGCAGAAGCAGAAGTCAATGGAAGCCGTGTGCGTTCGGGAAGAAACTATTGACTATTAATAACAACAATTGACTAAAAACGATGCGAGTTGTAAGGAAAAAAATAATTATACTACAGAGGTGTTAAATGATGATAAATTACAATAGGGTTATATATATATATATATATATATATATATATATATATATATATATATATATATATATATATATATCGTAAATGCTGCCAATGATTAACAATCAGTGAATTCAGTATTATTGACATTTCTCTGAAATTTATAAATGAATTTCATGAGTCAATGACATTAATAGCAGCTGTCATTAACTAACCAACAGCAACCACATACTTCATCTATGATTTAAACATAAATATTTCAAATCTGAATAGCTCAATTTTCTGTAACCCTAGAAAGCTGAATGTTGGCACATAGTTCGGTCTTTCCCAAAGCAATATGTAGACCAAATATTATCGAAATTTTTGGAAAAAAAATTTTTTGTGAAAGAAAACTCAAAATTCTCCCGGAAAACCCCGTCCGATTTTCCTGGCCAACGAACTCATCCAAGCCATTAATAAAAGAAAGGCACTTGCCGATTTTCATCGAAATCGGTTAATTATTTTTTGAGTTATCAGATGGATACATACATATATATATATATATATATATATATATATATATATATTATATATATATATATATATATATATATATATATATATATATATATATATATATATATATAAACATATAAAAAATCAAACTGACCCCGGATATGGGTTCTAGGGGTCCTAATTCGCGCTCATTTGAAAGAATTTTTGCAAAGTCTCACCATCGATACCTCTCTATTAGTGATTTTTTAAAAATAAAAATTCACTAAAAAGAGTAAGAAATATATTTTTGTTACTGGACAAAACTACCATTACTACAAGCCATAATGGCGCTTAGCCTGGCACGTCCACTTCAAGTAATGCCAATTAAAACTACTGTATGTGCGTGCATGTGTTTTGTGTTTCTTTAACGTCTGTCTATTTCCGCGACTATGGCCAACCACCGACGCCAGGGAACAGTTTCACCTCACTATCCTGGAAACTTTCCAGAACCCCTGCCTTTCTGTAAGGAGGGTAGGGATCTTTAATGTGGCCAACATTGCATGGACACGGGACCGATGGCTTTATGGCCCCTCCAAAGGGCGGAACGTACAGACATTCGACTTGCTCAAATAGAATGAAACAACCTCGGTTGATATTAATGTTACAGTGTGTACTGAAAAAGTGAAAGGAGAACCTTGGGATCGAATCCGGTACCCTTCGGTTCAGAGACACACGTTCTTACCACTGAACCACCAAGGCTCTATTAAAACTACTGGATATACTGGCATGATATGAGTGTTGCATGCTGACAGATGAATGAAGATACAGACCGTCAAATATGCCTCTGATGTTTTGGAAAAGTGGCCATAACTTTTGAACGACTCTATATAGACCACAACAACTATACACTGAATGCATGGCAAAACAAGAGGAATTAAAAAATGAAACAATATACAAGATGTACCAATTAAAAAAAAGTGAAGTGTGGATTGTATCTAACATATGTAACACCCTGTATATGCAAAAATAATTTTAGTTGTAGCTAACGTTAGTACCTGCAACTTTTGTTCTAATTTTTTTAAATTATTGAATAATAAAGGAGATATTGAACTTGGACCATCCTGTAGGTAGAGACTATTTCACTGAAGCCCAAAAAATAGTCTTTACGTCTGTATTTAGTATGGAACGGTTTTACCAAGTGAGGGCAACAGCAATTACTAAATTATTCTGTACTTTGTAGATACATCTCTCAAAACAGTTTGCGACTTGTATACCAATTTCCCTAGAATGGAGTACTTTTCTAGACATGGCAAATCTGGCGACGAGTAGTGACCAGGAATAGCGGGAGCGACTAAAAGTAACACTATCTCACTCTATTGATGATAATGTGCAATACACTTGTCACAGTCTTACCATTTCAACATCCCTAAAAAGTTGACTGTCCTACAGGTGGAAAATAGCGTGGTGACATTTAAAATGACACGATTCTCATTTTCAGTTTTCAGTGGGCAGAAAGGAAGACTAACAACCAGTGATTTTATATTTATCAGCACGAATATATATTTTTAGCCATAAAATTTAAATATTGTATAAATTATTCGGGGATATACGTACTCAGTGAGACAAGTCATAAATAGCAAGTAGCGACATCTCTCTATGTACTAGAAACTAGGTTGTCACCACCGAAGTGACGGATAAAAAATAGGTAGCAGTGACAGACTAAAAGCTTATTGTATGTACATATGTATATATGTGTGTGCGTGTGTGTATGTGCTATTATTATTATTATTATTATTATTATTATTATTATTATTATTATTATTATTATTATTATTATTATTATTATTATTATTATTATTATTATTATTATTATTATTATTATTATTATTATTATTATTATATGATATAAGCGTTACACTTTCTCAGTATTACTACTGGAAACCTTTTGAACGACCCTCCGCGCGCGACATTGGGGTTCGGCTCGGTGGATGGGGATGAAATTCATCATATCCCATTATGTCGATATTATTTTAACAGTTTGACTTCCGGTGCTTCAACACAGCAGACGTGTTTGAGGTCGCACTTAACTGAGGAATTTTCGGACTATGTGACATGTCTGCAGCAGAACCGCCCTCTGCCCCATGTTTAGGATGTTATTTGGTAATCCGAGTTCCTTTAGATTTCCCATGAAATTTTTGGTGACTATTCCTTCCGCCGACATTACGAAAGGACATATAGCCACCTTCTGGAGCTTCCATATGTTTTTTATTTCATATGCCAAGTTTTCATACTTGGTGATATTTCAATTTCAATTTTCTGAATGTTATGGGACAGCGGTACAGCAATATCTATGATTACAGCAAGCCTCACCTGTTTGTTTATCAGGACAATGTCTGGCCTATTGAAGTACACAGTGCGGTCCGTTATCATGGGTCGGTCCCAGTACAGGAGAAAGTCCGCCGACTCCAGCACCGCCTCCGGAGAATACTTGTAGTAAGATGATGTTGTTGACGGGTTCAGGAGGCTGTATTTCAAAGCGATTTGTTGATAGATGATCTTGGCGAGCTGGTTATGTCTGCCTAAGTAAGCTGAGTCTGAGAGAGCAGGACATGTTGCCATGGCGTGTTCAATGGTATCTCCAACAACTGCGTATTTTCGACATTTATTCACCACTTCTAATTTTAGGCAATGCTTCTCGTAGTTTTTAGTTTTTATAACCATATCCTGAATGGCCATCACAAAACCCTCTGTCTCCGGGTAGAGTTGCCCCTCGACCAACCACATAAGCAAAGAGGTTTTATCAACACTATCTGCCTGCAGGTGTTTGGGGTACCTTCCATGCATATACTGGTCGCCCCACTGGACTACACCGTCCTGGTCAGCCGGGGCGTCCAACTGATAGTTGCGCTGACCCAACCTCGGTGGAGTATAATCCTTATCATCGCACACTACCAACCTCATCAGTTCATCCCGCGATGCAAGAAAACGTTGTCGCATGTTTTTTTCTTGCTTAAAACAGAGGTTTCTTATATGGATTAACCCTCTGCCGCCTTCTTTCCGAGGTGTATACAGTCTTCTAACAGATGAGTTGGTGTGAAGGCACCGAAATTTCGTAAGAAGCCTTCTCGTGAGTCTGTCCAGTTCATCCAAGTCTGCCATTTGACAACTCCAAAGGAGTATGTCAATACTGGTACCGCCCATCGGATGATAGCAGCACAGAGGTTACCTCCGGAAAGCTTAGTATTTATGAGCTTCCTGACTCGCTTCCTATATTTTTCCTGGAACTCTCGCTTTAACCGGCTATGGTTCACACGCTGGTTTTGAGGACACCCTAGGTAGCGGCATGTCTCCTCAGGCGGTATCGCAGAAGGGATGTTGGTCACCTTCGACTGCCCCTCTCCTGACGTTAATTATAGCACATTTGACGAGTCCAAACGACATTTTTATATCATTGCTAAAGATTTTAACAGTTTTAATCAGTGAGTGGAGCTTATCTTGTGTCTCAGAGTATAATTTAAGATCATCCATGTATAGTAAGTGGGATATTCTTCTTCGGTTTTTCATATTGAGTCTATACCCCGACAGTCGACATGGGGTTCAGTGCCAAGCAAAACCACACCGGCGACAGGGAGTCACCCTGAAAACTGCCCCTTCCGATCTGGACTTTTCCACAATTTGTATTGGTCATCCATATGTTTGTTCTCCAAGTACTCAAGAGATGTTGAAAGACGTTTCTGATCCTTGGGCATATCTTGTAGATTTCAAGTACCTTGTCCAATCGTGCGGTACAGAATCAAATGCTTTTCTGTAGTCGATGTAGCATACATGTAGATTTCGTTTTCTTCTCTCGGCTTGTTTTAGTACTACAGCGTCTATTGTTAGCTGGTGTTTGCAGTCCAAAGATTCTCTAAGACATCCTTTCTGTTCCTCTTCGAAGATGTTGTTTGTCAGACAGTGTTGATATATCTTTTCATTAATCAGGGAAGTGAAAAGCTATTTTTATTATTATTGTTATAATAATAATAATAATAATAACAATAATAATAATAATAATAATAATAATAATAATAATAATAATAATAATAATAATAATAATAATAATAATTATTATTATTATTATTATTATTATTATTATTATTATTATTAAAACTATTCAATGATACACTTGTCAAATATCTTTTTCCTAGTACTAAAAAACAAAAAACAGTACTTTTTGATTTTCAGTGACTACACAAAGCACTTCGTAGACGCACCAGATGGATTTGAATTGTTCGATTTGCTTCTTACTTAAGTACCATGAGAATTCTGTTGTCAGCCTGCATTTGATTCTATTCTGGAATACTGTAATGTACGGAGGTGGCTCTTTTGCGTCTTTGAAAAGGTCGGTTATCACTCAGTAGATTGTTGACTTTGCAATGTTAATTATAAAATTGGCCAGGTTGTGGTTAAACGATTTTCCTGGATGCCCACAATATAAATCTTTAGTTTGAATTTCTTGGCGAAGGATTTTTTAACATAATTTTAACTCTGCACCAGAGGTCTTTTGTTTTTTGACAAGACATGATTATATGACATGCTGTTCCTATAATACCTGGGCAGAATGGGCAGTTTTTCGAGTCCGCTACTCCAATCTTGCTGAGGAAAATTGGATCAGCTAGGCGATGTTTTGCTAACCTCCATGATATATCAGAATGATGTCCTAGAGGTATGTTGTTGTTGTTCGCGATTTTTTGGCTGCGGATAATTATCCATTAGCCCATTGTCAGAGTTAATTTTCTGGTCGAGCGTTAGGTCATGCACTTCCGTATTTTTCTATACAATATTTCATCGTGGCTCCAACCATTATGTCGTTTTTATTATTGCTACCATTATTTTTAATATAATTAACTAGGCTGAGTACAACAATATTCTTACCATTTAACATATTCATTTTTTTTCTTTTTTATCCTTTTCTTTTCTAATTGGTCTATTTTCCTTTTTTTTCAGTTTTTTTATATTTTTTTTATATTAAGTTTTTTTGTTCAGGTTTCTTTTGCAATCAATCGGGAATACACGGGGACACGAATCGCCTTCAAGGCTCACAAAACACATACAGACTGGGCCACGGTTTGAATAAAGGTATAAACAATGGGAGATACGCTTTACAAATGTTTCTTTACAATATTTACTTAAATGACTAACAGATGATTAGTACCCATATATTGTTCACATCGTAAACTAAATTATTGTTAATTTATATAGTATTTCTTACCTATCAACTATATATACCCATATATATATATATATATATATATATATATATATATATATATATATATATATATATATATATATATATATACACACTTACACACATACACACTTACTTCTATAACCGACCCACATACTCAAATACATAAATACCCAAACATATACGACTACTATTTCTATGCCTATCTTTACAAATGTCGCGTGTTTTTATCACATTATGGTTCTAGATTTTTTTATGTGTTTTTACAACCAATCGTATATGTTTTTCTGCTTTGTTTGTAGCAACTGTGGCAAGCTAAAGGGGCAATCAACATCCGCCCAAATATGCACTTGATTACAGAATTCATTTATTTAACGGTTTTTTAAGCTGCACTCCAGTAACATGTGCTGAGTGCTCCCCAGCTCTCCACGCTGGCAAAGTGGGTCGTTTCTTAAGGCTATTCTATGCATATAAACAGGTACCGCTATATGATTAAAGCGTAATCTGCAAATAATGGAAATTTCCTTTTTTTTTATAATTTAATTTAGCAAACCATGGCTTCGCCGGTAGTGTTGGTTGTATTTGCTTATAACATAATCCTTTTGTTGTTTGTATTCCTCTTCCCATTTTTGATGTGATTGTTTGCTGAGATACACCCAGAAATCTTGCACTGGGATTTTGTATGTTTCGGTAATTCCGTCGGTTGTCGCTTTCTTGGCCAGATTATCCACTATTTCGTTTCCCTGTATGCCAGAATGTGCTTTTGTCCACACCAGTACAATATTTTTACCCTGTGCTCTTAAATGTTTTATGACATTTATTGTTTGAGTTATGAGATAATTGTTTTTGCTTCTTTTGTGGGAACCGCTATAAAGAGCTTGAAGAACACTTTTGCTGTCAGAAATGATTAGTATCTCACTGTTTTCTATTGCATCAGTATACTGTACTGCTTTATGGCTCGCTATAATTTCTGAGGTAAATATGGTAAATATATAAATATATAAAATAAACTTTAAACGCCCGCGCGTGTGTGTGTATGACAATAAAAAAGAAATTACAAATTCAGTATCTCCATTATTGTGCATATTCAAAATTGACGTGTGACGACACACGTCAATTTTGAATTAAAAAATGACATCCTGCAACTTGAAATCTCCTTGCCTATATTCAACCCCGAGTGAGTTGTAACAACCAAATTTTTAAATAGGAAGTAGGAGCTTGTGGTACCAAATATCTTCATTCTCCGTTCAAAAATTCTATGGTTTTAAAATGTATTGCAAAAACTAACAATAAAAGAAAAGAAACTCATCTGATTAACGAATTTCACTACATCACACTAAAAAATGAACAAACAATTGCGTTTCGTTCTTGATAATGAGCAAGCAAGCAAAAACAATTTGAGCGTCGTTTTTGGACGATATCAATTAAAATGAAAACATAAAACTTATCAACATTCTTCACCGTTAGCAGTGTTAGTTTTGTTTAAAACACCTTATCAACTTGCTGTGTGATGGTAACCTCATGACGGTAATTGTCAGTTGTTAACTGCAATTCAGAAACATGACTGGTTACGCAGATAAAACACGATTACAGATTGAAGTAAGGACCTCGGTGGTTCAGGCGTAAGAACGTGTGCCTCTGAACCGAATTGTATTGGGTTCGATCCCAATGTACTCCTTTCACTTTTTCAGTACAAACTGTAAAATTAACATCAACCGAGGTTCTGGAATTGTATTTGAGCAAGTTGAATGTCTGCACGTTCCGCCCTTCGGAGGGGGCGTAAAGCCGTAGGTCCCGTGGCAATGCGATGTTGGGCACGTTAAAGATCCCTACCCTCCTTACAGAAAGGCAGGTGTTCGGCAACATTTCCAGGATAGTGAAACTGCTTCCTGGCGTCGGTGATTGGCCATAGTCGCGGAAATAGTCCGACGTAAAAGAAACAAAAACACACACACAACACAGATCGAAGTACGTCGCCTATTTCAAGAACATTTCCCGACTTGCCACATATGTTACAAGGGATCATTAGTAAAAAATAAAATCAATTCAACGAGCTTGGACATGCAGGACAGATACAAAATAAAACCCTTCTAACGTACTGAGTAATGATACTAAATTGGAAGTAATGTTTGAGTTTGAGAAAAAACCAGATACTTTGAGCTGGCAAGCAGCCATAACATTGGATGTGAGCCATTCGTTGATTCTTCGAATATTAAAAGAAAAAATGCCTTCTTATAAATTAATAAAAACTCAGGAGCTCATGGAAGACAATTTTAATAGAAGAACGTCGTTTTGTGATCAAATGATGGAAATAGTAGATAACAAAGTTATCCAACTGGAACATGTTTTATTTTCTAATGAGTGTAGTGTTACACTTCACAGTCATGATAATCGTCAAAATTGTCGCTACTGGTCTAAAGAAAATCAACACTGGATGAGAGAAGAACATACGCAATACATTGAAAAGGCAAATCTTTGGGCAGGAATAGTTGGAAACCATGTCATTGGTTCATTTTTAATTGATGGCAATTTGAATGGAGATAACTATTTGGCACTGCTCCAAAATAATGTCGTGCCAACTTTGGCAAACTTATATCCTGATCGAGCAAACACAAGTTACAGCGCATGGTATATGGTTCCAGCAGTATGGAGCACCAGCACATTACCAAATCAGTGCCCGGCAGTACCTCGACTTAAGATTTCCAAATCGGTGGATAGGGAGGCGAGGATCGTTAGAATGGCCAGCACAATCACCTGATCTTCGGTTATTAGACTGGTCACGCCTCAGATTTTGCAATAAATTTTAAAACCACAGCATTTAAAAAAAATTACAGATAAATTTTAATGTAGGAGATGTTCCACTGCATGCCTTGGCAGCATCATAATCGTAAATAAAAATGTCTTCTAACGTAAATCAACATTTGAGGAGTGACCGACCTAATACCAATCGTTATTCTTCTTAAGCCAGTTAAATCGTGTGGTTTAGTTTTGTATACCATACTTTTCACATATTCCCATAAGAAGTCTAACAGCGTTAGATTACGTGATCATGCTGCCCATTCTAACGATTTACGCCCCCCTATTCACCTATTTGAAAATATTAAGTCGAGGTACTGCCGAACATTGATTTGGTAATGTGCTGGTGCTCCATCCCGCTGGAACCATATCACATTCGCTGGAACTTTTTGCTCGATCAGGATATGGGTTTGCCAAAGTGGGGACGAGATTGTTTTGGAACAGTGCTAAATAACACTGCCAACTGTCAAAAATGTTGATAGTTTTTGTATCTTCTATTTCATTGATACCGTCGAAAAATGGCACTAAGATTGTTTTGGCGAAGTTTTCATGTTGCAGAATGTTATTTTTTAATCTAAAATTGAAATGTCTCGGGATTTGTTATAAATATGCATCAAAACGTATCCAAGTGAAAATTTTGTAATATTAAATTGTAAAAGATTTGTGAGTGTTTTATATTTTGTATAATATTTTCTTCTCCCTTGAGTATTAAATATATATTTTTAAATACCGTATTTATTCCTATAAAATATGTCCTTGTTGCGCAGGCTGTCCTAATTTATTTTTGTAATAGCGTATTTATTCCTATAAAAGATGCCCTTGTCGTACAAGCTCTCCTAATACCTTTTTTGTAATACCGCTAAAATACGTCCTTGTCCTACAAGCCGTCCTAATACATTTTTCTAATACCGTTAAAATATGTTATTGTCGTACAGGCTGTTTTAATACATTTTAAGTGAATTTTCTTTAAAAAAAAATTCACCAATGAGGAGATCCCGACTTTTTAATTTTGAAAAAATTTCTTTAAATGAGCGCTAATTAGGTCCCCCAGAACACATATCCGGGGTCAGTTTCAATTTTTATATATTTATATATATATATATATATATATATATATATATATATATATATATATATATATATATATATATATATATGTATCACACCGATAACTCAAAAAATAATGAGTCGATTTTGATTAAATTTGGTGAATACATTTCTTTTGCAAATGGCTTGGATAAGTTCGTTATCCACGAAAATCTGCCCAGATTTTCTCGGAAAATTTTGTGTTTTCTTTCGAAAAAAATTTATATCTCCGGAATTAACAAAGTAACGGCATCAATCATTTGGTACGCGGGTTTATATCCTTGTAGGTAAGTTACCTACCAAAATTTAGCTATGTAGGTCAAAAGGCAAAAAAGTTATAGGCATTTAAAGAAAAATAAATTAGGGTTTTCTTTAAAACGTCAAAGTTGCGATTTAAAACGCCAAAATCGGCAACATTTAGGCAAATAACTTGAATCTAATACGGGCTATGGAAATCAAATGTCTCAAGAAGAATGTTTTACAAACCCTGAAGTCTTAGTTTCAACCGTCATTGTCCTTCATTTTACTAAAATGTTTCCAGAATATTCAACTCAAATAGACCATTTCTCTGATGCATGGCAGTAGTCTTAGCTATCGTTTAATGGTATATAATTTTTGTCGAATTTTCGTAAAAAATCAATAAAGCTCAATATATCTGTTATTATACAAGATATGAAAAAAAATTGTATATATTAATTATAGGGTATCTTGGGCTACATCTTAAAAAAATATTTCTACAATCACAGATGGCCCATAAGTCGTTGGTGATACAAATTTTCTTATTGTTTTAATCAAACACGCCTTATGTTATTGCATTTTTCATCGAAATATAATGCATGTTTGTAAGAAAAGAAATTCTGGATGCAGCAAGTGCGTTATGGTAGCGAATTTTGATCAAATGCTTCATATTTGAATAGCCCAATTTGCTATTAACCTATAAGGTTGATCAAGAAACGAGTTTTTCCGGGAACAGTTTAAGTTTACTTTTGGAAATTTGTATATTTTCACACAAAGTTATTTTTATGAAACATGGTACATTGTTTTTACTATATAGGTTATACTGGTAACCAAAATTGATTCCTGCTTTCTTAAAAAAAAACACATATTTGCAATAAAAAAACATTTTTATGAAAATTCACTACCATAAGGCACTTGCTATGTCCAGACTTTTTTTAACGTATTTATTCCTATAAAATAAGGCGTTGTACAGGCTTTCCTAATACAGTGTTGTAATACCGTATCTATTCATATAAAATATGTCCTTATCGTACAGGCTGTCCCAATACATTGTTGTAAAACCGTATTTATTGCCTTAAAACATACCCTTGTACATGTTGTCCCAATACATTTCCGTAATACCGTATTTATTCCTCAAAATATGCCGTTTCCGTAGAGGCTGTTATGTAATACCGTACTTATTTCTATAAAATATGCCCTTGTCGCACAAGTTGTCCTAATACATATTTTGTAATACCATATTTACTCCTATAAAATATGCCCGTGTCATACAGGATGTCCTAATACATTTTGATACGGTATTTATTCCTATAAAATATGCCCTTTCCGTACAGGCTGTCCTAATACATTTTAGTAATACCGTATTTATTCCAATAAAATATGTCCTTGTCGTACAGGCTGGCCTAATAGATTTGTATAATACCGTATTTATTCCTATAAAATATGTCTTTTTTGACAGGCTGCCCTCATAGATTTCTCGTACTACCGTATTTATTCCTCTAAAACATGCCCTTGTCGTACAGGCGGTCCTGTTGGCATTCTAAATCGCAGACCACGACTATAAAACTTAAAAAATCTAAGTTGGGGTTCGGCGGACCGCTAGAGCCAAACTGGTAATGACTATCTTTTTGTCACTATAAAAAACTAATCTGAACCAATTTTCAAGAAAATACATCAAATATTTGCTAGCTATCAAGGAAAATCAAAACTCAATTTGTCACTTTAGCACATAATGAATTAATCGTAATATTTTAATGACAAGAATGAACTGCTGCCCTATGTACTTTCGGACCAGCCTCTGGAAATTGAGCTTGGCAAATTTTCTAAGATGGTGAGGTAAGACTGCTCCCTGGCGTCGCTAATTGGCCATAGTCGCGGAAACAGGCCGACGTTAAATAAACAAAATATAAATAGGAGATAGTTACTCTCAAATACTAAAATATAAAAAAATGCACTTAGTAAGTTTTCAAATTTAAGATTCATGGGTTTAGGATCAGCAGGTTTTATAATTTGCCAGCCACAAGACAAAATGTTAACCGTCGAAGCTCACACCTAACGAATCTCATGACATTTGTGGGCCATCATTTGGCCCAATGCCATAGTTTTATTTTTACTCGCCGGCGCCCTTACAACACTTGTAATCATCAGTCAGCTTGGGCGACATAATCATTATGACGTCATCACAAACATGCTCATCAACACACGTGACAACAAATAAATAACAATACAGTTAATTATAGCACCTCGTGGTAGATTCCTTTTGTCCAGTGTGATTTCTTTATTTGTTTGTTTGTAGTCAGTCTTGTGATCGCTTAAAAACATTTTCAAATTTAAATTTAAATATAGGGTGTGTTGTTTAAGAACATAAATAGAACAGCTGGAGGTCTCTCAAATATGACAATTCAACGAAACTTGCTTCTAACACAATGTTCTCGCCAGGTAATCTGGAGTAAGAAAATATAAAATGAAGATATATATGGTAAAAATATTTATTTACTCTTATTTATTTATTTAGCGTATGGGGTTACAGTACGATACACGTGATAGAAGTATACAAAATATACAAAATACATAAAATATACAAAATACAAAACACATATAAACAGAGAAATCTCAAATATATAAGGACAAACAACTATTATGACAAACTATATATCTACATCCAAATTGCAAAGCCACTCGATTGCCTCTGGTGTCGCTTTCATAAAATCCTCGAGGTCACAAGCGTAGGAACGGTTAGGACATTCTGATACGATGTGGTGGATAGTTTGCCGCGGAAATCCGTGGGGATTCTGCCCTGCCTCATTTGTGTAAGGAGTCAGCACATTTCCCGCAACCTGTTTTAACTCTGTTGAGCTTTGACCATAGTCGGCGTGGCAGGTCGGATCCGTTGAAGCAGTGTGTTGGATCATCTAGTTGAATGTAGTGGTCCCCTGCAGTTTCTGTCCATATGGTAGTCCATTTATTAGTCGCATGAAAGTTTTCGTTCGATTCTAATGCTGATCGGATGGCTGGATGTCTTGATTTGAGCCGAAGATATTGTCCCGCCAGGTATGTGATATCAGTATGGATTGGTAGGGCTGCGTTAGCCATGATTTTTCTGTATTCCCTGATGAGAGCTGCAGTTCGTCGGATATCTGGTGATGTGATATTACTGAGCACTGGGAGGCAGCGCGTTGGTGTTGGCCGTATGGTCCCAGCAATCAGTCTAATTGTTTGGTTCAGTTGCACATCTACTTTTGTGGTGTGTGCACTGTTGATCCAAACAGGACAGCAATATTCTGCGACAGAGTATACCAATGCCAGAGCCGCTGTCCGAAGTACTGTCGCTGTAGCTCCCCATGCTGTTCTAGCAAGTTTGGCTATGACGTTATTGCGCGTTCTCAGCTTACCAGCCACGTTTCCAAGATGTGGATTGAATGTTAGTGATCGATCCAGTGTCACGCCTAAATACTTTGGGTTTTTATTGCGGTTAAGGATGCTGCCCTTAAATTCCACCCGCAGGGTATCATTTGCTTACCGGCTCGATAGATGGAAGCAGCAGACTTCTGTTTTAGATGGACTTGGGAACAGTCTCCACTTTCTGAAGTAATCATTAAGCTTGGCGAGGTCTTCATTCAGAGCATGTTCAGTCGGTAATTTGAGTTTGTGCTGGTAGGAAATCGCTAAGTCGTTTGCATATGTAAATTTTCTACACCTCGTTTCCGGTAGGTCAGCTGTATAGAGATTAAACAGGAGTGGGGCGAGCACCGAGCCCTGCGGGAGGCCAGTATTCAGTTTCCTATTACTGCTCTTAGCATCGCTACCAAAGACCTGGAATAGTCTGTTTGATAATAGGTCGTTAATTAAATGGCACGGTTTCAGGCATGGCATGACTCTGAGCAACTTGTATATCAGGCCTTCACTCCATACGGTGTCATACGCCGCAGTAAGATCAATGAATGCTACGGATGTTCTGAGTCCCCTCTTAAACCCCGCTTCGATGTGAGTCGTCAGGGACAGGACCTGGTCAGTACAGCTACGACCACCCCTAAACCCAGCCATTTATTTACTCTGAAATGTACAGGGTGAGTCTACCATTAAATAAAGTAAGTTTGGCGTTTATGGACAACTTTTTTAATAAAGTGTATAATACTGACTTTCCAAAAAATCTGAACACCCAGTAAGAGTCTACCAATTGCAATGAAATTTTGACACTCTTCTGTTTGGTCTCTGATAAGAAATAATATCAATATGGACAAACATTTTGTACACTATTTATATTTTGTTTCTTCTAAAAACAATGTTTTTAATTTGAGTTTACTTCAGTTTGAAAAAATATTTTGCAGCAAACAATTACAATCATTTAAGTGAATTCGAAAGGGGGCGCATTGTTGGTATGCGGGAAGCCAGTCTTCCAATCAGACACATTTCCGACCGCATAGGACGCAGTGTGTCAACAGCGTTACAGTGTTGGTCCAGATGGTCCGAAGAAGGAATCCATAACCGTCGTTATGGATCCGGACGACCTCGAACAACTTTAGCACGGGAAGGTAGTCATTTGAGAATTGCGGCTTTACAGGGAGTTTTCACAACACAGTCGATTGGAAATCCATGGTTGTGAGTTTTACAACAAAGAGTCTCTATGGCAACGATATATCGCAGAATACGCGCTTTGGGCTTCGTTCGTATAGACCACCGATTCTGAAACTGTAGGGCGCGCCCCTCTAGGGGGGCGTAATAAAACTAAATTGGGGGGATGGGGGGTGGGGAGGAGGACAAGCATATTGAGAAAAAATGTGAGAAAATATATTATTAAAAAATTTTTTTAATTTACTGAAAGAAAAGCAATTTAAGACACTTATGTAGGATTTTTATTTAATTTACTTATACTTATAGAATACGCTTATATAATATTGTATCAGTAATTCACAATGTATTTAATAATTAACCTATCGATATTAAATTAATTAAATTTCAACAACACACCACGAGGGCTCACAGCCTAAATACTATCGTACCGTGGGTGTCGACAAGGAGGAAAGAGACAACTTGTTGATTCTGGACTTGAAGGTTTGGAGGTTCGGAGGAGAAGGAAAAACATGTGCCGGCAAGAAATTCCACAATTTGGTAGTCCTCGGGACAAAAGAGCGGGCATAACAAGATGTTGTATGTCTGGTGACCTGGGCAGTAAAAGGGTGCATTCGTTCTGTTCCCCTGGTAGATCTGTTGGGGGCAGCAGGTGGAGGAACTATGGAAGAAAGTTCCTCCGAGCACTGCCCGTGCAGATATCTGTAAAAGAAAGAGAGGTCACCAACGGTACGTCGGTGGGCAAGGGATGGCAGCCTTTGGGTGAGGGTAGGGTCACCTATGAGACGTATAGCTCTCTTCTGATTGTTGTCCAGGATAGCGAGCGTACCAGCGGCAGCGGCACCCCAGATGTGGGAGTAGTGTTCGAGGTTTGGACTTATTGCGAAGTATATAAGGTATAGAGATTAGATGGTGAAAAGTATTTGCGAGCCCGGAAGAGGAAACCTAATTTCTTAACAGCCGCTTCTGCAACTGATGTGACATGTTGGTGACAATTGAGATTTCGGTCCACAGAAATTCCAACAAGTAAAAAGGACTCAAATACTTTGAATAACTTGGTTGTTCATTGTGATGGGTCTAGGGCTGGTGTATCTCTTATGAGATAGAAGGCAAGACTGAGATTTGTTGGAGTTGAATTGTACAAGATTTCTACTTCCCCAGTCAAATATTTTTTGGAGATCTACAGAGACAGAACCCTCCATGAGCCTGCGATCCTCATCTAATTGGGCTAAAGAGACAGGCTTTTGTATATTTGAGTGGAGGGTGCTGTCGTCTGCGTAACTGTGAACTGGGTTGGATGTGCTAGAGAGGAGGTCATTGATGTGGAGAAGAAACAAAGTAGGGGCTACAGCTGAACCTTGAGGGATTCCTGCATTAAAACGTGATGAATAATTATTAGTGACTCCCTTGCCCTTGTGTTGCAGAGCAAAGTTTTTTGAAAGAAGGTTTAATTTTTGAAATTGACACTCTAAAGATATTTTTCTATATTTATCTAAGGTATATATTTTGTCTTCAAAGCAGCCACCGCAGAAAATCCGGCTAAGCAAAGAGTAGGATGTTGAAAATCGTACTAGTATACGAAATGCTACTGTTTTGAGTGTAGAAAACTTATCATCCAACCCTGCACAAAATTCAATGAGTGATTTATTACTACATTGTCTTTTGATTTGAAATGGGTCCCCTAATTCACTCGTAACTTGCTATCAAGTTGAAGTCAGCAAGAAAATACTTTTAAAAATTCGTTCCCCGCATGGCTAAATAATTTTTAATAGTTACAACAACTTCCACATGTTGTTCCTAGGCCTTGCAGGTTTTAACACATTTACCCACATTTGCAAACATTTCTAGATTTTTTGCTTTACATTTCTGCTCTATAATTCCAGTTTTCTACCAAATGCATTAGCTTCATCACTCCTATCCAACATATATGTGCTTGCTCCTTAAAGTTGAAGATTCAAGGTATTTAATTTCTCGAATATGGTGACCAAGTAGCCCAATTTCACCATAAATAAATCATATCGAAACTTTTCGCCTTTCGGTCGGTTTCTCTTCTAGAAACATGGAGATTAATTCATAAACACGTTGCAAAAAGACCCACATGATAACCATCTTTCCTAGCAATAAAATAGTAACGCTGAGTGTACTGCACCCATGTCTTTACAAAGTGTAGTAAAGATTCTTGATTTTACATTTTATATAATTTTCTACTGTTTGTTACCCCCGTCGTTAGCACAATATTCAGACCAGGATTCATTTTTTTGAAAGCCAAAGTGCTTATATACTTTGGAATCTTCCAGACATTGTACAAGCACGGTGCATATTCCGACGCAAATTTTATACACTGTGGCGATTTTTATTTCACAAATGGCTTGTATACATTGAAGTTTTCCAGACACTCTATGTGTGCCTCGTTTAGAAAATCATTTAAGATAGCAAATAATGCAAGTGGTGTTGTTTTGAGTTCTATTGGTTTGCAAAATATTCGTTCTACTGCTGAGATACCATCACAAAATCGAACATAGGCAATTAAATCAGGCTGGATTAAAAAATTAGTTAGTATTATTTAATAGAGGTATGGACTGGTATTGTTTGGCCAAATTATCTCCAAACATAGTTTCTAGGATTGCAGCTGGCAGAATAAGCTTTTCACCAATGGTGTGACGCTTTTTACATCTGGCTATTTGATATGAAACTTTGTAAGAGTATTGCCCAGTTTCACAAAGCCCGATTAAATATTTAACGAACGGTTAGTTAATCAAGGATTAAGACGACCAATCACAGGTTATGATTCTGGTTTTCGCCATGACAACTAAATATTTTGAAGCTGTGATTGGTTGTATTAAGCGTTGATTAACTAACCGGCCGTTAAATATTTAATCAAGCTTTGTGAAACTGGGCATAAATCTTTTTCATTCAGAGACAAAGCTTTTAGTGAATTTTTATTTTAAAAAATTCACTAATAGAGAGGTATTGATGGTGAGACTTTGCAAAATTTTTTTCAAATGAGCGCGAACTGGGACCCCTACAACCCACATCCGGGGTCAGTTTAAATTTTTATATGTTTATATGTTATATATATATATATATATATATATATATATATATATATATATATATATATATATATATATATATATATATATATATATATATATCAAAATATCATCAAAATCGGTTAATTATTTTTTTAGTTATCGGTTGGATACATACATACATACATATATACATATATATATATATATATATATATATATATATATATATATATATATATATATATATATATATATATATATATCCATCTAGCTATTTGGTATGAAACTTTGTAAGAGTTAATCTTTTTCATTCAGAGTCAAAGCTTTTAGTGAATTTATGTATCCAACCGATAACTAAAAAAAAAATTAAACGATCTTGACGAAACTCGACAAGTGCCTTTCTTTTATTAATTAATGGCTTGGATGAGTTCATTAGCCAGGAAAATCGGACAAGGTTTTACCGGCAAATTTTTAGTTTTCTTTCGAAAAAAAAATGTTTTCTCTAAAAATTACAAAGCTGTTCTAATGAAATTTTGTGGATATGTTGTCTTGGGTAAGGCGTTGTTACGCACCAAAATTCAACTTTCTACGTTTATAGAAAATTGAGTTATTCAAATTTTGAATTTTTTTTGAAAAAAAAATTCTCCGAAAGTTAGAAAGCTTTTTAATGAAATTTGGTGAATATATTTCCTTGGGAAAGGTCTTACTAAATACCAAAATTCAACTTTCTAAGTTTATAGAATGTTGAGTTATTCAAATTTGAAGCATTTAATAAAAAATCACTACCATAACGCACCTGGTGCGCCCCGAACCTTTTTTTTGCTTTTCATTTGACTTTAATTGTATGTCGAAGAATTCTCAGGGTTTGCTAACGTATTTACTATGGAGCGTTTCCAAATGTCGTTTAAGCTTATTAGGTTTCATGCTGTCTGCTGTCAAAATTATGAGTGCGATCATGTCTTCAATCCTTACAATAGTTTTGCCCGGTCTCTTTTAATAGCTGATAATCGTCAGAATATGTGGGTGCAACGGGATGGTGACTCATCACACTACCGTGGCGAACCACGCAAACTTTTAGATGAAAATTGTCCTCAAAAATGGAGTGTGCGTGTCGAAACTAGGAGAGACATTTGAAAATAACGGGCTCGTATGTATCAATAATACATTAAAGGCCACTCTAAAATCTTTTTACATGTTGTTAGGTAGGATGATTTTCAGCTTGATGCAGTAGCGGCTCGTGCCTTAATGCATTGGGGGTGCCCAAGAAAAAAATGAAGGGCTCCCCTCTTTTTCCCCGAAAATGTATTATAAAAAAACCTACTTACTAAACTTAATAATTATTAACTACTTACCAAGTTTTCCTATAGTTAGTTATAGGTTATAGTAGTTAAAAAGTTCTTTCCTTTGATAATTACTAACTATAATATACTTTAAAATGTCTAAATGTGAGATGCTATTCACGAGGATCTAATCTATCGTAGTTATATTCCTTCTACTAACACTACATTTTAGACTATATTTAATTATCGTTGTTTTAATTACGTAATATTTTGCTGTATACAAATCAATAATAACATTGCTTTAAGAAAGATAATACGGTCCTGGCGATAAAATGAGCGATTACGCCTGTGATTCGAGAACAGCATAACTGTATGCCGAGTCGCACCCTGGTCTGTTAAGCTGGAGCGATGTGGGCAAGATCAAATATTCTATTCTCACAACATCAAAGTGCCGCCTTACAAGATTCAGTGCTGGGTCTTATTATGCTGTGCTGCAAGTGTGGAATTTTAAAGCGCACAACGGGATTGCTTATTCGGTCGTTTTTGACGAAGATAGTCGATCACTTCGTATTGAAGTTTCCCATTTAGGTATAGCGCCGAAGAATACACACAGACGCAGGACGGTGTATATGGATGTCTATAACGTGGGCTACCATTAACACACTATACTTCTTCTGATTCTGTATTAATGGCTGCCGACTCTGCGATCCTCGATATACTAATTTTGTTTGTGTAGAATGCAGGAGGTAAAAAAATAAGAATTTATAAAAATATAGCACAGCAAAAATATTATTTTCCCCCGGTAGGCGGCAGTGCGCGCACTTATTGAGGAGCCGCCCCTGGCTTGATGATTAATAAATTGTATCGAACTCAATGCCTCGACTTCGTATGTACTACAATTCCATACAAAACATACATGTTACTCTATGGTGCTTTACAGTATTTTCCGCTTTTCTGCAGTCAGTTTTGCATTCTCAGAGACAAGCTGATGAGCTAGAAAGTAGCTCATACGCACTAAATATCTCGATTGTCTTGTGACACTAAAGAAAAAGCGCTACCTCAATGTTTAGTATTAATTTTTATTTTACATTACATATGTTAATGCAAACGTATGTTTAGGTTTTCGATATGTCTATGCTTGTTGATCTTATTTAAAACTAATAAGCTATCATTTGATCAACAGCTGTTTAAATAAATTTTATATGAGAAGATACGCGGTCAAGTTCCAAAATCATTGTGAAGCTAATAATAGCACAATTGGCAATGAAACGATTTAATGCTATAATGAATATATTAGATCTATACAGCAGATTAATAAAATCCTAATTTGAGTACATCATATTTTTAGCGAAGTTTTCGTAAAACGAAAAATTCACTAATGGAGAGATCTGTGATATATATATATATATATATATATATATATATATATATATATATATATATATATATATATATATATATATATATATATATATATATATATATATATATATATATATATATATATAGGCTGTTTCAAAAAACATGCACCATCGCTCGTGGGGCAATTCCTTACTAAAAAATAAGAAAAAAAGTTCCTGTGCACATGGGCCCGGAAACGCATAGTTTCCAATATACAGGGAGTTGAATTTTAATTTTTTTTAAATTTTTTATAAATAATTTCAAAACCACTGGATTGATTTTAATGAAACTTGGAACTTGAAAGTGTATTATGAAAGTACATATTTTCAAGTGAAAATCTACTTACAACTGCGTCAGTGGCGTGCGTACGGGGTAACTGTAAAAATTCATTTGGGGAAAAAATATGTGCGTCACTGTCTTTTTCCAATTTTGATACATCAGTTATGAAGCTTATTACATAAGCCACAAAAGCTACCTCTTGGTATTTTTTCGTTCAGGGTATCCCCTAGGAGATATGATTAATTTTATAAAAGGGGGCAAAGTACCGATTCGTTGGAGTAATGAAAACAATAATCGTAAAGTGCCATGAAACTATAATTTTTGACAGTTCTCTAAATTCTACAATTTTGAAGTGCTTTGTAGGCGTCAAAAGAGTTTTCGTGCTATTCTTTAAATTTTGATACGGTGCAGTATTTTCGTTTTTAGTTATTTGTTGATACTGAGCTGCTCATCAATATTATTTCCTCCTCTCAAGATGGTTTTCATTAAGTACACTTCAGCGGATTTGACTGATATGTTGTTAATTTATGGACAAACAAATCAAAATGCTAGACAAGCTGTGCGAGTTTATCAGGAAACTTATCCGCAAAGAAGAATTCCTGACAAAAATATTTTCCCACGTATTGTAAGACATTTGAGAGAAACTGGTTCTTTAAAACCTTTAAAAGCTGACTCTGGACGCAGAAAATACCGCCGAATGGTACGAGTTGAAGAGGCAATATTAAATAGAGTTGAACGTGATCTTAGTACAAGTACGAGAATTATTGCCACCGAACTGGGTAATATTTCGGCATCATCAGTTCACAGAACTCTGAAGGATTAAAGTTTATATCCCTATCATTTTACACGTGTCCAGGAACTTCTACCTAGAGACTTTCAACCAAGGGTAATGTTTTGTCAGTGGTTCTTAAACAAACTTAAGCACGACCAACATTTTTCTAAACGTGTACTATTTACTGATGAGGCGTCATTTTCGCGAAAAGGTATCGTAAATTTTCACAATTTACATACATGGGCCGCTGAAAACCCACACTCACTAAGAGTTGCAAATTCGCAATATCAATTTTCCATCAATATTTGGGCTGCTATTATTGAAAATCACATAATTGGTCCTGTTGTTCTACCGAATCGTCTTGACCATGAATCATATTTAAACTTTTTACAAAATGATTTGCCGTTGTTACTACCGCTTTTTATGAGAAATGGCACAATGTGGTTCCAGCATGATGGTGCGCCCGCACATTTTGCAGCAGTTGTAAGAACATATTTAGCCAACACATACGGTCACCGATGGATTGGTCGTGGAGGTCCGGTGTCATGGCCACCTCGATCTCCGGACCTGAATCCTCTCGATTTTTATTTGTGGGGTCATTTAAAAGAAATAGTGTATAAAACACCAGTAAATACACAAGAAGAATTGTTGGGAAGAATAGAATATGCATTTGACAGCATTAGAGAAGATCAAAATATTTGCAGAAGAGTAAGAAGATCTTTGCGCAGAAGGTTAAATAATTGTAACGACGCTAATGGTGGTCACTTTCAACATTTTCTTTAGCTTTGTTATTAAAGTCAATTGAGTAATGTACAAAAAACAAGAGTTTGGAAAAATCATGGTGTCTTTACGATTACTTTTTTCATTTTTTATTTTTATTTTTTATTTATCATTTTTTATCAATGTTTGTAATATTCATTTCAATGTTTATCACCAATAAGTTTTACGTAGGTTAGTTATTTGCACGTTTATTGCTGTAATGTTTACTGTATGTTTTGTTTTTCATATTCTTATAGTTGCAGTAAACATATATTATTATTATTATTATTATTATTATTATTATTATTATTATTATTATTATTATTATTAAGCCGACTAATCGGTACTTTGCCCCTTTTTATAAAATTAATCATATCTCCTAGGGGATACCCTGAACGAAAAAATACCAAGAGGTAGCTTTTGTGGCTTATGTAATAAGCTTCATAACTGATGTATCAAAATTGGAAAAAGACAGTGGCGCACATATTTTTCCCCAAATGAATTTTTACAGTTACCCCGTACGCACGCCACTGACGCAGTTGTAAGTAGATTTTCAGTTGAAAATATGCACTTTCATAATACACTTTCAAGTTCCAAGTTTCATTAAAATCAATCCAGTGGTTTTGAAATTATTTATAAAAAATTTAAAAAAAAATTAAAATTCAACTCCCTGTATATTGGAAACTATGCGTTTCCGGGCCCATGTGCACAGTAACTTTTTTTCTTATTTTTTAGTAAGGAATTGCCCCACGAGCGATAGTGCATGTTTTTTGAAACAGCCTGTATATATATATATATATATATATATATATATATATATATATATATATATATATATATATATATATATATATATATATATATATATATATATATATATATATATATATATATATATGTATGTATGTATATATATATATATATATATATATATATATATATATATATATATATATATATATATATGTGTCGTATCGATAACTCAAAAAACAATGGGCCAATTTTGATGAAATTTGGTATGTACCTTTGTTTTGTAAGCTTGGATAAGTTCGTTATCCAGGAAAATCGGACGAGTTTTTCCGGGAAAATTTTGGGTTTTCTTTGGGAAAATTTTCGTATCTCCGAAAATAACAGGGCTATGACAACCAAATTTGGCACATACGTTTCTACTATCAAACTTACCCTACATGCCGAAATTCAGATCTCTAAGTTAAAAGAAAAAAAAGTTATAGGCATTTTAAGAAAAGAAAAAAAATGGGTGCCAATGGTGATCAGAGGAAAGCACAAGAAAAAAATATTTTGTGTGACTAACAAAACCAATTGAATATTACATACAACCGTTAAGTTTTCTTGACGCAAAAAGGTCAAGAAGCAGCAGAAAAATATTTTGAAAATTTTATCATTTTTCTTCTTAAAACGCCAAAGTCGCGATTTAAACGTCAAAATTTGCAACTTTCAGACAACGAATTTGAAACAAATACGGATTATGTGGAAGATATATCGCACTAAGTCTGTTTTACAAAGCCTTAAGCTTCGGCTATAACCATCATTGTCCCTCATTTTACTAAAATATTTTCGGAAAATCCATTTCAAATATACGCTTTTTCTGATGCTGCGGCAGTAATTTCAGCTAAAGAGTTTATGGTTTAATAGTCTCTATTTTATCCAATTTTCGTAGAACAAATTCGTTATTGAGAGGACCGCGACTTATGAATTTTAAAAAGATTTCTTCAAATGAGCGCGAACTAGAACCCTTAAAACACATATACAGGGTCAAATTTCAGTTTTTGTCTCTTTACACATGTACAGGCTGACGCATTTCTACGGTAAAGCTCAATATATCCGTTATTATGCAAAATATGAGAAAAAAGTATATACGTTAATTATAGGGTATCTTGAGGTGCATCTTATAAACCTATTTTGACAAGCACAGGATGGCCCAAAAGTCGTTGGAGATACACACTATCTTTTTTTTTATAGAACACCGCCTTATGTTATTGCATTTTTGTGTTTTCCATCGAATTATAATGCATGTTTCTAAGAAAGAAAATTGCTTTCGTTCATCGTTTTTGAGTTATTTCAATTGTTTTGCAACTTTTCACGTTTTTGGCACATTGAACAAACACACATAACAAATTGTGAAACTGCGTTTTTACTAATAGATAGCGGAACCCAATGGAAATTGCGCATTCAGAGAGCTTTTTGTTTGTATTACTCGTCGAAAAACTTGAGCTGCCGTATACAGGCATTCTCAAATAGTGGCAGAATTTTAAAAGTTTTAGCAGAAATGTTTTTAGTGTTTCTGTAGAAATTATTTTTGAAAGATTTTTGTGATATGTTGGTAATTAATAATAAATGGTTAGCAATTTATTATAAAAAAAGTTGTCGAATTTTTGTGAAAAATATAATTTAGTGTAACATTACTGAAGGTAATTTCTGTAAAGAAATAGTGATTTTTTGCAAAAGAAATTTTTACAAATTTTCATAATTTTTTGTTTTCATTTTGGTTCGATTAATTGTGAATAATTATATCTTGGCAGGTGTGTAAATAGCTTAAAGAGTTTCGTTGGCCAGTAAAATCGGACCAGTTTTTTTCTGGAACTTTTTAAATTTATTTTCGGAAAATGTTTGTACTTTTTGAAACAACAAAGCTATTTTAATAAAATATGTTACATTGTTAGTAATATCTAGGTTGTACTGCCAACCAAATGCCCTTCTTTTAAAAACAAGACATATTTGCGATTAAAAACATTTTTACGGAAATTCGCTACCATAACGCACTTGCTGCGTCTAGACTTTTTTTTTTGAGATCAAACTGAATTTTTGTGCAGAGAAGTAAAGTTCACTTAGTTGTAGTACTCAACTCAAAACATAATGCATATTTCGAAGCGGAATATCTTAAAAACCGTACGGTCTGGGTATAGGGAATGATTAACAAAATTCGAAGAGTGGTAAAAGATCTTGCCAATGGCATAATATACAGGCTGATCCATTTGAAAAAATGAGATATCCTCGCATATGCGTTTTGAATCACCCTGTAGAGAACAATCAATTTGTCGGAAGATTGTGTGTACTAAGTTAAAATATACAATAATCAAAAAATTATGCATAACAAAGAACTTCCAATTTGTATCAATTAATAAGATAGAGGGCGTTGAAAGGGACATATCTTTGTAATAAAAATGGCCGTATCTCGTTAAGCACTCGGTATAAATTTACAAAACCGTATATTGCGAGAATCGTCAAGATCAGCTGTATCTGAATCTATAACAATATACGGGGTGTTATATTTAAAATAAGCGAGTTAGTGTCCACTTCCGGTATAAACCTAAGTCGCAGGATGTTCTAAATATTTTAGATGGATTGGGCATATTGGGAAACCTCATACTACAAAATGTCAGAATCGAAATCAGTCTAGTTTCTCCCAAACGTCTACGAACTCGTAAGGAATCACTCTGTATAAATAAAACCCACCCTACTAGCAACTATGATTCTTTACATTTTTCTTTACTCGAAAATTTTATCTGAACCATTAAATGCGCGCGAACTAGGCCCCCTAGAACCCATATCCACGGTGAGTTTCAATTTATATATATATATATATATATATATATATATATATATATATATATATATATATATATATATATATATATATATATATATATATATATATATATATATATATATCAACAACACACCACGAGGGCTTACAGCCTAAATACTATCGTACCGTGGGTGTCGACAAGGAGGAAAGAGGCAACTTGTTAATTCTGGACTTGAAGGTTTGGAGGTTCGGAAGAGAAGGAAAAACATGCGCCGGGAAGGAATTCCACAACTTGGAAGTCCTCGGCACAAAAAAGCGGGCATAACAAGATGTTCTATGTCTGGTGACCTGGACAGTAAAAGGGTGCATTCGCTCTGTTCCCCTGGTAGATCTGTTGGGGGCAGCAGGTGGACGAACTATGGAAGAAAGCTCCTCCGAGCAGTGTCCGTGCAGATATCTATAAAAGAGAGAGGTCACCAACGGCACGTCGGTGGGGAAAAGATGGCAGCCTTTGGGTGAGGGTAGGATCAGCGATGAGACGTATAGCTCTCTTCTGAGTGGAGTCCAGGATAGCGAGTGTAGAAACGGCAGCAGCACCCCAGATGTGGGAGCAGTATTCGAGGTTTGGCCTTATTTGTGAAGTATATAAGGTATAGAGATTAGCTGGTGCAAAGTATTTGCGAGCCCGGAAGAGGAAACCTAATTTCTTAACAGCCGGTTCGAGGGGGACTTCGCATGCAGACTCTGCGGCGAGAGGGAGGAATCAGCCCAGCACATCTTGTGCGAGTGTAAAGCTCTGGACCGCAAAAGACAACTGATTTACGGCCAGTCTAGACCGGAGACAGAGCATTATAAAACTTCACCCTACCAATCGCTGTGCAGTCTAGTTCAAGGCACAGTGATTTTGGAATGGGTGGAGTCAAAAGACTAAGGGCATGCACAATAAGCCAAAGGTTGCATTGCTAGCGGGGCGGCAAAGCCGCGGACGAGCCCTGAGGGAGAAAAAAAAGGTTTGATAAGCGTCAACGTGTTGCAGAAATAAGTTTTTTCAAAATAATAGTGATCGGTCTTTAACGACCCCTTGGGTATCAACGGCTTTGATTGGAATTCTGAATTCACTAACATAACGCACTTGGTATGTTCAGATTTTCTAATATACAGGTTTTGTTGTTGTTGTTCGTGATTATTTTGGCTGCGGATAATTATCCATTAGCCCATTGTCCGAGTTAAATGCAGGTTTTATCACACGTTTGATGAAAGAAATAATTGAATTTCAGAAATGATGATATTGTATAAGAAACAAAAAATCAACAATGTGACAGGATATTGTAAATAGGGAAGCATTAAGATAACCTTTAGGAAAAATATAAATATATGTTTCTTCTGTGAACTTTGGTATCAATGATAAAATGATCATCGTATGTATGTATGTCTGCGGCAAAAAAAAACATCTCTTATCATATATAAAAGTTAAGTTTAGAATAAGTCTGCAATCGCATAAAAAATATTGTTTGTACTGCATAATAAATTTCCATGCAAAGATAAGGTAAAAAAACTGAATAGGAAGTAAATAATCTTGCTCACTGGAGACAGTCAAGGATTTTAGTCTATAACCTGATAATCTATAATCCTTGAAATTAAGAAGATTCCTGATCTTAAAAAGTCTGGACACAGCAAGTGCGTTATGGTAGTGAATTTTTATTAAAATGATCTGACACCAAATATTTTTAACCGACTTCAAAAAAAGCAGGAGGTTCTCAATTCGATTGTATTTTTTTATGTATTACCTCAGAACTTTTTCTTAGGTGAACGGATTTTGATGGTTCTTTTTTATTTGAAAGCTGGTGCTTCTGACGTGGTCCCAAATAAATTTGATCAAGATCTGACTAGAAGTTTTTAAGTTATCTTTAATGAAGTCGGTTTTCTATTTCTAGTGATTTTTTTTTAATTCATCAACGTGGAGATCCCGACTTTTGAATTTTGAAAAAGTTTCTTCAAATGAGCGCTAATTAGGCCCCCTAGAACACATATCCGAGGGTAGTTTCGATTTATATATATATATATATATATATATATATATATATATATATATATATATATATATATATATATATATATATAAATATCTATCTCACACCGATAACTCAAAAAATAATAAGCCGATTTGGATTAAATTTGGTTAATACCTTCCTTTTGCAAGTGGCTTGGATAAGTTCGTTAGCCAGGAAAATCAGCCAAGACTTTCCCGGAAAATGTTATGTTTTCTTTCGAAAAAAAAAAGTTATTTCCGGAAATAACAAAGTAAGGGCAACCAAATTTAGTATGCGGGTTTATAGCATCAGAAGTGAATAGCCTAGAAGACAAAAAAGTTATAGGCATTTAAAGAAAAATAAATTGGGGTTTCACTCAAAACGCCAAAGTTGCGATTTAAAACGTCAAAATTGGCAACATTTAGGCAAAGAACATGAAACTAATACGGGCTATGCAAAGAAAATGCGTCAAGAAGAATGTTTTACAAACCCTGAAGTCTCAGCTTCAACCGTCATTGTCCTTCATTTTACTAAAATATTTCCAGAAAATTCATTTTAAATATACCCTTTCTCTGATGCTTTGGCAGTAGTCTTAGCTATGGAGTTTATCGTTTAATGATACATAATTTTTGTCGAATTTTCGTAAAAAATCAATAAAGCTCAATATATCCGTTATTATACAAGATACAAAAAAGTGTATACATTAATTATAGGGTGTCTTGAGCTACATCTTAAAAAAATATTCCTACAATCACAGGGTGGCCCAGAGGTCGTTGGTGATACAAATTTTCTTTTTTTTTTTTTAATCGAACACGCCTTAGGTTATTGGATTTTTGCATTTTCCATCGTAATATAATGCATATCTGTAAGAAAAGAAATTCGGAACGCAGCAAGTGCGTTACGGTAGCGAATTTTCATTAAATGCTTCAAATTTGAATAGCTCAATTTGCTATTAACACATTAGGTTGACCAAGAAAACAGTTTTTTCCTGGAAAACTTTAAGTTTACTTTCGGAAATTTTTTACATTTTCAAACAATAAAGTTATTTTGATGAAACATGGCACATTGGTTCTACTATATAGGTTATACTGGTAACCAAATTTGTTGCCTGCTTTCTTAAAAAAAACATATTTGCTATTAAATATATTTTTTAATTCACTGTCATAACCCACTTGCTGCGCCCAGTTTTTTTAAAATTTGTACTTGTTTTATAACTTTTTTTTCTTGTAAAATAGAAATCTTAATTTTGGTATATACTAGACTTTAATTTTTTTATCTGTAAGGATTACCTTGTTGTATCTTGTTTTTTATAGGCTGACGTCAATAATTTCCATATTTATTGTAAGGAAGAATGTGACTTGCCATATATAAATCCTTGATTTGTTATTTATACGTTGTTTATGACTATGTGAAAACTGGAACCTGTGATGAGCACCAATAAGTACACTTTAAGAAAACCCAAATCACCACAACACTTATTTCAGAGACCTTACGATCGTTTCGTTGACAAAGTCAACATCTTCAGAGGAAGATAAATTCTAACTTAAACAACTAGCTACATGTATTTATATCGCGTCAAGGTAAACAAACTAGTCCGAAGTAAAATTGTCGTCCAGGAACGATCGTTTGTTTTTTCGACGAAAAGTAATTTAAAAAATTTGTTGGGTAATACGAAAGGCAAAGACAAAGTCACAGAAATGTCCGGTATTTATGAGATTAGTTGCAAAGATTGCGATCTTAAATACATGGGTCAAACTAGGAGAAACATAGCCACCAGATTTCGTGAACATCTCGCACATTTACGATATGGTACGGTGAACAAATCGTGTGTGGCACAACATATATGGGATAATAATTACCACATTGACGAAAGAAAATTTGAAACTTGTCAAAAATGTTAGACATCAAACTATGCTTGATTCATTAGAAAGTATTTTTATATTAAGGTCTATTAAGAACAAAACTTCGTTGAATCGTGCGGCACCTTTAATTTCTAGTCCTTTATTTTCACTTTGCATTTGACCGCTTAAACACTCCGAATTTGTCTGTAGAATAATAAATTATGTCAATAACTCGGCCGGTTTATACTAATCTACACGTTTGTCTCGACTTAAAGATTTGTTTGTTTTGCTTGTATCTATGAATTTAATATAGATACTATCACGAAGAATTAGCATCAATATAAATACAATTTGTATGTAGTATTTTAGTTGAATTATTTATCTTTTGTTAGAGTGTTAACATGTTGAGCCAAACACCCGGTATTAGCTTTTCTATTTACAAAATATGAGCGGAGTTGGTGTTGTTTATTTAGCCAGATGTTTGTCGGCGTGTTCCAATATCCACATAGTAAATTTCTAGATCGAAGGGAACGTGCAGATTCTTTAAATACCTCGGTCCCTTTAAAGCTATTATCCGTATATTAGATAAGGGCTCATAAATATGTCGATCAGAAGATTAAAAAGCAGGTCTTCGACCTAGTAGTTTCACTACACAATAAACAAACGATCGTTCCTGGACGACAATTTAACTTCGGACTAGTTTGTTTACCTTGACGCGATATAAATACATGTAGCTAGTTGTTTAAGTTAGAATGTATCTTCCTCTGAAGATGTTGACTTTGTCAACGAAACGAGTGTAAGGTCTCTGAAATATGTGTTGTGGTGATTTGGGTTTTGTCAAAGTGTACTTAAACGTTGTTTATGTGTATATGCATATGATAGTGTATTTTATGTATATTTCTTCTGTGTTCATTTTGTTTAATTTTAACTAACCTAATATTTGTTATTTTGACGTGTTTCTCTTTTATAGGGCCATGTTTTATATTATTTTAATTGCTTAATTTTTATGTTATATTTGGTGACGTGTCCAATAACGTCTGTTATGAATGGATCAATAAATATTATAAGATTATTAGACCACTTACCGGTTCAACAATACATTGTTCGTCTAGCGGAAACAAGGGTTTCTGAGTGGCGGGCCGACTTGCTAGATAATAAGCTGAAGCTGCTGCCACACCAGTCAGTGCTAAAGCCCCAGCACCTCCGCCTATGTAATGCAGATACTGCTCCATGTCGTCCACTGTAACAAATAAAAATTGTACACAATTTTGAAATGGATAGGTATTCCAAAATGTCAAACCAAACTGCTAACAGCAACATAAAATCCTGGATACAAAGAACGCGTTACAGTGCCGGTATTTATTTAAAATAATATTGACAAACTTTTCGGGACGCAGAAAGTGACATATCTTTCTCGAATATATGTGGCCTTAATTCTAACCTGAACTCCGTCCACCATTTCCTCCAGGCTAATAGGCCCCAACGCCTCTTCCTCACCGAAACCCAAATCAGTGCCAAAACAACCACTTCTTAAGTCAGTTAAATCGCGTGGTTTATCTTCATATACCATACTATCCACATATCCTCATAAGAAATCTAATAGTCTAAGAGCGGGTGATCGTACCATCTATTCTAACGATCCTCACCTCCCTTACCACTTATCTGGAATAATTAAGTCGAGGTCCTGCTACTATTGGAAGAAATAGAGTTGCAAAAGTATTGCGAAACAAATGGGTCAAACAAGTGATAAATATAAAACATGTTCACGACAGGATAATTATTAATACAATAAGGGCAAAGCCCCAGATTATCACGATATTACAAGTATATTTTCACGAGCGTCTCACCACAGTAATGACCGGTTGCATTCAGTATGCGCACTTCGCACAATATTTTATGTAACGAAATAAAATACCTCCCTGGCGTGCTGTTTACACACAATCCTCCCAACTGACCTCTCTTGACATCAATTTGCCCAATTAGAAGCTAAAAGGGAAAGGAAAATCAACGCTGCCTTTCATGTGAGCATAATGTACTTTTCCCTCCCCTTTTTCCTTCTTTTAGCTTTTGGTTAGGCAAACTGATGTCAGGGTAGGTCATGAATGTCAGTTGGGAGGATTGTGTGCAAACAGCACGCCAGGGAGGTCTTTTATTACGTTACATAAAATATTCTGCGAAGTGCGCATGATCAATGTAACCGGGTCATTACGGTGGCGGGACGCTCGTTATTTTTCGGTATCATGAAGCGGGGAAGAGGAAATGGAAAATTGTACTCAAATATAAAATAACTGTATAAGGACGTAAGAAAATACGGAACTGTGTAATATCGTAAAAAGCATAATTAGATAAATGTAATGGAGGATTTTATTACAGCTTAAAAGTCTGGATTAGGAAGAATGAATGAAAGAGAGAGAGGATTTCTGAGAAAAAAACAGGGTTAGTCCCGGTGTAAGTAAAACGCTTTGCCGAGTGTGAAGCTTAGTAGGGGGTTTCTCATTCCCCTGAACTTCCGCGGGGATCCATTGTGATGTTGTTTTACCTTCCCCTAGATTTTTAATTGAGAGAACTACGGAACTGTGTAAGGACGCAAGAAAACAGAAATTAGATACTTATAATTGACGATTTTAATTCGGTAATAGGCTGAAAGTACCGCCACTTAAAAATATGGATAGGAAAAAATGAATCAAAGGAGAGATTTTGGAAAAAAACAGGGTTGGTCTCGGGGGTAAGTAAGCTGCTTTATTGGGGGTGGTGGTGGTTGGTAGAGGGTTTACCCTTTCCATGGACTACTGCGAAGGTGTATTGTGAAATTTTTTCAAAATTCAAAAGTCGGTATCTCGCCATTAGTGAATGTTTTAAGGAAATTCACTAAAATTAGCCTCATCTCTGTGTGTGTACGACAGAGATAACCACCCATATTATTGTTAATCTCACTTCAAACACAAACAAGATACGATATGGCGAGATAGGTTATACAGGTCAGGCCAATTAGCTTTGTAAATAGAAGAAGAAGAAACATAGAAAATACACTGCCGTTTCTATGAAGATGTGAATGGAGCTTGTTTATCGTATTAATAACAAAAGAATGAAACACTGTGAGTGTCACATGTTGTATTTGCATAACTTAAATTTTCAATACCCCATCTCTTATAAAATAGTTAATCTACGCATTGACTAAATATTTAAGGAACGTCATATATTACATTTCAGTTTGATTTACGTTTTTATTTGGAATCTAAAATACCTAAAATTTACGAAAGGTATTCTTGGATAGACAAGGAGTGATCAAATTCTGTGAAACAAATTGTAACATCATGGTTTTGCAAAAACGTTGCGTTGTCTTTATACAAGCCAATCTTTAAATATTTTTTATTGCCTTGCTTGTATGTGTTTTGTTTCTTTAACGTCGGCTTATTTCCGCGACTATGGCCAATCACTGACGCCAGGGAGCAGTTTCATCTTACTATCCTGAAAATTTTGCCGGCCCCCGCCTTTCTGTAAGGTGGGTGCGGATCTTTAACGTGCCCAACATCGCATGGATACGGGACCAACGGCTTTACGCCCCCTCCGAAGGGCTGAACGTGCAGACATTCAACTTGTTCAAATACAATCCCAGAACTTCGGTTGATGTTAATGTTACAGTTTGTACTGAAAAAAGTGAATGGAGAACTCTGGGATCGAACCCAGTACCGTTCGGTTCAGAAGCACACGTTCTAACCCCTGAACCACCGAGGCTCTTACTGCCTTGCTTAAACGTAGATCTTTCTACTATATACTATATTTTTAGTCTAAAGATTTAATTGAGACAAATAATTAAGCTACAAATATGGTGTATTTTAAACATTTTATTGAACCTACCTCTGAACAACGTTTATATGTAAATTTGTAGATTAACGCAATGTTCGGTTTTTGGAAAACATTTCAGAAACATGCCTAGAGGAACCCCTTTTATGCATAAACCATCAGACAAATGTTGTGATCTCAACTCCACAATACAGTTAAGAGACCTAAAGCGAAATTGAGCTGGTGTGCAGGGTAACCATGCAGCAAAAGAGCTAGAAATACGAACTGTAAAAAACTCACCTTACAGAAGTTCATAGAAAGGAGTTTCTTCTACTAACCGTTCCTGCCCAACAACCGACCACACCGTTTCTCCATGAAAAACTCCCACTTTACCCAATTGAAAAAAAAACGCTAAGTAATAAGGTAATCTGATCCGTTATTAGAATTAAATAAATAAACTCTATAACTGAAATTACTGTCAAAGCATCACATAAAGGGTCTATTTCAAATAAATTTTCTGCAAATATTTTAATAAAATAAAGAACAATGACGACTGAAGCTGAAACTTGAGGTTTTCTAACTTCTAATGACATTTCTACTACTTACATAACCCTATTCATTTTAGGTTCTTGACCCAAAACATGTCAATTTTGACATTTCGAATCGCGACGACATTGACGTTTTAAGAAGAAAAACTATATTTTCTAAAAGCTTATAACTTTTTTTTCTTTTAACACAGAGATCCAGATTCTGGTGCATAGTTTTTTTATGATATAAACCTGCGTACCAAATTTGGTTGCCATAATTGGGTTACATCCGGAGATATAAAAAAATTCCAAAAGAAAACACAACATTTTCCGGGATAAACTAGTCCGATTTTCCTGGCTAATTTTATCAAAATCGGCCCATTATTTTTTGAGTTATCGGTGCGACACACACACACACACGCACACGCACACACACACACGTGCGCGTACACACACACAAATATATATATATATATATATATATATATATATATATATATATATATATATATATATATATATATATATATATATATATATATATATATATATATATATATATAGGGTGGTGATAACAACCCTTATATTTTAAATAGACAACATGGGTCGAGTGTTACACCATTTGAAAGGTCTTTCTTTTCTGAATTCAGCACACAATTTTTTTTGGAAGTTTTATCAACTCGTTTAAAAATTATTCACAGTTGAAGATGCAAAAACGCATTTCACTTATTCCGATAAGAAATGTGCTGATAGTCAATGTTTTGTTGGTTTCTAAACAAAAAATTGACTATCAGAATATTTTTTTATCGGAATGAGAGAAATGCGGTTTATTATTTCAGTTTATCGGTCGGTTTGATACTTGATACCGAAAATTAATT
The DNA here is from genome assembly GCA_964006375.1 of Tillus elongatus. Taxonomy (NCBI): domain Eukaryota; kingdom Metazoa; phylum Arthropoda; class Insecta; order Coleoptera; family Cleridae; genus Tillus; species Tillus elongatus. Next base: position 31,029,521 of record OZ023268.1, on the reverse strand, counting down.
TCACAATGGTGTATTCTGTAGGAGAAAGAGTTGAAATAATTACTCTTTTTTTCCAAAACGATGACTGTGCCAACCGCACCGCAAATTTGTTTAATGAACGGCATCCGAACAGACATGTTAACAGAAAATACATTTTGAAGTTTGTTGCAAAATTTCGACAAAGTGTTTCAGTAGCCAACAAAAAACGGGCTCCTGAACGTGAATTTCCGGTTAGAAATGAGACTAATGAGATTGAAGTTTTAGGACAAATTGCTGCAGACCCAACTTTGAGCACGAGAAAATTGGCCACTGTTTCAAACATCAAAAGAAGAACTATTCAGCGAATATTCAAGCATCATAAATTTCACCCGTATAAAATTCATCTTACAATAACTGAATGAGGATGATTTTGATTGGCGGCTGGAGTTTTGTGAAGTTATGACTGCACGAATAGCTGATAACGGGAACTTTGTGTTCAATATCTGTTTTTCAGACGAGTGTACGTTTTTATTAAACTCTACAGTCAATCGTCATAATTGTCGTTATTGGGCAAATAATAATCCAAGAAATTTTCACGAAGTCCACACTCACTCCACAGAAATTGAGTGTCTGGACTTGCATTTTTGAAGATCGTTTAATCGGACCAATTTTTCTTGATGGCAATTTGAGTGACAAAACGTATTTGGAGTTACTAGAAGATATCGCTTACCCTCTACTAATTGACATTGTTGAAGATGATAATCGCTATCAAGAAAATCAATTAGTGTTTCAACCAGATGGAGCTCCTCCGCATTTTTCACAACGTGTTAGGGAGTTTTTGAACAGAGAGTTTCCAGAGCAGTGGATTGCGCGTAGAGGTGCTATTGAGTGGCCCTCTAGATCACCGGATGTAACTCCTTTAGACTTCTTTCTATGGGGCCATTTATAGAGTAGAATTTACGCAACAGAACCAAAGTCTTTGGAAGAATTGCGACAACGCATTGTTGAAGAATGCCGTCTAATAACTCCACAAATGCTCCAGAATGCCAGAGCTCGTTTTAAACAAAGTTTGTACTTTTGTATGGAAGCTGGTGGTCAACAATTTGAACACTTACTTAGCTGAATAAACATTTTTGCACATTTGGTTTTGTTTTTTAGTTTTTTTACGAAAAATTGACTAACTAGTGCATTTCTTATCACAATTAATGAAATACGGTCTTGCAACTCCAACTGTGAATAATTTTTAAACGAGTTGTTAAAACTTGCAAAAAAAATAGTGTGCTGAATTCAGAAAAGAAAGAGCTTTCAAATGATGTAACACTCGACCCATGTTCCCTATTTAAAACATAAGTGTTGTTATTACCACCCTTAAGGGGTTGATGTGACAAACTTGATTTTTATGTCAAAAAATGTCCCCCTCAATATAAAAATTGACGTGTTTCAGCGTTTCTTAAAAAATATTTTCTTTGGACGCAAATCGGTCTATTTTCAATGCGCCACCCTATATATATATATATATATATATATATATATATATATATATATATATATATATATATATATATATATATATATATATATATATCAGGTCTGAAACCGTCCCCGGATTTGGGTTCCAGGGGTCCTAAATAGCGCTCATTGAATTATTTTTTTCTCATTAATGAATTGTTTTAAGAAAGTTCACTAATATAATTTAAGTAAATAAATAATAAGTGTGTTGTGCTTGAATTCAAACAACAAGAATTGTCTTCTAGTAATTGCAAGGATAACTTTCTTCTTACACGTTTTGGTCATTTTGAAAATTACCGATAAACTAGTTTTGATTAATCGACTGCTGATAGATGCATTTTACTACCCTACACGCACGTTGCTAGAATTTTCACGTTGTGGAAAATTGACGTTGCAGAGTTATTGACGTACCTCTGTTCTTGGTTCTTTGGTGGCCACATACGGTGAGTTTCAACCAATATTGTTTTTTATTTTTGTTGTAAGTTGCATGTTTTGTGCATTTTTCAGGTTTCTCCTACGTTTTTTGTGGAACTACACGGGGAAGTTTTCTTAGTAACAAGCAGGGGTAGTGTAGGTGAATTAAGTTAGGTCAGGTCAGGTCAGGGTCATATCCGGATCTGGTCAAGTCAGGTCAGGTCATGTCTTTCAAGTCAGCTTCGTAAAGTGTTTTGTGCATAAACGACAAGAAAAATCTTGTGGCTTCGACCCCCAACTAAGTTGCGGGACCCAGAGCAAATAGGCGTGCTGGAGGGGGAAGAACATTATTAAGAGGAAGTATTCATCAAAATATGAAAAAAAAATAGTGCTGCAAATTGAATCCTAACTTCCACATAGCTGTGGTAATTTAGGGCCCATGACTTGACCACACAGAAAATATTTGTATTCCGGTACCCATAAACTTTTGAATCGTTATATTACTCGAGTTTTATGGAAAAAATGTCACCCAAGTCACCCCTCATTTATCCCCTATCCCCGGAAGCGATCTTACCCAAACACAATTCTAAGCGTTCCTTTGTCGCGCACTAACGGGACACCAAATTTGAAGATGATATCTCAGTTCGTTCGAAAGTTATTGCGTCTATTAACAGACAGACGTACGTTCCGACAGACCGGCAGGCCGTCAGACAAAAACATTTTCGTTCCAGAATCACGTTTTCTATATGTTTTGAGACTTTTTACGCCGTTTTAGCAAAAAAAAATTCGAAATTTTTGTCAACAATATTCGACCCCCACACACATCAACCCCAAATTTAATTTCAGCACAGAACACCATAATGACATTTTTAATGAAATTAAACGTTTTCTAATAAATAAACCCTAAAACGTTATATTACTTGAGTTTTAACAAAAAAAATTCAATTTTCAGCAAATCACGCCAATTCATCGCCAAACTCCCCCATTTTATTAAATCAAACTTAAATAACTCAATTTTCTATACACTTATAAAGTTGAATGTATGTATGTAGTAAGGCCTTTCCTAAGGCAGCATGTCCACAAAACTTCATTAAAGTAACTTTGTAATTTACGGACAAAAAATTTTTTTCGAAAGAAAACTTAAAATTTAAATAACTCAATTTTCTATAAACTTAAAAAGTTAAATTTTGGTACGTAGTAAGGTCTTTCTCAAGGAAACATTTCCATCAAATTTGATTAAAATAGCTTCGTAATTTTCGGAGAAAAAATTTTTTTTCCAAAGAAAACTTAAAATTTAAAGAACTCAATTTTCTATAAACTCAAAAAGTTGAATTTTGGTAAGTAGTAAGGTCTTCCGTAAGGAAACATGTCCGCCAAATTTCATTAAAATAGCTCTGTAATTTTCGGAAACAAAATTTTCCCGGAAAACCATGTCCGATTTTCCTGGCTAACGAATTCATCCAATCTATTAATAAAAGAAAGGCACTGGCCGAGTTTCATCGAAATCGGTTAATTATTTTTTGAGTTATCGGTTGGATACATACATATATATATATATATATATATATATATATATATATATATATATATATATATATATATATATATATATATATATATATATATAAATTTAAACTGACCTCGGATATGGGTTCTAAGGGTCCTAGTTCGCGCTCATTTGAAAAAGTCTCACCATCGATACCTCTCTATTAGTGATTTTTTTAAAATAAAAATTCACTAAAAACGTAGGTAAATTTGCGGATGAGCTCAGGAATGGCTTTTAGAATTTATTTTTCAGAAACATGCTCAGAACACCGCTTGGATACCACCACAAGAAAAATTTCTTGCAAACAATGCCTAAAAAATTTACGTGCCAGGAATAAAGTAAGGGAATAAAAAGCAGTATAAATAAAAAATTCGACAAAAAACACCTTACCTATATAAGCTGCCTTTATTCCATTTTGCAGCTATACCTCCTTAATATCCTGTTTACCGCGCGCAGAACCCCTCTTCGTCTTAGGTCCCGTAACTTTCTTGGGGGTTGTTCCCAAGACAGTTTTCTTGTGGTTTATGCATTGAGGGTGGTTGTATGTATGCAGAAGAGGAGGGTAAAGCCCCCAAACAAAGCATACTCCCGCTCAAATCCCAGTCCCATCTCGACCCCACCACATAAAAACACAGGGGTTCCCAGTCTCCTCCTGCATGCAAACAACCACCCTCAGTGCATAAACCACTGTAAAAATTTCTTGGGAACAAGATCAAAGGAAGTTACGGGGTCTGAGGAGAATTCGGGTTCTGTGCGGGGTAAACGGGATTTTAAGAAGGTACCTATTTCTTTCGAATTTTTTGTTTATACTTAAATTTTATCTTCCCCGCTCAACACCCCTATTCAATCCTGGTGGGTTGTTGGCAAGAAATTTCCCATGCGGTACCCAACGGGGATTCTAAGCATGTTTCTGCAAAAATTTGTCTAAAAGCCCCCCGTGAGCTCATCTGCAAATTTACCGAAACGTAAAACATAATCGACAGGTTGACCTGCGCTTGACACAGCAACGCGGCCAACTCTCGAACACGGCACACCCTGAGCATAATGATTTAAAATCACTCTGTAGTAAACATACGTTAAAGTAAAAATAAAAGAAGTAAAGCAAATATTCTGACCACTGCAAAAGTATTATGTGTGAAACTAGTGTCACAATTTTTGTAGTTTAAAAAGAGTTCTAGACGCAGCTAGTGCGTTATGGTAGTGAATTTTTATTAAATCTTTCAAATTTGAATAACTCAATTTTATGTAAAGTTAGACAGTTGAATTTTGGTACGTGGCAAGGTCTTTTTCAAGGCAACATATTCATTAAATCTGATTAAAATAGGTTTGTAATTTTTGGAGTAAAAAGTTTTTTTTTGAAAGAAAACTCAAAATTCAAATAACCCAATTTTCTATAAACTTAGAAAGTTGAGTTTTGGTATGAGGTAAGGTATTCACCGAGGCTATATATGCACCAAATTTCATTAAGATAGATTTGTAATTTTCGGAGAATTCTTCTAAAGAAAACTCAAAATTTTTCCGGAAAACCTTGTTCGATGTTCTTGGCTAACGAACTCATCCAAGCCATTAATAAAATAAAGGCACTTGCCAAGTTTAATCGAAATCGGTTAGTTATTTTTTGAGTTAGCGGTTGGATACATATATAAACATATAAAAATTGAAACTGACCCCGAATATGGGTTCTAGGGGTCCTAGTTCGCGCTCATTTGAAAACAATTTTTGCACAGTCTCACCATCGATACCTCTCTATTCTCTATTAGTGAATTTTTTTATTAAAAATTTACTAAAAAAACGCTGCACTACATGTAATTTTATACGGATTAACTTTGAGTGGTAATAAAGTTTTCTAATGTTAGATACAAACTTTTTAATTCGTATTAAAATCTTATTTACTTACCGGATACCATTTTTAAATGTCGCTGATAACGCTATTTAAGTTAGATACGTAACACGTTTGTAAGCTGTGCGTAGAACTGACTAAGATTTGTTATATTCAATATGTACGTATATAAATAATCCATACACAACACATCTGGTATATATTCAACGGCAACACTTTATTCCCAATATTAATAAGTTGTCTCCACAGCAGTGCGAGATTCTCAGCTGAGGGATAATTTGTGTGTGGCATGATTAAAATAACCATCACCGCTAATTAAATTGTAAATAAATAATACAATGTTGTTATTGTTAAGGTGAAACATTTATACACGTTAACGAATCAATACTTTTAAAACACGCAGCTGCATACTTCATATTATTTGCTTGTGATAAGTTTTGATCATCACAATCTAAGGGCGATGTCGCCTATCATCGCAACCATCAGTACCTCCTTGTATTTCTGGGCGTGACAAAGAGCACGGTCAGGGAAGCCATTAAGTCCTAGGTCAGAAACGAACATAAGGTGTACTGGGCAAACTATCCAGGGCTCAGACATGGGAGTCAGTAATTGAGGAACCCAGTTCAAAGAGAGCTGTGGAGCTGCTAAACCTTAGTAGAGGACAGCTCAGGAACATAACAGGACTCTTGCTGTTCGAGGGCAGGCTCTTCGGCGAAAGGGAGGAATCAGACCAGCACAGCAAAGACAAGGGCATGCACAATAAGCCAAAGGCTGCGGTGCTATCGGGGCGGCAAAGCCGCGGACGAGCTGTAAGGGAGAATATATATATATATATATATATATATATATATATATATATATATATATATATATATATATATATATATATATATATATACACCCAAATATTGTACTTTATCCGTTTTCCTTATCTCAGTATTATCGCTTATTTGTATGCTTATAGAAACATAATTTCGCCCTGATCTTTTACTACACAAAAAACACTCCAAATGACTTTTTCCATAATTTGCGCTTAGACGCCTGCTAATAAAAAAGTCAAATATACGCTTAAGGTCTGTTTCCATCAGGATCTTTAAACTGGCCCATGTCTTATTCGAGTAGAAGATTGCAGTATCGTCCGCATATCCAACAACGTACCCACTATCAGATATTTCAAAAAGATTATTTATATATATATATATATATATATATATATATATATATATATATATATATATATATATATATATATATATATATATATATATATATATCTGTTGAACAGTATATTCCCCATTACTGAACCTGGAGGCACCCCGTATGTTACGGAACATTTTTTGCTTTGATGTCCATCTATCTGAACAGTTTGACTTCTACCTTTTATATAACTTTCCATTAGTTTTAAGCAACTCCTCAAAAACTAAGACCCTCTAACACAATCAACACTATGGCAACACTATTAAATGCGTAGCCAAATCGACAAAGGCACAGGCAGCTGGAACACTTTCATCGAGACACAAATATATTTTTCCTGTAATCTGAACAATAGCATCTTGCGATGTTTTTCCTGTCTTAAAACCGTATGGTCGACTAGACAGAATACCATATTTATTAATATAGCTGTTTATTCTAACTTAAAGAAGCTTTTCGAAAATTTTCGAAAAACACGTCAGCAGGGAAATAGCTTTGTAATTACTTAACTTTGTTTTATCTTCAGATTTAAAAAGGGCTTAACAAGGGCATTTTTCAATGCAGTGGGAAATATACCATGTGCCATGCATGAGTTTATTACATAGGGCGAAGGTTTCACTATGTACCATAAAATATTTTAACTGTGCATGACTGAATACCGTCCACTCCCAGAGATTTTCTTTCATTCAGTTGTCCCATTATGTCAATTACTACATTTTCACTTGCTGGATGAAACAGTGCTAGGGCTAGCCTTATACATGGAAACCTCTGCAACGCCTTCCGCCAATCTTTTGCCAACGTCAGAAAAATATCTACACAATGTATTTGCTATAACGTTTCTTTATCAGTAACCATACGCCATTATCGCCTTCCACAGTATCAATCTTGGTATCCACCTTCTCGCTCTGTAACTGATTAATGCATCTCCAAATATTTGATGAGGTATCACTGGATTTCGATACCTTATTATGGTAATAAGGTATCGAAATTATGGTAATAAGGCTTATTTTTCTACTCTTACGCGGTACGTTGACTACTACGAAAACACCGAAAACCTTAGCAATATCAGCCTCAGAATATATTTTCAACCAAGATTCATTCTGCATTTCATACTCTAGTTTGTTGTAGTCAATATATGTCTTTACAGCTACACTTTTAATACTATCTCTTACTTCCTCAGATGCACCTGGGAGTTGTATATCTAATATAATTGGAAAATGGTCATGTATCTTATACTGAAGGACTATAGGCGTTATTTGGCACGGAGGACACGAATAAACAAACGAAAAAACAAGAATGATATATATATATATATATATATATATATATATATATATATATATATATATATATATATATATATGCACACAAGTTACTATACTGGAACTACAGTCTAACACTTCACACTGATTACTGCTTCTTCAAATCACTTCACATTCTCTAACTGAACTGCCTCACTGGCTTGCTTTCGCGTTTATATACTCGCCGTACCTTCCACCACGTTTCTGGAGCGTTCCATTCCAGAATGTTCCAGGACCTTTTTTTACTAGAAGGTTCTGTGAATACAGATCGGTCCCGTGTGTATACAGGGGGATGTATATACAGCCTGATCCAAATGTGGTCATCACTCCTATGTTACACAAGAGGTGTTTCTCGTAATATAAGATCTCTCTGCGTATACAGGGTGTAAGGGTTCTCTGCGCATACAGGGTGTATATACAGGGTGTTCGGAATGTGCAGACCTCAATTATCCGTTCCGACGGGGTACAAGTTTGTAACTTCGTTATTTCTGGTCCTAGAGGGTTGAGACTTTGCCTGAGGGGGGTCACCCCAGACACGCCCAGGGGGTGGGGAGGCGGTGTTGCCAGATTGCGCAAAAATTCCCAGATGGTGGGGAAGTTCTGGAGATGTGGCAAGACCGCACCTACATCTATTGAGGTGCTTTGTAACAATATCCCGCCGATAACTCAAAAAAATATTAACCCATTTTGTTGAAGCCGGCAAGAATAGTTCTTTTGTTTAATAGCTTGGATGAGTTCGTTAGCCCTATTGGATCAGGTTTTCTAGAAAAAAGATTTTCCGAAAAAAAAATGTATTTCAAAAATTCAAGTTATTTAAATGAAATTTGATTAATATGTTACCCTGGTAAATACCTTACTAGATACCAAAATTCAACTTCGATTGCCGCGATCGATTTGATTCCTGTTAAAAGCGTTTGCAAGTACGATCCTTTTACTGCTAGCCCTTGTTTTGTAACATAGCAGGTAATTTATATAAATTTTATACAGGGTGTTGAATGAAACATTAAACATTTTTTAAAGCTTCAAGAATGGACAATATTATTTTTTAGGTATCTCCACGAGAACGAATCTAAAACTGACAAATTTGGAGACCTAGGCGGGTCACCCCGCAGGACCGTGGGTGCCTAATGACTGATTAGGAAACAAATTATCTTATGGTGTTACTGTTTGTGAGTTGTGAGCTGGAGCATCATCTTATTGAAGAAAAAATATATTTTAAATGACTCAATGGAATATTAACACATAAATCGGGCAGTACTTCTTCCAGTATTTCTCGATACCTATTTGCTGTCAAGTTGCCGTCATAAATAGTAAATTTAATTATTTCCAAGATAAAACGAGAAACACTAAAACCGAATCTATCCTGCTGATCCACGGGAAACGTTACCCGTTGATTCTCTTGGGACCAAAACCTGTTACTGTGTCTATTTAGTACTCTAGCACTGCTTACATATGCCTCGTCCAACCAAATACCTTTTTTATAAAAATATCTCCCCATATTTGAATCTTGTAAATACCAACTGAAGAACTCTAAACGCCATTGTGCATCTCATGGACGAAGATTTTAAACAGTTTTGTATTATATGGTTTAAATTTATACCTTTTCATTATTTCTTGAACCCTGGATTTTGGAACCCCTACAGGATTTTCTGTTTTTCTACATCAATTTGTAGGCTCTGTTGTTATACCAACCAGAACTATAATTTATTGCGTTCCTTGATCAGAGACTTTTTTTCGGTCGTTGTTGTGAAAATGACTATAAATCAGTAAGATTTTTTAAATTCTCCTAAATATAGCTTTATACGGCTCACTTGTTTCGAAAAAACCATAAACCGGTTGCCAATAAATAATAACGATTGACATAAAGATTTGTAGTTTTGGCAAGTTCAAATCATGGCCTAATATTAAATTTTAATCGTATAATAATGCAGAAAATTGCTTTTACGCCTAATTACGAAAAAACTATTGGCCAGAGAGGTATCATGTATAGTATTTCTTGAAAGCTAGTAATGTTGCCTTTAATATGGAAATACAATATACAGCGTGTTCCGTTATATAAAAAAAAATGACCCCGACGTAAATTTGCAAAACACGACCAGCCTGTATAACGGCGATTCATTTCAAACCAAATACAAGCTATTATTGTGTTCAATGATAAAGACGGGTTGTACTCAAGCAGTTTTCCAGTTAGTAGGGAATATGCCTCTATTGTAAGATGTGTGAAACAGACGAGTCACGACAGGAGCAAGTTCTGGTGCTCATTTTTTGAGAAAATTTGCTGGGATCCCGTCAAGGCCAGAGGCTTTCCTGGTATTAAGAGAAGAGAGCATCTTTCGTAGCTTTTTAGTTTTGAAAATGATATCCGTCATTTTATGCGCGACATTGGGGACTGTTGGTGGTTGAACATTTGGAGGTGGGTTGAGAGTAGAATTGCCGGCGAACAACGAGGCAAAAAGTTCAGCCTTGCCCAGGGCGGTAGAAACAATTTCATCCCCTGAGACAAGAGGTGGGAACGTGCTCTTGCAGAAATTATTCCCAATAGTCCAGAAGGGCTTGCTGCCATTGGAGCTTAAGAGGACTTTGTTCTTGATGTGGTTATTAAACGAGTTTTTTGCCTTAGAAAGAATGCGGACATAGCGGTTTCTTGCTTCGTTTAATGCTTGATGGTTTTCTTGACTGGGATTGTGTAGAAGCGTTTTGTGAGCTTTGACCTTTTCAAGCCTGGCCTTGTCACAGGATTTAGAGAACCAGTGCATTTGAGTGGCTGAAGCGGTTTTCTGTGTACTTTGAATAAATAATTCCATGCCAGCTTGGATAATTTCGGTGACGTTTTGCGAGATATCATAGGTCAGGATGAGAGAAGCAGACAGACGCCCATGGCAATGGGGAAAAGTAATCCCGCATTTCGTCACAGTTCGCAGAGTTGTAGTGCCAAACGATACGTGGGTGTGATGACTGTGTGACCTCGGTTTGCATTGCGCAGGAAGCAGTGACCATGCCGTGGTCTGAGCGACCAAGGAAGGCGGTGACTCATGTCTTATAGCATTCAGGTTTTGTAGTAAGGAGATCCAGGGGATTTGAGCTGTGTGTTGGGATGCGAGGAAAGTAAGTAGGTTGCTGAACCATATTGGCTAAAGAATTTCAGACTGCGAATGCCCCCGCTGCTCTTCCTTGTGGATCGGTTTTTGAAGATCCTAGCCATTCCTTATTATGGACATTGAAGTCACCAAGAATTAGTGACCTCAGAAGGATATTCAGAAATCAGATATTTTATAGCAATTAGATAATGCACCCTCTACGAATAGCAATATCACTAATAACAATGCTTAATGTGTACCACTACGATTGTTTACGCACTTTTGACAAATAATGACAAGAGCTTTTGCATATTTTAAAGATAGTTGTCAAACTCATGGCTTACGTTCTAAATGCGGATTAATATTTATTATTTGCGATATATCTTTCAATGTACGCTTCTTAAAAACTAATACTTCTAATGCTTTTTTTTTCTAAAGGCATCTAAACTGACTTATTGTCAGATAGTCATCTTGTTGAATCATTCTCAATATTGGCATTATAGAATTTAGTTGTGTGACCTTCTTTTTCTCTTTTATTTAAAGAAACGTAAATAACATGAAAACTATCGCAGATAGGTATAGGGTATGCTATATCTGGTGTCGACGTAAAATTAAATTTTCTATCAAAATATGTAAAAAAAAAGAATTTTTGATCTTTATACTTTTTCTGATTCGCCAGTAAATTTTGAACATACTGTTTTGAACATACTGTATGAGATCAATTATCCTTATACATTCCACAAACCCAATACCTGCACTAGCGACTAACAAAATTTTACTTCTTGATTATAAAACATAAATGACAACGAATGGCTTCAATATTTCAATGCAAATGAATAAACATTTTAAAAAATCACAATAACTTTGAAACAATTGAAGGCAGATTAGGATAGTTGACGTACAATCCAAATATGTAAAAATATACAGGCTGTCCATTAAAAATAACATAGTTGATCGCTACTTCTGGTAAAATTAGAGGTGTTGTCGACCCCAAATTATTTTACATGGAAAGAGCGTTATGTCTAATATATGAATAGAAATTTTCAGAATTGTATTACGTTAATAACTAAAAAAAAATCTAACCAACGCATTTCGTGGTATACCTTAGGCAAAACGTTCACATAAACATAACCTCTGATTTGCTTCCGACCGGAGATACAGGGTGTTGAAATTTAATAGTTTTGAACAATCTTTTCCAATATCTTTGGAACGGAGTGAGATATTTGCATGCAATTCCGTATACGTTCTATGTAGACTGAGATTGTTATTCGGTGGTGTTCTTGTTTTAAATGATATACTGGGTGTTACTTTTCCGGGTTCCGTAGACTATTTGAAATAATGGCACTTCTGTCACGTACGCCACTGACCTTTTATAATACCTCTTTCTCAAAGAACAATCTCTTAAAAACATTTTAATGAATTTAAAAAAAAAATTCCACTAATAGAGAGGTATCGATGGTGAGACTTTGCAAAAAATGTTTCAAATGAGCGCGAACTATGACCCCTAGAACCCATATCCGGGGTCAGTTTCAATTTATATATATATATATATATATATATATATATATATATATATATATATATATATATATATATATATATATATATATATATATATATATATATGTTTGTATCCATCCGATAACTCAAAATATGATTAACCGATTTCAATGAAACTCGGTAAGTGCCTTTCTTTTTTTAATGGCTTAGATAAGTTCCTTAGCAAGGAAAATCGGACAGGGTTTTCCGGGAACATTTTCAGTTTTCTTTTGAAAAAAATGTTTTCTCCGAAAATTACAAAGCTGTTTTAATGAAATTTACTCGATATGTTGCCTTGTGAGAGGCCTTACTACGTACGAAAATTCTACTTTCTAAGTTTATAGAAAATTGAATTATTAAAATTTTTAGTTTTCTTCCGAAAAAATTTTTTTTTCCGAATATTACAAAGTTATCTTAATGAAATTTGGTGAATGTCTTGCCTTGGGAGAGACCCTACTACATACCAAAATTGAACTTTCTAAGTTTATAGAAAATTGAGTTATTGAAGTTTGAAGCATTTAATTAAAATTCACAACCATAACGCACCTGCTGTGTCCCGAACTTTTTTGTTTCCTTGTAGTTTTACGTTTTCTTGAGCGGTTTAGAAATATTACTAATTTTTTGAAGCAGTTATGTTTTTTTTTTAAACTTCAACACCCCGTATCTTCCTTAGCAAGCTAATTAGAGTTATTGTTTATATGAACTTTTGTTCTCAAAATGATCTGATCTATTGATTGCTAAGGTCCTACTACTACTTCCTAAAGGAAATACACGATGTTGAAATTTTTTGTAGCTTTTTTTTTCTTCAAAATTTCAACACCCTGTATTTCCCTTAGAAACTAGTAGTAGGACATTAGCAATCAATAGAACAGATCATTGTGATAAGAAAAGTTTGTATAAGCATAACCTCTAATTAGCTTGCTAAGGGAGATACGGGATGTTGAAGTTAATATATATATATATATATATATATATATATATATATATATATATATATATATATATATATATATATATATATATATATATATATATAACTGCTTAAAAAAACTAGTAATATTTAGATATATAAATATTACTAGTTTTTGAAGCTTATATATATATATATATATATATATATATATATATATATATATATATATATATATACATAACTGCTTAAAAAAACTAGTAATATTTAGATAACCGCTCAAGATAGCATAAAACTACAAAGAACAAAACTGTTTCTAAGAGAATGTTCTTTGAGAAAGAGGTATTATAAAAGGTCAGTGTTGTACGTGACAGAAGTTCTATTATTTCAAATACTCGGAACCCGGGAAAGTAACACCCAGTATATCATTTGATACAAGAATACCACCTAATAATAACCTAAATCTACAAAGATTGCGTACGAAATTGCATACAAATATCTCACTCCGTTCCAAAGATATTGTAAAAGATCTTTCAAAAATATTAAATTTCAACACCCTGTATCTCCGTTAGGAAGCAAATTAGAGGTTATGTTTATGTGAACTTTTTGTCTTAGAATGATCTGTTCTATTGACTGTTAAAGTCTTGCTGCTATAAACTGGGACACCCTATATATATATATATATATATATATATATATATATATATATATATATATATATATATATATATATATATATATATATATATATATATATATATATATATATATATATATATATAATAATAAATTGAAACTAATTACGAATATATAGGTCCTAGTTCGCGCTCATTGAACAAAAATGTCACAATATAAAAACCCTAATTTGCGAACTTTTTCTATGAAAATTTCTAAAATGAGAACCTTATAATCCTTTCAGTCCAAATTTCGCGCCAAATAGAAACACTTTGATTTAAAATTTTGAATGAATTAAAAAAGTGTTTGCAATTCCCCTAGTTATTACCCCACCTGCAAACATTTTAGGAACTATGTAAACTACTTTATGCATGAAATTTTAAAAAATAGCTAATAATATGTGAGATTTTTAAGGCCAAACGTAGATAATAGTAAATAGTAATCTATAAACTAAACAACTCACTATTTCTCCATCGTTTTATTGTCCTTTTGTCGCTTTCTTCATTCTTCCTCTTAACACTTTCCTTTCTGTTCTTCTTCCTGTTATCCTTATGTTGCCTGATAAAATTCTTCGCGTTTAAAATTAAGGTATCCATTATCACAGATAATTTTCAAAATATTGTACACCAAAAATACACAATACCACGAACACAAAACAAACGAAGGCAACAAAGAAAACTCTACATCATTTTAACCACTTCTTTAGCTTTTATTATTATTATACAGAGCAATAATGTTAACAGAGTTACGCAACAGAGTTTGGTTGCGTATTTAATATAGGTACAAGTATTTTAGTTTGTCATGGTAGATGGTTACAAAAGTGTTTAGAAGAACGGAGAGAATACAATGTAGCGGTAAATGAAGTCAGATTTGCGGTATATTTCAGAGTCAGGTGGGGAAATTTCACGGATGAATTTTGTTTATGAGCGTTATAGAGAGATAAAACGAATGCGTATGCATCTGTGGCGTGAAGAACTGGAGAACTGAAGAAGCAAAGAAGTGGAGAACTAGCCGTGTGTGAGATCAGGAAGATCTCTCTTCGTGGTCCATACCATACGAGGCCCACTCTCTTCATAATAAGTCCTTGTAGAGCAACTTTGTTATGGTAACGAATGTTACCATTACTGTGGATTTAAATTAGTTTTTAGTGAATTTTTATTTAAAAAAATTCACTAATAGAGAGGTATCGATGGTGAGACTTTGCAAAAAAACTTTCAAATTAGCGCGAACCTAGAACCCATATCCGGGGTCAGTTTCAATTTTTATATGTTTATATATATATATATATATATATATATATATATATATATATATATATATATATATATATATATATATATATAAATTTGTTATTTCGGAAAAAATATGGAACAGAAAAGAAAGTTGATTGTTCTGAAGTATTGTTATGTGGAAAGGAATACGAGGCAGTAAAGGTTTTGGGTGAAATTTTAGATGGAGAAAGAGGCAAAACTAAATTTGAAAATTAGTATGTCAAAATTTGAAGTGTGTTATTCAGAGGATAGCTGTCAAATATTTTTCGAATGACGTTTGGTAAAATTATGTCGAAATACTTCACAAGTCAACGACTTATATGTATTGACATGCTGTATAATTATGATCAATAAAGAATATTTTATATATATATATATATATATATATATATATATATATATATATATATATATATATATATATATATATATATATATATATATATATATATATATATATATATATATATATATATATATATATATATATGTATCCGTCTGATAACTCAAAAAATAATTAACTGATTTGAATGAAACTTGGCAAGTGCCTTTCTTTTATTAATGGCTTGGATGAGTTCGTCATCCAGGAAAATCTAACGGGGTTTCCGGGAGAATTTTGAGTTTTCTTTCAAAAAAAATTTTTTTCTCCGAAAATAAGAAAGCTGTTTTAATGAAATTTACTATATATGTTGCCTTAGGAGAGATATTATTAAGTACTAAAATTCAACTTTCTCAGTTTATAGAAAATTGAATTATTTGAATTTTAAATTTAAAAAAAAATTTTCTTCAAAAATTACAAAGTTATTTTAATGAAATTTGGTGGATATCTTGCCCTAGAAAAGACCTTACTACATACCAAAATTAAACTTTCTAAGTTTATATAAAACTGAGTTATTCAAATTTGAAGCATTTAATAAAAATTCACTACCATAACGCACTTGCTGCGTCCAGAGTTTTTTTATTTTTGTCTAGGAAATATAAATAGGGGTAGTGATTTCCAAAATTATTATATTTCTTTAAGTTTATTAAATTGTAGTTAAAAGTAATTTCATAGTCTTTTAAACACATTCTTTTATTATTTAAGGTTACATGTTAAATAGTTTATATAGTTATATACAGTGTGTCCCAAACTGGATGGGAAGGTATTGCTATCTCCGTTATTATCAGAGAGAGGGAGACGATTAAATTAGCAATGTTTTGTAGAATTTCGTGATCGTTCCAAATAGGACTTGCATTTTGCCCTGTCTCTTTTAGTTTTCGAGTTATTTTGAAAAAACAAAATTTATCGGTTTCTTTTTTCTTCAATTTCCAAGTGGGCGTTGATCTGACATGTTCATGTCTAAAACTACAGAGAAATCTTTTAGTGCTATTCTTAACTTTGGATTGTCATTTGTTTCTGAGCTACATGTACCAACGTTTGTGTTTATTATGGCAGCCATATTGGATTTTTTGCTCATGTGGTAGCCCGTGAAAAGAGCTTTCCAATGATGTTCAACATGCTTGAGAAATCTTGTAATTGCACTGACAATTTTGAGAAAAACCGTTTAGAGGATAGTAGGCTATGAAATCCAATACCAGAAAACAAATGACAAAGCAGTAGGCCATGGAGTTTAACAATAGACTTCTACTTTTAACATAATTTTCCGTAATGATTCACGATAAAAAAATATTGTGATTTAATTTACAATACTTAATTAGGTAATAATGCTAGGTAATATAATGTGAAGAGTTTAATAACGAAACCCGGCAATAACAAATATAAACTTAAACTCCACAAAACAACACAATTAGAAACGGAACTCAACAAATAATAAAATAGAAACTTAAAAATACACTAAATAGAAAATTGTTCAACCGTTTTGTTCAATCCACTTTATACACCTTTTTGAAACATGCCTGCAAACTCTGGTGAGGGTGTTTTGGTTAATATGATTTATAGCTTCCGTGATTCTGTTTCGTAATGTATTGATATTTTGTGGTGGATCGAACTCATACACATCATTCTTCAGAGTGTTATATCAGGACTTCGAGCACACCAATCAACCGGCCCATTGTTAGAAATGACACGATTATTAAAATTTTGGTACAAAAATTCTTTCACAATCCTAGCATTGTGAGCTGGACAACAGTCTTGTTGGTACCAAATATCGTCTAAATTATCATGAACTCTTCTCATTGTTGGTAAGATATCATTTCTCAAGAGATCAAGAAACCTCTCTCCAGGTGAATTATTTTCAAAAAAGAACGGAACAAAAATGAAGTTACCTGACATTTTTTAAATTTTAAGTGTCTAATCTAAAAATAAAAATAACAGTTTTTTACCTAATAAGCCGCACCAAACATTAATATCAAATCTGTCCTTCAATCGTCGTTCTTCCTTTAGATGGGGATTTTCATTTGCCCAATAATGCCTATTATGGTGATTATACACACCACAATTTGTAAATCTAGATTCATCAGTCCATATTATTTTCAAATGAAAATTTTCATGTTGCTGACATTGTCCTTGATACCATCTGCAGAATTGAAGTCGCTTAGGATAATCGACAACATTTGAGTCTTGAACGATTGTAGGTTTGTATGGATGGTAATGACTTTGTTTTAATACACGGTGTACCGTACTTTTTGGAACGTCAATTTGTTCACCATAAAACTGAACAGATCGCGGATGGTTTCGTTTGCAACCTGTAAGACGGGATTATTTCTTTCTTCATTTCTAGGCATTGGTAGTTTCTTTGCGTAAAAACTACCGTCAATAGATCGGTCACTATCCTGCGAAATATTTTAGTGTTTGCTTGTCGTCTTTCTGGGTAGTTGTTTTGATATGAATTTGCAGCTGCCTCAGTATTTCGGTTAGAACGAATATAACATTCCAACATGTCAAAATATTCTTCATTACTGAACATATTGCAGAATAATATTTAAAATAAACAGGAAACAAACTATTTAGTACAACATTTTAAGCAACGTGTGAAATATACCTCAAATTGTTCAGATAATTAAGAATGACAGTATTCTTAATTGTCGCGATAGTGTTATATCTATAGGAACCTTTCTTCTGGTGTTTTTGAGTTGACTTACGTTTAAAAATCAAACAATTTTCAAAGGCGTCTTCGTAAATCATTAATCTGCTTTTTTATTGAGTTCTGCTGGTAAATTTCGTTCTTTAGTAGGTTTACGTATTTAATTAAGTTATAACAATTTTGTAGGATAATGTTGTAATGTAAAATATAATTTGTAATAATGAGCAGATTCATTCGTGTGCTTAAAGTTCCTATTTTTTTATCGTGAATCATTACGGAAAATTATGTTAAAAGTAGAAGTCTATTGTTAGATTCCTTGGCCTACTGCTTTTTGAACACTGTTTTTTGGTATTGGATTTCATAGCCTACTATCCTCAAAACGGCTTTTCTCAAAATTGTCAGTGCAATTACAAGATTTCTCAAGCATGTTGTACATCATTGGAAAGGTCTTTTTACAGGCTATCCAATGAGCAAAAAATCCAATATGGCTGCCATAATAAAAACAAACGTTGGTATCTGTAGCTCAAAAACAAATGACAATCCAAAGTTGAGAATAGCACAAAAAGGTTACTCTGTAAAAAGTGTCCTGATAGTGTGCAAGTCTTAGACATGTCAGGTCAACACCTACTTAGATATTGAAGAAAAAATAAATCGACAAATTTTTTTTTCTCAAAATAACTGGAAAACGAAACGGTGGTAGGGCAAAATACGTCATATTTGGAACGAGCATGGAATTCTACAAAACCTTGGTAATTTAACTGTCTCCATATCTCTAATAATAACGGAGATAGCAATACGTTCTCATCTAGTTTGGGACACACTGTATAGTAATATATACAAATTTTAATGAAAGTTATTCAATTTGTTTAAAGGTAATCTAGAACAACGTTTTATTATGTATAAATATTGCGCTTCCCATTCCTCAAGGTATTTAAAACCCATCGCCCTCTCCTAGTTAAATCTGACATCGCTAGTTAGCTATCTGTCGTTGTCATTTGAATTCGCGGTTGTCTTCTTCTTCTTTGTTTACAGACGTCATAAACAAATAATAAGACTAAGCCAATTCCTAAGAATCTATATCTATCTATAAGAAAAATACTCTCATGAATTTTTCTTCCTCTGAAGATGTTGACTTTGTCAACGAAACGATCGTAAGGTCTCTGAAATAAGTGTTGTAGTGATTTGGGTTTCTCCATGTGTACTTACTTTATACAAGTTATCATAAAGCAAGGGAAATATTTCAGGTTATTATGTATTTTTAACAAATTAAGTTAACAACAAATGTGAAAGAAATTCGATTGCTTAAAAAATGGGCCTTTGTATGTCGATATAGCGTGTCCATTTTGCTGCTGTACAATCACTAACCGTTCCTCCAAATTGTACACTGCATTCTTGAGAATTTCTGGTTGAATTGCAACAATCTGTTCCCTAATAGGGCCTTTTAATTATTCCATGAATGTTGGTCCTGTTCTAAACACCAATTTTTTAAACAACCCCACTGCCAGTAATCTTCTGGGTTAAAATCAGGGGATCGTGGAGGCCATGAATATGCAAAACGTCACGATCTTGAAAAACAACGTTTAACAGTTCTTTAACTGGTCGAATGCGGTGGTGTTCCATCATGCATAAACATCATGTTTTCAATTCCCTCGTGCACGTTTTGTATCCGTGGAATGGCATGATCTCCTAACATTTACAGGTATTGTTCACCAGTAACAGTTACAGATACGGTTTCTCCATTCTGGGTCTCCTTAAAAAAGTATGGCACAATGATAAAATTAGCTGTGAAACCGCACTAAATGGTGACTCTTTTCATGAAGACCTTCCTAAACGATCTCATGTGGATTATCTGTTGACCATATTCGACAGTTTTAACTATTGACTCCACCATTTAGCGAGAAATGGGCTTCGTATGTCCATTAAATACGGATAACTATTCAGGTTCAATTTCCATCTGAGCAAATATTCGTAAAGAAAAATCATACCCGATAGAAAAATCTGCACCCTTTAATTTAAACAGCAGTTACAGTTTATAGCGATACCTTTTTAGGATTATGCGGACAATTTTCCAAAACGCAATGTATGGCATTTTCAATCGTTTTGATATGGAATTCACACTATTGATTGCTAACTGATTATTGCTGGTTATGTTTTGATTTTCCAGAAGAACTTCTGCAGCCTGGACATCACTAATCCTTGGTCTTCCTGACCTCGGTAGGTCAGTTACAGACCCTGTTCTATCAAATTTGATAATCAAATTGAAATTACGATAGGCTTTAGTTTGACAGGGCCCTGTTCTCAAACCCATTTTTGAAAGGAACCTTCAGAACCCAGCAGTGTAATTTCTACCACAATCGTAATAACATTGTACTACAACATTTCGTGTTCGTAGATCTATGTTATTAAAGTTTATTCGTTTCAATATAGGTTTACGTGAGTTTTATTTTGAGAACAACTAATCTAAATGCAATGATTTTATTTGACACTTGTATCAACAGTTGATACGATAACTGTTTTGTTTTCCATCGGTACAGTAAAATCCAATTATTGAAGAAAATAGATTCCATTTACTTTTTGCTACTAGCTTGATTTCCTAAAATTATATAAGACTTTATGATGAGCCCATATATTTGTTTGGACGTGCTCTTTGTCCGTTTGTGATTTTTTAGAAAATTCACTAATCAGGATATCACGACTTTTGAATTTTGAAAAAATTTCTTCAAATGAGCGCGATCTAGGACCCCTAGAACCCATATCCGGGGTCAGTTTCAATTTATATATATATATATATATATATATATATATATATATATATATATATATATATATATATATATATATATATATATGAATAAAATTGTGTTACTATTACTAATGTCTGAGCTTAAGGATTTGTTGAACACTGAATATAATAATTACCTCATGAGCTGTGAAGTTTCAGTCTCTAATAACCCAAAGAAGTTCTGGTCATTTCTGAACTCTAAGAAGCAACATAATTCTCTTCCCAAAACAATGGAGTATAATGGTCTCAACTTATATCGATCTGATGAGATTGCTAATACTTTTGCTGATTTTTTCCAGTCTACATATGTATCTCGACACTCCAACCTGCACCGCAATCTGTGGTAAATACCACCTTGAAAGACAATGATTGTACTTCACTACAAATAGTGAGTTTTCTTCTTTCAGAAGTTGAGGAGGTTTTTCGGGTGTTTAAGCTTCATGTGACGTCAGGTCCTGACCTAATCCCATCATTTATTTTGAAGGATTGTGCAGCCGTTTTAGCTTTCTCCTTACAGGTTATGTTTAATTTATGTTTAAAAAACTGTAAAATTCCAATAGTATGGAAGATATCGAAATCCTATCCAGTTTATAAGGCTGTTGATAAAAGACTTATAGATAATTATAGGCAGATATCGTTATCCTGTAACTTCCTTAAAGCTTTGGAAATGTTATTACACAGGCATATATTCTTCCATATAAAGAGCTTCATCACTCTTTCTCAGCACGGCTTCATGCCAGCCAGATCAGCTGTTACAAACTTAGTTTGCGCTACGCAATACATTGCCGAAGCTTTAGATAATCGTAGTCAGGTTGATGTCATCTACCTTGATATGTCAAAGGCATTTGACCGCATTGATCATGCTATTCTGCTACGTAAATTAGAAGAATTTGGCTTATCTGAATCACTCCGAAAACTGAATTACCTTATAGACAGGAAGCAATATGTGGTTGTGGATGGCTGCATATCAAAATATATTTAAGCCACATCAGGGGTCCCTCAGGAGTCGATTTTGGGTCCTTTGTTCTTTAATATTTTCATTAACAATCTCGTAGGTGGTTTGAGGGTTGAATGTCTTCTGTATGCCGATGACATCAAAATTGTCTGTGAGGTGAAATCGGTGGAGGATTGTATTCGACTTCAATTAGCATTAGAGGATGTGGAAGAGTGGTGCAATATAAATAATCTTTCTTTAAATATTGCACGCGTCTTCCATTGATATCTTTGTGTCTGATCCAAGGTTGCTCAAAGGGTTGGCAGTCTCATGGTTCTGAAGGACTGGTTTGTATTTGACAGTTATGGAGGATTTGTGTTTCTGATTATTTTTTACTCATTGTTTATTGTTGTGATTTTTAATATTTTTCTATTTTAGTTACATTCTGTTACGTAATTGTAAATTATGCTTTGAAATGCTTATTTTTAGTTTCAATTTTAGTTTTTAATCCTGTTTTTTGTAGGTAATTTCTGTATTTCCTACCCAATAATTGGGCTTGTCCTGTTGGGTAGTGTAATGTTAAATAAAATAAAATAAAATTATTATCAATAAGAAAATTGTCTCTTTTTTACATTATAAAATCATTAGAACGGCCCTCGTATCTTGCGGTCCACATAGCATTCTCAATGCATAACGGTGTGTGACACGAGCGGCAAAATAAACATTTATACATAAAAACACTGCTGAAGTTATTTAGAATGTTCGGCTCTATCGATTTGATGAATTGATTAATATGGAATGGCAATTAGGTGTTGTAGGCCATGCTATTGGATTTTTTTACTAACTAATAAGTCATAACAGAAATTATAATTTAACATTTCAGCAGTGATAATAACATAGAGATATAATAAATGATAATAAATTGCTTTTTTTTAATAAGTTAATGAACTTCTGTTTAGAAGAGTTGCCACTTTTAGTATTTGCGCACCTGCAAATAAAACTGATGAATAGTAAGATATTGCTAATTGATGGGAATATATTCATAATAAATACAGATGTAGAGATTACTTCTCTGGCTTCACAAATGTTTGTTTTCTTCTCTGTAACTGGTTTCGCTCTTATGCGGCTCCGCCAGACAAGAGAAGAGGCCTTTTGGTTTCGTTGCGGTTTTTTGGCTACCTAGGGTTATCACCAGTGAAGGCATTTTTCAGTTTCTCGACCGCCGGATTTTTCTCACCGCACTAGGCTGAGCCAAATACCTGCCTGAAGGAACCAGAAGCTCGCTTGCCCTTCGTCTGTACCAGAGTATAGTCTTAAGAACTGCGCCAGCTTATCGGCGGCCACCTTGTAATTTACGACCTGCGCGTTCTTTCAGACCCTTGATCAGTGGCGTCTCCTGACCAAAATGTTCGGGTGTGCGGTAACGAGTTGCTGTTAGTGGTGGTTTTAAAAATTATTAACACTAAATGTACATATATATATATATATATATATATATATATATATATATATATATATATATATATATATATATATATATATATATATATATATATTCGACCTATATGGGAATGATACGTAGATAAATAAATTAATTTCCCACTGCAACACTAACAAATTAAAAAGTCACTTAAAACTTTAAAACACGAAAAGAACATGGAATTATTATCAAGCTCTTCTCTTCACACAAATTTGTGTTAGCGTTAGCACTGTCCGGAACGGGGTGAAAACTGTAAACATTAAAAGTAGTTCAATGTTAATATGGTACTAAATAATAAAATGTGTAAAAATCCCGGATGCAGCAAGTGCGTTATGGTAGTGAATTTTCATAGAAATGATCTGGAACAAAATATTTTATTATAACTTTTTTATCTTGCAACATAGAAATCTAAATTTTGGTGTATAGTTTAATTTTTATATCGTAAACCTACCTACCAAATTTGGTTATCTTATCTTTTTTATTTTTTGAGATACAAATTTTTTTCGAATAGAAACTCAAAATTTTCCCGGAAAACCTCGTCCGATTTTCCTGACTAACGAAATTATCCAATACATTTACAGAAGGAAGGTACATGCCAAATTTTATCAAAATCGGCCGATTATATTTTGAGTTATCGGTGTGATACCTATATATATATATATATATATATATATATATATATATATATATATATATATATATATATATATATATATATATATATATATATATATATATATATATATATATATATATATAGTTTATTGTTATATAAATAGTACAAAGCATCTTACAAATAAGTCTAAACTTGTGACTGCAAATGATGCAATTTTGACTAAATTTTAATCTAAATGTCAATTGTTCTAAAGTTCTGTCATCTGATTTCTAATCTCCAAAATTACCTCACCTCATTATGTACCATTACAATTTCTAGAAATATGGATGGTACTTGAAATCAGTTTCTTCATTTTAATCAAAAATTTCTATATTTTAAAACTTGACTCAAATTAAATTCTTATATATAAAAATTGAAACTGACCCCGGATATGAGTTCTAGGGGTCCTAGTTCGCGCTCATTTGCAAACAATTTTTCAAAATTCAAAAGTCGAGATCTCCCCATTAGTGAATTTTTTCTACGAAAATTTACTAAAATGTATTATAGTCTTTGATTCTAGAATACTGTGGTCCAGGCAAGCGCAGTTGTAATGTTTGTAAATAATGCTATCACAACGTTTGTTAAACCGGCGTTCCATTCATTTGTCTTGAGCGGTATTTTTACCGCTCACTGCAGTGTTAAAACGAATGGTATTTCCTTACTATTTTAAACACATGGGTGGGGGACTGTATTGTATACAGCTCTGTCGAGTGAAGTTGTTCGGAAATAACAACGCACACCTAACCCGACCCGAATTCATTCCCAGTTGCTATTGACCTACTCATATTTTCTGAATGAAGACGTGGTGCCGACTTCATTCCAAGTCACTATTAACCGACTATTTATGAAATCAAATGAGTAAATTAAATCGATTGTCATAACATATGTAGTGTATTAAGACTAAGGGAAAAAGAAATAAAACATATTTAACTGTGCACATTTTAATTATATTTTAGGTTGTGCGGCGCACACCTAGATCACTAGGAGAAATCGCCACTGCCCTTGATCGCTTTGCTCACCATCTTAGATGTCAGGCGATGCCGTAAAAGGGCGACACCGGTTACAGAGAAGAAAGTAATAGCCGATCTAGACCTCCTAATCGACACCAATCTACCAATTCGTATAGCTGGTGACCTAAATGCCAAACACCCAAACTGACACTCCCGTAACGCCAACACCAATAGTAAAACCCTACAATCCTACTGCGACAACCATGCAAACTGCATAGTTGACGCACCAGCAGAGCCAACACACTTCGGCAGTGTAGGCAGACCCGACGTGCTTGACATAGCAATCTTGTCAAACATTCCATTAATCCACGTAATTGCCGCCCACAACGACCTCTCGTCGGACCACCACCTAGTCGTCATGCAGCTCGGCTACGGCAACGACGAACCTGACCCCCCAAGGAAAAAGGTCATTTGGCCGGTGTTCACAGAACACCTCCAAAACAGCCTTGGTCCCATTCCGACAATCCACAGCATCTCCGATCTCGAGAACGCAGTGGATCATCTTCAGTCTAAAATCCAAGGTTCAATCGAACACGCATCGAGGACTTACTCCGCCCCAAACAATATGCCCATGTTTCCGACTCGTTTCAGGGAACTGATACAGGAAAATAAGAGAGCGCGGCGACAGGTCCAGCGCACAAATAACCCCACTGACAAACGAAACGCCAACAGGCTGATTAAACTAGTCAGATCCACCCTGCTAGACCTCGGAAACTCCCGCTGGGAGGAACACTTGCAGACCCTGTCGACCCAAGATAACTCCATCTGGCAAATGGCCAAAGCCCTTCGCACCACAATCCCCCAGACCTCCCCAACCACCTGAACGGTGTCGCATACACCGATGCAGATAAGGCCTGCGCCATCGCAGACTATCTAAAGCTGCAATTCAGCCCAAATTACAACAACGCTGATCTGCCCCATGTCAGAGAAACGCACCGTCAAGTCAGGCGGGCGCTTCTAAACCCCCCCAACTCCCATATCGACCCCACATCATACGAGGAGGTATCAGAAAGAATAAAGTCCCTAAAAAATAAGAAACTCCAGGATACGATGGAATCTCCAACGTAGCCCTAAAAAACCTTCCTCGCAAAGCAGTGGTGTTCATAGTGACAATTATGAATGTCATGCTAAGACTTCAACATTTCCCTTCCAAGTGGAAAATAGCCGACGTCATAAATATTATCAAACCAAGCAAAGACCCGATGTTTCCACAAAACTACAGGCCCATAAGCCTGCTTCCTGTCCTCGGCAAAATAGCCGAAAAACTCATCCAAAAACGGCTTTCCACCTTCATCTCAGACAACCAAATTCTCCCAGACGAGCAATTCGGTTTCAGACACCAACACTCCACCACCGACCAACTCCTCCGAGTGGTCGAAAACATCACCCAGTGATTTAACTGGAAAAAATCCACAGGTGCAATATTCCTCGACATTGTTCAGGCGTTTGACAGGGTCTGGAATGCAGGCCTCCTAGACAAAATGATAAAATTCAATTTCCCCACGCCTCTGATATTTCTCACCAGGTCATACCTGAAAGAGAGAAAGTTTAAGGTCAAGCACAACAGTACTAGATCACCGATTCACTCAACCACAGCAGGCCTCCCACAAGGCTCAGCCATCTCTCCCCTGCTATACAACATCCTAGTAGCATACCTTCCACCACCACCCCTAAATGTGTCATACGCATTGTACGCTGATGACACTACTATTCTCAGTAGTTCAACACAGCCGGAAATTATAACGGCACGTCTGCAAACTGCCGTGGACGAGCTGCACGACTGGTTACGCAAATCGTGCCTAACCGTAAACCCCGAGAAAAGTAAAGCAATTCTATTCACCAAGAGGAGACACACACCTCATAGTCACGTAACTCTAAACAACACCCAGATTCCCTGGCAAGACTCCGTCAAATATCTCGGGGTTTACCTAGACAAACATCTAACATGGTTCCCCCACGTCCAATACGCCAGCAAAAAAGCTTCGATATTCATATCGAAGTTCTTCTCACTTCTTAACAGAAGATCAGTACTGTCAATTGACAACAAACTGCTTATATACAAAACAATCATCCGTCCAGCCCTGACCTATGCGGCACCCGCATGGGCCACAGCTGCGAATACCCATATCAAAAGCCTGCAAATCATTCAGAACAAAATTTTGAGAATGGTTACAGGCGCACCATGGTTTGTCAGAAATACCCAGATCCACGAAGATCTGAACATGCCCACTATTCTTGAGTTCATTACTCAATTATTCCAAAGCAGCGGCTCATCCAAATGCTCTTCTACGTAGGGCCACAGACTACGAAGAGCACCTTCCCTACAGACATAAGCGCCCCAAGCTTATTCTGACCCGGTAAAGCCCCCGCGGCTCAACAGAATGGTAACAGTCACGTGTGTTCCTAAACCGAAGGAGGTATGGACCCCAGATCCGGTACTCCACCAGGAGTGGAGTTTAGTTGGTGCGAGTCCCACACTACCTCGTATTCACACTCACCTTTATGGTGGTGGGTCTGAGTGTGTGCATAATTTGGCATTCTCCACTCATGTTTAAATCAACAACAACAAAAAGAGAAGAAAACATCAAAGAAGTTGTCTCTACATCAGCATATGATAGCAGTATACTAAGTAAATTTGTAAATAAGCGCTACGAGGCTGTTAAAAACTCTTGAAAATATAGTTTGTCAAAATTACAAATACCTACCTCAATTTTAAAGAAAAATTACAATCTACAATAACTTCTGTAGATCGTTCTACTCGATCAAAAATGCCAACTAATCACAATCTTTAAAATCATACCAATAATTGACTTATAGAATAATTGTCATTTTCTGTAAAATGTCGAATACATTCTTCAGCGTCACGGAAGCTCAGTGAAAACGATCGTGGTTCACGGTCCTTAAGAAAATATTTATTACGTTGTTTTTATGAAGTTGGTATAGTATGCTTGCTTAGCTTGCCTGCAATCACTCTTCAAATTTTTAGCAAAGTCGTTATATACTTCTCTAGAAACAGTGTTGTTCAATACTCCCTCATATAGCTGTCTTTTGATGCCACATTTCGCTTTAATGCTATTATTAATCCATGAACCCCCGTTTTTATCGTCACAATATGGTGGCGTTATACACAATATCTTTGAAAGGTATTGCGCATGTAACGACATTTGGAGCGCTATTTGAAAACTTATAGCCACTGAAAATGTATTGCGGTGTGTTAAACCCCACCTGTCAGACGGCAGGTTCAATAACTCACCGCGAGCGTGTCCATAAGGTAGATCGTATATAAATCTGAGTATTCATTTTTTGTAGCACAAATACTCTATGGCAGTCCCAGGATTGGCCCCGGATAACGAGACCGTAACTCAGATCCGAAAAGACACTCGCGTAATAGACCTTCAGCAGATGACCGAAACTTAAAGAATCTCTAAGCATTAAAATTGCATAAAACGCCGAATTTAATTTCCTGCGCACGTGATCGATATGATCTATGTATGACATGCTACTACAAATCATAACGCCCAAAATTTTGTCACGGTTTTGAATTGAACTGCATTTCCCTTGATCAAAATAGTGCTGTCGCACATTATCTCTCTTCGGTGGCATTCAAAAAGAAAAATTCTTGTCATAGTATTAGTAGTAGTAGTAGTAGTAGTAGTAGTAGCAGTGGTGGGGAGGCTAACTCCAAGCAAGTAGGCCACTCTTCCTCGGTTCCGTCGCTAAACCGCGTCGACCTCAAAATGAAGGCCGTGACGGCCTTCCTTAAATTGGACGGTACTTACCTGATTCCTCGAACCGAACAATTCTGCTCGAAGACTCCCAAAAGCCTCGCATTCACACAGGTAGTGGTAAGACGGTTTTTCATCCACGCCGCATTCCTGGCAAATGGGATCCCTCTCTACGCCTATCAATGTGAGGTGTCTTCTAAGGGCGGAGTGGCCTGTCAGCACCCGAAGGATGCGGCGAAGCGTAGGTCGACTCCTACCGAGTAGCCAAACAGCTTTACCTCTGTCCGGCCCCTCCACGAAGTTTCTCGCCTGCCTACAGCCACCAACCGACCCCCAGTGTCTCCCCATGGCTTCCTCAGTCCACCTGTCTAAGGCGACAGAGACCGTCTTCCTACTTATGCATATCGCAGGCTCCGGGCCAGACAGCGACCGCTGGGATCCAAGCCTTGCGAGATTATTTGCTACCTCATTTCCCGCTACGCCGCAGTGTCCCGGAACCCACACCAGTTGCACCTCCCTTTTCATGGCTAGGTCAGCACACTCCTGAACCTGTGTTGACCTGATTCTGGCCACGCAGACTGCCCGGAGGACCGCCTGGCTATCCGAACAAATGTATACACATTTCTCGGGGGTCCTCCTCACATCATGTCCATTGGCCACAGACAGAATAGCGTACACCTCTGTTTCGAATGCCGTGGTATATGCGCCCACAGCATAACTCTCGCGCACCTCCAGGCCCTCGATGTATATTCCTGCCCCGGAGGATTGTTGATCCTCCAGCCGCGATTCGGCGGTAAAACAGACCAGGCTTGCCTCTCCACTGATCCCTAATGGGGATTCTAAGGGTATATGGCCAAGTCAACCTAATATCGTCCTCGGCATTCCGTACCTTGATGGCGGAAATCGGAATTTCCTTTTCCACCTCCTTGGCGACTCTTGCATGCCCTATTACTGCTCCCTCCCCGCACCAGTTTCCAGAGTGTCGCATTCTAAGATGCGACGCCATAGCCTCCCTTCTGATACAGATGGGAAGCGGTGGCAGTCTCAACAAGACCTCTAGCGCGGCTGATGGTGTCGTCCTCATAGCGCCTGTGATACCCAGGTTTGCCAGCCTTTGGAGTTTGGCCAGCTTTCTGGTAGTAGTTTGGTTCACACCACACCACCAGACCAACGCCCCATAGAGGATTCTCGGCCTGACGATCGCAGTGTAAATCCAATGAAGGATCCGAGGATTAAGTCCCCACGTCCTTCCTATCACTAGACGCAGCTGCTCTTGTCATAGTTTACAATGAATCAGTTTGTATCAGATCATTTGTTAAAAGAAAATGCTACAGATTTTAATTTTATTTCAGTTTCCTCCAACGCCTTCGTGTAAATGACAATATAAGTGTCATCGCGTACATAAAGACTTTTCCGTCTTGAATAATATGGCAAATCGTTTAGATAAAGTCTAAATAAAAGTTATCCAATGGCACTTCCCTGTGACGTTCTTATAGTTATATTATGTTTTTGAGGATTGATACTATTCTCTTTTACAAATAACTGTCTTTTGGTCAGAATCGAAAGCAGAAGCAGAAGTGCCTCTTAGCGCAGCGCCCACGCCTTCTCTTTAACAAAACAAAAAGGATTTACCGTGTCAAAGGCACGATACAGGTCAAAAAATAATCCATTTTTTCCTTTACATATTAAATGTAATCGAATCGAAGGGCAGTTTCGGTAGAGTAATCAGTTCTAAAACAGTGCTGTGATGGCGATATTATATTATTACAGTTTAAAAACGGAACTATCCTCTTAGTGAAAAAAATTCACTAATTGGGAGATCCCGACTTTTGAATTTTGAAAAAATTTTTGCAAATAAGCGCGAACTAGGACCCCTAGAACCCATATCCGGGGTCAGTTTCAATTTTTATATGTTTATATATATATATATATATATATATATATATATATATATATATATATATATATATATATATATATATATATATATATATATATATATATGTATCACACCGATAACTCAAAAAATAATGGGGCGATTTTGATAAAATTTGGCATGTAACCTTCCCTTTGTAAATGGCTTGGATTAGTTCGTTATCCGGGAAAATCGGACGAGGTTTTCCGGGAAAATTCGAAAAAAAAAATATATCAAAAAATAAAAAAGCTGTGATAACCAAATTCGGTAGGTAGGTTTACGATATAGAAAGTAAACTATACACCAAAATTTAGATTTCTATGTTACAAGAAAAAAAAGTTATAATAAAAGATTTGCGCCAGATCATTTCAATGAAAATTCACTACCATAACGCACTTGCTGCGTCCAGGCTTTTATGTACTGTTTTAGTGAATTTTCTTTAAAAAAGATCACTAATGAAGAGATCCCGACTTTTGATTTTTGAAAAAATTTCTTGAATTGAGCGCGAAGTAGGCCACCTACAACCAGGGTACTCAGCAGAAATAAAAAATCAAATTCCCTGACATCATACTCGTAATGAACAACACACATCTCTGGATAATTTTTTATTAAAAAGATAATTACAAAAATTCTGATTTTTTTAAAAATCATTATCAAACACATAAATATGGTTAATTCTGTTGAACTATTACAGAAACGTGATAAATTTCTATCTGTCAAATTACTGAACTACTTAAGAAAATCATGATATGAATTACTGAAAGTTCGCGTCAGCTTATCGTTGAT
This sequence comes from Tillus elongatus, assembly GCA_964006375.1. Lineage (NCBI taxonomy): Eukaryota > Metazoa > Arthropoda > Insecta > Coleoptera > Cleridae > Tillus > Tillus elongatus. The sequence goes on along the minus strand of OZ023268.1, from coordinate 30,997,980 downwards.
TTCTATATTACCCTCTTCTCATAATTTCTTTACACTATCATACACAATGCGTTGCAATGATAAACTTTTCTCTTCTGGATTACAACACAAATGCCCATATACAAATGCAACTATTTACACTCCAACTTCAACTCTATGTGGCATGATCATAAAGGTTAAAATATAATTTCTCTCAAATGTCTTACAATACGTGGGAAAATATTTTTGTCAGGAATTCTTCTTTGCGGATAAGTGTCCTGATAAACTCGCACAGCTTGTCTAGCATTTTGATTTGTTTGTCCATAAATTAACAACATATCAGTCAAATCCGCTGAAGTGTACTTAATGAAAACCATCTTGAGAGGAGGAAATAATATTAATGAGCAGCTCAGTATCAACAAATAACTAAAAACGAAAATACTGCACCGTATCAAAATTTAAAGAATAGCACGAAAACTCTTTTGACGCCTACAAAGCACTTCAAAATTGTAGAATTTAGAGAACTGTCAAAAATTATAGTTTCATGGCACTTTACGATTACTGTTTTCATTACTCCAACGAATCGGTATTTTGACCCTTTTTATAAAATTAATCATATCTCCTAGGGGATACCCTGAACGAAAAAATACCAAGAGGCAGCTTTTGTGGCTTATGTAATAAGCTTCATAACTGATGTATCAAAATTGGAAAAAGACAGTGGCGCACATATTTTTTCCCCAAATGAATTTTTACAGTTACCCCGTACGCACGCCACTGACGCAGTTGTAAGCAGATTTTCACTTGAAAATATGCACTTTCATAATACACTTTCAAGTTCCAAGTTTCATTAAAATCAATCCAGTGGTTTTGAAATTATTTATAAAAAATAAAAAAAAAATTAAAATACAACTCCCTGTATATTGGAAACTATGCGTTTCCGGGCCCATGTGCACAGGAACTTTTTTTCTTATTTTTTAGTAAGGAATTTCCCCACGAGCGATGGTGCATGTTTTTTGAAACAGCCTGTATATATATATATATATATATATATATATATATATATATATATATATATATATATATATATATATATATATATATATATATATGCATCATACACATAACTCAAAAAATAATGGGCTGATTTTGATCAAATTTGGTACATACCTTCCTCTTCCAAGTGGCTTGGATAAGTTCGTTAGTCAGGAAAATCGGCCCAGGTTTTTCAGGAAATTTTTGTGTTTTCTTTCGAAAAAATTTTTGTATCTCCAGAAATAACGGGGGGGGGGGGGGTGGCGGGGTGGCAACCGAACTTGGTACGCTGGTTTGGCATAAAGAGTATCCGATCTACCAAAATTCATATCTCTATGTTAAAAGACAAAAAAGTTAGAGGTAACTAAATTTTTAATTAATTAAGTCTGATTCAAGAAAGTTAAAACGTGAAAATTGATAATTATGCTGGTAGGTGTACGAATGTGAGTGAAAAATACGACAAAAAATGACTAACGAGCTCCCAGATATGTGTCTAAATCGTTATTTTCCTTTATTTCGTTAAAATATGAGCAAAAAAATCCGCTGTAAATCAAAATTGTTTTGTGTAAATAGTAGACGTTAGAGGATTAACATGTATTACGGGATATACCTGCTAGTACATACACGTCGAGTTCTAATCCTAGTGAGTGACTTTACTTTTTATCAATTTTTTTTAAATATCATTTCCCTTTACCGTTATCTAATCAGATTGTTATTCCGATGAATTTTTTAGCGAGTTTTTGTATAAAAAATATACTGATAAAGAGGAAATGCAAGTTTTTGAGACTTGATTAAATTTGAACAGCATATCTGGTTGTTTGTTCTTGCCCTAACTTAGTGTAACCTTTCCATATTTAATACAGTCGTAGACTCTTCCCGTAGCTTCACAAGTGCTTGTTTTAGTGAATTTTCTTAAGAAAATCCCGACTTTTAAATTTAGAAAAAATGTCATTTTATATATATATATATATATATATATATATATATATATATATATATATATATATATATATATATATATATATATATATATATAGGGTGAACCAACCATTTGAACCATTTACCAAAATTTAGGTCTGTAAGTTTAAAGACAAAAAAGAGGCATTTAAAGAAAAAAAAAAGCGGTTTTCCTCAAAACGTAAAAAGTCGCTTTTTGAAACGTCAAAATTGGCAACTTTTAGGCAAAGAACCTGAAAGAAATACGGATTATGTAAAGTGCGTTCTGCAAACCCTTAAGTTTCAGCTTCAACCATCATTGCTCTTCATTTTAATAAAATATTTCCAGAAAATTCATTTCAAATAGACACTTTCTCTGATGCTTTGGCAGTAGTTTTAGTTAAGTTTATGGTTTAACGGTCTATAATTTTTAGCTAATTTTCGTAGAAAAAATTCGTTAATGAGGAGACCGCGGCTTTTGAATTCTAAAAAGATTTCTTCAAATGAGCGCAAATTAGGCTCCCTAGAATGCATATCCGGGTTTACTTTCTGTTTACATATATACAGGGTGACGCATTTCTACGGTAAAGCTCAATATAATTGTTATTATGCAAGATACGAGAAAAAATTGTATACGTTACTTATAGGGTGTCTTGAGCTACATCTTATAAAATTATTTTGACAATCACAGGGTGGCCCATAAGTCGTTGGTGATACCTACAATTTTTTTGAACATTCCTAATTGCATTTTTGCGTTTTTCATCGAAATATGTTGCATGTTTGTAAAAAAAATCTAGACGCAGTACGGGCATTTGGGTAGCGAATTTTCATTAAATGCTTCAAAGGTCAATAACTAAATTTGCTATTAACCTAAGGCTAGGCTAGGAAACGAGTTTTCTCGGAAAGATTTTAAGTTTATTTTTGGATAATTTTTGTACATTTTCAAACAAGTTATTTTGATAAAAAAGTTAATATCGAGATAGGACGATAGTTTTCCGAATTGCTTCTGTCCGCCGCCTTCAACACAGTAACAACTACAGCCAGTTTCACTCTGTAGGGGAATTTTTCGAGACATATACATGCATTTATAATATTTGTAAGTGGTGCGGCCAGCTTAGCAGCACATGCTTAATAAGTCTTATGGGAACATCATCAAAACCGCACGATTTTTTATTAGGAAGGTCATTGATCATTTTAATGACTTTACATTCAGTTACAGGAGTTATAAAAAGTGTTTTGAAGCTACATTTTTCCGCTGTGCGGCAATCAGACATCTGGACCTCAAAATGCAACATTAGCTTCCTCTCAGCAACACATGAAAAATATCCAGCAAGTACATCAGCAATTTCTTCCCTACTAGTTATATTTTTGTTTGTGCACAGTAAATTCGAAATGCACTGTTTTTCACTAGGTCTGGTTTGCTTCGGGACAGCCTGTATTAGCTTTTGTAAGGCTTTTAAAATTTAGTCTTATGCTTCATTTTTACCAGCATGTTTATGGTCATGATTATGCTAAAGTAATTTTATTTTATTTTTTTATAGTGAATTCTCGTAGAAAAAATTCACTAATGGGAGATTCCGACTTTTGAATTTTGAAAACATTTTTGCAAACGAGCGCGAACTAGGACCCCTAGAATCCATATCCGGGGTCAGTTTCAATTATTATATGTTTATATATATATATATATATATATATATATATATATATATATATATATATATATATATATATATATATATATATATATATGTATGTATGTATGTATGTATCACACCGATAACTCAAAAAATAGTGGGCCGATTTTGATAAAATTTGGCACGTACCTTCCTTTTTTAAATGGATTGGATAAGTTCGTTAGTCAGGAAAATCGGACGTGGTTTTCCGGGAAAATTTTGAGTTTTTATTCGAAAAAAATTTATATCTCCGGAATTAACAAAGTATGGGCACGGGTACACGGGTTTATATCATCATAGGTAAGCTACCTACCAAAATTTAGCGCTGTAGGTTAAAGGAGAAAAAAGTTACAGGCATTTGAAGAAAAATAAATTTGGGTTTTCCTCAAAACGTCAAAGTCGCGATTTAAAACGTCAAAATTGGTCATATTTAGGCAATGAACCTGAAATTCGTATGAGCTATGGAAAGAAAATGTCTCAATAAGAATGCTTTACAAAGCCTGAATTCTTAGTTTCAATCGTCATTGTCCTTAATTTTACTAAAATATTCCCAGAAAATTAATTTCAAATAGACCCTTTCTCTTATGCTTTGGCAGTAGTGTTGGCTATAGAGTTTATCGTTTAATGGTATATCATTTTTGTCAAATTTTCGTAAAAAATCATTAAAGCTCAATATATCCGTTATTATGCAAGTTACGAAAAGAATGGTATACATTAATTATAGGGTGTCTTGAGCTACATCTTAAAAAATATTTCCACAATTACAGGGTGGCCCATAAGTCGTTGGTGATTCAAATTTTCTTTTTTTTTTTAGAATTTTTTTAATCGAAAACGCCATATGTTATTGCATGTTTGCATTTTCCATCGAAATATAATACATCTTTGTAAGAAAAGAAATTCAAGTGCAAGTGCGTTATGGTAGCGAATTTTCAGTGAATGCTTCAAATTTTGAATCAATTTGCTATTAACCTATAAGGTTGACCAGAAAACCAGTTTTTTCGGGAACAATTTAAGTTTACTTTCGGAAATTTTTGTACATTTTCAAACAATAAAGTTCTTTTGATGAAACATGGCACATTGTTTCTAATAAGGCTAACACGCTGTCCATTCTAAGTACTGTTATTTTACAATTTCCATATTTATGTAGAATACTCAATTAATTCAGTGTTAATTAGTGTTCCCAATAACATAAATTGTCTTAATCGTATAATTGTTGACAGCATACTTATTCTGTTAAAACCCGACTTAAAAGATTAGGAGATGCACCGTTATATGAACAAGCCAAGCAAGTGGTAGCAAATATATTCAAATTTAAAAACCATATATGTAGTTTTTTATTTGCTAATTAAGCATCTTAAAGTAATAAAATATCCAGGTTAGTGACCAGTCTATATGTATGATACTTTTAACAGTTCTGGCATTTTAATTAAGTAACATCTATTTTAAGATACGAGGGTATGTTGATTTCTAGTTAGTCTGGAAACTGGAAAAAAATATATTAAAGTTAGCTGCTCCGGAAACAACTATGATGTTTTATAAATAATCTGCCAAAAAGGTGAACAGTGAAAAAGCTTCTGGACGCAGCAAGTGCGTTATGGTAGTGAATTTTCATAAAAATGTTTTTAATAGCAAACATGTTTTTTTAAGAAAGCAGGCATCAATCTATATAGTAGAAACAATGTGCCATGTTTCATGAAAGTAACTTTAATGTTTGAAAATTTACAAAAATTTCCCAAAGTTAAATTAAATTGTTCCCGAAAAAACTGGTTTCCTGGTCAACCTTATAGGTTAATAGCAAATTGAGCTATTCAAATTTGAAACATTTAATGAAAATTCGCTACCATAACGCACTTGCTGCGTCCCAAATTTCTTTTCTTACAAAGATGTATTATATTTCGATGGAAAATGCAAAAATGCAATAACATAGGGCGTGTTCGATTCAAAAAAAAAAAAAAAATTGAATCACCAACGACTTATGGGCCATGTAATTGTGGAAATATTTTTTAAGACGTAGCTCAAGACACCCTATAATTAATGTATACCATTTTTTTTCGTAACTTGCATAATAACGGATATATTGAGCTTTAATGATTTTTTAAGAAAATTTGACAAAAATGATATACCATTAAACGATAAACTCTATAGCCAACACTACTGCCAAAGCACCAGAGAAAGGGTCTATTTTAAATTAATTTTCTGGGAATATTTTAGTAAAATTAAGGACAATGACGATTGAAACTAAGAATTCAGGCTTTGTAAAGCATTCTTCTTGAGACATTTTCTTTCCATAGCTCATATGAATTTCAGGTTCATTGTCTAAATATGACCAATTTTGACGCTTTAAATCGCGACTTTGACGTTTTGAGGAAAACCTGTAACTTTTTTGTCCTTTAACCTACAAAGCTAAATTTTGATAAGTAGCTTACCTATGATTATATAAACTCGCGTATCAAATTTGGTTGCCCTTACTTTGTTAATTCCTGAGATATAATTTTTTTTTCGAATGAAAACTCAAATTTTTCCCGGAAAACCTCGTCCACTTTTCCTGATTAACGAACTTATCCAAGCCATTTACAAAAGGAAGGCATGTGCCAAATTTTATCAAAATCGGCCAATTATTTTTTGAGTTATCGGTGTGATATATATATATATATATATATATATATATATATATATATATATATATATATATATATATATATATATATATATATAATAGAAACTGACCCCGGATTCTAGGGGTTCTAGTTCGCGCTCATTTGCAAAAATTGTTTCAAAATTCAAAAAGTCGGGATCTCCGCGTTAGTGAATTTTTTCTACGAAAATTCACTAAAAGTGTACATTATTTAAAATGGCATCTCTGAGAAAAGCTAGATTTTGATAAAAAATATGTTTCAGTCAGTTGGTAAGTATATGTTTTTGAGAGGGTTATCGGGCAAACGAGTTCTTGCTGATGTGGTAGAGACCTTAGGTGATCAACGTCCTTTACATGCCATAGGGCATATTTGCCATCCCACTAAGTTCATCATGTCCTTGGATTTTGAAGGTTTATGATTGGCTTATTTCGCCAGTGCGAGCAGATGCGAAGGATATCGGACGTTGACATTTGAGAGGATGCATGATTGTTATTGTTCCTAAACGTCAAAACGTTTGGGGTTCACATCTTTGGGTGAGTTGAATAAAAGGCGTTTTCTTTCCAAGCAAATGTTTATTCCTTGTCCCGACGCGTTTGGACCTGTTAATCGGTCATCCTCAGGGGAATCTAAAATTTACAAAGAGGCTTGTCAGAAAAACTGAGCTTTCCGGTAGGCTACTTCTGCGAGGGTACAATACAAAGTATAAAATATAAAAGGAGATAACAATAACTGCCCTTAACATTAAGTCAAAAGTTAAAAACTGTCTAACTACACAACTACTACTACTAAGATTACAATTCAACAATTACAAACTACTACATGCAATAAAAGCAAATACCAGTCAAATTGAACCGTAACAAAACGTTAATTTGTCTCAAGACTTAAAAGCTCACAATAAATCTAAAAACATTTTAAAGTCTTAAAAAGCTACCCTCTAGAAGGGTCTTAAGTTAAGCTGAAGGTAAGAATTGAAGTAAGGGCACACAGCACAAACATTAGCAAGCCATGCAGCTGAGAAGAAACTTTCAGAGAATATTACAACCTATTATCTGAATGAGAGTGAAATTGGAAACGGATTTTTTATTTTTTATGAAAATTTAAAACGCCAAAATGGCATGTCTACTTACTTGTCCATTATTAAACAGGACTAAAAAACTATACAGCTGAATGTACAATGTTGCTGTAGGATGGATCCACTGGCATCAGAGGTGTTACTAACACGAACAGAAGCAACTTTAATTGAAAATAGGAACGATTTTTTTTAACTTACAAAATTAAGCTTAAAAGACGTCTCCAGTGACAACGCACACAAGCAGACCAAACAATAAGGCGCAGGATCGGCCCCGAAAACGAACCGTAAATGACAAGTGACATATGACAGAAGTGACATGTCGGCCCGAAAATCTATAGACATAAACTAAATGACAGGTCTGAAAACCACAGAGCAGACCATCTCATGGACTTGTGTATTGCTATTGTGGTCTATTCAAATGGAGTGTGGATTGGTGATCTATTGGTTGACTGTATAAGGTTGAGAAATTCGTAATGTCTGTATTGGAAACATTTAGTACATTTCTGTTAGAACAATTGACATGTTTATAAATATCCATTCCTTCAACAACCAACTGTTCCATACCAAAATTGGAAGGATGTACGATTTTGTAACGTCCTAGAGAAATTTTATTTATCATTGTAACGGTCCAAGAAAAATTTTAAAACCCCCGTAAGAGAATGATCAGGTAATTGTTCAAGATATTAAAAGGTATATGACCTACAAAAGACCTGGTATATTTATTTTTTTGTTAATTGCTAGTGATATCTTACGTTTGACCTCAAGTGGATCCTAATCCGGACGATAGTGAGGTCACCATCACTTACTAAACCCCAACCTAAATTAGATGTTAAGATAAATAAATACTTACTGGTCCTTTAAGTTGCTCTGCCCGAAGTCCTAGATTTATGAGGTCTCCAAGTCAGAACACTGTTACGGTGAGGTTATAGATAATTTTCAGATATCTAGATAAGCGATACAAAGAGTCTCAAACTTGCGCCGCTAATAGCTGTAGAAGTTTCAAGGAGGGATTCTTGTTCAATTAAACAGATGTTAAAAAAATATAAAATATAATATATATATATATATATATATATATATATATATATTTAAATTTGTTGATATTGGTTATTGATCCAATAAATCAAATACTTCTGGTGAATTAAAATAAACAATACACTTCACAGAATAAAACAACAAACATTAAATATCACTAAAGGAAATTAAATATTGCACATGACAAAAATGATCGATGTTGATACAAGAAATAAGCAAATTTCTACTTGTTTACACGGAGGAAATCAGATATTATTCGCTATGAATATGAAAAATAAAGTCTACTTATTAAAACAATTGTTTCTCTGTCAAAACTACTGAATGTCAAAAATTTTAACAAGTTTGAAAGGAATTTTTAGATATTCTCCTGATCAGGTTGGTCTTATTCTATTATCAGAAATTTTCTGAGAGAAGCTCAGTCAATTTTAAAGCTAACTTGCTATTTGCCGATTATAAATAAAAAATTGAGATATTTTAAGTTAGATAATTCTTTGATGAAACATTGATTGATCTTGAAAAACACAGTGAAAGTTCTGAATTTACATTACTGTTGAGACATTTAAAAAGAGCTACAAAATACAGTTATCTTTAAACGCAATCTCACTGATACAACAAAAAAATCCAATTTGACTTCGCTGAATTAAAGTTTGTTCTGTAAATTGCTTGAGGAACTCTACTTGATGTATGAAAGTTTGAGAGATCACACCAGATAAATTGAAAAGTGACACACCAAGGCTGGGTGATATTTAATGGCAGCACTTCTAAACACCTGTTGTCTGTTAAAGGTATTACAGGTAGAGACTGAGCATCAGGGCCCTAGACAGGCTCTTAATTTCGCCCCAGAGAAATGTCAGGAAATAGTGAAAAGCACTTCAGTGGGTGGTGACCAGATAAACCAGATAAACCCTACATACCATTATAATGCAAACGTAGTATGGTTAACTATTTGAACCGACAGCCGTTGAGATGACGTCATCGACAAGATGATTTTAACTGTGATTTATACGGTCAAAAATAAATCGGAAACTATGCAAAATTTACCAATGGTGAAGGCTAATTGTTTAAAGTTATTGAAACACTTTAGATATGCATTTGAAACTGCGTTGTAAACTTCACTGTGCCAGAAGAACAAAGCGTCACTGTTTAGGTTACATTTTCTTAAAAACGGATTATTAATTTTTACGAAAATCGAGATCAAACATTTGTTTGCACCCAATGACAATTATATAAAGCGATATTTACGGTAAAAGATAGATATTAAATCCCTTTTTGGGTTAAAAAGTGTCACAGCACTCTTCAAGGTGTTTACTCTCTGCTTGTTGACGACCAAGTCCCCGGAGGCGAGCGTAGCACGCAGAACTCTCCGCCAAATCTCCCGCGTCTTTGTAACGGTCGCCTGTCACCTCTTTCTAGCTTCATATATTGAAAGGAGATAGAGCGAGATTTCTTCTTTGTAGGGGACCTACGCCGTGTTTGTGGTCCAACCGTCTTCTATTGCATCAGCATGACGTCATCCTCTGTTATTCACCGAGAGTTCCAGAACAATAAAGATATTCTTTTTCTTTAAACAAAATATTCCGTCTGATATTTTAATTTCAAAGTATATTAAAAGAAACGCAGTACGGTTGTTACGATATAAAAGTTCCTAGCGACTTTTCAATAAATAATTTTGAAACTAAAACTTGAATTGCTCTTTGGAGATAGAGTTAGTTGTTATTAATCCGGCTCTGGGGGGTTTCTCTCTAGATATTTAACGTAGTAACGATGATAGATAAAAAAGTAATCGTTACAATTTTTTCGTCGTTTTCTTTCTTGAAATGGTGGCCTGACTCCCTCAAATGACAACCAAAAGGTGAAGTGTTGTTGTTGGAGTGGTATCTGCTCCTAAGGATTGGTGAACACCTTAGGGTTCAGCAATCTACCATAACGCACTTGCTTATTTGTGATTTCAGTGATATAGTGTGTGACTGTTTGTATTTATATGAATATTTTGTATATTATTTTACTTATGGTTTTGTATTTTATTGACGTGTCTATCTGAAACATTGTATCACCTCATGACAAATAAAATCCATCTATCTATTTATATAGCTATCTATCTATCGATCAACCTATCTATCTATCTATCTATCTATCTATCTATCTATCTATCTATCTATCTATCTATCTATCTATCTATCTATCTATCTATCTATCTATCTATCTATCTATCTATCTATCTATCTATCTATCTATCTATCTATCTATCTATCTATCTATCTATCTATCTATCTATCTATCTATCTATCTATCTATCTATCTATCTATCTATATATCTATATATCTATATATCTATCTATCTATCTATCTATCTATCTATCTATCTATCTATCTATCTATCTATCTATCTATCTATCTATCTATCTATCTATCTATCTATCTATCTATCTATCTATCTATCTATCTATCTATCTATCTATCTATCTATCTATCTATCTATCTATCTATCTATCTATCTATCTATCTATCTATCTATCTATCTATCTATCTATCTATCTATCTATCTATCTATCTATCTATCTATCTATCTATCTATCTATCTATCTATCTATCTATCTATCTATCTATCTATCTATCTATCTATCTATCTATCTATCTATCTATCTATCTATCTATCTATCTATCTATCTATCTATCTATCTATCTATCTATCTATCTATCTATCTATCTATCTATCTATCTATACACTTTATTTCACTTGAAATAGTCACTCAACAACTTTTTTATTTTCAAGCGAATTTAAAAAAAAACGTATTCTGTACGTGAAGCCTATTTGAATCTAGTCTTTACCAAGGCTACCCATTCAAAGAAGCTACCTAATTAACTAACACACTGTGATAAAAAATTAGGACAAAAAAAGTTTTTTAAAATTGCTTAAAATAAAAAAGTTATTAAGGTGTTACCATTTAAAGTGAAACACACTGTATGTAATGTAAAATTTGTTCACAAATCAAAGTCGCGTTCTCATTATTAGCGAATTTTTCCTACGAAAATTGCTAAAAGCGAGCGGGGATTGGTTATTAGCAGGGCTCAGATTATATGCAATTCGCATATTTTTTGCATAAGTTGCATATTTTGGTGTATTTTGCCTAAATTGCATACCTCCATATATTTGCATATTTTACCATTTTTAGTGGTTTCCGTATATAACAAAAGCCATTTACTTGTTTCAATGTAAGCAACTGCTAAGGTAAATTTATAGGCCGTTCAAATGTAGCTGGCGAAAAGGATATTCCAAATTCCTGGTATTGTATAGTTTGAGCACTTCACTCAGATATAAGACAGTGCGCTAGACATGGTGAGCTACCTCTGGGTTCTTAGAATCTACCGCCCCCTAGCTTTGTACGTGCTATATCTAAATGAAACTAGTAGCTAGTAGGTGAGAGTATAAAAACAAATTATAGGAAGGATTGTCGGTAATGGCGCTCTTTTCTTTGTACTTTACATCAACATGAAATAAATAGCAAAATGCAATTTGTAGGTGTTGTATAAATCTAAAATTCGTAAAAACTAGGGTTTTACGCTCGCCTATCATAAAAAACGGTGTCTGGGATTCCCAATAATCACTGCAGAATGTATTGAAGGGACTGACCGCCAGGTAATTTTATTCGTATCTTAAGTCACGTAAGAAGACATTAAAGAAGATTAGGGCTGATTTATTTACACGCCAGTAATGTTTAGAATTGAAATAATTTGTTTCTCTTATTTAGTTTGCTTGTGATTAGTTGCACGGACAGTGTATTTACTTCATCTTTAGACAATGTTAGTGTAGGATTGTTTTTATTATTTTATTCTGTAAAAAAATGTGCTCCAAATTGCCAAGCTGAATACAGCCACACTCAGGGCTTTCTGTAGATGGTGACAACGTTTTTTGTAAACCATGCGGGAAAGTGGTAAGTTACTTTTGATTTTAAGCAACTGATCTATTTTCTTTGTTTTTCTAACCTTCGCCATTAATCAGCCCAGTATCTATTTGCTAAATTTTCCGACACATGATTTTTATAATCGAAAATTATAAAATTCAATCGAAATAAAAAATTAAATAAAAAATTAAAAAAAAAATACCTTGCACTTCTTAAAAAAATTACTGAAATACAAATTAAAAATAAAATTCTTTATTTTTATTACTTAATTCACGGATATTGTATAAAAACAACACTAAATTTCTATTTACTCGAAAAAAAAGTGGATGCCTGTAGTAATATTGATTTCTTTTCAAACAGATTTCAAGCGCAAGGATATATCGCAAAGACCAACCATGTAAGACACCTCTGCATCAAAGAAATTGTGAAAAACGAAATTCAAATAATACATCCCAAGCATCAATACGCAAATGTTTGGAAAACCAAACAAAGAAATCAGAAGAGGATACCTTTAAATTTGACTTATGCAAGGCAATGGTTGCTTCTAACATTCCACTCAATAAATTAAATAACACTGTCTTCCAAGTCATTTTTGGAAAAATATTGTAAACACTCTTTATCAGATGAAAGTACTTTGAGAAAAAATATGGTTGAAAAATTGTGTTTAGAAACTTTTTCAGAAGTAAAAAAACTCTGGACGTAGCAAGTGCGTTATGGTAGTGAATTTTCATTTAAATGTTTTTATTGCAAATATCTGTGTTTTCTTTTTAAGAAAGCAGGCATCAATTTTGGTTACCAGTATAACCTATATAGTAAAAACAATGTGCCATGTTTCATAAAAATAACTTTATTGTGTAAAATGTACAAAAATTTCCAAAAGTAAACTTAAAGTGTTCCCGAAAAAACTCGTTTTTTGGTCAACCTTATAGGTTAATAGCAAATTGGGCTATTCAAATATGAAGCATTTGATCAAAATTCGCTACCATAACGCACTTGCTGCATCCAGAATTTCTTTTCTTACAAACATGCATTATATTTCGATGGAAAATGCAAAAATGCAATAACATAAGGCGTGTTTAATTAAAAAGAAAAAGAAAATTTGTATCACCAACGACTTATCGGCCAGCCTGTGATTGTAGAAATATTTTTTTAAGATGTAGCTCAAGACACCCTATAATTAATGTATACAAATTTGTTCATATCTTGTATAATAACGGATATATTGAGCTTTATTGATTTTTTTACGAAAATTCGACAAAAATTATATACCATTAAACGATAAACTCTATAGCTAAGACTACTGCCAAGCATCAGAGAAAGGGTCTATTTGAAATGAATTTTCTGGAAACATTTTAGTAAAATGAAGGACAACGACGATAGAAACTAAGACTTCAGGGTTTGTAAAACATCCTTCTTGAGACATTTGATTTCCATAGCCCGTATTAGATTCAGTTATTTGCCTAAATGTTGCCGATTTTGACGTTTTAAATCTCAACTTTGACGTTTTGAGGAAAATCCTAATTTATTTTTCTTTAAATGCCCTTAACTTTTTTGTCTTTTGACCAAATTTGGTTGCCCTTACTTCGTGAATTCCGGAGATATAATTTTTTTTCGAAAGAAAACACAAAATTTTCCGGGAAAACCTGGGCAGATTTTCCTGGCTGACAAACTTATCCAAGCCATTTGCAAAAGGAATTTATTCACCAAATTTAATCAAAATCGGCCCATTATTTTTTGAGTTATCGGTGTGATACATACATACATACATACATATATATATATATATATTATATATATATATATATATATATATATATATATATATATATATATATATATATATATATATATACATATATATATATATATATATATATATATATATATATATATATATATATATATATATATATATATATAAATTGAAACTGACCGGATATGTGTTCTGGGGGGCCTAATTGGCGCTCATTTGAAGAAATTTTTCCAAAATTCAAAAGGTGGGATCTCCTCATTAGTGAATTTTTTAAAGAAAATTCACTAAAAAGTCTTATAAAAAATAATTTTTGTTACGTTGTAGCAGATGAAACTCAAGATGTTTGTGCTAGATATATTGCTAATTTAATGATATGAACCCTAACTGAAATTTCTTCATCTAGACCTTACTTAATTGCAGTCAAAGAATTAGACAAAAAAACAAATAACATTACTATAACAAGATTTATTCAAGAGGGTCTGTCAAACGTGTTTTTACCGAATGCTGTACCAGTTGATAAAGTTTTATTACTGCTTACCGATCCTGCTTCATATATGGTCAAAGTTCATTTAAAAATACTTTATCTCAATTTAATTCATTGTACGTGCCTGGCTCACGGGTAGCAGGAGAAGTTAGACACAATTTCCTTTAGTCAATGAATTTATTAATAATATGAAAAAAGTGTTCGTCAAAGCTCCTTTAAGAGTTCAAAGATATCGAGATCTGCCTGGGGTACCATTACCTCCTAGACATGTAATCACGCGATGGGGAACCTGGATCGAGGCTGCCTTATTTTATTTTGAACATTTTAGAGAAATCACGGACATAATGCTTGAATTTGCAGATGAACCAGGTGCGTCAGTGAAACAAGCAATAATTATTTTAAAGGAATCCAAATTGAGCCAGCAATTATGTTTTATAAACAGTATTTATAAAATATTTACAGAAACTATAAAAAAATTCAGCAGCAAAATGTTTTGCTAACTGAATCAGTTAAATTAATAGAACATTTCAAAGAAATTATTGATAAAGTAAATGGGCCTGTTGCAAATCAAATTGCAAAAAAATTATCAGAAAGACTCACAAAAAATGAGGGTTTTACCCAGCTAACGCAGATTGCAAAAGCTCTGGATGGAGACTTTTCAGACGATTTAAACAATGTAGACCCTACCATATTGTCAAGCTTATAATATGCTTCAATTACCTCAGCCGACGTAGAACGGAGATTTCCTTCGTATAAAAACTTGAGAGAAGGCAATCTTTCAAAATAGATAATTTAGAGCGCCACTTAATAGTATCTGTTAATAGTAACAATTGCAATAATAATATCAATGAATAATTAATTAATAATATAATTAGGGTCCTATGTGGTATTGATTGTGAATAAAATTAATAGCTTAGACCTTTAAAAACTTGTTTTATTGGTATACTATGATTATTTATGCATTGCCTATATCGATATTTTTGTGCATATTTTGTTCAAGTTGGTGCCTATTTTTTTCAAATTTCCTGCATAAATATGCGCATATTTCACCTAAAAAGTTTGCATATAAATCCGAGCCCTGGTTATTAGTGAAGTGTTCATAGCCTTAAATAGTACAATTCAAAAATCAAAATTTGTAGAGGGCTAATCATGGCATAAAAATATGATTGCAGCTTGGGTAAGAGGTAGTGGTAGTAATGGTAGTAGTATCATCTGTATTTTTCATTCTTGTTACTGTTTTACAAATTGTCCCGTTTTATTTTAACTAATGTAAACGCAAATTGATTAGTGAACTTTAAACAAGCTAAGAAATAACGTTACTTGTTTTTTTTAACTTAATAATATGTTGGCATCAAGTCATCAAATATAGATGGATTACTCAGCACATTAAAAATAATCTTATAAGCACTTAGTGAAAGAACGTGCCTGTAAGACATCATAAAATTGAAGCCCTTTATCACCTCTTTGGCTAAAAATAACCAACACAAAAGTTCAACAACCTTTACCGTTGACTAATTCTACACGCCATGGCAAAAAATAAAGTGGAACAGCATTTTGTTATTTTTCTTTATTTCCGCATGGGCAACCTTGTGCTCTTGTTATGAGGACGCAATGCCAGTGGATCGAAACCATTGTTGCCAAATACTTATATTCATAACAAATTGAGGTTTTAACCAAGCTATGGAAAAAAATCTGGACGCAACAAGTGCGTTATGGTAGTGAATTTTCATAAAAATGATCTATACGCCATTTTTTTAATGAAAACTATATATGCTCCAAGAAAAACATAATATTTGTCTGTAATATTCAATAGACTTTGCTGGACATATAAATATTTTGGTTTTGAGCCATCCTGTGACGTTCAGCGGCACCAACTTATTTTCCGATAAACGCTTATAACTTTTTTCTTTCAACTTAGAGATACATATTTTGGTATAAGGTGTACGTTTTATAACAGAAAATATTGTGCCAAAATTGGTTGGCATAGCTTGTTAGTTTCGGAGATACAAAAATTTTCCGAAAGAAAGCTCAAAACTTTCGCAGAAAACTGGTCCGATTTTTCTAGCTAACAAACTCATCTACGCCACTTACAAAAGAAGGAAAGCTGCAAAATTTCTTCAAAATCGGCGCATTATTTATTAAGTTATCGGTGTGATACATACATTCATTCATATATATATATATATATATATATATATATATATATATATATATATATATATATATATATATATATATATATATTAGACATACTTGGTTCTCGGGTTTAACCGCGTCTAGAATTTATGGAAACTCGACGTTTCGGCTCCCGTTTTGGAGCCATTTTCAAGAGGTAAAGGAAATATGTAAGGACACTCTAAGGCCTCAATCTGCCTACTCCTTAGAGTGGTGGACAAAGGTGGGTAAAGGAAATATGTAAGGACACTCTAAGGCCTCAATCTACCTAATCCTTAGAGTGGTGGACAAAGGTGGGTAAAGGAAATATGTAAGGACACTCTAAGGCCTCAATCTGCCTACTCCTAAGAGTGGTGGACAAAGGTGGGTAAAGGAAATATGTAAGGACACTCTAAGGCCTCAATCTGCCTACTCTCCAAATCTCGCCGGAGATCGTCTGTGAGGTCTCAGTGTGTTCAACCCTAGGCCTCAGAGAGATCAGGAGAGGCCTAAGGTTGAACACACTGAGACCTAACAGACGATCTCTAGCGAGATTTGGGGAGTAGGCAGATTGAGGCCCCGTTATCGAGCTACAACAACCCAACCCACCTTTGTCCACCGCTCTAAGGGGTAGGCAGATTGTGGCCTTAGAGTGCCTTACATATTTCCATTACCCACCATTGTCCACCACTCTAAGGAGTAGGCAGCTTGAGGCCTTAGAGCGTCCTTACATATTTCCTTTACCCACATTTGTCCGCCGCTCTAAGGAGTAGGCAGATTGAGGCCTTAGAGTGTCCTTACATATTTCCTTTACCCACCTTTGTCCACCACTCTAAGGAGTAGACAGATTGAGGCCTTAGAGTGTCCTTACATATTTCCTTTACCTCTTGAAAATGGCTCCAAAACAGGAGCCGAAACGTCGAGTTTCCATAAATTCTGGACGCGGTTCAACCCGAGAACCAAGTATGTCTCACATTAAAGACCGCGGAAATATTTCTGAACATATATATATATATATATATATATATATATATATATATATATATATATATATATATATATATATATATATATATATATATATATAGTGGTTTTTATGAGTACTTCCCATTTAACGAGCAAATTTTGGTGATTTGAATGGACTTGTGTAACAGACAATGCTAAAATGTTTCTGATTTAACGAGACCGCTTTTCAGACGATTGCGGTTTTAGCAAAATAATTATTGCGCTGACTCGTTCACATTCTTATTGGGACACACAGATGTGCGAAAGTAAACCAGCGGCACTAATGGGTAATAAATTTTACTGTACACAACACAAGAGAAAATATTTATGGATTCTTCCACTCAGCCAATGATAGAGCCCCTCTTAGCACCTGAAATCAACGTTCGTTAAGTCGTTACAACTATACATTTGTGTGGCTTTTTGTTTTTCTGTTTAAATCTTGACACTTGCGCCTTATTCCGATCAGTTTTCGATCAAGGCGTATTTGAGGCAGGTGAATAGGGTCTTTTCCGCGTCTGGTATTAAAAAAACACGGCTTACAATTGAAGAGAAAATGTCGATATATCAGAGGCACGCAAACATTGTTATAAGTAGTCTATTTCTCCAGGAGAAAGCTGTTACTCTTCGTAGAGAAATGGGATATGGAGAGATTACCAATGTTTTACAAGTTAGTTTTCTCGTATTAAACAAAGACATTCAATTAATTCAGAAAAAGTTTCTGGGGAAGAGAATTTTTGTAAATAAGAAAGTCACATCTGATTGACGCCAAAATAACTTCCAAGGAATATCAGGCCTGTGATGTCTTCAATGCATACTAGACAGCACTTTTTTTACAAAACGTTGCCGGACAAAACTCTAAAATTCAAAAACGGAAAATGTGTTGGTGGGAAGTTATCCAAAGAGCGACTGACTGTACTAGTTTGTATAAATTATGACGGTTCTGAGTTTCGAAGACTATTGGTTACTGGCAAAGCACAAAATCTGAGATGTTTTAAAAATGTAAAGTGTTTGTCGTTGAAATGTGTTGCCAATAAAAGAAGTCTGGACGCAGCAAGTGCATTATGGTAGTGAATTTTCATAAAAAGTTTTTAATAGCAAATATGTGTCTTTTAAAAAAAAGTAGGCATCAAATTTGGTTACCAGTATAACCTATATAGTACAAACAATGTGCCATGTTTCATCAAAATCTAAAATGTTTTGAAAATGTAAAGAGTTTGTCGGTGAAATATGTTGGAGCAAGTGCATTATCGTAATGAATTTTCATAAAAAAGTTTTTAATAGCAAATATGTGTTTTTTTAAGGAAAGCAAGCATCAAATTTGGTTACCAGTGTAACCTATATAGTAGAAACTATGAGCCATGTTTCATCAAAATAACTTTATTGTTTGAAAATGTAGAAAAGTAAACATAAAATGTTCCCGAAAAAACTGCTTTCTTGGCCAACGAACCTGGTTAATAGCAAATTGAGCTTTTCAAATTTGAAGCACTTAAGGAAAATTTATCATAACGCACTTGCTCAATTCTTTGAAAACTTCCGAATCTCTTTTCTTACAAACATGCATCATATTTCGATAAAAAATGCAAAAATGAAATAATAAAAGGGTGTTCCAAAAAAAAATTGCAGGGATCACCAACAACTTATGGACCATCCTGTGCTTGTCCAAATACTTTTATAAGATGCAGCTTGAGACACACTATAATTAATGTATACAGTTTTTTCTCGTACCTTGTACAAGAACAATTATTATATTGAGCTTTACCGTAGAAATGCGTCACCTTGTATATATGCAAACCAATAAAAACTGAAAGTATACCCGGATATGGATTCTAGGGGGCCTAGTTTGCGCTCATTTGAAGAAATCTCTTTAAAATTTAAAGGTCGCGGTCTCCCAATAACGAATTTCTTCTACGAAAATTAGCTAAGAATTATAGACCGTTAAACTATATACTTAACTAAACCTATAGCCAAAGCCGAAAGCATCAACTTAACTAAACCTACAGCCAAAGCAAATTGAGTTATTGAAATTTGAAAGATTTAATGAAAATTCGCTACCAAAACGCACTTACTGCGCCCCGATTTTTTTTTTACAAACATGCATCATATTTCAAGAATAAAAGCAATAATATAAGGGTATTCGAAAAAAAAAACAATTGTAGGTATCACCAACGACTTACGGCCCATCCTGTGATGGTGAAAATATTTTTATAATATGCAGCTTGAGACACCTGTAACTAAAGTACACAATTTTTTTCTCGTATCTTGTATAATAAGAATTATATTGAGCTTTACCGTAGAAATGTGTCACCTGTACATTTATTTATTTCTCTTATGGCACACATCACATAACAATATCCTGTAAGTCAATGGTACAGCATATAGCACAGTGTAGAACATAAGAATATAACATTATTTACAATTGAATGTCCAAATTCTTTATAGAATCAATTGAGACTGGTGTCGCTGTCAGGAAATCACCCGGATGGCCCACATATGCCCTCAGGTTCCAATGCTCCGTGATGTGGCGGATCGTCTGCCTTTTAGCGCCGCAGTCACACTGTGGAGAGGGTATTATGTTCGACTTGTAGAAGGCATCGGCACACCTGCCATGGTGGGTTCTAATCCGGTTAAGTGTTGTCCATGTCTTACGTGGTAGTTCGAAGCCGACTGGGGTAGTTGTTATGTACGGCATGTTGTGAAGTTCCGGTTGGGCAGCCTCGGTCCAATTCTGCCTCCACTCGTTTATTGGATTGAAGTAATCGGCCACCAGGTCTTCAGCTGTTCTGATTGGGGGCTTTCTTGAGCGCAGCCTATTCCTTCCTATGTCATCGATATCTGTGTTTATTGGTAGTTGTGGGTTTTGAAGAATGTTGTTGTACTCTCTGACAAGTGCAGTGGCTCTCCGTATCGCTGGAGGTGGAATATGGCTCAGAATTGGTAGCTAGTAACCTGGTGTAGATCTAATTGTGCCCGAGATTAAGCGCATCGTATGGTTCAGTCGGACGTCGATCGATTTAACATGTGGGCTGTTTTGCCAGACCGGATCACAATATTCCGCCGTAAAGTAAACGAGCCCTAAGGGGGAGCATCGAAGCGTGGTAGCGGAGGAACCCCATGAAGTGCCGCATAGTTTTTGTATGATGTTATTTCTTGTTTTGAGGCAGTCTTAGTTAGGTGTTGTTTGAAGGATAAAGTTCCATCAAGAGTTACTCCTAAGTATTTAGGATATCGGTTATGGTGAAGCAACCTGTTACCGAAGTACACGTTGAGTTCTCTATTGGCCATGCGGTTGTTTAGGTGAAAGCATGTCACCTCCGTCTTACCTGCACTAGGTTGGAGTCTCCAGTTGCGGAAGTATTTCCCTAGGGTGTCCAAGTCGTCAGTCACTTGTAAACAGAGAATAACTGAAAGTATACCCGGATATGGATTCTATCGGGCCTAGTTTGCGCTCATTTGAAGACATCTTTTTAAGATTAAAAAGTCGCAGTCTCCTCATCAACCAATTTTTTCTACGAAAATTAGCTAAAAATTATATACCGTTAAACGAAAAACTTAACTAAACCCACAGCCAAAGCATCAACTTAACTAAACCTACAGACAAAGCATCAGAGAAAGGGTCTATTTGAGATGAATTTTCTGTAAATATTTTAGTAAAATGAAGGACAATGGCGGTTAAGGCTGAAACTTAAGGGTTTGCAAAACACTCTTCTTGCGACATTATCTTTAGGTAATCCATATTTGTTTTAGGTTCTTTGCCTAAATATTGCGAATTTTGACGTTTCAAATCGCGATTTTACCGTTTTGAAAAAAACATTTTTTTTCTTTAAATGCCTATAATTTTTTTGCCTTTTAACAAACAGACCTACATTTTGGTACGTGGGTCACTATTTATAATAAACACGCGTACCAAATTTGGTCGCCCTTCCTTTGTTATTTCCGGATACATAAATTTTTCCCGAAAGAAAACAGAAAATTTTCCGGGAAGACCAGGGCCGATTTTACTGGCTAAGGAACTTATCCAAGCCACTTGCAAAACGAAGGTACTCACCAAATTTGATCAAAATAGGCTCATTATTTGTTCGGAAAAATTTCCGCGATCTTTAATTTCTATGTTACAAGAAAATAAAGTTATAAAAAAATATTTGGTGCCAGATCATTTATATGAAAATTCACTAGCACAACGCACTTGCTTTTTTACAAGTAGGCGAGCAAGATGCGAAATATGTTCTCCAAAATCTGTGCAATCTATGCCATACTGTTAGTGTAACGCTTGTGGCGTTTACTTATGCTGTAATGAAAGAGAGAACTGTTTTTTGGAACACCATGAGTTAGATAAGTAAATTGTGGCTTTCAAAACAAATATATTATGCAACAATACAAATAATATTGCAAATGCATTTTTTTGATAACAGCATAATTTTAGTGTTTTATTTGTTTACCTTTGGAGACTTGTCCATAACCTGTAAGATACTGGCGGTACTTTTGAGTCCCACATTTTTTTCATAAATGTTTTGTTCTTTAACTAAAATTCAATCAAATTATATATTTATTTTAATCATCTTTAATAAGTTTCAGGCAAAAAAAAACAACAGATTAAAAAAAAGTCTGGTCAGTAAAGTGTTAAAAACCTAGGTTGACCTCGTTGAGCATTTCTCTTAGGAATTAGTAATAACAGCAAAGATAAGTTTATTCCTTACTTTCCAAACCCACTGCATTAAAAAATCTGAACGAAAAACTCGACTGATAATGATGTTAAAAAAATTCGTTAAAAATGTCTATATGAATAGCTATTTTAGAGACAAAAATGATAATGTGGCAGCATAGCCTGAATTATGCCGATATGTTCCACTTCGAAATGCAACCAAATGCCCACAAAACTGGTTCGACGTACATATGTCGAATGTCGAACTAATGATACCATGTACCGTAATTTCAATTGTGCATTGGTACCATAATTTTTTAAATTTTATTTCCATGCAACATTATAATATCACAAAGTACCTTCCCCGATTTCTGCTAAGAGGAACGAGTTCACAAAAGGATTGTAAGAATGGTGATATACAGGTGCCATTTAAATCTTCCCACCTGGAAAATATTGAGAAAAAAAAGGAAAAAACAGCAGAGACACGTCGACTTTGTTTTCATCGGGGAAACATGATGACTGAAGTTTTGGTGTCTTCGAACCTACCCCTTAGACAGGGGCGTAAAGTAACCTTAAATTTTGAATGGCGCTCTATATTGAGCGACGCCTCATTTTGAAGCTTTCTCAATTCTGCACACGACAACATTTTGCTTTGGAAATGGAAAGAAAATCATCAATTAAATAATAAGACAAAACATGAATCAAATAATGTTATTTAATTAAATGTTCAAATTGTGTTCCCTCCACTCCCATAGAATTACAAGACCTTTGCTCCACTTTCGAACATCATTTCGAAGCATTTCAGGTGTTACTGACGATTTTTTTTAAACAATTTCTCGATAAAAATATTTTCTTTTATGATTTTTCGTTTACCTCTTAAGTTACTTGATCAATTCAACTTTCTCACCTGTTTTATTTTAAACAAGACAGGTAAATATCTCGTAAAATCATCACAAAGTCGATTCATTTCCAATTAGTGAATATCTCACAAAACGTCACAGAAATTATCCAAGCTGGCATGGAATTATTTATTCCACGTTCACAGAAAACCTCTTCAGCCACTCAAAAGCCCTGGTTCTCTAAATCCTGTGACAAGGCCAGACTTGAAAAGGTCAAAGCTCACAAAACGCTTCTACATAATCCCAGTCAAGAAAACCGTCAAGCATTTAACGACGCAAGAAACCGCTATATCCGCATTCTTTCTGAGGCAAAAAACTCGTTTAATAACCGGGGCAAGGCTGAACTCTTTGCCTCGTTGTTCGCCGGCAATTTTGTCTGAAACAGACGAGTCAGGACAGGAGCAAGTTCTGGTGCGCATTTTTTGAGAACAATTGCTGGGATCTCGTCAAGGCCAGAGGCTTTCCTGGTATTAAGAGAAGAGAGCATCTTTCGTACCTTTTTAGTTTTGAAAATGATATCCGTCATTTTATGCGCGACATTGGGGATTGTTGGTGGTTGCACATTTGGAGGTGGGTTGAGAGTAGAATTGTCGACGAACAATGAGGAAAAAAGTTCAGCCTTGCCCAGGGCGGTAGAAACAATTTCTTCCCCTGAAACAAGAGGTGAGAACGTGCTCTTGCAGAAATTATTCCCAATAGATTTAGCGTGAGTCCAGAAGGGTTTACTGCCGTTGGAGGTTGAGAGGACTTTGTTTTTGATGTGGTTATTAAACGAGTTTTTTGCCTCAGAAAGAATGCGGACGGTTTTCTTGACTGGGATTGTGTAGATGCGTTTTATGAGCTTTGACCTTTTTAAGTCTGGCCTTGTCACAGGATTTAGAGAACCAGGGATTTTATGTGGCTGAAGAGGTTTTCTGTGTACATGGAATAAATAATTCCATGCCATCTTGGATAATTTCGGTGACGTTTTGTGATATATCAGAGGGGTCAGGATGAGAGAAGCAGACAGGCGCCCATGGAAAAGAGGAAAAGTAATCCCGTATTTCTTCCCCGTTCGCGGATTTGTAGTGCCAAACGATATGTGGGTGTGATGATTGTGTGACCTCGGGTTGCATTGCGCAGGAAGCAGTTACCACATCGTGGTCTGAGCAACCAAGGGGGGCGGTGACTGATGTCTTATAGCATTGAGGTTTTGTAGTAAGAAGGAGATCCAAGGGATTTGAGCTGTGGATCGGTTTTTGAAGATCCTAGCCATTCCTTATTATCGACATTGAAGTCACCAAGAATAGTGACCTTGGAGGAAGGATATTCAGATATCAGATGGTCGGTTTTTTCAGAAAGGTAGTCGCAGAGCTGGACAAAGTTGTTGTCAGAAGTGACCAGTAATTGCAACAGATGAATTTAGTCGCAGCCCTGAGAGTGTTTCAACCAAAATATGTATTTTCTTCCAGCTTCTAAATTGGGGTGTCTGGTACAGGGTAGATTGCTACGGACGTATGCTCACACACCTCCATGCAATCTAAAGGAAGTAAGGAGCTCATACCCCGGGAAATTAAGGTGATAAGTGGCTGTTTTGGCACTGATTTGAGTTTCGATGAGGAAGAGGAGTTGGGGCCTATTAGCCTGGAGGAAATGGTGGACGGAGTTCAGGTTAGAATTTAGGCCACATATATTCGAGAAGGGTATGTTAAATCTTGATGCCGGCGCCCTCTGTACACCCCTCTCCCGGAGATCCGAATGGAGGGGTACTTTATCTCCGAAATCTTTTGTACAAGGAGGAGCTATCATCATTTTAGTTCGTAAGCGAAACCGACTCATACACCAGAACCGGAAACGTCCATTGGGACTTCACAGGCCCCTTGATGAAAGGGGTGGTACCTCCTCGGGCGTGAAAAAATCCTTTGCTATCACGTAAAGGAAAAGTCCGTTACTACCTGCCCCCGATTACGAATTGTTAAAGAGTGTCGTCAGATAACGCCCAAAATGCTTCGAAATCTCCGTTCGGACGTAGAGCAAATATTTTATAATTGTATGTAAGTGGAGAGAAAAGAATTTAAACATTAAATTAAATAACATTCTTTCATTAATTGATATTTTTTCTTATTCATTAATTAATGATTTTACTGCCATATCCAACCGAAAATTTAAAAAGTCCTAGGTTGTCGTGAGCAGAATCGACAAAGCTTGAAATCAAGTGTCACTGAATAAAGGGTGCCGTTTAAATTTTAAGGGTATTTTACACCCCTCTCTAAGGCGTAGGTTCCAAGACACCAAAACTTACTCCATTATGTGTACCCGTTGAAAACAAAGTCGACCTGCCTCGGCTTTTTTGTCTTTTCTTTTAATTCCGATATTTTCGAGGGAGGAAATTTTAACTCGCACAGCCTGTATATAACTTGAGGATTGAAATCATGAGTATTTAGCTGAACCTTTTTTGAAAACGATAATTTAAAGCAAAAATTTCAACTTAGTTACAGATTTAATTACGCTTTACTTTTAGATTTCCATATTGACAGAACATAAAGGTTCTTTCATACTCTAGTATTATCATGAGCTTTATGAGCAACAATTCTTATGTCACAATAGACATTTGCGTACTTTCATAAATACAGTTACTCGGGGCAGTATAAACCTCTCAGTGAGATAAGCAACCTTTTACCAGCAATCTCCTTCCGCGGGTACCACATAAAACATGAAATTAACATTTTCGTCTTCATTAGTTTTAACTTTTTCTCTCTCGATTTGGTGATTCACGCTTGTAGATCTTGATACGTGATAGTGTTGTATATATTTAGGGTACCTTGATTGACCTTGTTGAAAGCCGTTAGACTGAAGGAGGTCAGAGATGTTTCTTGCCATTCGGAGCTACACTGTTGTCAGACTACTGTATGGAGCCAAAAGCGATTCTTATTATTACATAAAATTTTTAATTGAAACGGAACATGTTAAAAGACAAAAACTTTTCACTGCAACATTCTCAAAGAGCTTTTTGCAGTTATTTTTAAAACACCTATACAATCACATTATTAACAATCCATTGATTGTTGTTGCCCTTACTTGGTGTAACTTGTCCATGCTACATACAGACTTGGAGACTGCTTCTCTGGCTTCACTGGTGGTTTTCGTTGGTGTAGGACGTAGCCAGCGCGTAAGATAACTGGAGCAAGTGGCCCTTACGAATTCTGGATGTTCTTCAACGTTTCTGTGACTATAGTTTCGCTGCTTGACAGCATTCTCAGACAGATTAAAATTGAATTAGTACGAAATCATGACAACTACAAATAAAGATCTGTTGCTATGTTATTATATGATGTTTTGATCAAAAAGTTTATCAAATTGGAAATAAAAATGAAACACAGGTGGCAGATGAGGCTTTCAAAATGTCTACGTGATGTATGTCAATATTTAACAGAAAAATAGAACTAGCCTATAATAACTATGATAACAGTTACAACAATAAAATAACTAAACAATAACAGTATAAAAGCAGTCTCTGTACAACGAAAATATCGACATACATCAACTCACTATCTTATTACAACTTTTTTAAAAGAATAGTTAAATTTATTTTGTTTGACTTATTTAATTAGAAAGAAGAGTATCCAAGAAAGGGAAATTCATGAAATCTGTTTGCTAGCTTAAAACAAGGTAGCTATTGTCGTGTGTGTGCTTTTTGACTTCCAAAGCTTCAAAAAAGTCTAGTTTACGTTTGTCATTATAAAAATGTAGTGGTTGTATGCGGTTATTTACTGTAGGTCTATGTTCGGTATCAATAATATGTTTTGCAAATGTAGATTTGTCAGCGTGGTTATTTCCAAATGCAGAAATATGTTCTTTGTATCGGGTGTTAAAATTTCTAGAAGTTTGACCTATGTAGATTGCGTTACAATGTGTACAAGCTAATTTATAAACTCCAGCTTTTGTCAGGACACAAGATTTTTGTTTGGCGTTAAATAGTAAATCACGCGTCGTGTTGTAAGATTTAATAATAATAATAATAATAATAATAATAAGAGGTCTTTATTAGGGCGAAGTTAATTTTACAATTTTCTTCCACTTAACCCTTAAAAGATAACTTAAAATGTAGGATTTACAAAATAAACAAATTATAAAATAAACAAATCATAAATGCCTTAGTATCCAAAACAATATAACAACAAAACATTGACAATTGTGCGCCTTAAATTTAGCTGAAAGAAAGGAATTCCTAAATATGAATATGATTTATTATAACTACACTACGCAAACTGACTATTTTTATACAAATCTGTAACATATCTCCGAAACCCTGGCAGAGAACATAAAGTATGTTTAAAAGGTATTTTATTATACAGATGTGGTGCAACATAGGAAAAAGACCCCCGATATTGGCTCGTATAATATTTAGGTATGGCAAACAAGTGATCGAGTCTTGTATTGAGCGAATGTATTTGTCTCCGAAAACAGAGCTTCTGATGTAGGTAATCAGGCCCCGCCCCGAGGACAATCTTGTGAGTCAA
This sequence comes from Tillus elongatus, assembly GCA_964006375.1. Taxonomy (NCBI): domain Eukaryota; kingdom Metazoa; phylum Arthropoda; class Insecta; order Coleoptera; family Cleridae; genus Tillus; species Tillus elongatus. Next base: position 30,970,303 of record OZ023268.1, on the reverse strand, counting down.
GCAAAGAAGATGTACTTTCCAGCGATTCTTCATATTCAGCCAATTTAGTTCTTTTAACTTATAGGAAACACGATCTGTTCTTTTTAGATTAAAGATGAACCGTAAACATGACTTCTGAACCTTTTCTATTCTTTGCCGATCCCAACTGTCAAGGGCAGGTCCATACACAACATCAGCATGGTTAAAGCGCGAGAGAATCATCGAGTTTACCAAGAGAGCTTTTACTTTCACTGGAAGGCAATTTCGGTGGCTATAAAAAGATTTCAATAGGCCAAAGCTAGCTCTACGAAGATTAGTGACGTGATCAGAAAATTTTAAATTGTTATCTATTATGAGACCAAGATTCCTTGCAGATTGTTTTGCTTCCAAACGACTCCCATCTATCAAAATATCAATATTTTGAGAACAAACCCTATTCCTACTGACTTTCCTGCCAAAATAAAGTACGCAACACTTATTGACATTTATCGCAAGATCATGCTTCTTTGCTGTCCTGACTAACCTATCAAGGTCTGCATTTAAACTTGTTATAGCGTCTAAGGCATTTTCGACAGGAAAGGATTTGTAAAGCTGGGTATCATCGGCATAGAAGTGTATTTTACTCGAGATAATTTGTTCTTGAAAATCAAACGTATAAATATTGAATAAAAGGGGGCCCAAGATAGAGCCTTGTGGAACCCCCTTTAATAAACTCAAAGAATCCGATACATCCGACCCGCAGACAACCCTCTGTGCCCTATCTGAAAAGTAACTTTCTATAAACTGAACGGCGTCATGATTGAAACCAATATATTGTAACTTCGAGCACAATAGTTCATGACTGATCGTATCAAAAGCTTTACTGTAGTCTAGCAATACCAAAGCTGTAACTTGATTTTTATCGTTAGCTGTGAGGATGTCATCATTAATATTTGCTAATGCTGTTGTGGTGGACCTGCCCCTAACAAATCCGGACTGTACATTTGGCAAGATGTTGTTGTCCCCAAGGTAAGCAGTTATCTGCTCGGACATCACTTTCTCCAATAACTTTGAAAGAACTGGGAAAATGCTTATAGGTCTTAAATGATTAAACTCAGTTGGATTATTTCCTTTTGGAAACATGAAAACCTTTGCAACTTTCCAAACTTTGGGAAAGCACTTTGTCTCAATACAAAAGTTTACAAGATGAAGCAGCTGAGGGAGAATTTCCGGGAGACATAGGTGAATCATGTCGACACTCACACCATCAAAGCCTTTAGCTTTTGTTTTTATTGAGGCTATATGCCCCATAATATCTGTCTCATTGACAAGTTTAAAATGGAAGTTATTTGCATTTTTGTAAATATTACTATTGTAATATGTTTTTAATTCGCTAATATCAGCCTTACTACTGTTAATAGACGTGAGGTATTGATTTATTTTGTTTTCGTCACTCAAATGTGATGGTAACATATTGTCTTTTTTTGTAATAATGCCAAATCTATTAGCCAAAGACCAGGCCGTCCTATTATTTTTACTTTCAGACAGCATACGCTCCGCAAATGCAAGTTTTTCTTTTTTTATGGCATTTGTAGTTCGGTTTCTAATTAGTTTATAATTTTGCCAATCAATGGGATCGCGACTATCTTTGAACCTATTATAAGCTTTACCACGCTGTTTCATAATATTCCTGATATTATCCGTTAGCCATGGAGCCGGCTTTTTCATTATTCGTACCGTAACGATAGGGGCATGCGTATCGAAAAGTTTATTCAAAACATTAGTAAGTGATGCTGCTTTATCTTCAGCGCTGTTTAATCTATAATAATGCATCCAGTCTACAGCACACAAATCACTTTTGAATTGATTAATATTAAAATTTTTGTAACTTCTAAAGGTATGATACTGTCTTTTTAATGATTCTGCTTTAGCCAAAGATAATATGCAATATACAAGGCAATGATCAGAGATATCATGAGTATCGACTGTATCAGCTTCTAATACACCTAGCGATTTATCAACTATAACTATGTCAAGAAGAGACTGTGAATTTTGCGTGAGTCTAGTCGGCTTTGATATGAGTTGTAGCAGATCGTACGAGTGAAGAGTTTCGTAAAATTTCAGAACAGCTGTGCTGTTTTTTAGTAGATCAATATTAAAATCTGATAGTAAAACAATATGATCATATGCAGGAACTATTAAAGAAAGAAGCTCATCAAAGCCATCCAGCGCACTAAGCAGATTCCGATCTGGAGGTCTGTACAAACAACAGATCAAAAAGCTTTCATCATTAATTTTAATTGACAGAGTGAGATATTCAAATTTAAAAGCTACCTTTGTATTTGTACAGGTATTTAAAAATTTTGAAATGTTTTCTGAAATGGTTCCAAAATAACTTATCGAAACGTATCTGTTGTCTTCTTTGTGTCTAATATTTGGATAAATTAAATGAATCGCTAATTTGTATTCTTTTCTCTCGATCATTTTATCTATTATTTTAACAGAGTAGCCATTATTAAATTCTGTTTGTTTAATTATTGAAATTTCTTTTTCAAAATTGTTTTGTGACATAGGTATTGAAAATGCACGATGTATCATAGAATGGTAGGCTGACAGCTTTTGTGAAAAAGGGTGACATGAATCGTATGGTATGGTTGTGTCAGTGTTAGTTGGTTTCCTATATATTGAAAACTCAAATGAATTATTTTCTAACTTTCTAATTGCTAAGTCTAAAAAATTTATACAACTCTTACCTTCTTCTTCTAAAGTAAACTTAATATTTGTGTGAAAGTTATTAATAAAATTCAAAAATTCATTTAATTCTGCATGACTACCTTGAAAACACGCTAAAATATCATCTACGTATCTGTACCAAAAGACAATATTATGCGAAAGTTCTGATGTTAAAATTTGGTTTTCTAAGTTTTCCATAAATATGTTGGCTAACAAGAGTGACAATGGACTACCCATAGGTAGACCTTCATTTTGCATATAAATTTTATTATTAAATTTTAAATAGTTTTGTTTTATACATTCGTTAAAAAGATTCATTATTTCTTGTCTTTTTATGACATTTACGTTCTTTTCTATTAAAACGTTTTCTAATAGAGGTAAACATTCCCTAGGGGGTATCTTAGAATACATGCTACAAACATCAAATGAGAATAATTTACTATTTGTGGGAATAATTAAGTTATTTAATTTTTGTGTAAGTTCATAATAATTCTTAACTGAATATTTTGAAAAATAATTGTATTCTCTAATAAGTGAAACCAGTTTGTTCGCTATCTTATGATTAGGTGTATTAACATAGCTAACTACTGGCCTCACCGGTATATTTAGCTTATGCATTTTCAGTTGGCCATACACTTTTGGTGGTTGTGGGCTTTTATATAAAAGATATTTAGTTATTTTATTAAGGATATTTTATAAGAAAATCCATAATAATAGAGAGGTGACGATGTTGAGACTATGTATGTATCCGGGCGACAACTTAAAATGGTGTTGCAAATTGAATCATACGTTTCACATAGCTGTGATAATTTACTCTCCTCAGAAAGACATTCTCGTGATATGAATTTAGGGTCCATGACTTGACTACAAAGAAAATATTCGTATTCCTGTACCCATAAACTTCTTAAACGATATATTGCTCGACATTTAATAGTAAAGTATCAGTTTTCCCAATCAACCCACTATTTCTTCTCTTTTTTCTGAAGCGAGTTAATGAATCCTATTATGAAGAACTACGAAATTATCAAAATGTGTTATTCCATGAAATAAGTGAAACTAACAAAAATTTCAAACAAATTATACCATCAAGTTTAAATCGAAAAAAGAGAGGTTTGATAAACGGACTCGGAACAGTAATTAAGTCTATCACAGGAAATTTAGATGATAATGATGCTAAACGTTATGACTCAACAATTTTGGAGCTAACTAGTAACCAAAATAAATTAGAAATTATTCAAAAAAATCAAATGCCACTAACTGAAACCGCTATTGCCAAATTTAATCAAACAGTTTACATTTTGACTAACAATCAAAAAAAGATAGTAGACCGTATTGAATTTCGAACAAAAAATTTTGAAGCTGAAAACTTAAGACAGGATTACATGGACATAGTCATCATAGCTCAAATGCTCTTTGTTCAGTTAAATATTTTGGAGAATTTAGTTAATGCAATAACAATAGCCAAATTGAAGACTATGCATCCCTCCATTTTAGAAACAGATGATTTATTGATAGAGCTTCATAACATTCAAAGACATCAAGTAAATTTGCCATATAAGGTAAATATAGATAATATGGCCCTTTATGAAGAAATAATTACTATCAAAGGCTATTACAAAACCACTCAGTTAACATTCATTTTAGATGTACCTTTGGTTGAGTCAGCATATTACGATTACTATCATTTATATGCCTTTCCCATTCGTAATAGTTTAACCCACACATTCCTAACATTAATTCCCCATTCAAAATACCTTTCCTTGAATGATGAAAATTACAATCTCCACGATGGACCGTGTCGAGAAGTCAGACCAACTGAATTCCTGTGTCAAGCTCAAACAATGAATCACATCAGTCCAAACAGCCCTTGTGAAATACAATTAATAAAGTTATCTACCCAGTATAACAATTGTGAGCATCACCAAATTTTAATAAAAGATGTGAAGATTCAGAAGATCAGCGAAAGTAAATGGATCATCATCTCTCCAGTAGAAAATATAGTCAACTACAGATGCAGCGATGACCGTAAAATCATGGCCATAGATGGTAGTTATCTGGTAAAAATAGAAGAAGGCTGTGAAGTAAAAATCATAGGGCAAACCGTAAGTTGTTATCAATCTGAAATTAAAAAACTTTTCTATGTGCCGTTACCCGAACTTAAATTTAGTGAACTGTCTATGAACTCAAAACTTAACATTGTGCCTTTACATCTAGAATCTATAAACTTAGATGAATTGAATTTAGCTAAATCCCAACTACAGCATCAGAAGAAGTTACTACAAACAATAAGTGTTCCTGTAATTCATACTTCGATAAGTGTTTTTACTTTAACTGTTTGTGTTCTTTTATTAACAGTAGCATGTTTATGTTTTTGGAAATTTAAAGGCAGAATAACCAGTTCCGCAGCCGAGTCCAAAATCATCAATGAACTTAAGAAGACCCACGAAGTTCCCCTAGAGGACATCAATTTCAAGATTTAGGTACCCTAAATCTCATCTGACAAGGGAGGAGTTACTGCACCCTGTATAATGCTGTTCCTATATCTCGTGTTAATATAGTAATAGGATGGAAGCAGTCGTTCACCGCGGAAATAATAAAACCGCTGATTAATTATAGTCAACAATTATTTAGTTAAAGTTGTTTTACTTTATAATATTAGCTAAGCATATTCGAATTTATATATACAAGTAAGATACAATATTATGTTAGAATATACTACGAGTGTTTTAACATTAAACATCGTGTATTTCTCCTTTGTTTTAAAATTATAATTAAACTTGTTGTAATTTCGAAATAAAGTTTTTTGTTTTGAAGTGCTAAAAGGGCATTATCCAAACTAGCGATCTTACCCACAAATCATTCATACTATCAGGTTGTGAACCTGAACCTGGAAACCTGTGCAAAATGGGTCGATTGCTTAATTCCAAAACAATTTAATATTTCACCTCTACATGATCAACCCCTACTCGAGTTTAATGGAAAATGTTCACCTTGAAAGTCATCACCAAGATCAAATCCAAGGTCACGATAAGATAGACAGGAAAACATCTGGAACTTTTTTCTCCGCGACTTGAACTTTCAGAGTTATTCTATTCTGTTACTTTTGTGACACCACACATAAGTGCTAAATTCAAGCCATCGCCCCAACTAATTTTATGGTGAAATGTGAATTTCTCAATAAAAAATAAGAGGAGGAACTAAACTCTACGTACACTTAATAATCTAATGTAATATTCTATCAGAACTAAATTCATATTCAATTCCATTTTAGATGTGTGTCGATGTCAATGCCAAGGCATTTAAGTGCTGGGCTGGAGGAAATTCCGATACAACTGTTATTGTACCTTTATTTTGTTAATGGCTTGGATGAGTTCGTTCATCAGATCTTGACGCCAAATTTTTCTTAACAAAAAACTAAAAAATATTTTTTAAACGCAATATCTTCGAAATTGTTTAAATGATTGAAACTTTATTTACAACTTAAAAGAACATAGAGACACGTGGCTGTGTACCAATTTTCAAGTCTTTTGATCAAAGAAATATAAAGTTATTCTAAATTAATATTAAAATAATCCTCACTTCAGATTCTGTAATGCAATATCTACAATGTTAGACAAAGACAGATGACGTTACCTGTCTGTACTGCTATGCTATTTAAATAAATCGTAGATAGAAACAAATGGAAGTTACATTATTGCAACATGTCAACATGTAGAACATTGAAGACAAGTACGTTAGGGACGCCATTTCGGTTCGGAACCACGTAGTATGTTGTCACGGCAGCTCTAGTTAACACAAAATGTGATTGCATACAGACTTGGAGAATACTTCTCTGGCTTCACTGTTGGTTTTTAGTGGTGAAGGACGTAGCCAGCGCGTGAGCTAACTGGAGCAAGTGGCCCTTCGAATTCTGGAAGTTCTAGGATGTTCTTCAATGCTTCTGTGACTATAGTTTCGCTGCTTGACAGCATTTTCAGACAGATTAAAATTGAATTAGTACGAAATCATGACAACTACAAATAAATATCTGTTGCTAGGTTATGATATGATGTTTTGATCAAAAAATTTTTTATCAAATTGAAAATAAAATGAAACACAGATGACAGATCAGGTTTTCAAAATGTCTATGTGATGTATGTCAATATTTAACATAAAAACTAGAACTAGCCTATAATAACTATGATAACAATTACAACAATAAAATAACTAAACAATAACAGTATAAAAGTAGTCTCTATACAACGAAAATATCGACATACATCAACTCATTATTTTATTACAACTTTTTTGAAATAATAGTTAAATTTATTTTCTTTGACATATTTAATTAGAAAAAAGAATATCCAAGTAAGGGGAATTCATTAAATCAGTTTGCTCGTTTAAAACAAGGTAGTTATTGTCGTGTGTGTGCCTTTTGAGTTCTAAAGCTTCAAAAAAGTCTAGTTTACGTTTGTCATCATAAAAATGTAGTGGTTGTATGCGGTTATTTATTGTAGGTCTATCTTCGGTATCAATAATATGTTTTGCAAATGTATATTTGTCAGCGTGGTTATTTCTAAATGCAGAAATATGTTCTTTGTATCGGGTGTTAAAATTTCTAGAAGTTTGACCTATGTATATTGCGTTACAATGTGTACAAGCTAATTTATAAACTCCAGCTTTTGTCAGGAAACAAGATTATTATTATTTTTCGCGTTAAATAACAAATCACGCGTCGTGTTGTAAGATTTAAAAGCTACCTTTGTATTTGTACAAGTGTTTAAAATTTTTGAAATGTTTTCTGAAATGGTTCCAAAATAAGTTATCGAAACGTATCTGTTGTCTTCTTTGTCTCTAATATTTGGATAAATTAAATTAATCGCTAATTTGTATTCTTTTCTGTCTATCATTTTATCTATTATTTTAACAGAGTAGCCATTATTAAATGCTGTTTGCTTAATTATTGAAATTTCTTTTTCAAAATTGTTTTGTGACATAGGTATTGAAAATGCACGATGTATCATAGAATGATAGGCTGACAGCTTTTGTGAAAAAGGGTGACATGAATCGTATGGTATGGTTGTGTCAGTGTAAGTTGGTTTCCTATATATTGAAAAGTCAAATGAATTATTTTCTAATTTTCTAATTGTTAAGTCTAAAAAGTTTATACAACTGTTAGCTTCTTCTTCTAGAGTAAACTTAATATTTGTGTGAAAGCTATTAATAAAATTTAAAAATTCATTTAATTCTGTATGACTACCTTGAAAACATGCTAAAATATCATCTACGTATCTGTACCAAAAGACAATATTATGTGAAAGTTCTGATGTTAAAATTTGGTTTTCTAAGTTTTCCATAAATATGTTGGCTAATAAAGGTGACAACGGGCTACCCATAGGCAGACCTTCATTTTGCATATAAATTTTATTATTAAATTTAAAATAGTTTTGTTTTATACATTCATTAAAAAGATTCATCATTTCTTGTCTTTTTATGACATTTACGTTCTTTTCTATTAAAACGTTTTCTAATAGAGGTAAACATTCTTTAGGGGGTATCTTAGAATACATGCTACAAACATCAAACGAGACTAATGTACTATTTGTGGGAATAATTAAGTTATTTAATTTTTGTGTAAGTTCATAAGAATTCTTAACTGAATATTTTGGAAAGTAATTGTATTCTTTAATAAGTGAAACCAGTTTGCTCGCTATCTTATGATTAGGTGTATTAACATAGCTAACTACTGGTCTCACTGGTATATTTGGCTTATGAATTTTCAGGTGGCCATATAATTTTGGTGGTTGCGGGCTTTTATATAAAAGATATTTCTTTTCTTGTTGACTAAACAGAGACACATTTTTAAGTTCATTTTTTAGTTCTGTCTGAAATGCGTTTGTAGAGTCTCTCCTAATTTCTGTTAAATTTTCCGTAGTAATAAAATCATTAATTTTAAGACCTTATGAGTAGTCCGTTGTCGCCTTTATTAGCCAACATATTTATGGATAACTTAGAAAACCAAATTTTAACATCAGAACTTTCGCATAATATTGTCTTTTGGTACAGATACGTAGATGATATTTTAGCGTGTTTTCAAGGTAGTCATGCAGAATTAAATGAATTTTTGAATTTTATTAATAACTTTCACACAAATATTAAGTTTACTTTAGAAGAAGAAGGTAAGAGTTGTATAAATTTTTTAGACTTAGCAATTAGAAAGTTAGAAAATAATTCATTTGAGTTTTCAATATATAGGAAACCAACTAACACTGACACAACCATACCATACGATTCATGTCACCCTTTTTCACAAAAGCTGTCAGCCTATCATTCTATGATACATCGTGCATTTTCAATACCTATGTCACAAAACAATTTTGAAAAATAAATTTCAATAATTAAGCAAACAGCATTTAATAATGGCTACTCTGTTAAAATAATAGATAAAATGATAGACAGAAAAGAATACAAATTAGCGATTAATATAATTTATCCAAATATTAGAGACAAAGAAGACAACAGATACGTTTCGATAACTTATTTTGGAACCATTTCAGAAAACATTTCAAAAATTTTAAACACTTGTACAAATACAAAGGTAGCTTTTAAATCTTACAACACGACGCGTGATTTGTTATTTAACGCGAAAGAAAAATCTTGTTTCCTGACAAAAGCTGGAGTTTATAAATTAGCTTGTACACATTGTAACGCAATCTACATAGGTCAAACTTCTAGAAATTTTAACACCCGATACAAAGAACATATTTCTGCATTTAGAAATAACCACGCTGACAAATCTACATTTGCAAAACATATTATTGATACCGAACATAGACCTACAATAAATAACCGCATAGAACCACTACATTTTTATGATGACAAACGTAAACTAGACTTTTTTGAAGCTTTAGAAGTCAAAAGGCACACACACGACAATAACTACCTTGTTTTAAACGAGCAAACTGATTTAATGAATTCCCCTTACTTGGATATTCTTTTTTCTAATTAAATATGTCAAAGAAAATAAATTTAACTATTATTTCAAAAAAGTTGTAATAAAATAATGAGTTGATGTATGTCGATATTTTCGTTGTATAGAGACTACTTTTATACTGTTATTGTTTAGTTATTTTATTGTTGTAACTGTTATCATAGTTATTATAGGCTAGTTCTAGTTTTTATGTTAAATATTGACATACATCACATAGACATTTTGAAAACCTCATCTGTCATCTGTGTTTCATTTTAGTTTCTATTTGATAAAATTTTTTGATCAAAACATCATATCATAACCTAGCAACAGATATTTATTTGTAGTTGTCATGATTTCGTACTAATTCAATTTTAATCTGTCTGAAAATGCTGTCAAGCAGCGAAACTATAGTCACAGAAGCATTGAAGAACATCCTAGAACTTCCAGAATTCGAAGGGCCACTTGCTCCAGTTAGCTCACGCGCTGGCTACGTCCTTCACCTACAAAAACCAACAGTGAAGCCAGAGAAGTATTCTCCAAGTTTGTATACAAAATGTTATGACGTGTACACCGTTTGATATTTTAAAACTGACTCTTAATTAACCTAACATATTTAAAACATGGATATAAATATTGAAAATAAATATTGGACGATGGTTATAAATGAAAATTGTGAGGCAATGACTTAAAACAATACAATTTTGCGTAAAATAGAAAATCTGTATATCAGTAAATCATATTCTAAGAGCAGTGTTAACACTTGGTTTTTAATGTTTTTAATTGAGCCACGACATTATTATTATTGTATAACCGGGGGATATAACTAATGGATTATGTAGTAATAGCAACCATATCGGCATTTTTATAGTTTGTCTCCGTGCGGAAGACAATATTTGGTAGGTTCGTTGTGTTAAATTTAGTACTACGGGCGTCAATTTTCTTTGCAAGTATCAAGACCTGGTAGTCCAGTGTAGTCTTGGGCAAAAGCTAGGTTCATACAGTCGCGAATTGCGAAATCACTGTGCCTTGAACTAGTCTGCACAGCAATTGGTAGGGTGAAGTTTTATATTGCTGTCTCCGGTCTAGACTGACCGTAGATTAGTTGTCTTCTGCGGTCCAGAGCTTTACACTCGCACAAGATGTGCTGGGCTGATTCCTCCCCCTCGCCGCAGAGTCTGCATGCGAGGTCCCCTTCGAGCCGCCCCATTTTATGCAGGTGTTTCTTGACGGCCATGTGTCCCGTCAAGAGACCTGTTGTGTTTCTGAGCTGTCATCTGAAATCAGAAATAAGACACAAAAAAGACTAGAAGTAAGAGACACCACAACAACTATGATGACCCTCAGTGCTTTTCGCACTCATCGACAGAATAAAGGCACTGTGAATATAGATGCTGTTTAAGCTCTCTCTTGAATTGCGCCACAGTACGACTATCCCTAATATGATTAGGCAGCAGATTAAAATGATAAGAACCCGCATACAGCGGCGACTTTTTATAAAATGAATTATTAGGTCTATTCAGATATATATTATCCCTAAAGTGAATGTTATAGCATAACTATGTAAATCGTAATGTGAGGCAAATTATTTCTAGATACATAGGTTAGGTTAGGTTAGGTTTGATTGTGAGTGGGCCATACCGGTTCCTCCACTCCGCCCATAAGGTCTATTGTGGCTCACGCCTAATAGTCTATATTTCGCCCAACAAAGCCAGCCTCCCGCAGAGGTCGATAATCTTTGTGGGCGAAAGTTGATCCAGATCTTCCGAAGCAAGCTTTGTCTTGCCAAAGAGCAGGTGTCTAGTCCTGTCTGCTGCCGGACAGGAACACAGTACGTGCTCTGCTGTTTCGTCACTCTCCATACACAGCCGGCACTCACCTGACCTGACCGACTCCAATTCGGTGCATGTGGTGACGCAAGCGGCAGTGTCTTGTATACAGGCCGACTAGAGTACTCAGTTGTTGTCTGTTTATCTCTAGAAGTTTATTAGCCCTTGACTCAGACAGGCCATTTATGAAGGCCTTAGAGTGAGCTAATCCTGGCAGATTTTGCCACTGCTGGATTGTCATTCTTTCTGTCCAGGTATTTAAGGTGCGTTTTGCTGTGCATGATGACATCCCCAGCACAGATTCTGGTCCGATAAAGTCCCTCTGGGCTCCACTCCTGGTAAGCGCGTCGGCCGCAACATTGCCATCATGGTCCGAGTAGCCCGGTATCCAGACCAGCTACACTCCATTGCAGCTGCCCAGTTCGTTGAGAACAGATTTACAACTCCATACCGTTTTTGAATTGCAACGGTAGGAACCAAGAGCCTTCATTGCAGCTTGGCTATCTGAATATATATTTATAGATTTGTGTGTGCATTGGTTTTCTATACTTTCGCTTGCACACATCTAGATGGCATAAACTTCTGCCTGGTGCACGGTTGCATACTTTCCGAGGCTAGTTGATAGTCTAGCATCGGTGTTGCTCCCATACGCGCCGACTTCTACCTCCCTATTGGTTTTGGAGCCGTCAGTATACCAGCAGAGATCGGCCCTCAATAGGGTCGTTTGATTTCGTTCCCAGTCCTGACCTTCCAGGAGGACGGTCTTGAAAGACAGATCTCTACTGAGCTTTGTAGGCATCAAGTCTGAGACCATTCCCAGAACCCCATGACCCTCAATGTTGTCGAAGAGTCCGGACCCTCCCAAACTGATTTCCTTCGGTATGCTGTCGGCCGTTTGTTTTAATCTGTACGTTCTCCACCTCGCTACCCTCTCTAGCCAAATGTGAAGAGGTGGAATATTAAGGAGGACCTCCAGAGCGGCTGATGCTGCGGTGCTTATCGCTCCCGTTATCATCAGACAAGCTTGTTTCTGTAGATCAGCCAGTTTGGCCCTCGCGATACCACGAAGTGCCTTAGGCCACCATACTATGGCTCCATATGTTATCATTGGTCTGATAACCACTACATAGAGCCAGTACATCTGTTGGGGGTTTGTTCTCCAGTTATTTTCACAGATTCTACGGCAAGTCCACAGGGACAGTTTAGCCCTGCGGATTACATTCTCTAAGTGTACGTCCCAGTTGAGTTTCTTATCTAGGGTAACCCCCAGATATTTTGCTTGTTCCGTTAATGGAATGGTTTCCCCCATAAGAATAGGTTCTTTTAATTTCTAGATACATAACACATTAGTTTCAGTAAATAAACCTCAATAACTGTCAAAATTTTATTATTTTTGAAAACCTCCCGACAATATTTCCGAAACTGAAGGTTAAAAATTAGGCGCATAATGCGTTTAAGAGAACTAGTGAGCTACATTTTAAATTTTTGCGCATTGATATTGATAGCTGACTTAGCTGGAGCGTTCACGTCGTAACTGGCAACTGGGATATACACATTTAGAGTGGTGAAGCAGTTTATATTCCAGTCAAAAAACTTCAAAAAATGACCCAACCTCCTGAAAAATCCGAAAGTTTTGAAACTTTGCACACTTATTTAGAGGTACCTAAGAATGAATATACCGAAAGTCCTCATGAATATGAGGCGAGCTCTAGCGGCAACAAGCAAAAATAGGGTTCTTTCTTTGGTTTTTCGTTATTATCTCGAGAACAGTTGGTCGGAGGCAAAAGTTGATTATATAGATAATTAAGGCTTATCAAATTTGCTGCAAAAATGATTATATACATTTTTCTCGTATTCCTAATGACTCCCGAGTTATAGATGCTAAAAGAGGGCATTTTGTGAAAAACCACGCTAGGGCGGTACAATATGGCATTTCTAATAATATTTGACAATGGTTTACGTACATTTTTGTATACTAAGGATAATTGAGGAGATAAACTTCACAACTTTGTATAAAAAGCACGTGATGTATGTTACTTATGATGTATATTGAAGTGTGCCTCATCAATGATGTAGGTATATTAAACAATGAAATATATAAAAAAAAATGCGGAGGTTATTCAGAGGAAAATTTTGTACAGAAAAATCAATCAGCTCTGAATCGCTTCTTGGTAGAATGCCCTGCAATTTGATTATCTTGGCCAGCTTCTACACTTGCTGCCTGAAACAATAGGTAAGTATGCATGAGATGAAGGTTAATATTGAGCAATTTTGCTGCCAACCAAAGAGTATCGTATGGAGTTAGCTGATCAGTTTTGCTGACTATATCTTTCAGATCCTCCACAATCACATTACTAAATCCACCTTGTGATTTTTGGTAAGTTTGTAAAGGAATCACTCCAAGTTCCCCTACTGTCATAGCAAGTGCTACCTTGGTGAGCCTCGGTATTGGTTTTTCATGTTCGCTTCCAGAAGGCACACATTTGATGACACCTATAGAATATAATGTGTTGAGACCGTCCAGTGTTCTAACATTAAAGTCCGCGTTGTCAAACACAAATTGTTGAAAAAGAGTATCATTATCAGGTTGAATGTGATGAATTGCTGACATTTCCAACTGCTGTGGGCTGTGATATGAAGCACTGAACCCTAAACTTGATACAAGGTTTACCAACTTCTTGCTTGCAAATCTTCTGGACACAAACAAAGCAACGGTGTTCATTATTGCTGATATAAAAGAGGTTGGACGTATCGCAGAGATAATACTGTGAGCAATAGAAATGTATTTTCTTTTTTTTATTTGCATTATCTGCTTTTTTCATTATCAATGTCTCCAAAAAAACTTGTAGAGTTGGAGGTACACAAGAGGCTGCTTCTTTTAAAAAGTTGTTGCCTCAAGGGTAGGCGCTTGTATCATACACATTTTTCTGAACATCCTGCCTTATTATTTTTGCTACTGATTGTACGATTCTTAGTCACTCATTACTTTCATCAGCTTTTCTGTCATCATACCATAAGTTCAAAATTTAGAATCCAACATCATTGAAACAGATGGTTGTATCCCTCCAATCAACTCCCATAGCAATTATAATTATCTCTCCATATTTGTCTTTAAGTTTGCTTTTAATTGTATCATTTGAGGGAACATCCCCAGATACTGCAGAACGTAATTGTTCAAAGGAAAGTTGGCATTCCTCACTATTCTCAATGAGGGAGTAAATCTCTTCCAAAGCCTTTATAATGTAATCTGCCTCGGGGCGTCCACGTTTTCTACCCTCTTCTGGAGGCTTGTGGGACACAAATTGTTGGTAGCAGTCCAAGTGGTACACTCCATCAGCAGCGACAAGAGCGCTAATGCCAGACAGACGCAGCCTAGCTTCTTCTGCCTTTTCATCATTTCTCCTGTCTGCAGAATTCAATACAGTCGTAATCATTTCCTTACTTCGACAATAGAATGCATCTCTGCGGGCTTTTATAGGTTTCTTTATTTGTTTTTTAAAATACTATTCATCAATAACATCTGCACAGAAGAAACATTTTGTTTTGACTTCAAATAATGTTTTCACAGACGAACCTGTTTGGAGCAAAGAGCTATCTTGTGTTGATGAAGAAGAGTCTGCAGCAGACTGCTGTTTCAGGAAAGCCTTTATAGACTCATTCCGTGTGTACTGTTTTCGGAACTCAGTGTGTAATCTAATTGTCTCATTACCACGAAGCTTAGAATCCAAATCATCTTTCCTTTGATCACTAGCGAGCAGTAACGATCTGATTCCTTTCAAACCAACTTTCGGTACACCAGAAGGTGAACCAAGAATTTTGTTGCACAACAAACAGTTATCTTCCATTTCATATGTCTATTATATAAACACAACATACGTCTACTATGCGAAAAACTACTAAGGCACTGACCGAACGAAAATGGTAAGAACGCAGGAAAATGTAATAAAGAAACGAATGACCTCACATCAGACTCATGCAACGACGCAGATAGCAGGAAAACCTGACTGGAACTAACTGCCGCTCCGCGCCGGTTTAGTAGGCATTGTAAGTACTATATTTATTTAGTAACTTATTATTGTCACATATTAGAAATGCCATATTGTACAGCCCTAACGTGGTTTTTTACAAAACGCTCTCTTTTAGCGCCTATAACTCGGGAAACATTGGGAATACGAGAAAAATGTATATAATCATTTTTGTAGAAAAATTGATAATCCTTAATTATGTATATAATCAACTTTTGCTCCCGACCAACGGTTCTCGAGATATTAACGAAAAACCAAAGAAAGTGCCCTATTTTCGCTAATTGCCGCTAGAGCTCGCCTCATATTCATGAGGACTTTCGGTATATTCATTCTTACGTACCTTTAAATAGGTATGCGAAGTTTCAAAACTTTCGGATTTTTCAGGAGGTTAAACATTGTTTTGACTGGACTATTAGTACCAATGAGACTACAAAAGCAGAATACACACTGTCATAGTACCTATATATGGGTTACTTCTGTAGGGCTATTTGTCTGCTGTCAGCAATGTTTTATCATGCAGATCAGGGCTGTAAAGACACTACTAGTCTTGAAGTTTACTGAAAGTTGTAGCCAAGTTTTTAGGCTTTAAAGAATTTTAACACTTCAGGCATTGTACCTATGTCTTTCAATGTGGGAATTACTGGGTGGTGGAATGACAAAGTAAAGAGAGCTGTGGTACCTCTGAACCCGAAAGCCCTGGATTCATTCACCTGTTCCGTACCTACTGTAAAATTAATATCAATCGAGGTTGTGTCATTGCATTTGGACAAGTGGAATATATCTACGTTCCGCCCTTCGGAATGGGCGAAAGCGCGTCAGCCCCGTGCACCATTCGATGTTGGGCACGTTAAAGATTCCTACCCTTCTTATATAAAAGAAAGGGGTTTGACGAAATTTCCAGGATTGTTAGGTGAAACTGCTCGCTGGCGTAGGTGATTGACCGTAGTCGCGGACGTAGACCCACGTTGAGGAAACAAAAGCAAAATTGTTACAGTTAAAATCGCAATTCACAAAGCTTCTTTTACGCATGTTTTCTGTACACTCCATATTTTTGAAAGTGTAAAATCAGGTTGCTTCGTAAAGAAAGGTAGCTTAACGTTCATTTAGAAGGCGTAAGTCCATTTCGTTTTCTTTCAACATTTAGTATGTTAATCAAGATGATTTTTTTAAAGGATGGTGAATAGATTACTAGCCAAGTGACGTCAGTAGAAAGGATTCAAAAGTTGCAAACTACTTGTCAGACATTAATGTAGATGATTTCACTCTAGATTAACAATGTGATATACAGGATGGCGCATAAGTACCGTACGGTACCCATGACGTATTTAATTTTAAGCTGCCAGGATACAGTGAGCGCCAAAATGATCTGCTCATTTTTAAAATCCAATAAAAAAATAATTGTGTTAAAAATGTTAGGGACGCAGAAAGTACGTTAAGGTAGTGAATTCTCATAAGATCAATATACTTATTATAGTGATTTAGCCTTATATTAAAAGTTATAAAACATTTCTTTATTTACTTAGGAACAGTAAAACATCAATTAAAAAAAGGCAAGCAAAAACATGAGCTCTATCATAATAATTATACAGTAATTTGGATACAAAACTAAAAAAATCCCGTGGTTCATGCATTGGGGGTGATCGTATGCATGCAGAAGGGAAAGAAGAAAGAGGGTTTCTGTCCCCTCACCCAAAAACACAGGGGGTTCTTCTTCCCCTTGTGCATGCATACAACTACCTGCAAAGCATAAAGCACAAGAATTTTTTTTCTTGGAAGCAACCCCCAATAAAGTGACTGAACTTGGGCGAATATGGATGCGGTGCGGGGTAGACAGTGTTTAAAGGAGGTATTGCTGCAAAATGTGAAAAACGCATCTTTTAAAAGTCCGACTAAATATTTTTTTTAGAATTTTCCGCTCATATTTTCTTCCTGCGCAGCAACCCTATTCATTCTTGGTCACTTAAGTTTCTTAGGGGTTGTTTGCACCAAATTTTCCTTGTGTCTTGTGCATCAAGGGAGGGTTCCAAGCCTGTTTCTGAAAAAATAATTCTAAAAACCCTAAATGCAATAAACTGTAAATTTACCGACATCACATCCCACAACGTTGCCTATAATGCCTTTTTCAGATAATATCGAATACAGCACTAAAGTAAACAAATTCAGTTCCTGTTTCACTTCTTTTTTATGTTTATGTTGCGTATATAAGCACAAGATAAGTAAGTATAATAAAGGTGGCCCATAATTAACATCGGGGCTACACAAACTTAAAAGTAGAGAAGACATTTAGATCGTGTGTTAGGAGCCATAAGTTTGATTAAAAATCACTTCTAACTGTATGCACACAAAAATTAGTCAAACACATTTATAAAATCTATAAAAAAAAACAGTTTTACGATATTATTTTAAATGAACCAATACGTTTCGCGACGATTTCGCATTTCGCGACTGTATGAACCTTACTTTTGTCCAAGACTACACTGGACTACCAGGTCTTGATACTTGCAAAGAACATTGACGCCCGTAGTACTAAATTTAACACAACGAACCTACCAAATATTGTCTTCGCACGGAGACAAACTATAAAAAACTCGGGACGCAGCAAGTGCGTTATGGTAGTGAATTTTTATTAAATGCTTCAAATTTAAATAACTCAATTTTCTATAAACTTAGAGAGTTTAATTTCAATACGTAGTAAGGTTTTTCCTAAGGCAAGATATCCACAAAATTTCATTAAAATAACTTTGTAATTTTCGGAGAAAAAAATTTTTTTCGAAAGAAAATTTAAAATTTGAGTAACTCAATTTTTTTCGAAAGAAAATTTAAAATTTGAGTAACTCAATTTTCTCTAAACTTAGAAAGTTGAATTTTGGTACGTAGTAAGGTTGAGGCACATATATGGTAAATTTCATTGAAACAGCTTTGTTAAAATTTTTTCGAAAGAAAACTCAAAATTTTTCCGGAAAACCCCGTCTGATTTTTCTGGATAACGAACTCATCCAAGCCATTAATAAAAGACAGGCACTTGCCAAGTTTCATCGAAATCGGTTAATTATTTTTTGAGTTATCATATATATATATATATATATATATATATATATATATATATATATATATATATATATATATATATATATATATATATATATATATATAACATATAGAAATTAAACCTATTTACAAATGAACTTTAATAAGATATTATGCTGTGACAATACCTCTCTCAAGCACCCTAAAATATAATCAAAATGTGCACAGTTATATATGTTTTATTTCTTTTTCCCTTGTCTTAATACACTACATATTTTATTACAATCGATTTAATTTACTTATTTGATTTCATAAATAATAGTCGGTTAATAGTGACTTGGAATGAAGTAGACACCACATCTTCAAACATATTAAGAGAATAATAAAAATTCACTAATATGAGTAAATCAACAGCCACTGGGAATGAATTCGGTCAGTCGCCCAGCCACGTGGTTAAAAAACACTGTTTGTATGAGTGGTTACAACTCTAGACCTAAATAAAAGGACTGTAACAGCGGCAGAAGCAGAAGTTAATGGAAGGTTGATGAATGAATCTCATGAGTCAATAAGAAAAGCATTGACTAACCAACAGCAACCACATGCTTATGATTTAAACATGTTTCAAATTTGAATAGCTCAATTTTCTGTAACCCTAGAAAGCTGAATTTTGGCACATAGTTAGGTATTTTCCAAAGCAATATGTAGACCAAATTTTATCGAAATTTTCGGGAAAAAAAATTTTTTTTGAAAGAAAACTCAAAATTTTCCCGGAAAGCCCCGTCCGATTTTCCTGGCCAACGAACTCATCCAAGCCATTAATAAAAGAAAGGCACTTGCCGAGTTTCATCTAAATCGGTTAATTATTTTTTGAGTTATCAGACGGATACATATATATATATATATATATATATATATATATATATATATATATATATATATATATATATATATATATATATAAGCATATAAAAATTCAAACTGACCCCGGATATGGGTTCTAGGGGTCCTAATTCGCGCTCATTTGAAAGAATTTTTGCAAAGTCTCACCATCGATACCTCTCTATTAGTGAATTTTTTTAATAAAAATTCACTAAAATGCCGATATGGTTGCTATTACTACATAATCCATTAGTTATATCCCCCGGTTATACAATAATAATAATGTCGTGGCTCAATTAAGAAACATTAAAAACCAAGTGTTAACACTGCTCTTAGAATATGATTTACTGATATACAGATTTTCTATTTTACGCAAAATTGTATTGTTTTAAGTCATTGCCTCACAATTTTCATTTATAACCATCGTCCAATATTTATTTTCAATATTTATATCCATGTTTTAAATATGTTAGGTTGATAGGTTGAGTTTTATGTCTAAACATGTCCCCCTCAATATTAAAATTAACGTGTTTCAGCGTTTCTTAAAAAAAATCCTCTGGAAGCAAATCGGTCTGTTTCGTTTTCAATGCGCCACCCTATATATTAACTCCATAGGTTGAAATTGAGGCTTTGCTGATCGACTGCTGAATTTGTTGGGCTCGCATTTGTCCGATAGGTTTCAATTGGTGGAATACTTAGGGTATAGGTCAGGTCAGATCAGGACCTGGTTATAAAGTGGAGTCTTGAGTAACGCAGGGTTAAAATCTAGGTCCTCTTTTGTTATTCCTTTTTATGAACGATTTATGTGGCAGACTTGGATTTGGCGCACTGTTGTATACTTTTCATTTTAAGTGTTTTATATAAAAACATATACTTATCAAATTAGCATTTAGACTTGTCTTGTTTAATAATTGCCCTATTGTTAGGTTTATACCTGTTGGGCTGTATACTTACAATAATTAAATAAATAAATAAAAACAATTAAGATTGTAACTTGCAAGAAATTCCACCAATATCTTGTTCATGACCTCCTCGATTGCTTTAAAAAATATGCTGGCTGTGATTCGTTGCCTGTGGTTTTCAATAGGGTTCAAATCCCCTTTTTAGGTACCCTGATAAATTCTGATCATTTTCATTTTTTGGAAATATACATTCTTCCACTCTTGTACCACAAGTTAAATGATCTTGGTCAAAAGTCCCAAGAAAATTCCGAGAAATCAGATTGGCATTTATTTATTTACCATTGATCTTGCTTTACATTTTAAAGTTGTTATTCATGATGATGGTATGGCAACAATGTTGTGAGGCTTATGCAAATCCCCGCTGGAGCCTGAACGTTGGGTTGTTGCGGCTGAAGAGTAGAAGTAGAGAGCAACGACTGGTACAGTGACCAAGTGAACAGGCCATTCACCTGTAGTAGGTGTACGATATAATCTCATTATGGTCGTTATAGCATGCTGTATCTTTTATATCTCTCGTATTTCCTGCATTGGGAATTGCGAACGTAAGTATTACCTTTCCCAGCGGCGTACCCCGGCTTCATCAAGTTTAGTTAGTCTTATACCATTCTCTCAGTCACCGGCTTCTAACATTTTGGCAGAGGATTTGATCAACCTACACGACGTATACCACATTTTTTGTCACGAAAGATGAATTTTCTGTCGCGTGCATTTCAAATACCTACTATGTCCGAAACTAATTTTTAAAAAGAAATTTCAATAATTAAGCAAAAAGCTTTTAATAATGGCTACTCTGTTAAAATAATAGATAAAATGATAGGGAGAAAAGAATACAAATTAGCGCTTAATTTAGTTTATCCAAATATTAGAGACAAAGAAGACAACAAATAGGTATGTTTCGATTATTTATTTTAGAGCCATTTCAGAAAACATATCAAAAATTTTAAACCTGTACAAACACAAAAGTAGTTAACATTAAGTGAGTAGTAAGACACGAAACAACGTGTCGCCACCTAGTTGCAGAACCAAGTAGTATGTTGTCACGTCAACTCCAAATAACACAAAGTGTTAAAAAATAGAGACTGTATACAAGCAACTAACAATTTAGTAAATTGTCAGCCCTGGCCAATTTCTACACTAATATATGGACAAAGTATGTAAGGCTAGATGAATTCTCACAACAATTAGAGCTCGTCAGTATGGCATACTAATTGTAGCGAAACTTCACCTATAAAGTAATACGGCTATGGTAGCCAGCCTTCCAACACTAAGTGAGTGGAGGGACACGAAGCAACGTGCCGCTACCTAGTTGCGGAACCAAGTAGTATGTTGTCACGTCAAGTAGTATGTGGTTCCGCAACTCTTTTTTTTTTCAACAACACACCACGAGGGCTTACAGCCTAAATACTATCGTACCGTGGGTGTCGACAAGGAGGAAAGAGGCAACTTGTTAATTCTGGACTTGAAGGTTTGGAGGTTCGGGAGAGAAGGAAAAACATGTGCCGGCAAGGAACTCCACAACTTGGAAGTCCTCGGTACAAAAGAGCGGGCATAACAAGATGTTCTATGTCTGGTGACCTGGACAGTAAAAAGGTGCATTCGCTATGTTCCCCTAGTAGATCTGTTGGGGGCAGCAGTTGGAGGACCTATGGAAGAAAGCTCTCTGAGCAGTGCCCGTGCAAAGATCTATAAGAGAGAGGTCACCAACGACACGTCGGTGGGCAAGGGATGGCAGCCTTTGGGTGAGGGTAGGGACAATGATGAGACGTATAGCTCTCTTCTGAATGGAGTCCAGGATAGCGAGTGTAGAAATGGCAGCAGCACCCCAGATGTGGGAGCAGTATTCGAGGTTTGGTCTTATTTGTGAAGTATATAAGGTATAGAGATTAGCTGGTGAAAAGTATTTGCGAGCCCGGAAGAGGAAACCTAATTTCTTAGCAGCCGCTTCTGCAATTGATGTGGCATGTTGGTGCCAATTGAGATTTCGATTCACAGAAATGCCAACAAGTAAAAAGGACTCATTACTTTGAATAACTTGGTTGTTTATTGTAATGGGTCTAGGGCTGGTGTATCTCTTATGAGAAAGAAAGCAAGGCTGTGATTTGGTGGGGTTGAATTGTACAAGATTTCTACTTCCCCAGTCTAATATTTTTTGGAGATCCACGGAGATAGAACCCTCCATGAGTCTGCGATCCTCATCTAGTTGGGCTAAAGAGACAGGCTTAGAATATTGTATATTTGAGTGGAGGGTGCTGTCGTCCGCGTAACTGTGAACAGGGTTGGATGTGCTAGAGAGGAGGTCATTGATGTGGAGAAGAAACAAAGTAGGGGCTAAAGCTGAACCTTGAGGAACTCCTGCATTAATTGGATATAGTTTAGAGGAATGGCCATCCACGACAACACAAATGCTCCGGTTAGAGAGGAAATTTGCTGTCCACGTAGAGTTTTGGTGGTAGGCTATAGGCCGGTAGTTTATTAAGCAGCGCTGTATACCAGACCTGGTCGAATGCTTTGGATATGTCTAGAGCGACAATCTGGGATTCACCGTGTAGTTCCATAGACTTGTTCCAAGAATGGGTGACAAAGGAAAGGAGGTCGGCAGTTGATCTGCGCTGACGGAATCCATACTGCCTGTCGTGGATGAGACTGTGTTTTTCAAGAAATTTTCGTAATTCGGTGTTTATATACTTTTCCATCACTTTAGAGACGACTGAAAGGAGAGATAGGCCTGTAGTTGCTAGGAAGCGCTTTGGATCCTTTCTTGGGGACGGGTTGTACGGGATCAGTTTTCCAGTTCCTAGGGAATATACCTCTATTGTAAGATGTCTGAAACAGACGAGTCAGGACAGGAGCAAGTTCTGGTGCGCATTTTTTGACAACAATTGCTGGGAGCTTGTCAAGGCCAGAGGCTTTCCTGGTATTAAATACAATGTGTCTATACCTACATATATTTAATTCGACCATATAAAAATTATTTTCCTTAACCAAAACAATATAAATAAAAAACAAAGCATTATTCTGTATTCTCTATTCAATTTGACCATATAAAAAGTATTTCCCTAACTACAACAATATACATAAAATCAGAGCATTGTTCTGTATTCGTTATATTCGAATTATATGTACTATTTAACCAAAATATCCAACACTCTTAAATATACAGGGCATTTAAATTTCAGGACGCGTAAACTTCATATACATGACTCGTTTCGCTACACAAAAAGGTTTCTGTTTTTAACCCATATTTGCTAGAATTTTTTTCAAAATTGAAAAGTTGGGATCTCCTACTAGTGAATTTTATTTAAAGAAAATTCACTTAAAGTGTGCACCTGTTAAATTGTTTTGTTCATACTGTTAACATTTCTTATCAGAGACAGCAGAGTAGTATAGACAATTTCAATGCAATTGGTCTACTTTTACTAGGTGTTTGGATTTTTTTGGGAAGTCAGTATATGTTCAAAACTTTTTTCAAAATGCTCATTTACACAATGTACGCCACTGTTGTGCACTTTAAATAATTAGCAGTTGAATGACTTGCTTTTGCCATTCTCTCCGGAGAGATACTGTCATTTATATCTTTTGCATACAAAGAGAGACGCCGTCACATTATGACATCAAGATTCATTGTTTTTCTGAAAAGAACAAAGGATTTTACCATTTATGTAGTTTGTATGTTCATATGATCGTTTTCTTCCTGTATTATCTGCGTTTTGCGTGGTTGTTCACTTTGAGGTGACTAAAGAAAACTAAAAGATTATACATATAGACTATTAATCACGTTAACTGCAGTCTTTTGTTTATAAAGTATGATAGTTTGAGAACAAAAGACAAATTTTTATATCTTGTGCATTACATGTTAATTTTTTTTAGTGAATTTTTTTTTTTAAATGAATTGAATTTTGAAGAAATGTCTTCAAATGAGCGAAAACTAGGCCCACTAAAACCCATAGGGTTTTAGGGGGCCAGTTTCAATTCTTATATCTTATATATATATATATATATATATATATATATATATATATATATATATATATATATATATATATATATATATATATATATATATATATATATATAATTTTATATTTCTAACTTTAATTTTTTAATTAGTTTAAAGAGATGTATATAGGTATCTTCTTTATTTTTGGTTTCTAAGATTTATAATAAATTGAAGTGTTGCTCAATATTCTGTATATTATGTATAGCATTTAGACATTCTTCTCTTAGCTTCCTTCCAACCGAGCATTCAAATAACATATGTTGGAGATGGCCTACACTTCCACACTGACAATAAGGCTGTTGTATAATCCCAAACCTATATAGATGTTCTGGTGTTAAATTATGACCGAACTTTAAACGGCATATTTTGGTTACCAGGTCTCTTGGAAGGATAAAGATAAAACCATAGAAGTGTCGGGAATCTATGAAATAGGTTGTAAGGATTGTGAACTTAAATATGTTAGTGCCAAGATCAAGTTTAGCGCACTGGCCCCGAAATATGTCCAAGCCAATTATAATCGGGTCTGATATGGCGGCGACTATAGCTCTCTGCTTTGCCTTCCATGTCCCAATTTGCAGCTCGACGTCAGTCTCGCCAAATACCTGGATCTGATCACCACCGGCCGCAATTACTCTGTACACTCTGTCTTGTTCGCTTACTCGCCATCTTGGACCCATGTCGCGGGGAATAATCGTCCTAGGTGCGCCTGTGTCGACGACCATCTGGGTCTTATTACCGCTTACGTATCCGTCTACGACGAGAACGCTGCCAGAATCGCTAACCTGAGAAATAGTTACCGGCCTTAACTTCACTTTTTCCCGTAGACGTGATCTTAGAGCCCAACATTTGCTGCTTATATGTCCCACCTTGCCGCAGTTCCAGCAGCGCAAGGCATTTGCACGGTGAGGTCTTATTGGCTGTTCATGAGACGTCGGCCTTATTTGTTCTGCTACTTTCTCTAGTAGCTGCATGACCTTGGATGAATCTGTTTTATTTTCTTCTTGGACCTGGAGACTGCGAACTTTTACATAGTCATCCGACGCTTGCTTTACCGCTTCAAACTCCAAAGAATGTGCCAAACCATCGTTCAAGTTTTTGTGTCTCGCCATCTTTAGCACCTGCTGCGTGTCGGTATCTATGATGGCGTCAATGAAGTTTTGCACCGACAGCTGGTTTAAAAACTCTATCGGAGCTATGGGGTAGGCTAATCGCGTCAGTTTGACAACGTCGGCGTGGAGATGTTGGAGACTTTCGCCCGGTTTCTGACAACGATTTTTCAACTGCAATCGATACAACTGTTGTAAATGCTGGTCGCCAAACCTCATTTCTAATTGATGTCTGATGTTGTCAAAACTCAGCGGTTCTCCCTGGGAATACCTTGAAGCACATCTAGAGCATCTCCTCTAAGAGCTACTATTAACGAGGTCGCTTTCTCTTCTTATAATTGACATCTGACCATAGAAGCAGCAAAATCCATAAACTTAATTATCATAGACAAATGTGACAATATTAAAAATGTAGTTAAATATAATGGTTACTTTGTCTGCTTAGTGGAGAAACTAGTCAGTAAACATAAAACCAAGAAAATGTTAGCGAAATCTACGACTTTCAGATAAGATAAACCAGACAAAACCGTTGCAGCTTCAAACTCCAAGGAATGTGCCAAAGTATCGTTCAAGTTTTCGTGTCTCGCCATCTTCAGCGCCTGCTGCGAACTTAAATATGTTGGGCAAACTAAAGGAACAATTGAAACTAGATTTCGAGAACATCTAGCGCAACTGAGATATGGCACAACCCCGAATATACTACCCAGTATATTC
This sequence comes from Tillus elongatus, assembly GCA_964006375.1. Lineage (NCBI taxonomy): Eukaryota > Metazoa > Arthropoda > Insecta > Coleoptera > Cleridae > Tillus > Tillus elongatus. The sequence continues at coordinate 30,944,124 of OZ023268.1, read as the reverse complement.
GGGATAATAATCATCATGTAGATAAAGAAAATCTCAAGTTCATAAAAAATGTCAGACAGTCGCGTCAGCTTGATGCCTACGAAAGTATCTATATATATATATATATATATATATATATATATATATATATATATATATATATATATATATATATATATATATATATATATATATATATATATATATATATATATATATATATATATATATATTTGAACAAAAATGTTTCGATGAATAGAGTAGGGCCGGTTCTATGTAGTCCATTGTTCGAACTGTTATCTTAATAACCAGCGTGTCTTTCTTAGGATGAATATTTGTTAACGACGCACAGTATAATGCCAGGTATGCAGTTTTAATCACAGCGATTTAAGACTCAACAGTGGGTGGTCTGTCTGTATACCTTCCTAGAGAACGGCTTGGCAACTGACATAAATGGTAGTTCTAATCTTGGTTCACTTAGTTTATTCATCCCCTTGATGACGCTAACTTTGTTAGCGAAACGATCGTCGGGTCTAAAAACCGTGTGATGAATTCGGTTCTCCAAATTATACTAAAAAATTTGAGATTTCCTTATTTTTAGAAAAAAACTAATTTTTGAAAATAAATTCTTACCTTTTTAAAATCATATCTCTCATTGTCCAAATTTTGTTAACGTTTTAACGTTAATAACCTTTTTTTAAAGTAGAAACGGTAAACGCCTGTATATAAACATATACCATTTGAAACTAACTTTGGACATGGGTTTTATAAGTCTCGATAGGTCGTGCTAGATGGAAAAAAATGTAAAGTCGGTATTTTGTTTTCAGCTGACAACTTGCTACAAATTCACATTTATCTACATTATATAATCTCGGTGGTTCAGGGCTAAGAACGTGTGCCTCTGAACCGAAGGGTACTGGGTTCGATCCCAGGATACTCCTTTCACTTTTTCAGTACAAACTGTAACATTAACATCAACCGAGGTTCTGACATTGTATTTGAGCAAGTTGAATGTCTTCACGTTCCGCCCTTCGGAGGGGGCGTAAAGCCGTCGGTCCCGTGTCCATGCGATGTTGGGCACGTTAAAGACCCCTACCCTCCTTATAGAAAGGCAGGGGTTCGGCAAAATTTCCAGGATAGTGAGGTGAAATTGCTCCCTGGCGTCGGTGATTGGCTATAGTCGCGGAAATACGCCGACGTTAAAGAAACAAAACACACACATCTACATTATAAGAAGTCAGTATATAATGCGTGTAGAAAACCCATCAGGAGTGCTATTTGTCAAAAAAAAAATGGCTGCCCGATACCGGGAATTGAACCCGGACCTCCTGATGGATAGGTCAGGTATCCTGCCGCTAGACCATATCGGACAATTAAATAATTATTAAATAGAATATGATGAAGTAACAAATTCCACAGATAACAGGAACGATAAGATGAAGATAAATGTGTGACACAATAATAGATTGCATATTTTTAATCTTGCGTAGGCGTTTAAATATAAAACATATTACGAGAATACAATATAAAAAGTCTGGACGCAGCAAGTGCGTTATGGTAGTGAATTTTTATTTAAATGTTTTTAAAAGCAAATATGTGTTTTTTTTAGGAAAGCAGACATCAAATTTAGTTACCAGTATAACCTAATATAGTAAAAAAAAGTGCCATGTTTCATCAAAAAAACTTTATTGTTTGAAAATGTACAAAATTTCCGAACGTAAACTTTAAATGTTCCCGAAAAAACTCGTTTCTTGGTCAACCTTATAGGTTAATAGCAAATTGAGCTATTCAAATGTGAAGTATTTAATCGAAATTCGCTACCATAACACACTTGCTGCGTCCCGAATTTCTTTTCTTACAAACATGCATTATATTTCGATGGAAAATGCAAAAATACAATAGCATAAGACGTGTTCGACTGGAAAAAAAAAAGAAAATTTGTATCACCAACGACTCATGGGCCACGCCGTGATTGTAGAAGTAACTTTTTAAGATGTAACTCAAGACACAATTTTGTTCACATCTTGTATAATAACGGATATATTGAGCTTTATTGATTTTTTACGAAAATTCGACAAAAGTTATATACCATTAAACGATAAACTCTATAGCTAAGACTACTGTCAAGCATCAGAGAAAGGGTCTATTTGAAATGAATTTTCTGGAAACATTTTAGTAAAATGAAGGATAATGACGGTTGAAGCTAAGACTTCAGGGTTTGTCAAACATTCTTCTTGAGACATTTTCTTTCCATAGCCCGTATTAGTTTCAGTTTATTTGCCTAAATGTTGCCAGTTTCGACGTTTTAAATCGCGACTTTAACGTTTTCAGGAAAACCCCAATTGATTTTTCTTTAAATGCCTATAACCTTTTTTGTCTTTCAACCTATAAAGCTTAATTTTGGTAGGTTATTTACCTATAAATTCATAAACCCGCGTGCCAAATTTAGTTGCCTTTACTTTGTTATTTCCGGAGATATGATTTTTTTTTAGAAAGAAAACACAACATTTTCCGGGAAAACCTGGTCCGATTTTCCTGGATAACGAACTTTTTCAAGCCCCTTGCAAAAGGAAGGTATTCATCAAATTTAATCGAAATCGGCCCATTCTTTTTTGAGTTATCGGTGTGATACATATCTATATCTATCTATCTCTCTCTCTCTCTCTCTCTCTCTCTCTCTCTCTATATATATATATATATATATATATATATATATATATATATATATATATATATATATATATATATATATATATATATATCAAAGAGTCACCCTGCAAAATTTTTTGCAGGGTGATTCTTTGGCGAAAAATAAAGGTGTCTTTTTTATAAAGTTTTTCTTGAAACCCCTTCTCCTCCAAGTTACAGCCCTTTGAAATTTTGGGAAAAGAAAAGTTTTCATTAAATTTCTCTGTTATGAAATAATTTAAGAAAACGAAATTTAGCAGATGCATAACGCTAACCAAATGACAGTTTTAAATGGATTTTGTAACCCTATAATCTTATCACAAGAGGGCGAAAAAGCCTACCCTTACATTATTTTTTATCAGTACTTTTTATTGTGTGTACCGTTCTCTATTAAAACAAATTATTTGGAAAGAAGGATTCATTGAGCAACTTTTTTATGTCTAGACGTTTTCTCTAAAATTTTAGTTTCATCACAAAAAAATAAAATATTACTCAGATCGATGTCACATGAATTTACAAAGTGGTTGTTATTTGCTGAAAGATCAAGTACGTGGTAGGCTGTCAAATAACGTCATAATTACACTAATATGTTAATATGTATTGTTCTGGCTTTTACTAATTTCCAAAAATTCATAATAAGAAACAACAACTATTATACTACTATTTTATAATTAATAATTAACAAACTAAGAAACGAAAAGAAATATTAACAACATGTCAGTACGTATCATCATAATAAATGCTGAAAATGCCCCCCTTCGGAGAGAACGCATGACTCTAGTCTATTTCTCATTGAACTTCGTATTCTATGAAAAATACCGGGCGTGTTTCTTATAATATCACATGATGCGATAATACGATTTCTGAGGTCATCAATGTTTTCAACAGGACTTGAATAAACTAAGGTTTTCAGAAAACCTCACAGACAAAAATCCAACGGATTCAATTCAGGAGATCGGGCAGGTCAATTCTCTGGGCCTCCTCGACCTATCCAACGATTTGGGTAAACTTCGTTCAAGTAGTTACGAGCGTTGATACTAAAATGAGCCGGAGCCCCGTCGTGCATGTACCACATTTGTTTAATTTGTAAAGGAATATTTTCAAGAAGTAGGGGCAACTCTTCTTTGAGTAGATGACAGTACAATTCTCCATTTAGTCTTATCGGAGGAAAATATGGCCCAATTAAGCCATCACCAATGACAACAAGCCATACATTTAATGAAAACTGGTGTTGAAAATGATATTCCGTAATTTCGTGTGGGTTTTCTTCAGACCATATGTGGTTATTATGAAAATTGCTAATAGATTCTCGTGAAAAGTTGGCCTCATCAGTAAATAAAATACTGTGGAATTTGCGTGATTATTTGAAGCATCCATTGACAAAAAATTAAACGAGGTAAAAAAATCACGAGGTAAAAGCGCTTGAACTCGTTGGATATGCTACGGATAAAGTAGTTGTTCTTTTAAAATTCTAAATACCGTAGAATAGCTGACATTTAAGACTTGAGCGATTCTTTTTGTACTTGTACTAGGACATTCTTCAATTAAATTGAAGACAGCCTCTTCAAGTGCTACATTTCTTACTTTTCCAGAACGCCCGCAATCGGCGGCACTTCTTGCAGGCGTTGATGAATGCGTGCGGATATGCTGTGATGGGGTACAGTTCTATTTGGATATAACCCAGTGTAGAGACGCTGTGCTCTTAATCCTTTGCCATTAGCACGCCAAAGAATCACCCTGTTAAATTTTTCACATTAATCTAGAAACATCCTATATATATATATATATATATATATATATATATATATATATATATATATATATATATATATATATATATATATATATATATATATATATATATATATATATATATATATATATTGAAACTGACCCCGGATATGTACACTAGGAGGCCCAATTAAATTTTGTCAAACGTCGGGATCTCCTCATTACCTAGTGAATTCTTTTAAAGAAAATTCACTAACTAGTCGGGGCACAGCAAGTGCGTTATAGTAGCGAATATTCACAAGTTTTGTAATAAATAACCAACGCAACTTACTTCATCTACTAAGTATACCATGGGACAAGTTTTGCCTCATTTATGAAAAATTAATGTAGCTGATTTTTATAAACTAGCTGACGCCACAGACGTTGCTTGTGGCGTCTAGACTTTTTTTATTGAAATATCTCGTTAACAGATCCCGATTTGGAAAAAACTAATTTTTGGTGAATTTTCTTAGAAAAAAATTCACTAATGAGGAGATACCGACTTTTGAATTTTGAAAAAATTTCTTCAAATGAGCGCGCGCGATCTAGGACCCCTAGAACCCATATCGGGGGTCAGTTTCACTATATATATATATCACACCGATAACTCAAAAAATAATGGACCGATTTTGATAAAATTTAGCATGTGCCTTTCTTTTGTAAGTGGCTTGGATAAGTTCGTTAGTCAGGAAAATCTAACCAGGTTTTCCGGGAAAATTTTGGGTTTTCTTTCGAAAAAAAAATATTGAAATAAATATAAAAGCTATGGTAACCAAATTTGGTACGTAAGTTAACAATATTAAATATTAAAAGGAAACCATATACCAAAATTAATGTTTCTATGTTAAAAGAAAAAAAGTTAACAAAAGAATATTTCGTGCCAGATCATTTCTATGAAAATTCACTACCATAACGCACTTGCTGCGTCCAGACTTTTATTTTATGCGTAGATTTCGATGTTATATATAACATACATTTTGGTCCCCCACTTATTATCGAACGGCCTGTATCTACTTATTTGGAAACTTTAAAAACCTGTCTAATAACTTTAATATAACACCTATACACAGGTATTATCCTATTATGTTAGATTTGTTTCATATGCGACCGCAAAGCAAGCATTCAATAGGCAAAATAATCATCTGTCTAATAAATATTGGGTATTACCTGTCAATATTGATTAAAAATCGGTCAAAAGTCTCTATAAGTACGAATAACGATCCAAAAATACAATTTATTATTCAAGATTGAATGATTTTATAGTTGTAGTCCGAACGGGTCCCAGAAATTATCATTGCTAGTCATCGCCTCCGTGGCGCAATGGCTAGCGCGTTCGGCTGTTAACCGAAAGGTTGGTGGTTCGAGCCCACCCGGGGGCGTAACATTTTTTAATGTGATTTGCTAAAATAATTAACAAATTTAACTATCTAACCAAAACTAGTTGATGAACCAAACTAGAGATGTAGGTACCAAGATACGAGCATGTAAAACAAAATAGAGAAGTATATTAGTGAATTTTCTTTAATAAAAATCACTAATGAGGAGATTCCGACTTTTGTATTTTGAAAAATGTCTTTAAATGAGCGCAAACTAGGACTCCTAAAACCCATATCCGGGGTCAGTTTCAATTCATATATATATATATATATATATATATATATATATATATATATATATATATATATATATATATATATATATATATATATATATATATATATATATATGTATGTATGTATGTATGTATGTATGTATGTATCACAACGGTATCTCAAAAAATAATGAGCCTATTTTGATCAAATTAAGTGAGTACTTTCCTTTTGTAAATGGCTTGGATAAGTGCGTTAGCCAAGAAAATAGGATAACGTTTTCCGGGAAATTTTTGGGTTTTCTTTCGAAAAAAATGCGTATCTCCGAAAATTAAAAGCTATGGTAACCAAATTTGGTATGTTGGTTTCTATCATAAGGAGTATGCTTTGTACCCAAATTTAGATCTCTAGGTTAAAAGACAAAGAAATTACAAGCCATTGGTTAAAAAAAAGTTGAAACGTCAAAATTGATAATTCTGGTAGTCGTACATTATTACGCATTAGCGCTTTGTGATTTAAAAAAAAAACGGCTCGAAATGACTAATAAGCTCCTAGATCTGTGTCCCAGCCACCATTTTCGTTCGTTTTGTTAAAATATGAGAAAAATATCAATTTTAAACAAAAATTGTATGGTGTAAATAATTAAGACGTTATAAAATTAATATACAAGAGTATATACCTGTTAGTACATAAATCTGCCATGTCGAGAATGGCTAAGAGGTAGAGGAAGCAGTGTGATTTCATAATAGATTCCTATAACACGCGTTCTATTTTAATTTAGTGACTTCACTTTCTTTTTAAATTTTTTTAGTCTTATTTCATTTTACCGTTATCTGATCAGATTGTGTAATTCTGAGTAATTTTATTAGCGAGTTTTTGTATGACAAATTCAATTAGGACGAGATGAAAACTTTTAAGACTTAATTCAACTTGAATAGCACATCTGGTTGTTTGTTATTGCCCTAACTTAGTGAAACCGTTCGATACTTAATACAGCCGTAGACTTTTCCCGTTGCTTCACAAGTGCTTGTTATTTTTTGCAACTGATTTCAGTTTTTACTGGACGCAGCAAGTGCGTTATGGTATCGAATTTTCATTAAAGTTTCAAATTTCAATAGCTCAATTTGCTATTAACCTAACGTTCGTTGGCCAGGAACCAGTATTTCGGGAACATTTTAAGTTTATTTTCGGAAAATTCTTGTACATTTTCAAACAATAAAGTCATTTTGATGAAATATGGTACACTGTTTCTACTCTATAGGTTATACTGGTAAGAAACATATATTTGTTATTAAAAACATTTTAATGAAAATTCACTACCATAACGCACTTGCTGCGTTCAGACTTTTTATACTATAAGCTAAAAATTTCTACATGAAGTTATAGGTAAATGTACTTTAAACATAATTATAACTTATCTTGGTACCTCATTTTCGTCTTAGATAAATAATCAATTTTATTTTAAATTTAGTATTATCAACAATTAGTGTTTTATATCTGGGTACCAAGTTCATAATTAAAGACAGCAAGCAAGAGGTTAACATTTTCGCATAAGGTTACTACATAGATATACTTCAGATATTGATATAAATTATCTTGGCACCTGATTTCTGTCCTGGCCAAAATAGCCATTTTATTTTGATGTTATCAGAAATTAGTTTTGTATGAGAAGTTGATGGACACTTCCGGTAGAACCGGAAGTGTGACGTGAGCAAAAATATTTTAGTTTAATTGGGCTTGGCCGAAAACCTAGGAATCAAAATTTTCCGAAATAAAATCGGTTCGGTTATTGAGAAACTCCTAACAGAAACTCGTGGCGCCTCACCCCGTATATATATATATATATATATATATATATATATATATATATATATATATATATATATATATATATATATATATATATATATATATATATATATATATATATATATATATATATATATACTAAAACTGACCCGGATATGTTTTCTAGAGGGCTTAGCTCGCGCTTATTTGAATTTTTTTTCAAAATTCATAAGTCGCGAACTCTTCATTGTTTTGCTTTGTTAACAAAAAGATCGTCAGTGCCCACCATAAAATCCAGATTTTACAGTGTATAAGTTATTTTAGTCACGAACGTGGGAGATGCCGTATATAAAATATTACTATCTGATATGATTATTTGATATACATGGGCGAGAAATAGAAGTTTAGTTTCTCCTTAAATGTCATTTATTGCTAACATACGTCCACCTACCAGCTAATGCAAGGTATTATATATAGAAAGTGGAAAGTCTCTGAAGGTATAAGGTATAAAAATCACTCGTCGTGGGTGTTCATATTGATTTTCTTCGAATGGTAAAATTAAATTACCGGCTTGTCAGGAAGTATCGCCGTAAATGAAATGTTTGTAATAAACACTACACTCATTGTTTCGAGTCTACAGCGGTGAGCGTAGAGAGAGAAACGAGAAATTTCTCATTAATTCTATTTATTACCGAGATATTTGCGTCTGTTTTGTTAAACGCCACTCAATTAAGCACCATTTAAAATTAAGAGTGGCTTTTAATGCGAAACTAAGAAAAAGAAAAGCTTCAAACCAAATATATTTGTTCGCTAATAGTTCCTTATGACTAGTTACTACAAAACAAAACTCTGGACGCAGCAAGTGCGTTATGGTAGTGAATTTTCATAAAAATGTTTTTAATTGCAAATATGTGTGTTTCCTTTTTAAGAAAGCAGGCATCAATTTTGGTTACCAGTATAACCTATATAGTAAAAACAATGTGTCATGTTTCATAAAAATAACTTTATTGTGTGAAAATGTACAAAAATTTCCAAAAGTAAACTTAAAGTGTTCCCGGAAAAACTCGTTTCTTGGTCAACCTTATAGGTTAATAGCAAATTGAGCTTTTCAAATTTGAAGCATTTAATGAAAATTCGCTACCATAACGCACTTGCTGCGTCCCGAATTTCTTTTTTTACAAACATGCATCGCTGAAAAATTCAAAAATGCAATAACATGAGGCGTGTTTGATTAAAAAAAAAAAGAGAAAATTTGTATCACCGACTTATGGGCCATCCTGTGATTGTAGAAATATTTTTTTAAGCTGTAGCTCAAGACACCCTATAATTAATATATACAAATTTTCTTCATATCTTGTATAATAACGGATATATTGAGCTTTATTGATTTTTTACGAAAATTCGACAAAAATTATATACCATTAAACGATAAACTCTATAGCTAAGGATACTGCCAAGCATCAGAGAAAGGGTCTATTTGAAATGAATTTTCTGGAAACATTTTATTAAAATGAAGGACAATGACGGTTGAAACTAAGACTTCAGAGTTTGTAAAACATCCTTCTTGAGACATTTGATTTCCATATCCCGTATTAGATTCAAGTTCTTTGCCTAAATGTTGCCGATTTTGACGTTTTAAATCGCAACTTTGACGTTTTGAGGAAAACCCCAATTTATTTTTTTGTTAATTCCGGAGATATAAATTTTTTTCGAAAGAAAACACAAAATTTTCCGGGAAAACTTGGGCAGATTTTCCTGGCTAACGAACTTATCCAAGCCATTTGCAAAAGGAATTTTTCCACCCAATTTAGTCAAAATCGGCCTATTATTTTTTGAGTTATCGGTGTGATACATATATATATATATATATATATATATATATATATATATATATATATATATATATATATATATATATATATATATATATATATATATATATATATATATATATATAACATATAAAAATTGAAACTGACCCCGGATATGTGTTCTAGGGGGCCTAGTTCGCGGTCATTTGAAGAAATTTTTTCAAAATTCAAAAGTCGGGATCTCCTCATTAGTGATTTTTTTTAAGAAAATTCACTAAAAAGTCGGGCAGCAAATTCGTTATGTACCCCACTGTGATTATACCTGTGAATCCGTGGTCCGTCTTGTGTGTCTAGAAGTGGCCAGGACAGACCCTTGGTACAAGTGTGTCCTCGTCTTTAATCACTGGTATAGATCAATATAAAAATATATACAGAGTGGCGCATTGAAAACGAAACAGACCGATTTGCGCACAGAGAAATTTTTTCTAAGAAACGCTGAAACACGTCAATTTTAATATTGAGGGGGACATGTTTTGACATAAAACTCAACTTTGTCACATCAACCCCTTAAGGGTGGTGATAACAACCCTTATATTTTAAATAGGGAACATGGGTCGAGCGTTACATCATTTGAAAGCTCTTTCTTTTCTGAATTCAGCACAATAATTTTTTTTGAAGTTTTATCAACTCGTTTAAAAATTATTCACAGTTGGAGTTGCAAGAACGTATTTCATTCATTGTGATAATAAGTGCAATAATTAATCAATTTTTCGTTAAAGAAACTAAAAAAACTCTGGACGCAGCAAGTGCGTTATGGTAGTGAATTTTCATAAAAATGTTTTTAATTGCAAATATGTGTGTTTCCTTTTTAAGAAAGCAGGCATCATTTTTGGTTACCAGTATACCCTATATAGTAAAAACAATGTGCCATGTTTCATAAAAATAACTTTATTGTGTGAAAATGTACAAAAATTTCCAAAAGTAAACTTAAATTGTTCCCGGAAAAACTCGTTTCTTGGTCAACCTTATAAGTTAATAGCAAATTGAGCTATTCAAATTTGAAGCATTTAATGAAAATTCGCTACCATAACGCACTTGCTGCGTCCCGAATTTCTTTTTTTACAAACATGCATCGCTGAAAAATTCAAAAATGCAATAACATAAGGCGTGTTTGATTAAAAAAAAAGAAAATTTGTATCACCAACGACTTATGGGCCATCCTGTGATTGTAGAAATATTTTTTTTAAGATGTAGCTCAAGACACCCTATAATTAATATATACAAATTTTCTTCATATCTTGTATAATAACGGATATATTGAGCTTTATTGATTTTTTACGAAAATTCGACAAAAATTATATACCATTAAACGATAAACTCTAAAGCTAAGGCTACTGCCAAGCATCAGAGAAAGGGTCTATTTGAAATGAATTTTCTGGAAACATTTTAGTAAAATGAAGGACAATGACGGTTGAAACTGTGACTTCAGAGTTTGTAAAAGATCCTTCTTGAGACATTTGATTTCGATATCCCGTATTAGAGTTCTTTGCCTAAATGTTGCCGATTTTGACGTTTTAAATCGCAACTTTGACGTTTTGAGGAAAACCCCAATTTATTTTTCTTTAAATGCCTATAACTTTTTTGTCTTGTGACCTACATAGCTAAATTTTGGTAGGTGGCTTACCTATAAGGATCGTACCAAATTTGGTTGCCCTTACTTTGTTAATTCCGGAGATATAAATTTTTTTCGAAAGAAAACACAAAATTTTCCGGGAAAACCTAGGCAGATTTTCCTGGATAACGAACTTATCCAAGCCATTTGCAAAAGGAATTTTTCCACCAAATTTAGTCAAAATCGGCCTATTATTTTTTGAGTTATCGGTGTGATACACACACACACACACACATATATATATATATATATATATATATATATATATATATATATATATATATATATATATATATATATATATATATATATATATATATATATATATATATATATAAACATATAAAAATTGAAACGGACCCCGGATATGTGTTCTAGGGGGCCTAGTTCGCGGTCATTTGAAGAAATTTTTTCAAAATTCAAAAGTCGGGATCTCCTCATTAGTGATTTTTTTTAAGAAAATTCACTAAAACAAAACCAAACGTTCAGAAATATTTATTCAGTTAAGTAAGTGTTCAAATTGTTGACCACCAGCTTCCATACAAAAGTACAAATTTTGTTCAAAACGAGCTCTGACATTCTGGAGCATTCATGGAGTTATTAGACGGCATTCTTCAACAATGCGTCGTCGTAATTCTTCCAGAGACTCCGGTTCTGTTGCGTAAATTCTACTATTTAAATGGCCCCATAGAAAGAAGTCTAAAGAAGTTAAATCCGGTGATCTAGGGGGCCACTCAGTAGCACCTCTACGCCCAATCCATGGCCCTGGAAACTCTCTGTTCAAAAACTCCCTAACACGTTGTGAAACATGCGGAGAAGCTCCATCTTGTTGTAACACTAATTGATTTTCTTGATAGTGATCATCATTTTCAACAATGTCAATTAATAGAAGGTAAAGGATATCTTCTAGTAACTCCAAATACGTTTCGCCACTCAAATTGCCATCAAGAAAAATTGGTCCGATTAAACGGTCTCCAAAAATGCTAGTCCAGACATTCAATTTCTGTGGAATTTGAGTGTGGACTTCGTAAAAATTTCTTGGGTTATTATCTGCCCAATAACGACAATTATGACGATTGACTGTGGAGTTTAATAAAAACGTACCTTCGTCTGAAAAACAGATATTGAACAGAAAGTTCCCGTTATCAGCTATTCGTGCAGTCATAACTTCACAAAACTCCAGCCGCCGATCAAAATCATCTCCATTCAGTTGTTGTAAAAGATGAATTTTATACGGGTGAAATTTATGATGATTCAATATTCGCTGAATAGTTCTTCTTTTGATGGTTGAAACAGTTGCTAATTTTTTCATGCTCAAAGTTGGGTCTGCAGCAATTTGTCCTAAAACTTGAATCTCAGTAGTCTCATTTCTAACCGGAAATTCACTTCAGGATCCCGTTTTTTGTTGGCTACTGAACCATTTTTTCGAAACTTAGCAACTATCTCCAAAATGTATTTTCTGTTAACATGTCTGTTCGGATGTCGTTCATTAAACAAATATGCGGTACGGTTGGCACAGTCATCGTTTTTGAAAGAAGGGTAATTATTTTAACTATTTCTTCTACAGAATACAACATTGTGAAATTAATTTTCGGTAGTACTATCAAGTATCAAACCGACCGATAAACTGAAATAATATACCGCATTTCTCTCATTCCGATAAGAATTGTTCTGATAGTCAATTTTTTGTTTACAAACCAACAAAATATTGACTATCAGCACATTCCTTATCGGAATGAGTGAAATGTGTTTTTGCATCTTCAACTGTGAATAATTTTTAAACGAGTTGATAAAACTTCCAAAAATATTAGTGTGCTGAATTCAGAAAAGAAAGAGCTTTCAAATGATCTAACACTCGACCCATGTTCCCTATTTAAAATATAAGACTTGTTATCAGCACCCTTAAGGGGTTGATGTGACAAAGTTGAGTTTTATGTCAAAACATGTCCCCCTCAATATTAAGATTGACGTGTTTCCGGGTTTCTTAAAAAAAAAATCTCTGGACGCAAATCGGTCTGTTTCGTTTTCAATGCGCCACCCTATATAAAAAAGTTTAAACCGCAAAAAAAAAAACAAAAAGTGAAATGTACGAAAAAATAAATCAATATCTGTTATATTTAAAACAAACAGAAGTATTGTATGTAAATATGTAAAAAGTATCACAAAATGTAAACCAATATATCTATTATATTACAAAAAAAGTAGTATACAGATGGGATCCAAACCAAGAAGCGGAAAAAAATGTGCGAACGGTCTAACGACCGCACACACATACACACACACACACACACAGACAGGTTCGTTATGGCAGCAAATCTCCATAGAAATGATCCATAGAAATGATCCACGCAATCTGATATATTATGGGTGATATACAGGTTGTGCCAATTAAAACTTCCCACCTAGAAGATATCGGAATTAAGAAAAAGTTCGGGACGCAGCAAGTGCGTTATGGAAGCAAATTTTCATAAATGTGTTTTGTTTCTCTAGCTGATTCATCAAAATTTAAAGAACACCGTAAGGATTTTCCAACTGATCTAAGAACTAATTTAACCAGCTTTTATAAAAATACGTTCGATAAACAGAAACTGATCAACGAGCTAGAAGTTATATATTACGACGAACAATTTAAAAAACTAAATGTAGAAGCAATTTTAAATAATTTTGTGGTTATCGATTTTCGAAAAATATTTACCGAGGCTTATAAACTATTTGTTTTAATCGCGACAATTCTAGCAACAAGTACCTCAGTTGAGAGAAATGTTTCTTCTTTAAAGCGTATTAAAACAGCAGAATTTCGATGAAGAATGACCGCTAATCAACTCTTGCACTTATTTAGATAGAAAAAGAGTTGCTCTGTTTTCTCCAAGATCAATATTGAGATGAATTTGCGAATAATATAATAAATAAATTCTTATTAATAAAAGACAGACGTATAAATTTAATTTATAAAAAGTAAGTGTCATTTTCAAACGAGGTTGGGTTATGGTTAGGCTGTGAGGGAAGGAGGAGGCCTACGTCGCGTAAATTAACTATATTGAAGTAATACCAATTTAAATACAAACGCGCAGACATTTTCTTATTTTTATAAATTATTTAAGCGGAATATGCTTTGCAATTCAGAATTCCTCTAAACTATATTCATTCACCATTCCTCTAAACTATATCCAATTAATGCAGGAGTTCCTCAAGGTTCAGCTTTAGCCCCTACTTTGTTTCTTCTCCACATCAATGACCTCCGCTCTAGCACATCCAACCCAGTTCACAGTTACGCGGACGACAGCACCCTCCACTCAAATATACAATATTCTAAGCCTGTCTCTTTGGCCCAACTAGATGAGGATCGCAGACACATGGAGTGGTCTGTCTCCATGGATCTCCAAAAAATATTAGATTGGGGAAGTAGAAATCTTGTACAATTAAACCCCACCAAATCTCAGACTTGCTTTCTTTCTCATAAAAGATACACCAGCCCTAGAACCATCACAATGAATAACCTAGTTATTCAAAGTAATGAGTCCTTTTCACTTGTTGGCATTTCTCTGGATCGAAATCTCAATTGGCACCAACATGTCACATCAATTGCAGAAGCGGCTGCTAAGAAATTAGGTTTCCTCTTCCGGACTCGCAAATACTTTTCACCAGCTAATCTCTATACCTTATATACTTCAGAAATAAGGCCAAACCTCGAATACTGCTCCCACATCTGGGGTGCTGCTGCCGCTTCTACACTCGCTATCCTGAACTCCATGCAGAAGAGAGCTATACGTCTCATTGGTGACCCTACCATCACCCAAAGGCTGCCATCCCTTGCCCACCGACGTGACGTTGGTGACTTCTCTCTCTTTTATAGATATCTGCACGGGCAGTGCTAAGAGGAGCTTTCTTCCATAGTTCCTCCACCTGCTGCCCCTAACAGATCTACCAGGGGAACAGAGCGAATGCACCCTTTTACTGTCCAGGTCACCAGGCATAGAACATCTTGTTATGCCCGCTCTTTTGTCCCGAGGACTTCCAAGTTGTGGAATTCCTTGCTGGCGCATGTTTTTCCTTCTCATCCGAACCTCCAAACCTTCAAGTCCAGAATTAACAAGTTACCTCTTTCCTCCTTGTCGAGACCCAAGGTACGATAGTATTTAGGTTGTAAGCCCTCGTGGTGTGTTGTTGAAATAAAAAAATAAAAAATTCGCCCACTGTCGCCTACCCAAGCCAGAGGGGCACGAGCCGCCACTGCTATGTAGTAGAAATAATGTACCTACTATATTTTCTCAAAATTACTTATTGTTAGAAAATGTACAAAAATTTTCCAAAATTAAACTTAAATGTTGGTTTCCTAGCCAACAAACCTTACGTTAATAGTAAATTGAGTTATGAAATTTGAAGGATTTAATGAAAATTCACTACCAAAATGCACTTACTGCGTCCTGATTTTTTTCTTACAAACATGCATCATATTTCGATAATAAATGCAAATATGCATTAACGAATTTGTTCTACGAAAATTAGCTAAAAATTATATACCGCTAAACCATAAAATTCACTAAACCTACAGCGAAAGCATCAACTTAACTAAACCGACAGCCAAACCATCAGAGAAAGGGTCTATTTGAAATGAATTTTCTGTAAACCTTTTAGTAAAGTGAAGGGCAATGACGGTTGAAGCTGAAACTTAAGGGTTCGCGGAACACTTTTCTTGCAACATTTTCTTTTCACAATCCGTATTTGTTTCACGTTATTTGCCTAAACATTGCCAATTTTGGCGTTTCAAATTGCGTTTTTTTTATACTGCCCATAACTTTTTATGTTTAAACTTAGGAGTAATATGTGTTTTACAATGACATGAATATATTACCCGTCACACTGGGAATCAATCCTACTGTCTGATTAGTCGAGCGTCTCGCGACAGTAAATACTTGGATGAGTTTTTTGTTGTTTTAACGAAATAAAAGACCTTCCTAACGTGATGCCACACAAAATCCTACCAACTGACTTTTCTTACCTGCCGTGGCATCAGTTTACCTAATTAAAAGCTAAAAGGAGAAGGAAAATCAACCCTGCCATATATCAAGGTTATGTGAGCATAATTAACTTTTCCTTTCCCTTTTAACTTCTTTTAGCTTTTGATTAGGCAAACTGATGTCAGGAAGGTCAGTTGGGAGGATTGTGTGTACACATCACAGTCAGGGAGGTCTTTTATTCCGTTAAAACGACAAAAAACTGATCAAAGTTTTTACTGTCGCGAGACGCTCGTCTAATTAGAAGAAAGCAATGTTTAATCTATTAATCACATATTATACATACATTGTATCTTTCTGCTATCCTTGTTTATATACACTTTAACTATGCCAAATATCACATTGCTTTGTACTTAACAAGGGGTAAGTACAAAGGTTTTCTTCATGTATTATAACCCTATAGTTGAAACCACAGCTAAAGCATCAGACAAAGGGTCTATTTGAAATTCATTTTCTGAAAATATTTAAGTAAAATGAAGGATAATGGTGGCTGAAGCTGAAACTTAAGGCTTTATAGAACACACTGCTTACAAAATTTCTGCTACATCACTCGTAATGTTAGTTTCAAATTCTTTATTTTGAACATGTCAATTTTGACGTTTTGAATTGCGACTTTTTGGCGTTTTAAGAAGAAAAACTATAATGCTTATAACTTCTTTTGCTTTCAACGTAGGGATCCAAATTTTGGTACATGGCTTTACTTTTATGGCATAAATCCTCGTACCCAATATGGAACTTTGTTATTTCCGGATATAATATATATATATATATATATATATATATATATATATATATATATATATATATATATATATATATATATATATGTTCAGAAAGATTTCCGCGGTCTTTAATGTGAGACATGCTTGGTTCTCGGGTTAAACCGCGTCCAGAATTTATGGAAACTCGACGTTTCGGCTCCTGTTTTGGAGCCATTTTCAAGAGGTAAAGGAAATATGTAAGGACACTCTAAGGCCTCAATCTGCCTACTCCTTAGAGTGATGGACAAAGGTGGGTAAAGGAAATATGTAAGGGCACTCTAAGGCCTCAATCTGCCTACTCCTTAGAGTGGTGGACAAATGTGGGTAAAGGAAATATGTAAGGACACTCTAAGGCCTCAATCTGCCTACTCCTTAGAGTGATGGACAAAGGTGTGTAAAGGAAATATGTAAGGACACTCTAAGGCCTCAATCTGCCTACTCCTTAGAGTGGTGGACAAAGGTAGGTAAAGGAAATATGTAAGGACACTCTAAGGCCTCAATCTGCCTACTCCTTAGAGTGGTGGATAAAGGTAGGTTGAGTTGTTGTAGCTCGATTACGGGGCCTCAATCTGCCTACTCCCCAAATCTCGCTGGAGATCGTCTGTGAGGTCTCAGTGTGTTCAACCCTAGGCCTCAGAGAGATCTCCTTTACACACCTTTGTCCATCACTCTAAGGAGTAG
Organism: Tillus elongatus; assembly: GCA_964006375.1. Lineage (NCBI taxonomy): Eukaryota > Metazoa > Arthropoda > Insecta > Coleoptera > Cleridae > Tillus > Tillus elongatus. The sequence goes on along the minus strand of OZ023268.1, from coordinate 30,926,370 downwards.
GCAGATTGAGGCCTTAGAGTGTCCTTACATATTTCCTTTACCCACATTTGTCCACCACTCTAAGGAGTAGGCAGATTGAGGCCTTAGAGTGCCCTTACATATTTCCTTTACCCACCTTTGTCCATCACTCTAAGGAGTAGGCAGATTGAGGCCTTAGAGTGTCCTTACATATTTCCTTTACCTCTTGAAAATGGCTCCAAAACAGGAGCCGAAACGTCGAGTTTCCATAAATTCTGGACGCGGTTTAACCCGAGAACCAAGCATGTCTCATATATATATATATATATATATATATATATATATATATATATATATATATATATATAAACATATATATATATATATATATATATATATATATATATATATATATATATATATATATATATATATATATATATATATATATATATATAATGTTTATATATTTATGTGTCACATCGCTCACTTAAAAAATAATGGACCGATTTTGATAAAACTTGGTGAGTACCTTTCTTTCGCAAGTGGCTTGGATAAGTTCGTTAGCCAGGAAAATCGGACTAGTTTTTCACGGAAAATTTTGCGTTTTCTTTCGGAAATTTTTTATATCCGGAAATAACAAAGTTCCATATTGGGTACGAGGATTTATGCCATAAAAGTAAAGCCATGTACCAAAATTTGGATCCCTACGTTGAAAGCAAAAGAAGTTATAAGCATTATAGTTTTTCTTCTTAATATATAACCGACCACGGATTTGGGTTCCAGGGGTCCTAAATAGCGCTTATTTGAAGAAATTTTTTCAAAATTCAAAAGTCGCGATCTCCTCATTAGTGAATTTTTTTTAAAGAAAATTCACTAAAAATACTTTGTTTTAAAAAGGGATACATGATGGCGTAAGTTTTGGTGTCTTGGAACCTACCCCTTAGGTAGGGGCATAAAGTACGCTCAACCCTCGTCTTGGCAATGTGCTAACATTTATTAATAAAAATATTTTTATATATTACAGTAATAGTTATGGGTATTTAGCTCATATACTGTGACCAAAATGAATAAATTTGTTATTTGGGAGAATTTGGGAGTTATATATATATATATATATATATATATATATATATATATATATATATATATATATATATATATATATATATATATATATATATAGAGAGAGAGAGAGAGAGAGAGAGAGAGAGAGAGAGATAGATACGTTGCTTGAAAGTCCCGTATTACACACTTTTATGTTTCGTATCTTTAAGGATACATTGCTAGATATACCAATGAGTTAGTAAACAATGTTTTTTATTAAGTTATTGGTAAATACATCGTATACATAAAAGAAACATTATTTTGATATTATTTTAGAGTGCATATATTCAGTTCTTGGTGTGGAAATTGACAAAACAGTTCCGTTTGTCAGTAAGACACAGTATAGTATCGCACTGGGAACAACTGAATACTGTTTGACCTTTTGAACACAATCCACAACGTCCTTTAGATGTGAAGACTGGAAAATGCTGAACACCATCAAGACGTACATCTTTTTCAGGTCTTGGCACAACTGGTTTTTTAATTTTTGACCAGTGTGCGGCTCCAGATTGAGCTGACCGCCTTCCCACTTTTTTATTTTTTGTAAATAGACTTCAAGCAATGCGATGCCTAAATTCTTTCTGTCGAATAGTATTTTGTGTCCCGATCGATACATAAGTTATGCGTTATTTACACATATATCGAGAATTTGAGCAAACACCGCAAGATACCATCTATGAGATCTCAACCCAGTACGATATAACAAGACTAGCATGTCCACCAAGTCAGCGCCGCCCATGAGGATATTATATTCTGTGATAACTTTTGGACAATTGACAGCAATTCTGGCTCTTTCAGTTTTACTGAAACGGGACACTGTGGTTTGAGGGTCAGTTGGAATAAAGGAACTTACCACCGTTACACATCTATTTTATTTTCTTTATTTATCGTATGGCTGCACATGTCATAAAACACATAAAAGTGTACAAAAATACATAAAAAGTGTACAAAAAGAAATTACAAGTTATTCTAATTTACAAGCACATATTCAAATTTGATACATAGTCAATTGAGGCGTGAGTTCCCACCAGGAAGTCGTCAAAGTTTCCCTCATATGCTGTATTTGGGCATTCCATCACCATATGTTGGACGGTCTGCTTTTCTGCTCCGCAGTCACACCTCGCAGATTGCGCCCTACCCCATTTGTGTAGTGAGTCCGCGCATATGCCATGGTTGGTGCGTATTCTGTTCAGTGATTCAGTGATGTCCATATTTTGCGGGGCTGTTCGAAGGCGGGGGGTTTCATTCTTATGCACGGAAGATTTCTGAGTTGAGGGGGGCAGTTGTCCGCCCATTTTCGCTCCCAAGAATCTATGGGGTCGAACTGTGATGTGTGTAGTTCTCTTGCAGTTCTTATGGTCGGTCTTCTGGATCGTAGTCTGTTTCTGCACGATTTAACCGTGTCCAGGTGTATTGGAAGTTGAGGGTTGCCTTGTATACGTTTATATTCTCGGAGAAGAGCTGCCTTGCGCCGGAGATCTGGAGGAGATATATGACTCAGTATTGGTAGCCATTCGATAGGAATCGATTTTAGCGTTCCGCTGATTATCCTCATGGTCTCGTTTAGTTGTGTGTCCACCCTTTGCCTATGCGCACTGTTGAGCCAGATCGGTGCGCCGTATTCTGCAGTTGAGTAAGCCAGCCCAAGTGCTGAGGATCTTAATGTTTCAGCGGTTGAACCCCATGTGGTACCGCATAGCTTGTGGATGATGTTGTTCCGAGTTCGCCGCTTCGCAGCCGTGTTCTCCAGATGCCTCTTATAGGTCAATGTCCCATCTAGGGTGACACCAAGATATTTCGGGTGTATGTTGTGGCGCAGTAAAGTATCCTCGAAGTAGACCTGGAGCTGTCTATTCGCTGCCTTTTTAGAGAGATGGAAGCACGCCGTCTCCGTTTTATTGGGGCTTGGCCGCAGTCTCCATTTACGAAAATACGTCCCCAAGCTCGCCAAGTCTGAAGAGCGGGCAGTTCCTGTTTCTTCAAAGAGACGGTGTTGTGTGGCTAGTACCCAGTCACCCGCGTAGCCGAACTTTCGAGATCTAGTTTCAGGCATATCGGAGATATAGAGGTTGAAAAACAGTGGGGACAGAACAGATCCTTGGGAAAGACCGTCATTAGGCGTCCTTGAGGAACTCGTTTTGTTGCCTAGTATGACCCGGAAAACCCTACCAGTAAGCATGTTATCAAAAAGTTGCAGGGTTTGTTTGCATGGGACTGTTTGATAAAGTATGTAGAGTAGTCCATGCCTCCACACAGTATCGTAAGCTGCAGAGAGGTCCACTACACATCTATTATCAGCCAATTTTACAACTGCGATTTTCTTTTCATTATCACATTGGACTTCGTAGTATCCCCGTCCTTTTTAGTGAATTTTCGTAGAAAAAATTCACTAATGGGGAGATCCCGACTTTTGAATTTTTTTTTGCAAATGAGCGCGAACTAGGACCCCTAGAACCCATATCCGAGGTCAGTTTCAATTTTTATATGTTTATATATATATATATATATATATATATATATATATATATATATATATATATATATATATATATATATATATATATATATATATATATATATGTATATGTATCACACCGATAACTCAAAAAATAATGGGCCGATTTTGATAAAATTTGGCATGCGCCTTTCTTTTGTTAATGGCTTCGATATGTTCGTTAATCGAAAAAATCGGACGAGGTTTTCCGGAAAAAATTTGAGTTTTCATTTGAAAAAAATTTTTATCTTAAAAAATAAAAAATCTATGATAATCAAATTTGGTAGGTAGGTTTACGATATAAAAAGTAAACTCTACACCAAAATTTAGATTTCTATGTCACAATAAAAAAAAGTTATAATAAAATATTTTGTGCCAGATCATTTCTATGAAAATTCACTACCATAACGCACTTGCTGCGTCCAGGCTTTTTGAGTAATGCTTTATCTTTTATAATATACGCAATCTATTTTGCTGGATCGTTCCCAGTGAAATAATTCCAAATTGGTCGCGTAAGTAATAAACCAGTTCCAGTGATGTAAACCAGTTATCAAAACAAACTATGCTAAGAGGTTTGTCTGGAATGGTTTTACACAGTTCTAGTATTACTTTTTGTCCAAAACCAAAATGCTTATGTTCATATTCAGTTAAATTTGTTCTGTGAAATGTGTTTTCTCCAGCATATGATAGTATGTCATACACCATTCCAGATATACAGGGTCGCTGATAAGTCTGGAAACGGTCGATTATCCGGGAAAATATACAAGGTGTCGAAAAAAGTTTTATACAAAAGTTTTTGGGTTCTTCAATGTCTACTAGGCGGTGATAATTTCATTTATACAGGGTTGGTCATACAGGCGTGGCACACCAATATTAATTTTTTTTTAATGGAACACCCTATATATTATTCGATATTTCAATCCTTCTCTTAATTTTGAGCAACATTTATCAGAAGCATGATGTACATAAACTCAATCGTTTCCGGGTAAAAAAATAAATAAAAATAAACGCTATTGTTTTTAAAATCTATTGGATGAAGAACAAAAATAAATGAAAAGTAGAATATCTCTTGAAAACAATCTGTGAGTGTGAAAAGAACCGGTTGCGATGTTTTTAACATTGTTTGAAATCCTATTTTATAAGATGTTCAAAGTGTTCTCCATTGACCTCCTGACAATAATGAATTCGCTTAACAAAACATTGCAATGCATTTACAAGAGCGTTTTGAGGAATGTTATTAATTTCATGCACAATCCTTGCTTGCAACTCTTCAATATTCTGCGGTCTATTTTGGTAAATTAAAATTTTTACATGACCCCACAAAAAAAAGTCAAGCGGCGTCATGTCGGGAGACCTAGCTGGCCATTCAATAGTTCCCCTGCGCCCTATCCATCTGCCAGGAAAGGTTTGATTCAGATATTCCCGTACCTCAATTCCAAAATGAGGGGGTGCCCCATCCTGCTGAAACCATATTTCTTCCGCTGGTAGATTTGGGTCGTTATTGTTCGGAAATAATCGACTAACGTCTGGAACAATTGATTCTTGCAAAAGTGTCAAATATCGAGCAGAGTCAAATTACCGTGTATAAAATAAGGTCCTATTATATGTCCACCAATAATAGCACACCAAACATTTACTTTTTGCGGTCTTTGGGTGTGAATTTGTTCCATCCAATGTGGGTTTTCGTCTGACCAGTACCTACAGTTGTGTCGGTTGACTTGTCCATTCAAACAAAATGTAGATTCGTCGGAAAACAAAATGTGGTTGGCAAAGTTAAAATTTTGGCGTAACTTCTCCATAATAAGTTCACAGAACTCGATTCTGCGATCAAAATCGTCTTCACTCAGTTCTTGCAATAAATGAATTTTATATGGACGGAACTTTTCTCGCTTCGTAATCTTTTGAATTGAATATCGACTCATATTGTGATTTAAAGCCAATTGCTGTGCCGAAGTTTTCGGATTTTCCACCACATCCAATATTACATTCAAAGAATTTTCTTCATTTGTAACGGTTACTGGCCTTCCAGTTCTAGGTTTATCCTTGATACCGCCAGTTTCGTGAAAACGATGCAAAGTTTTCGAAACTGTGGATTTGGAGATCGATTCCCGCTCAGGATGCAACTCATTGAACATAATCACCACTTGAGCAAAACTTCGTGTTCTATCACCGTACCCTATCATCATTAAAATTTCGATACGTTCGGTTTCACTTAAACTTGCCATTTTGCACAAAAACTGTTGACACTAAATTACTAATGTTTCAAAACTGTTGACACTGGATGAATGTTTGACATTCGTTGTCCTGGAAACATTTTAAAACAAAAGAATAATACTGCGTTTCTTATGGGCATCTTATCTTATCTTGGGATTCCAAACAATGTTAAAAACATCGCAACCGGTTCTTTTCACACTCACAGATTGTTTTCAAGAGATATTCTACTTTTCATTTATTTTTGTTCTTCATCCAATAGATTTTAAAAACAGTAGCGTTTATTTTTATTTATTTTTTTACCCGGAAACGATTGAGTTTAGGTACATTATGCTTCTCATAAATGTTGCTCAAATTAAGAGAAGGATTGAAATATCGAATAATATATAGGGTCTTCCATTAAAAAAAAAAATATTGGTGTGCCACGCCTGTATGACCAACCCTGTATAAATAAAATTATCACCGCCTAGTAGACATTGAAGAACCCAAAAACTTTTGTATAAAACTTTTTTCGACACCTTGTATATTTTCCCGGATAATCGACCGTTTCCAGACTTATCAGCGACCCTGTATAGACACTAATAAAAAATTTGAAACTCCATTTTTTTTGGTTTGTTTTTTATGTATTGCTTTCTAGAGCCGGCTTTTGTTCCTTTATAAGGAATCATCATTTCGGCTATGGAAAATTGTTTTCCTTGTCCAATTGCTAGACAATTTTGTCTTACATGTTCTAAAACAGCTCGAATTTTGGCGTATTTGTCATTGTTGTCCATGTTCAAATTGTCTACAAAGTGAATATTCCGGTGTAATAACTAATACCGTTTCAAGGGCATTATATTTGCAATAGTGTCATACCGAAATTCCAGTGACCAGAATCTGTAACCGAAAGCAGCTTTACCACAACTTACAACCATAATGAGTTATTGTAATAAAATCATTTATTTCGGAAATGTTGTGCTCAATGATTTTCCGGTTCTTTGAGCATAATAAAGATTTGAATGTTCAGCTATTGATTCTAGTAGAGTATCTCTCAAGAACATTTTAAAGTATTCGTAAGGGGTACGAAGTTCCACATCTTCTTCTAGATAATTATTTGGGAAAACATCAACCGGATATTTGATAACATTTGAGTCCCATGTGAAAGTTATTTTTTCTTTTTTTCATTACAGAAGATTTGACAGCAGGTTCGCCTGCTACAAGATTCTGTTTGTGATATCCGATAGACTGGCAGAAGAATTGTTCGAAATACGTCTAGATCTTCTTGTTGGTGTAGACAGCTGATTACTGATTGGTGACATATCATTTTGAATAAGAAATAAAAAGATTAATGTAAGCATAATAATATTATGTATTATATTTCACTTGTCGCCACCAAGTAATGCGATCTAGCCTTACATACTTTGTCCCTATACAGGCTGTTTTAAAAAACATGCACCATCGCTCGTGGGGCAATTCCTTACTAAAAAATAAGAAAAAAAGTTCCTGTGCACATGGGCCCGGAAACGCATAGTTTCCAATATACAGGGTGTTGAATTTTAATTTTTTTTTAAATTTTTTATAAATAATTTCAAAACCACTGGATTGATTTTAATGAAACTTGGAACTTGAAAGTGTATTATGAAAGTGCATATTTTCAAGTGAAAATCTACTTACAACTGCGTCAGTGGCGTGCGTACGGGGTAACTGTAAAAATTCATTTGGGGAAAAATATGTGCGCCACTATCTTTTTCCAATTTTGATACATCAGTTATGAAGCTTATTACATAAGCCACAAAAGCTACCTCTTGGTATTTTTTCGTTCAGGGTATCCCTTAGGAAATATGATTAATTTTATAAAAAAGGGGCAAAGTACCGATTAGTCGGCGTAATAATAATAATAATAATAATAATAATAATATATGTTTACTGCAACCATAAGAATATGAAAAACAAAACATACAGTAAACATTACAGCAATAAACGTGCAAATAACTAACCTACGTAAAACTTATTGGTGATAAACATTGAAATGAATATTACAAACATTGATAAAAAATGATAAATAAAAAATAAAAATAAAAAATGAAAAAAGTAATCGTAAAGACACCATGATTTTTCCAAACTCTTGTTTTTTGTACATTACTCAATTGACTTTAATAACAAAGCTAAAGAAAATGTTGAAAGTGACCACCATTAGCGTCGTTACAATTATTTAACCTTCTGCGCAAAGATCTTCTTACTCTTCTGCAAATATTTTGATCTTCTCTAATGCTGTCAAATGCATATTCTATTCTTCCCAACAATTCTTCTCGTGTATTTACTGGTGTTTTATACACTATTTCTTTTAAATGACCCCACAAATAAAAATTGAGAGGATTCAGGTCCGGAGATCGAGATGGCCATGACACCGGACCTCCACGACCAATCCATCGGTGACCGTATGTGTTGGCTAAATATGTTCTTACAACTGCTGCAAAATGTGCGGGCGCACCATCATGCTGGAACCACATTGTACCATTTCTCATAAAAAGCGGTAGTAACAACGGCAAATCATTTTGTAAAAAGTTTAAATATGATTCATGGTAAAGACGATTCGGTAGAACAACAGGACCAATTATGTGATTTTCAATAATAGCAGCCCAAATATTGATGGAAAATTGATACTGCGAATTTGCAACTCTTAGAGAGTGTGGGTTTTCATCGGCCCATGTATGTAAATTGTGAAAATTTACGATACCTTTTCGCGTAAATGACACCTCATCAGTAAATAGTACACGTTTAGAAAAATGTTGGTCGTGCCTAAGTTTGTTTAAGAACCACTGACAAAACATTACCCTTGGTTGAAAGTCTCTAGGTAGAAGTTCCTGGACACGTGTAAAATGATAGGGATATAAACTTTGATCCTTTAGAGTTCTGTAAACTGATGATGCCGAAATATTACCCAGTTCGGTGGCAATAATTCTCGTAATTGTACTAGGATCACGTTCAACTCTATTTAATATTGCCTCTTCAACTCGTACAGTTCGGCGGTATCTTCTGCGTCCAGAGTCAGCTTTTAAAGGTTTTAAAGAACCAGTTTCTCTCAAATGTCTTACAATACGTGGGAAAATATTTTTGTCAGGAATTATTCTTTGCGGATAAGTTTCCTGATAAACTCGCACAGCTTGTCTAGCATTTTGATTTGTTTGTCCATAAATTAACAACATATCAGTCAAATCCGCTGAAGTGTACTTAATGAAAACCATCTTGAGAGGAGGAAATAATATTAATGAGCAGCTCAGTATCAACAAATAACTAAAAACGAAAATACTGCACCGTATCAAAATTTAAAGAATAGCACGAAAACTCTTTTGACGCCTACAAAGCACTTCAAAATTGTAGAATTTAGAGAACTGTCAAAAATTATAGTTTCATGGCACTTTACGATTACTGTTTTCATTACTCCAACGAATCGGTACTTTGCCCCTTTTTATAAAATTAATCATATTTCCTAAGGGATACCCTGAACGAAAAAATACCAAGAGGTAGCTTTTGTGGCTTATGTAATAAGCTTCATAACTGATGTATCAAAATTGGAAAAAGACAGTGGCGCACATATTTTTCCCCAAATGAATTTTTACAGTTACCCCGTACGCACGCCACTGACGCAGTTGTAAGTAGATTTTCACTTGAAAATATGCACTTTCATAATACACTTTCAAGTTCCAAGTTTCATTAAAGTCAATCCAGTGGTTTTGAAATTATTTATAAAAAATTTAAAAAAAATTAAAATTCAACTCCCTGTATATTGGAAACTATGCGTTTCCGGGCCCATGTGCACAGGAACTTTTTTTCTTATTTTTTAGTAAGGAATTGCCCCACGAGCGATGGTGCATGTTTTTTGAAACAGCCTGTATAAGGGTAGAAATGGGCCAGGGTTGACAATTTACTAAATTGTTAGTTGGTTGTATACAGTCTCTAATATTTAACACTTTGTGTTATTTGGAGCTGCCATGACAACATACTACTTGGTTCCACAACGAGGTGGCGGGACGTGCTTCGTGTCTTATATCTCACTTGGTGTTAGGAGGCTGGCTACCATAGCCGTTTTACTTTATAGGTGTATTTTCGCTGCAATTAGTATGCCGTACTGACGCGCTCTAATTAGAGCGAAACTGGTCTACGGTTCTAATTGTGGTGGAGTGCATCTAGCCTTACGTGTCGCTGTTGCTCAGCAAGAACCAACGCGGAGGTGTATAACTTGCCAAGGGGTGGGGCGTGGTGTCAGGAATCAGGGAAAATGGGAATCGGGGATTATTTACGTATTTACAAAAACAACTAAACAATAAATTCCAAATAACAATAAAGAAAATAAAAATAAATAAATAAAACGGAAACAAAAAATAGGTGGTGTAGAGCATCTGTTATTGAAATATTTTTGTAAATTAATGGAACTTGCCAACAGGTGGGGCGTGGGACGTGATGTCAGGAATCCGGGAAAATGGGAATCGGGGATTGTTTACGTATTTACAAAAACAACTAAACAATAAATTCCAAATAACAATAACGAGAATAAAAATAAATAAATAAAACGGAAACAAGAAAATAGGAGGTGTTGAGCATCTGTTGCTGGATTTAACTGTTAAACTATACGTTCCTAAATATTTTTATAAATTACTGGAATCCGTCTATCTGTTTGCTCGGCAAAAATATAGATTACTTTATCGTAAAATCAAGTCAGCTGTGTCAGTTCTTTAACAAGCCTTTTTTCTACAGAAATCATTGATATGTTTTTTAACCTGTCTTGACTAATACTATTGCTGGAAAATGTTTTGATGCGTTCAAGTGCAGAAAAACTTATTTCTACTGAAGCAGATGTGATAGGAATTGTGACTATTAACGCAAGTATCTTATAAAACTCGGTTAGACAAGAAATTAAGTCATTCTTAAATAAATTCATTTGGATAGGCGTATGGCAATCTTGAAACAGTTCTGTATATGTGTATGCAGTGGTCAGTTCGTCTTTTAATGCAATTGAATCAAACAAAGGATATTTTTTTAATAATAATTTAAAGATATCCTTTGGAAAGTCTTTTGAATACGAAACAAAATTGTCTTTCTTAATTAAATCGAAAAATTATACTTTGCTTATATCCGAATGCGCGAATGGTGTAAACACCGCAGCCAAACTGCCGACACTTAAATCACACTTAAATCCGAAAATCTTACTTGCAGTTGATTAATTATTGTGTCTAAATCTAAAATTTTATTAAAAATTTGTTTATAATATTCTGTTTTAAATTTTGAATACTTAATGTTGTCTTTCTTTTCTTTGGTGCTGGTTTGTTATTTTCAAAATCCTCAAATAAGGAGTTGTAAATTTGGTTAAAATGAATTTCATTAGGTCTAAAATCTTGCAATGTAGTAGTTAATAGTTAATACAATCAGACGTTTCTTAGCGTAAGAAATATATGTGCTTTTATTTTGTAAAATTAAAAATACAACATCGGCATGTTCAAATATAAATTTAAAAGAGTGTAAAAGAAAAAGAAAATGGGGATCGTTAAGATGACGTTTTAGGCCAATAGATTCTCTCAGAGTTTGTTGATCTTGTTTGAAATCAACCTGATTCAAAATATAATCAGAAACGTTTATTAAGGTTTAAGTTATATGCAACTAACTGACTACTTGAATACGGAGGATGTAACTAATTCTGACTATGGAGGCCCGGCCTCCTCTGCCTCGTTAGAGAAACCGCCACTGATATATATATATATATATATATATATATATATATATATATATATATATATATATATATATATATATATATATATATATATATATATGAATTGAAATTGAGCCCCGATATGGGTTCTAGGGGGCCTAGTTCGCTTTAATTTGAAGACATTTTTTTAAAAGTCAAAAGTCGCGATCTCCTCATTAGTGAATTTTTTAAAGAAACTTCACTAACATTGTTAGGTGTCTAGTTTTATCTGCTTATGGACTAAAAATTTCTACCTAACATATTGCAATATTATCTACCTATGAATTCTGAATAAATATTTTGAAATTGAATTGAAATTGTCGTTCCTCCAGGCCCCCCATCTTACAATCTTTTATTCTCTTCGTGTCCTGCTTATTTAAAATCCACCTTTCCACACCATACATTAGAATACTCCATACGTATGACTTGATGAACCTCTTACTAAAATCGCTGTTAAAATGTTTATTACCGAGAAAAATTTTTTGTCTGTCGAATGATGGTTTGGTATCACGATCATCAGTCTCTGTTCTTTGTTATATTGACCGTCAACTGTAACAATATTTAGAAGGTACGTGAACATTTTTACTTGTTTTAGTTGTTGACTTTACATCGATACTTAAAAATCATCTGATGTGCTGTATACCTAAGTATACAGAAAAACTCTAGACGCAGCAAGTGCGTTATGGAAGTGAATTTTCATAAAAATCAATTTGGTTACCGGTATAACCTATATAGTAGGAACAATGTACCATATTTTATCAAAATAATTGTTTGAAAATGTACAAAAATGTTCCGAAAATAAACTTTAAATGTTTCTGAGAAAAATGGTCTCCTAGACAATGAACCTTAGGTTAATAGCAAATTGAGTTATTGAGATTTGAAACATTAAATGAAAATTCGCTACCAAAACGCCCTTGTCGCGTTTATACAAAAATTTTCCGAAAATAAAGTTAAACGTTGGTTTCCTAACCAACAAAACTTACGTTAATAGCAAATTGAGTTAGTGACATTCGAAGGATTTAATGAAAATTCGCTACCAAAACGCACTTACTGCGTCCAGATTCATTTCTTTCAAACATGCATCATATTTCGATAAAAAATGCTAAAATGCGGTAACGAACTTGTTCTACAAAAATTAGCTAAAAATTATAGACCGTTAAACCATAAACTTTTCTTTTCACAATCCGTATTTGTTTCACGTTCTTTGCCTAAACATTGCCAATTTTGACGTTTTAAATTGCGAGTTTGGCGTTTTGAGGAAAACTACAAAATTTGTTTCTTTAGCTGTCCGTAACTTTTTGTCCTTAAACTTATAGACCTAAATTTTGGTACATAGTTCACTCCTTATAATACAAATACGCGTACCAAATTTGGTTGCCCTCACTTTATTATTTCCGGAGATATAAATTTTTTTAGAAAGAAAACACAAAATTTTCCGCGAAAACCTGGTCAGATTTTCCTGGCCAACGAACTTATCCAAGCCACTTGCAAAAGGAAGGTACTCACCAAATTTGATCAAGATCGGTCCATTGTTTTTTGAGTTATCGGTACGATATATATATATATATATATATATATATATATATATATATATATATATATATATATATATATATATATATATATATATATATATATATAAACACGGATCTCCCCATTAGTGCATTTTTTTAAGAAAATTCACTAAAAAAGAAAACTTGAATCACCAACTACTTATAAGCCATTTGTAATTGTAGAAATATTTTTTAAGATGCAGCTCAAGACACCCTATAATTAATGTATACATTTTTTTTTCGTATCGTACATAATAACGGATATATTGAACTTTAAAGATTTTTTACGAAAATTCGACAAAAATGATATACCATTAACCGATAAACTCTATAGCCAACACTACTGCCAAATCATCAGAGAAAGGGCCTATTTGAAATGAATTTTCTGGGAATATTTTAGTAAAATGAAGGACAATGATGATTGAAACTAAGACTTCAGGCTTTGTAAAACATTCTTCTTGAGACATTTTCCTTCCATAGCTCATATTAGTTTCAGGTTCATTGCCTAAATATTACCAATTTTGACGTTTAAAATCGCGACTTTGACGTTTTGAGGAAAACCCAAATTTATTTTTCTTTAAATGCTTGTAACTTTTTTGTCCTTTAACTTACAGAGCTAAATTTTTAGGTAACTTACCTATAATGATATAAACCCGTGTCTGAAATTTGGTTGCCCTTACTTTGTTAATTTTGGAGATATAATTTTTTTTCGATTTTTTTTGAAAGAAAACACAAAATTTTCCTGGAAAACCTCGGCGGATTTTCCTGGATAACGAACTCATCCAAGCCACTTGCGAAAGGAAGGTACCCACCAAGTTTTATCCAAATCGGTCCATTATTTTTTAAGTTATAGGTGTGACACACACACACACACAGATATATATATATATATATATATATATATATATATATATATATATATATATATATATATATATATATATATATATATATATATATATATATATATATATATATTTGGGTTCCAGGGGTCCTAAATAGCGCTCATTTGAAGAAATTTTTTCAAAATTCAAAAGTCGGGATCTCCTCATTAGTGAATTTTTTTAAAGAAAATTCACTAAAAATTAGGCACTGTGCTAAGAATTTCGCTTATGCTGAAACGTGCCAGAATTAACAGCTGTTGTCTTAACAAAATATCCAGTGGTAAAAGACGTTTTAAGTTTTTCATCCCAATTTGAAATTAATTTCCGCAATTAACCTTGATGAAATTTTTACTAATCTAATCTAATATGCTTAAATTAAATGTAGCAAAATACTTACCGAATCCTAGCACATCAACTTTATGTACAAAATCCATTGAGATCCTTGTCATATTGATAACGTAATTAACACCGAACATGGTTTAACAGTTAAGGCACTTTTTCGTTATAGAAAGAAAATAACGAGAACTGCTTATCACAAGATGAAAATCACAATTTAGGTTAGAAAATATCTATCGAATAATACGGCATCAACAGCTGACGAAAATAATGCGCAAGATTAAACTATAACAAAACCGACATCTAAATTTATTCATACAAGTCCAACAAATAGAAGAATCGCCAATTTATGAGGTATTTTAGGTTACAGTAACAACGTCGTAACAACAACCGATACTTATCACTCGATATATTGACTTTTGTATACCTAAGATAAAGATAAGATGTTTGGTTGAAGAAGTGTTAATCACAGGTTTCCCATTTTAAACAGGGAACTACCGGGAACTGTAAAGTCCTGGTTTATGCGGATAGGACGATTCAACCATGCTTTACTACATTCACGGTCACACTAAAGACGGACGCGATTCAAACTACCCCGGTCTCGGAACAAGAGGGTAGAGAATGAGGTGAGGTCGCTTGGAAATCGATATGTTAGATAACCAGAACGAAAAGTGCTTGAAGTAGATTAGGTATTTAATTAATTTACTATAAAACATTAATTATGCAAACGCTTTGAGACTGCTCGAGTACACCCGAATGTGACGATATATTGAATTCGGGTTTCAGAGAAGTTTGAGAATTATTATAATACCATTTTAATTCCACATCGGGTGTGGAAGTATATGGCATCGGCGACACAAATTTTTTGTTTTCGTTTAAACGTCGTAAAAAGTGTCAAAACATATCAAAAACATGATTTGGGAACGAAACTTTTTTTGTCTGTCGGTCTGTATGTCTGTTTGTAGCCCCGATAACTTTAGAACGAATTGAAATTTCGTCTTCAAATTTGGCATACAATCAGCACCCGGCAAACGTAAGGTTCGGATTGTTTTTGGGTAAAATGGCTACAGGGGCTAAGGGATGAATGGGTGGTGATTTGGTGGAAATTGACATTTTTTTCGTTGAAATTCAATAACGTTATAACGTTTAAGAGTTTCTTTATTAGATTCAATTTCATCAAGCACCTGGTATTCTGTGCTGAAATTAAAGTAGGGGTGGAATATCTGTGACAGAAATTTCTTTTTTTGCTAAAACGGCGTAATAGGTTTCAAAACATATGGAAAACTTGATTCCGGAACGAAAATTTTTTTGTCTGTCGGACTGTACTTCTGTCTGTTAGTAGAAGCAATAACTTTCGAACTAATTGAGATATCATCTTCAAATTTGGTATCCAGTTAGCACCCGACAAAGGAACGCTTCGAATTGTTTTTCAGTAAATAAATGAGGGATGATTTGGTGAAAATTTACATTTTTTGAATACAACTCAAGTAACATAACGCTTCAAAAGTTTATGGGTACAGAAATACGAATATTTTCTTTGTCGTCAAGTAATGGACCTTAAATTCATTCCATGAGAATGTATTTCTGAAGAGAGTAAATTATCACAGCGATGTGGAAATTATTATTCAATTTACAGAACTATTTTAAAACTTTCTCACTTTCTCGATGGTGACGTCATCGGTGTATATATATATATATATATATATATATATATATATATATATATATATATATATATATATATATATATATACATAGGGTGGCGCATTAAAAACGAAGCAGACCTATTTGGGTCTAGAGAATATTTTTTTTAAGAAACGCTAAAACACGACAATTTTAATATTGAGAGGGACATGTTTTGACATAAAACTCAACTTTGTCAAATCAACCCATCAAGGATGGCGATAACAACCCTTATATTTTAAATAGGAAACATGGGTCGAGTGTTACATCATTTGAAAGCTCTTTATTTTCTGAATTCAGTACACTAATTTTTTTGGAAGTTTTATCAACTCGTTTAAAAATTATTCACAGTTGAAGATGCAAAAACGCGTTTCACTCATTCCGATAAGAAATGTGCTGATAGTCAATGTTTTGTTGGTTTGTAAACAAAAAATTCACTATGAGAACATTTCTTATCGGAATGAGAGAAATGCGGTTTACTAGTTCAGTTTATCCGGTCGGTTTGATACTTGATAGTACTACCGAAAATGAATTTCACAATGGTGTATTCTGTAGAAGAAAGAGTTGAAATAATTAGTCCTTTTTCCAAAAACGATTACAGTGCCAACCGTACCGCAAATTAGTTTAATGAACGAAACCCGAACAGACATGTTAACAGAAAATACATTTTGGAGTTAGTTGCAAAGTTTCGACAAAGTGGTTCAGTAGCCAACAAAAAACTGGATCCTGAACGTGAATTTCCGGTTAGAAATGAGACTCTGAGATTGAAGTTTTGGGACAAATTGCTGCGGACCCAACTTTGAGCACGAGAAAATTGGCCACTGTTTCAAACCTCAAAAGAAGAACTATTCAGCGAATATTGAAGCATCATAAATTTCAACCGTATAAAATTCATTTTGTACAACAATTGAATGAAGATAATTTTGATCGGCGGCTGGAGTTTTGTGAAGTTATGACTGCACGAATAGCTGATAACGGGAACTTTCTGTTCAATATCTGTTTTTCAGACGAGTGTACGTTTTTATTAAACTCTACAGTCAATCGTCATAATTGTCGTTATTGGGCAGATAATAATCCAAGAAATTTTCACGATGTCCACATTCAAACTCCACAGAAATTGAATGTCTGGACTGGCATTTTTGGAGACCGTTTAATCGGACCAATTTTTCTTGATGGCAATTTAAGTGGCGAAACGTATTTGGAGTTACTAGAAGATATCGTTTACCCTCTACTAATTGACATTGTTGAAAATGATGATCGCCATCAAGAAAATCAATTAGTGTTTCAACAAAATGGAGCTCCTCTGCATTTTTCACAACGTGTTAGGAAGTTTTTGAACAGAGAGTTTCCAGAGCAATGGATTGGACGTAGAGGTGCTATTGAGTGCCCCCCTAGATCACCGGATTTAACTCCTTTAGACTTCTTTCTATAGAGCCATTTAAAGAGTAGAATTTTCGCAACAGAACCGGAGTCTTTGGAAGAATTACGACGACGCATTGTTGAAGAATGCCGTCTAATAACTCCACAAATGCTCCAGAATGTCAGAGCTCGTTTTGAACAAAATTTGTACTTTTGCATGGAAGCTGGTAGTCAACAATTTGAACACTTACTTAACTGAATAAGCATTTTTTAACGTTTGGTTTTGTTTTTTAGTTTTTTTTTAACGAAAAATTGACTAATTACTGCATTTCTTATCACAATGAATGAAATACGTTCTTGCAACTCCAACTGTGAATAATTTTTAAACGAGTTGATAAAACTTCGAAAAAAATTTGTGTGCTGAATTCAGAAATGAAAGAGCTTTCAAATGATGTAACACTCGATCCATGTTCCCTATTTAAAATGAGGGTTGTTATCACCACCCTTAAGGTGTTGATGTGACAAAGTTTAGTTTTATGTCAAAACATGTCCCCCTCAATATTAAAATTGACGTGTTTCAGCATTTTTTTTTTATTATCTGGGCGCAAATCGGTCTGTTTCGTTTTCAATGTGCCACCCTTTATATATATATATATATATATATATATATATATATATATATATATATATATATATATATATATTAAGCTTCACATTTTTCTCATATTTTCACAGTCAGATGAGAGTTGCGGTAAATGGCAACCCCTCTGCTGTTAAAAATTAGCGGTGTCATCTAACGTGAATGGTCGTACACAGCCTCTATCTATAACATTGTTAACTAGAGCTGTCGTGACAACATACTACCTGGTTCCGCACCAAGATGGCGTCCCTGTCGTACATCACAATGTTGTACATCTGACATCTTGCAATTATTCTAACTTGCATTGTTTAGATTTTTCTCTACGATTTATTTAAATAGCATAGCAGTACAGATAACGTCATCTATCTTTGTCCAACATTGTAGATATTGCATTACAGATTCTGAAGTGATGTCGAGGATTAGTTTATTATTAATTTCTAATAACTTTATTTTCCTTTCATCAAAAGATTTGAAAATTGGTATTCAATCACGCCTGTCCATGTTCTTTTCAGTTGCACATTTTCGTTTCAATCACTAAAATAATTTGAGAGATATTACGTTTAAAAAAATATTTTTTAATCTTTTGTTAAGAAAAATTGGGTGTTAAGATCGGATGAACGAAGTCATCCAAGTCATTAACAAAATAAGGGTAGTTCCCAAATTTGGTCCAAATCAGTGAAGAATTTTTTGAGTTATCGGCTGGACACATACATACATATATATATATATATATATATATATATATATATATATATATATATATATATATATATATATATATATATAAACTTTTTAACTGAACACGGAAATGGGCTCCAGGGGCCCTAATTCACGCTCATTTGAAGAAATTTTCCGACAGTCTCACCATGTATACCTCTTTATTAGTGAATTTTCTTAATGAAAATTTACTAAAAACGCTGAAAAACGTGAGTTGATAAATTATTAACGATATATTGTAAAATAATTATGGCTGTCATATTGGTTGTCATGACGCAGTGACATTATGTCACTATTAGTTGATTTTATTTAAAAAAAGCACATGAATTTTGAAAGCATTTGTTCAAATGAGCTCAAACTAGGCCCCCTAGAACCCATATTCAGGGTCAGTCTGTTCAGTTATATATATATATATATATATATATATATATATATATATATATATATATATATATATATATATATATATATATGTATGTATGTATACACATCATGAGTCACTTACTTTCACAAGTGGCTTCGATAAGTTCGTTAGCCAGGAAAATCGGCCTAGTTTTTCCCAACAAATTTTGTGTTTTCCTACGGATTTTTTTTTTATTTCTGTAAATAACAATGTTAGGGCAACCAAATTTGGTAAACTGTCATACGCCACAAAAAGTAAACCGAGTACCAAATTCACATATATAGATTGAAAGACAAAAAAGTTATATAGGCATTTAAGGAAAAAAATGTGTGTGTCCATATAAACGCACAAAAGCAAATAATTTTTAATATACAATCTATTGTATGCTACAAACAAGGACTAACTTTTTTGGCACAAAAAGTTCAAGAAATGCCAGAGAATTTACTTTGAAAATTTGATAACTTTTCCTCTTCAAAACGTCACAGTCGCGATTTGAAACGTCAAAATTGTCCACTTTTAGACAAAGAACCTAAAATGAATCTGGGATATGTAGAGAAAATGTCCAAACAAGTGTGTTTTACAAGTTCTTAAGTTTCAGCTTCAACCGTCATTGTCCTTCATTTTACCAAAATGTTTACCAACAATTAATTTCAAATGGACCCTTTCTCTCATGTTTAGCAGAAGTTTTAGTTATAGAGTTTTAGGTTTAATTGTCTATAATTTTTAGCAAATGTTCGTAGAAGAAATTGGCTCTTGAAGAGACCGTGACTTTTGGATTTAAAAAAGATTTTTTCAAATGAGCGCGCACTAGGTCCCCTAGGGCTCATATCCGGGGTTAGTTTGAGGTTTTATCTGTTTACATATATACAGGGCGACGCATGTCTACGGTAAAGCTAAAGCTTAATATTAGTGTTATTATACAAGATAAGAGAAACAATTGTATACTTTAATTATAGGGTATCTTGAGCTGCATCTTATCAAAGTGCTTTCAATCACAAGTGGCCCATAAGTCGTTGGCGATACAATTTTTTTTTTAATTAGCCCTCATTGCATTTTTGCATTTTCCATCGAATTGTGATGCATGCTTGATTTCGAGTTATTTCAATAGTTTTGCAATTTTCACATTTTTGGCACATTACAAAAATTGTGATACGGCGTTTTTACCAACAAAAATCGGAGTCTAATGCAAATTACGCATTCAGAGAGGTTCTCGTTTATATTATTTCATGAAAAAATCGAGATGCCATGCACTGGGCGCTCTCAAATAGAACAGGCCGTATTTTGTGTTTCAGAAGTGAAGGGCATAATAATAAATGTTTAATCAATTATTTCATTTAAATGTTTTCTGATTTTCGTAAAAAAATTGTTTGTAAATTTTCATGCTTCTCACTTTTTTGGGCGTTTTTTCGAAAAGCTTATTTGATCAAATATTGTACATTGTTTTTACTATATATGGTACACAGGTAACCAAATTTGATGCGTGATTTCATTAAAAAAAACATTTATGAACAGCAACATTTTTATGAAATTTCACTACCATAACGTACTTGCTGCGTCCAGACTTGTAGTGAATTTTTATTTTAAAAAAATTCATTAATAGAGAGGTATCGATGGTGAGACTTTGCAAAATTTTTTTCAAATGAGCGCGAACTAGGACCCCTAGAACCCATATCCGGGGTCAGTTCCAATTTGTATATGTTTATATATATATATATATATATATATATATATATATATATATATATATATATATATATATATATATATATATATATATATATATATATATATATATATATATATATATATATATATATATATATATTTGTGTGTGTGTGTGTGTGTATCCAACCGATAACTCAAAAGATAATCAACCTATTTTGATGAAACTCGGCAAGTACCTTTCTTATTTATGGCTTGGATGAGTTCGTTAGCCAGGAAAATCCGACAAGGTTTTCCCGGAAAATTTTGGTTTTCTCTCGAAAAAAAATTAGTGTAATAAGTTATTTTGATAAACGTTGATGGATATGTTTTCTTGCGAAAGACCTTTTTACGCAGCAAAATTCAATTTTCTAAGTTTATAAAAAATTGAGTTATTCAAATTTTTAGATTTAAAAAAAAAATCCCCAAAAATTACAAAGTTATTTTAATAAAATTTGGTGAATACGTTGCCTTAGGAAAGACCTTAACACATACCATAATTGAAATTTCTAAATTGATAGAAAATTGAGTTATTAAAATTTGAAGCATTTAATAAAAATTCACTACCATAACGCACTTGCTGCGTCCCGAACTTTTTTTTTTATGAGAACGTTTACTTGTTTACGTCATTAAAATCAGTGTCTGTCCGGGATTACAATGAGTTTGTTTGGAAAAAGGAAAAAAATTCTGGAAGCTTGTTGACCCCACCGGATCGAACTCTTTGGCCATTGTAAGCTAAGAAGTGCAGCACAGAAATTTGTAACTACCCGTAATGGATGACTATGGTTTCAATCGTCCACCCATCCAAGTTGTGACGGTGCTGAATGTTAAAGCAACGCTCAGATGCCTAGCCGAAGCTGCTACTGAAGCAGCAAGTGAACAATTATTAGAGAAAATTGTCTTTATTATTATTTTTTAGTGAATTTTCTTTTTTAAAATCACTAATGAGGAGATCGAGACTTTCGAATTTTGAAAAAATGTCTTCAAATGAGGGCTATCTAGGATCCCTGGAACCCAAATTCCAGATCAGTTTCAGACTTTCTATATATATATATATATATATATATATATATATATATATATATATATATATATATATATATATATATATATATATATATATATATATATATATATATATATATATATATATATATATATATATATATATATATATGTATATATGTATCACACCGATAAGTCAAACACTCAAACTCCACAGAAAATGAATGTCTGGACTGGCATTTTTGGAGACCGTTTAATCGGACCAATTTTTCTTGATAGCAATTTGAGTGGCAAAACGTATTTGGAGTTACTAGAAGATATCGTTTACCCTCTGCTAATTGACATTGTTGAAAATGATGATCGCTATCAAGAAAATCAATTAGTGTTTCAACAAGATGGAGCTCCTCCGCATTTTCACAACGTGTTAGGGAGTTTTTGAACAGAGAGTTTCCCGGACAATGGATTGGGCGTAGAGGTGCTATCAAGTGGACCCCTAGATCACCGGATTTAACTCATTTAGACTAATATCTATGGGGCCATTTAAAGAGTAGAATTTACGCAACAGAACCGGAGTCTCTGGAATAATTACGACGAGGCATTGTTGAAGAATGCCGTCTAATAACTCCACAAATGCTCCAGAACGTTAGAGCTCGTTTTGCACAAAATTTGTACTTTTGTATGGAAGTTGGTGGTCAACAATTTGAACACTTACTTAACTGAATAAATATTTTTGAACGTTTTTTTTTGTTTTGTTTTTTTAACGAAAAATTGACAAATGAGTTCATTTCTTATCACAATGAATGATAGACCTTCTTGCAACTCCAACTGTGAAGAATTTTTAAACGAGTTGATAAAACTTCCAAAAAAATTTGTGTGCTGAATTCAGAAAAGAAAGAGCTTTCAAATGATGTAACACTCGACCCATGTTCCCTATTTTAAATATAAGGGTTGTTATCACCACCCATAAGGGGTTGATGTGACAAAGTTGAGTTGTATGACAAACATGTCCCCCTCAATATTAAAAGTGACGTGTTTCAGCGTTTCTTGAAAAAATATTCTCTGGACGCAAATCGGTCTGTTTCGTTTTCACTGCGCCACCCTATATGTGATTTACCAGGAGTCTTGATTTAAATAACTCCAAATTATTAATTTATATAAATAAATTTAAATATTTGTGTTTTTAATATCTGTTTTGATTGAATAATTAATTCCTCATTTAACCTTTCTTAATTATGGTGGTGCTGTAGCTGGAAATTCTTCATATATATTATCTAGATCTTTTAAAACTAACTAACGTAGTGCCAGTGTTTTGATTCAAAGATCTCATAAATCCAGGACTTTGGGCAGAACAAGACTAAAACTGAGTAAGTATTTGATTATCTTTTCATCTTCAAACCAAACAGTGTACTATTTATCTCGCAAAAATAATAAATCTGAGAGCAGTGCAAGTACGTTAGGGTTTCGGAGGTGATTATGACATCACTATTGACCGAATTTAGATCCAATTGAAATCTGTGACGAGATATCAATCGCGGAGAAAAATCAAATAAATACACTCGGGTTTTATTGTTGTCTGTCTGCAAACCCGTAATGACGGAATTCTCAACCATATCGACATACATTTCATGTCAGTTCTACATTTAGAACTCTGGATCGATGAAATACTAAGCAATTAATAATAAAACTCTCAGCCCTTTACAGTCGATTCTGTTTAAATATTTAATTTAATTAACCTTTTCCTTTCAATGGATCGAGTCTACCTTTTATAGTTTATCCATTGATCTTCCCTTAGCCTTACGACACACTGCACACAGTCCGTAGTGACGTCATGTGGCCGACTGCCCTAGGTCGATATAAATATATACATTTCAAATTTGGACGTCTATCTTCTATTTTGCTATGATTATTGCGATTAATTAAATAAAAATAAAAAGTTCGGGACGCAGCAAATACGTTATGGTAGCGAATTTTCGTTAAAATGTTTTTAATGGAAAATATGTCTTGTTTTCTCATTAAAACAACTTTGTTGTTTCAAAAAGTACAAACATTTTCCGAAAATGAACTTCAAAAGTTCCAGAAAAACTGGTCCGATTTTCCTAACCAACGAACCTCTTAAAGCTATTTACACACCTGACAAGATATAATTATTGACAAACAGCTTTAGGACCAAAATTGAAAAAAAATATGATAATTTCTTTTACATAAATTGCCTCCAGTAATGTTACACTAAATTATATATTTCACAAAAATTCTACTTTTTTTTTACAATAACTTACTAAACATTTATTATTCATTACCAACATATCACAAAAATCTTACAAAAATGATTTCTACGGAAACACTAAAAACATTTCAGCGAAAACTTTTCAAATTCAGCCACTATTTGAGAGTACCCGTATACGGCAGCACGATTTTTTCGACGAGTAATACAAAGAAAAGGCTCTCTGAATGCGTACTTTCCATGGGGCTCCGCTATATATTAATAAAAAGCCTGGACGCAGCAAGTGCGTTATGGTAGTGAATTTTCATAGAAATGATCTGGCACAAAATATTTTATAACTTTTTTTTCTTGTATCATAGAAATCTAAATTTTGGTATATACTTTGCTTTTTATATCGTAAACCTATCTACCAAATTTGGTTATCATGGATTTTTTATTTTTTAAGATAACGGCCGATTATTTTGATTAACGAACTTGTCGAAGCCTTTTACAAAAGGAAGGTACGTGCCAAATCTTATCAAAATCGGCGTATTATTCTTTGAGATAAAAATTTTTTTCGAATGAAAACTCAAAATTTTCCCGGAAAACCTCGTCCGATTTTCCTGACTAACAAACTTGTCAAAGCTATTTACAAAAGAAAGGTAC
This sequence comes from Tillus elongatus, assembly GCA_964006375.1. Classification (NCBI taxonomy): domain Eukaryota; kingdom Metazoa; phylum Arthropoda; class Insecta; order Coleoptera; family Cleridae; genus Tillus; species Tillus elongatus. Next base: position 30,901,728 of record OZ023268.1, on the reverse strand, counting down.
ATGCCAAATTTTATTAAAATTGGCTAATTACTTTTTGAGATAATAATTTTTTTCGAAAGAAAACTCAAAATTTTCCCGGAAAACCTTGTCCGATTTTCCTGACTAACGAACTTATCCAAGCTATTTACAAAAGAAAAGCCTGGACGCAGCAAGTGCGTTATGGTAGTGAATTTTCATAGAAATGATCTGGCACAAAATATTTTATAACTTTTTTTTCTTGTAACATAGAAATCTAAATTTTGGTATATAGTTTGCTTTTTATATCGTAAACCTACCTACCAAATTTGGTTATCATAGATTTCTTATTTTTTAAGATAAAAATTTTTTTCAAATTAAAACTCAAAATTTTCCCGGAAAACCTCGTCCGATTTTTTTGATTAACAAACTTGTGAAAGTCATTTACAAAAGGAAGGTACATGCCAAATTTTATGAAAATCGGCCTATTATTCTTTGAGATAAAAAATTTTTTCGAATGAAAACTCAAAATTTTCCCGGAAAACCTCGTCCGATTGTCTTGACTAACAAATTTGTCAAAGCCATTTACAAAAGAAAGGTACATGCCAAATTTTATTAAAATCGGCTTATTACTTTTTGAGGTAAGAATTTTTTTCGAATGAAAACTCAAAATTTTCCCGGAAAACCTCGTCCGATTTTTTTAATTAACGAACTTGTCAAAGCCTTTTACAAAAGGAAGGTACGTGCCAAATTTTATCAAAATCGGCGTATTATTCTTTGAGATAAAAATTTTTTTCGAAATAAAACTCAAAATTTTCCCAGAAAACCTCGTCCGATTTTCCTGACTAACAAACTTGTCAAAGCTATTTACAAAAGAAAGGTACATGCCAAATTTTATAAAAATCTGCTAATTACTTTTTGAGATAATAATTTTTTTCGAATGAAAACTCAAAATTTTCCCGGAAAACCTCGTCCGATTTTCCTGACTAACGAACTTATCCAAGCTATTTACAAAAGAAAAGTACATGCCAAATTTTATCAAAATCGGCCCATTATTTTTTGAGTTATCGGTGTGATATATATATATATATATATATATATATATATATATATATATATATATATATATATATATATATATAAACATATAAAAATTGAAACTGACCCCGGATATGGGTTCTAGGGGTCCTAGATCGCGCTCATTTGAAGAAATTTTTTCAAAATTCAAAAGTCGAGATCTCCTCATTAGTGAATTTTTTCTAAGAAAATTCACTAAAAGTACATGCCAAATTTTATCAAAATCGGCCCATTATTTTTTGAGTTATCGGTGTGATACATACATATATATATATATATATATATATATATATATATATATATATATATATATATATATATATATATATATATATATATATATATATATATATATATCATATAAAAATTGAAACTGACCCCGTATATGGGTTCTAGGGGTCCTAGATCGCGCTCATTTGAAGAAATTTTTTCAAAATTCAAAGGTCGAGATCTCCTCATTAGTGAATTTTTTCTAAGAAAATTCACTAAAAACGCCATATCACAATTTATGATATGCGTTTGAAATATGTGCCAAAAACGTGAAAAATTGCAAAACAATTGAAATAACTCAGAAACGATGAACGATATCATTTTTTTCCTTACAAACATGCATTATAATTTGATGGAAATAAAAATACGACAACATAAAGGGTGTTTCAATTAAAAAAATAAAGCGTGTATCACCAGCGACTTATGGGCCACCCTGTAATAGTCAAAATAGGTTGATAAGAAACAGCTCAAGACACCCTATAATTAACGTATATACTTTTTCCTCATATCTTGTATAATAACGGATACCTTGAGCTTTACTCTAGAAATGCGTCACCCTGTGTGTGTTGTCTTCTTTCATGGCTGCGGTCGTCAGACCATTCGCACATTTTTTCCGGCTTCTTGGTTTGGATCCCATCTCTATGCTACTTTTCTTTTCATATATACATATATACACATATATACATACATACATAACAGAGATATTAGTTTACATTTTGTGATACTTTTTATATATTTTCATACAATACTTTTGTGTTTTTGTTTGTTATAAATATGACGGATATTCTTTTTTTTTATCTGTTTACACTATATATTTATATATTTTCATACAATATTTCTGTGTTTTTGTATGTTTTAAATATGACTGATATTCTTTATTCTTTTTTTCAACTGTTTACACTTTTTTTTTAAATCTATTTACTAGGGATTATAAACGGGGACACTTGGACCAAGGGGTCTGTCATGGCCACTTCTAGACACACAAGACGGACCACGGATTCACAGGTATATTCACAGTGGGATAGACAGAATGAGTTAAATTTAATATATTAAAGTTATATACATTACACATTTTAATTTCTTATTTCTAATACAAGGCAGACAATTTTATATTTTTATTCTAATTTCTTTTATCAGGTCTATTAACAATTTGTATATGTTTAAGTTTCTTCCCTGTAGTGAATTCATTAAATTGTAGTTGCACTATTTTCATTTTATAGATATGACTTACATAGGCATCTATCTTGGCAAGATTCAAGCGGCACTGCAGCAACATATGTTCAGAATCGCCCACACTCACACAAAGGACTCGTTCTTAGGTTGATTTTGTGTAGATAGGCAGGAACTAGCAAATGGTTAAATCTGAGTCTACAGATAATGCGGATCCATTCTTTTTTAAAATCGGTGTTGTAGAACCATGGCGTTCTCTGTAAGTCTGGCTGAAGCTGTTTGTAGAATTTACCAACTCGGTCTGCTTTATAAAGTTTCTGCCACTTTTCAAAGTACATTTTCTTTGCGTAGATGTCAATATCGGTTGACGGACATAAATAAGGTCCTTCTTCCCCGTATTCGATAGCAAATTTTGCCAAACTGTCCACACATTCATTATCTTTGAGTCCGCAATGACCCTTGATCCAGCAGAAAATTATGTGTTTTGATTGTTTTGAAATTTCCACAAGGAAATCGTTGATAGCTTTTAAAATGTAGTTAGTTGATTTGGTGGTATAAAGGTGTTCTAACTTTCTTATGCTACTTTGGCTATCTGACAAGATAACAAACGTAGTGTGTTGGATTGATAGGATATATTTCAGGGCTTCTAAGATAGCAATCATCTCCGCCGTGTATATTGATATATGGCTGTTTAATTTTAACATTTTGCAAGTTTTGATTTGTGGGTCATAGAACGCGCATGCTGTACCATCTTGTTGCTTTGAGCCATCTGTATATATGCAGTAAGGATTTTTGTACTTGTCCAGCTCGAGATTTAGTATTATATTTCTAGTGTGGATTGGAAATGGTAACAGGTTTTCGATATATTTGGTATTTATTTCTGACAGGTGCGAATTTATTTCGAAGATCGGGTTTAGCCTATCTATGTGAATTTGGGTTGTTATATCTTGAAGGTCACTGTATACTTCTGCCAGCAATACTGATTTTTTTTTTGGTCCAATACTTGTTTGTAAGGTCGCTTATAAGTAAGTGGTGTATTTTTCCCGTAAGCTGGCTATCCTTAGCGTACCATTTAATAATCATTCGGCTTGCTAGAAGTTTTCTTCTATATTGAAGGGGCATTTCTCCACATTCTGCTAGCAAGTTGTTTGTTGGTGTGCTATTTAGAGCTCCGATTGATATTTTAAGGCATTTGTTTTGGATCTTTTCTATTTTGTCTAAGTGTGTTTTTGCAGCTTGGTCGTAGAAGATAGAGCCATAGTCAACGTCACCCTGTATACGTGTAAAAAGGCAAAAACTGAAACTGACCCCGTGGGAATCTTTTTAAAATTCAAGTCGCGGTCTTAATAACGAATTTTTTCTACGAAAATTTACTAAACTATAGACTATTAAACCATAAACTATATAGCGGAAACTACTGCCGAAGCATCAGAAAGAGGGTCTGTTGAAATGGATTTTCCGACAACATTTTGGTGAAATGAAGGACAGCGATGGTTGAAGCTGAAACTTAATGCTTTGTGAAACACACTTATTGAGAGATTTTTTCGACATAATCCGTATTTGCTTCAAATTCGTTGTCTGAAAATAGCAAATTTTGACGTTTCAAATCGCGACTTTGACGTTTCAAGAAGAAAAATTATTAAATTTTCAAAATAGTTATTCTGCTACTTCTTGACACTTTTGAGCCAAGAAAACTTAACCGTTGTATGTAATATTCAATTGGTTTTGTTAATCACACAAAATATTTTGTTCTTGTGCTTTCTTCTGATCACCAGTGGCACCCAATTTTTTTTTCTTTAAATGCCTTTAATTATTTTTAAACTTAGAGATTTGAATTTTGATGTGTAGGGTAAGTTTGATAGTAGAAACGTATATGTCAAATTTAGTTGTCATAGCTCTGTTATTTTCGGAGATATAAAAATGTTCCCAAAGAAAAACCACAATTTTGCCAGAAAAACTAGTCCAATTTTCCTGACTAACGAACTTATCCAAGCCACTTGCAAAAGGAAGGTACATACCAAATTTCACACTTATAAATAAAGTATGAAATCTACCTCGGATTTAGGTTCCAGGCGTCTTAAATCGCGCTCATTTGAAGAATTTTTTCACAATTCAAAAAAAAAGTCGATCTCCTCAGTGAATTTTGTTTAAGTAAATTCACTTAACGACATAGGCTTATCACCAAGTTGGCAGACACAAATTTACTGTTACTCAGAACACTAACAAACAGTGTGGACGCAGAAAGTGCGTTATGGTAGTGAATTTTCGTAAAAGTGTTTTTAATAGCAAATACATATATTTTTTAAGAAAGGAGGTATCACACACACACAATTTTTCGGGAAATCCTAGGCCCATTTTCCTGGATAACGAACTTATCCAACCCACTTGCAAAAGGAATGTACTCACCAATTTTTTTTCAAAATAGGTCCATTATTTTTTGAGTTATCGGTGTGACACGTAAATATAAGTATATCAGTATATATATATATATATATATATATATATATATATATATATATATATATATATATATATATATATATATATATATATATATATATATATATATGAGTGAGTACCTTCCTTTTGCAAGCGGCTTGGATAAGTTCGTTAGCCAAGAAATCGGCCCAGGCTTTCCCGAATTTTTTTTCTTTCGGAAAAAAATTAGATCTCCGGAAATAACAAAGTAAGGGCAACTAAGTTTGGTACGCGTGTTTGTATTATAAAGAGTAAACCATGTACCAAAACTTAGGTCGGTATGTTTAAAGACAAAAAGTTATAGGCAGTTAAAGAAAAAGAGTTTTTCTCAAATCGCCAGTCGCGATTTGAAACGTCAAAATTTGCAACATTTAGGCAAACAACCTGAAACAAATACGGATTATGTAAAGAAAATGTCGCAGGAAGAGTGTTTACTTCCAGTTTTTATCTGTTTACATATATTCAGGGTGACGCATTTCTACGGTAAAGCTCAATATAATTGTTATTATAAAAGATACGAAAAAAAATTTATACGTTAATTATAGTGTGTCTTAAGCTGCATCTTATAAAAATATTTTAATAATCACAGGCTGGTCCATAAGCCGTTGATGATCCCTACAATTGTTTTTCTCGAACTCATTTATATTCGTGCATGTTTTATCGAAATATGACGCATGTTTGTAAAAACAAATCAAGACGCAGTAAGTGCGTTTTGGTAGCGAAGTTGCATTAAATCCTTCAAATTTTAATATCTCAGTTTGCTATTAACCGAAGGTTTGTTGGCTAGGAAACCAACATTTTAAGTTTATTTTCGGAAAATTGTTGTACATTTTCAAACAATAACTAATTTTAATAAAATATGGTAAGTGCATTGTTTCTACTATATAGGCTATACTGGTAACCAGATTGATGCCTGCTTGCATTAAAAAGACATATTTGCTATTAAAAACATTTTTATGAAAATTCACTTCCATAACGCACTTGCTGTGACCAGAGTTTTTTATATAAGTTTCACAAATTACAGGGCATTTTTCTTGTTAAATTACAGAGGCCTGGGGCTGATGTGGAAAAGTAATCCGTGGACATTTGCTGAGAATTAACTTTTTGACTTATAACTAAAATAGAGAAAATATTGTAATATATATATTAAAAAAAAAACATAAATATATATTGTATATAAATTACCAGAAGTAATAAATAAAATAAGAAAGTACCAACAAAATATTATAGTATAAATAGTCTTAATTTTAGTATGTTTAGTATAGCACAATTTTGTCATTTGGGGTAATAGAATAACAGTGATGTCATATATTATACGCATAACTAAATTTGTTACTCATTATTGTGGACCTTCTTCTTTGATTTCTGTCTGTCTCGTACAACAGTTTGTGGCTAATGGACTTTGCTTCCGAGGCCATCCCTAAATTAACACACACACACACACACACACACACAACTCTTTGACTGTTGGTATCAGTGGCGATTTCTCCTAGTGAGCTAGGTGTGCGCCGCACACCCTAAAATATAATTAAAATGTGCACAGTTAAATATGTTTTATTTCTTTTTCCCTTAGTCTTAATACACTATATATGTTATGACAATCGATTTAATTTACTTATTTGATTTCATAAATAGTCGGTTAATAGTGACTTGGAATGAAGTCGGCACCACGTCTTCATTCGGAAAATATGAGTAGGTCAATAGCAACTGGGAATGAATTCGGGTTAGGTGTGCGTTGTTATTTCCGAATAACTTCACTCGACAGAGCTGTATTGGTATACAATACAGTCCCCCACCCATGTGTTTAAAATAGTAAGGAAATACCATTCGTTTTAACACTGCAGTGAGCGGTAAAAATACCGCTCAAGACAAATGAATGGAACGCCGGTTTAACAAACGTTGTGATAGCATTATTTACAAACATTACGACTGCGCTTGCCTGGACCACAGTATTCTAGAATCAAAGACTATAATACATTTTAGTAAATTTTTGTAGAAAAAATTCACTAATGTGGAGATCTCGACTTTTGAATTTTGAAAAATTGTTTGCAAATGAGCGCGAACTAGGACCCCTAGAACCCATATCCGGGGTCAGTTTCAATTTTTATATATATAAGAATTTAATTTGAGTCAAGTTTTAAAATATAGAAATTTTTGATTAAAATGAAGAAACTGATTTCAAGTACCATCCATATTTCTAGAAATTGTAATGGTACATAATGAGGTGAGGTAATTTTAGAGATTAGAAATCAGATGACAGAACTTTAGAACAATTGACATTTAGATTAAAATTTAGTCAAAATTGCATCATTTGCAGTCACACGTTTAGAGTTATTTGTAAGATGCTTTGTACTATTTATATAACAATAAACTATAAACTATATATATATATATATATATATATATATATATATATATATATATATATATATATATATATATATATATATATATATATATAGGTATCACACCGATAACTCAAAATATAATCGGCCGATTTTGATAAAATTTGGCATGTACCTTCCTTCTGTAAATGTATTGGATAATTTCGTTAGTCAGGAAAATCGGACGAGGTTTTCCGGGAAAATTTTGAGTTTTTATTTGAAAAAAATTTGTATCTCAAAAAATAAAAAAGATAAGATAACCAAATTTGGTAGGTAGGTTTACGATATAAAAATTAAACTATACACCAAAATTTAGATTTCTACGTTGCAAGATAAAAAAGTTATAATAAAATATTTTGTGCCAGATCATTTCTATGAAAATTCACTACCATAACGCACTTGCTGCATCCAGGATTTTTACACATTTTATTATTTAGTACCATATTAACATTGAACTACTTTTAATGTTTACAGTTTTCACCCCGTTCCGGACAGTGCTAACGCTAACACAAATTTGTGTGAAGAGAAGAGCTTGATAATAATTCCATGTTCTTTTCGTGTTTTAAAGTTTTAAGTGACTTTTTAATTTGTTAGTGTTGCAGTGGGAAATTAATTTATTTATCTACGTATCATTCCCATATAGGTCGAATATATATATATATATATATATATATATATATATATATATATATATATATATATATATATATATATATATATATATATATATATATATATATGTGTGTGTGTGTGTGTGTGTGTGTGTGTGTGTGTGTGTGTACATTTAGTGTTAATAATTTTTAAAACCACCACTAACAGCAACTCGTTACCGCACACCCGAACATTTTGGTCAGGAGACGCCACTGGTTGGTATAGAAAAATATTTATGGGCTGTTGCTATTAGCTTATAAATAATTATTGTCGGACAAGTATTGCCATATCCCACAATCAACCTGTCGTTTCGAATTTTTGGTTTTTATTTGATAATTCCTGCTAATTGATAGTGGAATAGAAATATTGACGTCATGCCCCATTGGTATCCTTGATGAGACGTGGTAATTAAACACAAAGGAACAAGTGAGTTTTTCTTAAAAAAAAGTGAAAATCTATTAACATCCTTCACATCTAATAAATCTTCTGGACAACAATCAAGTCAACTAAAAAGGCCAGTTTTTAGTGAATTTTTATTTATCTAATCAACCATATTTTTGTTGTATTTCTTTCGAGTGGCATTGTTAAAATTGTTACATAAAAAATATTTAATCTAAGAATATTTTTAGCTTAAATCTTAATTAGTAATTGTGTGTAATAATTTCAATAATTAAAGTGACATGTTTTTGATAATATTAATGAACTAAAAATTGATGCCCCTTTTAAAATTAAAATCCTTCTTTTTAGTGAATTTTCGTAGAAAAAATTCACTAATGGCGAGATCCCGACTTTTGAAATTTGCAAAATTATTTGCAAATGAGCGCGAACTAGGACCCCTAGAACCCATATCCGGGGTCAGTTTCAATTTTTATATGTATATATATATATATATATATATATATATATATATATATATATATATATATATATATATATATATATATATATATATATATATATATATATATATATATATGTATCACACCGATAACTCAAAAAATAATGGGCCGATTTTGATAAAATTTGGAATGTACGTTTCTTTTGTGAATGGCGTGGATAAGTTCGTTATTCAGGAAAATCGGACGAGGTTTTCCGGGAAAATTTTGAGTTTTCATTCGAAAAAAATTCTTATCTCAAAAAGTAATAAGCTGATTTTAATAAAATTTGGCATGTACCTTCCTTTTGTAAATGGCCTTGACAAGTTTGTTAGTCAGGGAAATCGGACGAGGTTTTTCGGGAAAATTTTGAGTTTTCAATCGAAAAAAAAAATTCTCAAAGAATAATGGGCCGATTTTGATAAAATTTGGCATGTACCTTCCTTTTGTAAATGGCTTTGATAAGTTCGTTAATAAGAAAAAACGGACGAGGTTTTTCGGACAAATTTTCAGGTTTCATTTGAAAAAAAAATTTTTCTTAAAAAATAAAAAATCTATGATAACCAAATTTGGTAGGTATATTTACGATATAAAAAGTAAACTATGCGCCAAAATTTAGATTTCTATGTTACAAGAAAAAAAGTTATAATAAAATATTTTGTGCCAGATCATTTCTATGAAAATTCACTACCATAACGCACTTGCTGCGTCCAGGCTTTTAAATGTATAGTTTTTTGTAATTTTTGACCATAAATTTATATACATTTTTCTTCTTAGTCTCAGAAAAATGTTGAATATTTTACCTGTTGATTTCTTTCAAATTTTATTGAGAAATTAAAAGTAAGAAATCTCGGGACGCAGCAAGTGCGTTATGGTAGTTAATTTTTATTAAATGCTTCAAATTTGAATAACTCAATTTTCTATAAACTTAGAAAGTTTAAATTTGGTATGTAGTAAGGTCTTTACTAAGGAAAGATATTCACCGCATTTCATTAAAATAACTTTGTAATTTTCGGAGAAAATTTTAAAAAATTAAAATTTGAATAACTCAATTTTCTATAATCTTAGAAAGTTGATTTTTGGTACGTAGTAAGGTCTCTCCCTAGGCAACATATATAGTAAATTTCGTTATAACAGCTTTGTTATTTTCGGAGAAAAAATTTTTTTTGAAAGAAAACTCAAAAATTTCTCGGAAAACCTCTTCAGATTTTTCTGGATAACGAACTCATCCAAGCCATTAATAAAAGAAAGGCACTTGCCGAGTGTCATTAAAATCGGTTAATTATTTTTTGAGTTATCAGACGGATATATATATATATATATATATATATATATATATATATATATATATATATATATATATATAAACATATAAAAATTGAAACTGACCTCGGATATGGCTTCTAGGGGTCCTAGTTCGCGCTCATTTGAAAAAATTGTTGCAAAGTCTCACCATCGATACCTCCCTATTGGTGAATTTTTTTAAATAAAAATTCACTAACAAGGAGCATTGAGCGCAAACTTAATTTATTCGGAATCGGGCATGCATCTGAAAAAATAAGGTAACCTATCTGGCCAGATTGAATGCTTGTTTCTGGTTGATTTTAATAATTTTTACAATATAAGATATTTTTAAGATTCACTACTTAGTGATTTAATCTTTTTTTCTTGTATAATTAACATTTATATCAATGCCTGTGTCTTGTATGATCAATAAAAATTAGTGTTGTGTTTTACGATTGCTCGTTATTGAAAGAAATTCTTAACCATGTTTTCTTTAATCTCAATGACACTATAAATTGTACCGGTATCTCGATATCTAATTAATAACTATCGATATCAAATAACCGAATTTTGCACTGAAAGTTGTAACGATTGCATTTCGTTACTACTCTAAATATTTAAAATAAACCCGCAAGAGACTCAATTAAGAGCCGACAATCCAATATCTGTAAAGCAATTCATGTTATAATTTCAAAAATTATTTGATGAAAAGTCGCCAATGTTTAACTACCCTGAACACCGTACTGTATTTTAAATGTGTACGTTAAAATTCAATATATGTTTGCCATGGAAAACTACGTCGCATTATTACTCAACAAATTTTTCCAGGAACGAAATAAGCATTGAAAATATACGTTAGGAATATTCGAGAACAAAATATTGTTTATCTTGGAATTTTCCGTAATCGGTGATGTCACCCAAGAACGACCGTTTTAAAACGTTGTACAAAGTTCCCGGCAAAACCTTGAACTCTAGATACGGGAGGTGAAGCGTCAGGAAAGCGGGCGAGAGCTGAACGACACAGCACGTTACCTTGAGGAGTCTCTGCCTGGCGCTGGTCGAATAAACACCCTTTAGTTTCGGTGGCTATTAAATTATCTGAAAAACGGGGTAATAATATTATTTCTGTTATCTGTACTACTTAATGATTATTGTCACTGATCGTTTAAAGTAATTTAAACGATTTTCGAGTTTAAATAAACATCGTATTCAACCTAAAAACGGGAGTTAAGTTGTGGTTCTTTCTTCCGACCTGTTGATTTCTTGCCTTAAATCAGAAAGAGTTCCTGATTGTTACCGAACTTTAAGTCAATTGGCAGTGAATTTCACTTGGGCCAATTCACGTTTTAATTGCGATTTGCAAAGTTTCCATCAAGCGAATTCAGCACATCGACATAGGTGTCAAATGGTCTAATAGTATTGGAGTAATAAATCCACCTAACCGCTAATGGGAAGTACTACTCGTTTTCACCAGCTTCTTCTCTCTTATTGGAGTCTGGAACCTGTGTCAGACACTCATAGTTGATCCCACTTGGAAAGCATCTTTACGGAGTCATCAGGTAACTCAATGCAGAAAGATATGGCAAGTCTTTATAAAATCTTTCTCTGAACCATCAGAATTTTTCATGCAGCAATTTAACATCTGAAGTTTTATAACCTGAACTTTCAAAATCACGTAATCAAGTTTGAGCTTAAACAATGTCAGGGAGGTGCTGTCAGATTAACTATAAATTTCCTGTTTAATCCCTAGGATTTTGTCAATTTTGTAAATTTAAACACATAGTTTTTGAAATTGTAATTAGCAAATTTTGTCTGTAAAATATCTAACCTATACATTCTTTTTAATATCTCACATTTCCAATAATTAATGTACAAATTTCACGCAGGAGTAGATTAATTAATTTTTTTTAAATGGAGCCTCACTCAAAGAACTGGCCAGTTAACTCATTGAAAAATTGAGGAATTGATTGACAAACGTCAAGCAATTTACCTAATAATTTATGTTTATTTTTTTGAGCTGTAAAATGCAGCATTAGATCTTTAATATACCTCAAGTAATTAATATTGACATTTTAGTAACATGCAACTATCTTTATCTTATTGTTTTGTTATATGTATGTAAATTAATAATTTCTTGTTCTTGAAGTTGTTGCTGCTGATTTGATTTCTGTTTGTGTGCAATTAATGTTTATTTGAGATTCATCAACCATTTTATTTCATTTTGTTCGCTGTTCCAAATTTAATTTATATTGTTGCGTTTTCTCCGGGTTCTAGATAAGTGAGACTTTTTTTTAATCAAAACAACTTTATTTACTCTCTAAATATGGATACAATAAAAGTTCTAGAATATCTCTCTCACAAAACACTTAATTTACTGGCCTTACAATCACTAATTTGTACAAAAGTTACTAATACACTGAAACTACAGTCGCTACTCTATAACACTTCACACTAGTTACTGCTTCTTCGAGTCCCTTCAACATTCTCTAACTGAACTGGCTCCGCTGGCTTACTTCCATCTTTATATAGCCGTCGCACCTTCCAGTTCGTTCTCGAGCGTTCTATTCCAGAATGTTCCAGGACCTTCTTTTACTAGAAGGTTCTGTGAATACAGATCGGTCCCGTATGTATACAGGAGGATGTATATACAGGTGATCCAAATGTGGTCATCACTCCTATGTTACACAAGAGGTGTTTCTCGAACTGTAAGATCTCTCTGCGTATACAGGGTGTAAGGGTTCTCTGCGTATACAGGGTGTATATACAGGGTGTTCGGAATGCGCAGACCTCAGTTATCCGTTCCGACGGGGTACAAGTTGGTAACTCCGTTATTTTTGGTCCTAGAGGGTTAAGACTTCGCCTGTGGGGGGCACCCCAGGCACCCCCAGGGGGTGGGGAGGCGGTGTTGCCAGACTGTGCAAGAATTTCCAGATGTTGGGGAAATTTTGGCGATGTGGCAACACCGCACCTGCATCTATTGAAGTGCTTTGTAACAATATGAATAAATTCAATATTTTGTTATATTAATATATCTGTTTAATTGAAGAGAAATTCCTCCCTGATATCTCCTTTCTTTTGGCGTCAGTTCAAGCAATTATTTCTAACTAACGATTATCTATATATTTAAATTTCTATATAACCTGGCACTAGTCTGGAGCGCCCACAAATATAGGACTCCAGGCAGTGCAAAACAAACAAGGAAAAAGAAGTATCAAGCTACATCCAGATCTGTCAATCTCCTAAAAGTATTGCTAATCTTAATAAATATGATAATCTGATAGATAGTTATTTTTAGGGTAGGGTATTATAGGCGATCGTGACCTCAATATTGAGCAGATCTATGTCTACCTGAGGTCAATCACATATACCACGGTTCTAGTTTCTAGTTTTTCTTTGAATGAGGTAACAAAGTCTGAAAAATATAAGCTTTTGGTCAAAATTACCCTAGAAGGAGTAAGTATCCACTTTAATTCACCCCTTTTGTTTTCTTAATTGTGACATAATTGTCTTTAACTTGTTGAATAACCGTGGAAACGTCAGAAAAAGTCGCGATAAAAATATTTGTTCAAAATCCACAATATTGACGTAAATTTTCAAATCTCAATCCAATAATTAGAGGGCACAGATTCGGGTAATTAAGGCGGGGAACTAAACTTTAAAAGGAGTTAAAGGTGTTTCAGACTTTTTCCCAGCCTGTATAAATCTAAAACAGATTGGTAAAGGTTTTATTATCTTAACATAAACAGTGTTTTGGCAAATCGCTTGGTTGTGCCTATGTTCATTAGCAATCTGTACTGGATGTATTAATAGAAAATGTTTTATTTTTAACAGGTATAATATACAGATAAGGGATGCTTGTGTTTACCAAGATAATTCAAATGGATTTCAAGTGCCCATCAGCCTCGTATAATTCACTGGCGCATCGTATTAGTTTTACAAATATCCTTCTTCAAATAGCATCAACATCTCGACCCTTCATTAATAAACTAATTTATTGTACTATATATTATGAAGATTCTTACAGTGTATTGTGGTTTGATAGTTACATCGGTTTCAGTAATGTTGTTGGTGTATTTAATTATTTTGACGAAGAAAAATTTCGTATCTAATACCTCGATTGAGTTAAACATCATAGGTAAAAAGCAGATCATTTCGGTTTCTAATAAAAGTGATTTAAATAAATATGATGACAGACAGAACTACAATGTAAAGAAGAAACGTAAATATCATGTACCTAAGTTCATGCTGGAGTTGTACAAAACTAATAAAAGAGAAGGATATAACTTTTCTAGGCCTGATGTTGTGCGTAGTTTGATTCCGAAACATGCAGGTAATTTGGAATTTATCATGACCTTTCTACCACTATATTTATTTTGGTTTCAAAACACATGATGTATTTCTTAAACGCAAAGTGTTAACTATTAGTGAATTTTCTTTAAAAAAAAATCACTAATGAGGAGATCTCGACTTTTGAATTTTGGAAAAATTCCTTCAAATTAGCACTAATTAGGTCCCCGAGAACATCAGTGTCAGTTCTGAGCCAGCCTTAAATGTATGGAATTTAGACCACGAAATTATAATGCATGTTTGTAAGAAAATACATTCGGAACTCAGCAAGTGTGTTATGGTATACGAATTTTTATGGAATGCGTCAAATTTGAATAGCTAATTTGCTATTAACCTATAAGGTTCGTGGCCAGGAAACTAGTTTTTTCGGGAATATTTTAAGTTTATTTTCGAATTTTTTTTTACATTTTCAAACAACAAAGTTATTTTGATGAAATATGGTACATTATTTTTACTATATATGTTATACTGGTAACCAAATTTGATGTATGTTTTCTTAAAAAAAAACATATTTGCTATTTAAAACATTTTTATGAAAATTCACTATCATAACGCACTTGCTGCGTCCAGAGTTTTTAAATATTTGTTTTAAAGTACACGTGATCCCTATAAGATTTTAGCCCGATCTAACTTTGTTATTTAAGCGAATTTTTCGGAAAAAATTCGCACACAAAAGTGAACAAGGAACCCTAGAACCCACACTCAGGGTCAGCTTCAATTTTGTATATATATATATATATATATATATATATATATATATATATATATATATATATATATATATATATATATATATACAGTATGTCCACGTATTGACTGTGGGTAAGGTATAAATGACAAAAAAGGTTTGAATTAGATTATGATATTCTGGTAATCGCTCCTGCTTTGTCTTAAACTAAAATGTTGAGGAAATGAACAAAATCAATTAATATACAGGGTGGTTTAGAACTGATTTAATTAAATGTGTTAAGAGTAAACTACATTCGTTTATAAAGATACCGCAAAAACTTATCAACAAAACTTGTTTAAATTTATAATTTATGACACGATCTCAATTTTCAGCCAGATTAGCCTACTTTGAATTTTCAAGTAAATTATTAACATTTTTTCACTATCAACATGGAGCTTTTTACCTGTGGTTTTCTGAACGCAGGTGCGCAAAGTAAGTAACCATGCAATGTTAAATAATAATTTATTATTAAAATACAAAACGCTTATTGCTAACAAAAATCAAAACAAACAACGAAAAATAAAGAAATTATTCAAATTTGCTGCTACCAACCGATACACATAACTCAGCCCGTTTAGTAAATGCTTTGTAGGCATTTTAAATGTGTTGAATTGGAATACCGTCAACTGCCTCTCTCAACATCAGCTTCAACAAATCAAGATCGTTGTTTAATGGAGCCGCGTAGACTTTCTGTTTGAGATAGCCCCATAAATAAAAGTTCATTAAGTAAGATCGGGATTTCTGGAAGGCCAAGGTATTGGCCCATATCGACCAATCCACCGCCCAAGAAATTTGCGATCTAACCATTCTCGAACGAGTCCTGTTGCATGTGCTGGGTGGCCATCATGTTGAAAGTATGCTGTTTGTCTATCTTCTAGTGACATGTTATGCAAATGGTCTTAAAAATATTTCTCAGCATTTCTAGATTACTGTACTGGTTCATATTCCGCTCAAAAAAATATGGCCCAATTATCCCAGTGTAAGAAACAGCACACCACACATTTACTATTTTATGGCATTGTCTTCTGCAATTAACTCTATAATTCGAATTCTCCATAGACCAATGCCGTGCATTTTGGGAATTTACCACCCCATTAGTGGTGAAAGTGGATACGTCCGAAAAAATAATACTTCTGCCAAAATTGTGATTTTGTAGATATTGCTTGCCGTATCATAAACAAAAATCTAATCGTTTTGACTCGTCATTTTCTTTCAAAGTGTGTATAAGTTTTGCTTTGAAAGTTTTAACCTTGTTGGTACGATAAATTTGTTGCAAATGCGATTTGCTAATATTGCCAATTTCTAATGCCCTTGTTCTTAATGATAATTTCGGAAAACGCCTAACAAAACCCGTAACTAATGCACCTGCAGCATTGTCTTCTTCATTTGGGTCTGATTTTCTCTTCTTAACATTTAAAACACTCCCAGTACGCATAAATTTTGTAACAAGTTTTTCTACATCAGTAGCGGAAACCGAATAATTTGGCCAGCGTTCAAGGAATTTTCTTATCAGTCCCTGATAAGAATGTTCTTTACCCAAAGCATAGCACTGCACAATAAACACTTTTTTTTATGTTGTTAACATTTTTAAATACAGAAGATTGCCGTTCGTGACAAATAAAATTGATGTTTTAATTTTCCAAATAAGTAGTATCCCGGGAATCGAACAAGGCAGAGCTCAAGTAGCCATGCAACTCGCCAGTTATTGCTTCGAATGTCCAATTGTGCATTTACTTTACTTTTTTTATTTGTTGAGATGAAAGCAAATCTACCCCAAGTTTAATTACGGTAAAGACTTTTTTTAATACAGTTTCAAGTATTTTTAAAGTACACCTAATCACAGAAGGCTTCGAACGTCATTTAAATAAAGTCGCAGCTAAAAAAAAATGCATAGTAGGCTGATCTGTTTGAAAATTGAGAGCCTGTCATAAATTTTAATTATAAACAATTTTTTTAATAACTTTTTGCGGTATCTTCATAAACGAAGGTAGTTTACTCTTAATACATTTAATTACATCAGTTATAAACCAGCCTGTATATTATTTGATTTTGTTCATTTTCTCAACATCTCAGTTTAAGACAAAGCAGGAGCGATTCCCAGAATATCATAATCTAATTCCAAATTTTTTTTGTCACTTATACCTTACCCACGCTCAATCCATGGACACACTATATATACATATATATATATATATATATATATATATATATATATATATATATATATATATATATATATATATATATATATATATATTCAGCTTTCATAAATGTAATATTATTCTTTCTTAAAAAATTGTGAGATAGCCGTTAGTTGCAAGTGTTCAGTACTCTTCAAGTGGCTCTGTCTCGGCTCTTGGAAATCTCATTTCTTTTTTGGACTTGAGTGAGTATAACAACATTGTCAACTGTGATAACAGAGTACTGGATCTCGTTCTGTCTAATAGGCTGTGCACGGTTGAGCGTTGCGATGGTCCACTTGTAAGGGAGGACGCCTTTCATCCGTCGTTGAAAATTTCGCTGGACCTGATTGAAGGGTTCTCCCGTAATAAATGTATTCCGTCCAGGGTTGTGCCGTCTTACAACTTTCGCAAAGCGGATCTGAGACTTCTTTATGACACGCTCCTGCGTGTGGACTGGTCTTTCCTGGTGAATAGTCATGACGACCCCGATGTGCTGTGTGAACTATTCTACAGCAGAGTATACAATGTCTTGGATATGCACGTCCCGAAAACAGTGTCTAGACGCAGTTCTTATCCACCATGGTTTACAAATTTTATTATCAGGAAGATTAAGCTTAAATATCGTCTCTGGAGGCAGTTTAAGCGTCATGGCGATCAAAATATTTATGTGGAATTCAGTAGGGTGAGAGCTTCAGTCAAGACTGATATTGGAACACAGTTCAGAGAGTATGTTTCCCAGTGTGAGTCTGGCATTTCGAGTGAACCTCGGAAGTTTTGGAATTATATTAATTCTAAGAAAGGCTCTAACAATATTCCAAACGTTATGTATAACGGCACAAGTGAATTTAGAGGTGCAAAATCCATTGCTGAAGCATTTGCCAGAGTTTTCAAGGAGACCTATTTACCTAGCTCCTCAGCTGACAACATGCCTTATTCCCCAGTCATTTCAAATAATACTTTGAATATTACCTCTGTTTCAGAGGACGATGTACTTACTGCTCTGAGAGGATTCAAACCTTCCTTGACCGCGGGCCCAGATGAGATCCCCTCCTTTATTTTGAGAGACTGTGCTTCTGTTTTTGCCTACCCTCTTACTTTAATATTTAATAGCTGCATTCAACAAGCCAAATACCCGTCTCTTTGGAAGAGATCTAAGTCGTGTCCTATCGGTAAGGGTGGTAGTAGGACAAGTGTTCTTGAATACAGGCAGGTCATTATCTCGAATAACTTCGGTAAACTTTTTGAATCGGTACTGCATCCCTTAATGTATAATCACGTAAAGGCGATGATCGATCCTGCCCAACACGGTTTCATACCTGGTCGTTCTACTGTAACAAATTTATTTTCTTTCACCCAATACGTTTCGACATCTTTTCAGCATAGATCTCAGGTGGATGTCATATACACTGATATTTCTAAAGCTTTCGACCGGCTTGACCATGGCATCCTATTGCATAAGCTTAAATCTTTTGGTTTCTCTGATCATTTGATAGAACTGTTTAGATCATACCTGAGTAATAGGAGTCAATATGTTGCGGTGGGAGGTGTTACATCGTCAGAGTTCATGGCTACATCTGGAGTCCCTCAAGGATCTATTTTGGGTCCTTTATTATTCAATATTTTCATAAATGATGTGGTGGTGGACAATGATGTCAATTATTTGCTGTATGCTGACGACCTTAAGATTTTTTTGGAAGTGAATAACTTGTCTGATTGTCATAGAATTCAAGCAGCTCTTGATGCTGTCGTAAAGTGGAGTTATGATAACCGGCTATCACTCAATGTTCACAAGTGCTATGTCATGACGTTCACTCTGAGGAGGCTATCAGTGCGGTTTGGTTATAGCATGCATAGTTCGTATCTACCAAAAAAGGAGCTGATTACTGATCTGGGGATTACTTTTGATTCCAAATTGTCGTTTGCTCCACATATTTTGAGTATAACATCGGATGCTTATAGAATGTTAGGATTTGTTATAAGAACTTCAAAAGACTTTGTGTCAATCAAAACCATGGTAATTATATTTAATGCATTTGTCCGGTCGAAACTAGAATACGCTTGTGTCATATGGTGCCCAAACTATTCCGTGTACATTGATTGTTTGGAGCGAGTACAGAGGCGATTCCTAAAATTTCTTGTATTTAAGGAGGATGGCATCTACCCTGCACAACATGTCTCTCATTCATGCCTACTCTCAAGATTTTCTGCCAATAGCTTGCAACAGAGACGTAATTATACTTTCATTATGTTTTTATATAAAATAATTTCGAATGAGATTGACTGCTCTGATATCCTGGGTAGGTTAAATTTTCTAGTGCCGTCGTTTAATCCTAGAAACACTTTGACTTTCTACTTACCCACTGCAACGCTCAATGTGGTACAGTCCTCACCACTGTATACAATGTGTAGCTTATATAATCAGCTGAGTGGTAGTATTGACATTTTTCACTGCACGGCTGCTGAGGTCAAGCAGCTGATGTTACGCTAAAGTGTTCTTTCATTCTTAGTTCTGCTGACTACCTTTAGAATTGTTAATTTCTATCATAATATTATGTGTATTCCAGCATTCAATAATTGGATTTTGTCTGTAGGATGCTGTTGTAATTTAAATAAATAAAATAAATAAATAAATAAATAAAGCTCTATAGTATGATAACGTACCGATAACTCAAAAATTAATGGGCTGATTTAGTAGAAATTGGGTTGCTACGTTCCCTTTGTAAATGGCTTGGACAAGTTCGTTACCCAGGAAAGTCGAACAGGTTTTTTATAAATATTTTTTCTTTTTTGGGAACATTTTTGTATCTTCGAAAATAACAAAGATATGGTAACCAAAGTTAGTACGCAGGTTTCATATATAAACAATATGCTATATACCAAAACTTAGCATTTAATTAAAAAAAATTAGGTACCACTGGAGGTCAGAGGAGGGCACAAGACCAACATATTTTGTGTGGTAAAAAATATTAAATGTTACAGACAGATTAAATGTTCTTGGCGTAAAAAAAAGATAATGAGAAAAAATACACTGGAAATGTCAGTGATGATCTAAACCGTCAAAATTGGCGATTTTTGAACAAAAGTTTTGAAACTGGTGCGATATATATATATATATATATATATATATATATATATATATATATATATATATATATATATATATATATATATATATATATATATATATATATATATATACATATGTGTGTGTGTGTGTGTGTGTTTAGCGTGTCGCGTTCTTTAGAAATGTATAACCTTCTAGTCGATGCGAAATCTAAATGCAAAAATATAAAGGGTGTTCTATTTCAAATAACGAAGTACATGGTACTTCCAGTTTAACCGGAAACCCATATACTTCAACGTAATGTCACTGGATTCCTCATAAGCGCTTATGGCCAGACCCAAATGTTCTCCTTTGAATTCAGACTAGAAGGCTATGAACTTCTAATGAACGCGACTCACCAAACACCTGTATATATATATATATATATATATATATATATATATATATATATATATACAGGGTTCTCCAACAGTGCGTCCAAGTTCAATGTCTCCTTTATTATTCAATAATAAAAAACTTTGGAACAAAAGTTGCGGGTGCTAACGTTAGCGATAAACTAAAATTATTTTTCCATATACAGGGTGTTTCATAAGTTAGATACAAGCCAAACTTCACTTTTTTTAAATGCTACACCTTGTATATTGTTTAGTTTTTGAATTCCCCTTGTTTTGCCGATTCATTAAGTCTATAGTGGTTGCGGTCTATACAGAGTCGTTCACAACCTTATGGCCACTTTTCTAAAACATCAAAGACACATTTGACGGTCTGTATCTTCATTCATATGTCAGCATGCAACACTATATCATGCAAAAAATCTGGAAATGTGTTCTTCTTTCAACTTCAATCGTTACGGAAAGAATTCTTTAAAAACAGTATACAGGGTGCATACAAACACTGGAGTCAAGTTTTCTCGAGAAATTCAAATGGGACACCTGTATATTATAATCAATTTCGATACATCAGCAAATGTTCTTTCAGTTTCATGAAGTATATATATATATATATATATATATATATATATATATATATATATATATATATATATATATATATATATATATATGGGTTCTAATTCAAGCACTTACAAAAATTCTTTTGATCTGATTACATTATCACATTAATATTAACGATTTCTGTTTCATTACAATGCGCTAAAAATAGCATCATTTTATATTTTGTAGTACAAACTTCATGAAGGAGGTAATAGGTAATAAACTAAAGCCGTAGAAATATTTTCATGTTTGCGTTAAAGTTAGAGCTACGTGTTTCCTCTTCATAATTCTAAATATAAATTTTCTCTTCCCTTTTTCATTTTAGTAAGTGATTATGGACCATCGTCAAACTGTATAACTGTTAATTGATCTTTTTATGACTGCCGTTAAATCAGAATACTTAGAATTCCGTTGCTATTTTCAGTTTTTTATGAATTTAACATTTTATTTCAGGAAAACATCAATTTCGAAAAAAACAGTCCATAACAGAGTGAGTTTTGCCATTATATGTATGGGTATTTTGGTAACTATTTTGTATTTTGTATCTGTATTTTGTATCTTTAACGTCCGTCTATTTACGGCCAATTAGCGACGCAGGAAGCAGTTTCAACTCACTATCCTGGAAATGTTGCCGAATCCCTTCCTTTTTGCATGGAGGGTAGGGATATCTAACGTGCCCAACATAGATAGCATGGTACACGGGATTGACGGCCTAACTCTCTCTCCGTGCGGCGGAATGTGCAGACATTCAATTTGCTCAAACACAACGCCACAGCCTCGCTTGATTTTAGTTTACAGTATGTACTGTCTCATTTTTTTTGCCCTCGAGATTTACTCATACAGCCACGATACTGAAAAATAATTTAACGTTTCTACTGGGCATTGAACCCGGGACCGTTGACTCCTGAGGCAAAAGTTGTCACCACTGGACCTCCGAGGCTGCTTTGGTAACTATTAGACCTATACAAATAATGGAATTAATGTTTTTCGATTTCAGTAAACTGACGGTTTTCAAATGTGAAATAATTCTAGCTTTGCTAGTTATAACACAAGACCATTTTTGATTGTTACTTCATTTTAAAATTGACATTTTCCTGATTTCAGCAATCATTTATGAACTGCGAACGTTTATTTATTTACTATGAAATAAGAGCGTCAGTGGTTCAGTGGTAAGAACGTGTGCGTCTGAACCGAAGGGTACTGGGTTCGATACCAGTGTTTCCAGCCTTTCAATTTTTCAGTACATACTGTACAATTAACATCCACCGAGGCTGTGAGATTATATTTGAGCAAGTTGAATGTCTTTACCCTCATTATGAGGGCCAGCCTGGCTCTGGGGTACATTCCGAGGGCATGGAGACTGGCCAGGGTTGTATTCATTCCTAAACCTGGGCGTCCAACAGACCAGGCAAAGTCCCTGAGGCCAATAAGTCTCATGTTCTTCTTGCTAAGAACAGTGGAAAAACTGCTCGACTGGAACATTAGGGGCGGTGTACTGGAAGCATATCCCCTACACTGCGGACAATATGCATACAGAGCAGGATTCTCAACAGAAACAGCACTGCACCAACTGCTGCTGAAACTGGAGAATACGCTGGAGAACAGGGAGGTTGCGCTGTGGACCTTCCTAGGCATATAGGGGGCCTTCGGCAACACCTAATTCGGATCGGTTCTGGCAGCTGTCAGGGAGCGTGGAATAGAGAAGACCTGCTGCAGGTGGATCGGTTCCATGCTCAGGGACAGGGCTGTGTTCACCTCCCTCGCGGGAGAGACTCTGCTGGCGGGGATCGCAGAGGGGTGTTCGCAGGGGAGCGTTCTATCTCCCTTGCTCTGGTGCCTAGTCGTGGACGGCCTGCTGGTGAGGCTCTTGGGAGGAGGGTATGAGGTACAGGGCTATGCGGACGACATTGTCATCATAGTCCGAGGAAGGTTACACAGTCAGTGTGGGAGCGCATGCAGACAGCATTGAAACTGATGGTAGGGTGGACGGTTGGTCAAGGGCTCGGTGTGAGCCCCAAAAATTCAAACGTCATACTGTAGGCATAGAACATTACTCGTGAAAATTATAGGGGAAAGAACATGTGAATTCAGTTATCAGATGAAATACAGGTGGTTCCATTTGAAATAAAAGAAACTATTTGAACTTACTCAATTTAAAAATTGTGTAAGGAACACTCTGTTTGATATGCACAATAGTTTTATTATTCAATATTATTAACATGTTATTTTTTTCTAGGGCCTTACTTCAGCGATAACCAATTAGAAGACCTGTCTCACAACCATCTTTTAATATTTGACTTACCCACCTCGAACGATGATGAAGAGTTCTTGAGTGCTGAGCTGAAGATTTTAACTTTGGTGGAAATCACTTCACGTGCTCTCTCTGGTATGCGCAAACTATATGCTTATACAGGGTGAATATCCTTATTTTAGTTGATTAAATTTAACAATCTTATGTTCACTTTAATTGGTAAAAAAAAACGCTTATTTTGTCACGTACAAGTGTGATCTAATTTTAGAAAAGACAGAGGAAGCAGAAAGATATGGTAGTCTCGCATGAATTATTAAAGCATTTAAATTGTGTTTATTACAAACACAAACATAAACAGCTTATTTGTAGCACACAGTATAAATATATACTACTTAATATGGTAAACTAAATTTGATTCGAAAAAGTACTGTAACATTTGTGTGTATTTTCAGCGCAAGTAGAAAAGACGTTTCTAAAAATCGAAAATCTAAGATGTCTCACAATTTCGTTTCAATTGTCTAAGTCTGAAATAATAACTACCTACACCACCAATCTGCCAACGTGCTAATGTTCAAATATCCCGAGACGAGACGAGCGACCTGGCTGGGCAGAATCAGGTGACTCTCATCTGGGTGCCGGGTCACTGGGGGGACAGAGGCAATGAAGAAGCTGATAGCCTCGTGAAGAGAGGGTCAGCAGAACCATTTATGGGACCAGAACCGGCTCTGGGCGTGACAAAGAGCACTGCCAGGGGAGCCATTAAGTCCTGGGTCAGAAACCAACACAAGGTGTACTGGGCAGACTGTCCAAGGCTCAGACATGGGAAGTCAATAATTGACGAACCCAGTTCAAAGAGAGTTGTGGAGCTGCTAAATCTTAGCAGAGGACAGCTTAGAAACGCAACAGGTCTCTTGACGGGACACATGGCCGTCAACAAACACCTGCATAAAATGGGGCGGTTCGAAGGGGACCTCGCATGCAGACTCTGCGGCGAGGGGGATGAATCAGCCCAGCACATCTTGTGCGAGTGTAAAGCTCTGGACCGCAAAATACAACTGATCTACGGTCAGTCTAGACCGGAGACAGAGCAATATAAAACTTCACCCTACCAATCGCTGTGCAGAATAGTTCAAGGCACAGTGATTTTGGAATGGGTGGAGTAAAACTAAGGGTATGCACAATCAACCAAAGGTTACAGTGCTATCGGGGCGGCAAGGCCGCGGACGAGCTCTGAGGGAAAAAAATAAATTTCCTGATTTGTAGATTTTTTGACTTGTGGCATATAAATGATGACATTAGGATATATTATTGCAAAAAGACTTTTCTATGATTTTATTTATTGTTTGTCCTATGGACCTGTCTGCAATTTATGGCCCGGTTGCACTGCAGTGTAAAAGTCTGATTGCATTGAACCTTTTTCTATTTTTTGCTTTTGATGCACCGGTAAGGAAACAAGTACCCTGCACCAATTTGTACACGTCTGTCCAGGTGCGTGGGCTGCAATCATTCTGTGTCAATAGTGGTCGCCAGAATGAGCACTGTGTATAAAATGTGCATTGTCGTTTAGGGTTCCTTATTGCATAATCTGCACCTTCGTATTAGTACTTGATATTTTAAAGTTGCAATCTAAAAGTCGTACCTATGTCCTATCAGGTATCTTACAATGATCTTGAGCTGCTCCTACTACAACATAGCAGTTCTCCGCTCGTTTTGCTGCGTTGGTTTTGTATTAGCACTCTACTATGTTTGAGTCCTGGTCTGTTTACAAATGTGCTGACAGCGAATCCGCTGGTAAATATCCCTTCGGATTTCGCATTTTGGTATAGATAGAGCCAGTTCTGGACCATGAATTTCATCTCAGCGCTCCACCTCGCCAATTCATCACCTTTTTCATTTCTCCCAGATCACGATTACGTTGTTCCCGTCCGCCAGCGCTCTGAGTTCCTTGCGACATTCCCATACCAATAATGTGGAAACCTCGTAGTTTACGATATGAGTGAGGGGTGCCTGACTGGCTAACCTAATAATAATTCACTTATTTTAATAGGCCTTTTTATTATTTCGCTTAGTGCACTCTATTAGTGCATACCACTACCGCCTTAAAGCCGTGACACGTCCGCCAAGAGGGCAGGATATGTGTGTTTCTGTCATCGCGCAATGTAGGCCAGCCCTGGCACCTGTTTCGGTTTTTGATCTCTCCGTGTACCAGATCAGGCTTCCAACCGGAAAATGTAGTGGATTTTCTGTCACCTGCTTTCATCCTTTGTTATGACTTCGATGGGGGTTTGAGCCTCATTCGGCGAGTGAGGTTCATCCACATCACGCACCAAGCTTGTATATCCGGCTCTGAGTTGTCAGTTGACCGGCACGACTCATTCTACGAAGACTCAGCCTCGCCTCTTCCAAAATTATAATCTAATGTAGTGGCAAGTTAAGGAGTGTCTCCATGGCCGTTTTAGTGAGGGTTCTCATTGCACCTGTGATTCACAAACAAGCAAGTCTTTGTATCTTGATAAGTTTCAGCTTGTTAGTCTCTTTTCTAACTTTTTGCTACCATACTAATACCTTGTATGTTATTGCTGTTTTTACCACCCTGGTATATAGCCAGTGTACTATAGAAGATTTTAGACCCCAGTTTTTGTCGTACATTCGTCTAGTTTTCGTAAGCGTCATCACCGATTTTTTTAACAAGTTAGATCAGTAACTAAATTGTGTCTCTTACATACGTTCACGAGCAAAAGCTTACTTGTACAATACACTGTACTATTTATATTCAAAATTAACTATACTATACATTACTCAACTTACTTTATGTCATGGACCTGTTTCAAATTACCTATCATACTGTTACATTCTACGGGGTTCTGGATTTGTTGATTAACAAAACACAACTTTCCAAACTACTAATTTATTATTACCAACTATTTTCCAACACCAGTGTCAACTAAAATATATATCTTCTCTATTATTAAATGTCCATAGAACTATATTCCAATATCGCCTTCTATGATCGCTTCCTATACACCAACACTTACTGTTAACTCGCTTTATACTCTATGATCACTTTTACACCACCTTATTCAATACTTAACTAACTTACTCTGCACACCGCTCGTCTATTTATACCGTCTATAGAGATTCTAGACGTTCTACACTATTCTACACCTGTCACTTCTGGTCTATTATAGAAATGTCATTCCAGAGTGTTCGCTGTGACAATACATTTAGATAGCTGCCTTTTATAAACAATCTACTACAAAGCAGATATATAGATTTTTTGACATCGATTCCATATGAAATGTCGCTCAAGTAGTGACATTATGTTGTTCAGAAAAGTTACGTACTGAGTGAAGATTGGAGCCTGTGATGAGCACTGAAAAGTACACTTGGAGAACTCAAATCACCACAACACATATTTTTAATCACCTGGCAATCATTTCACTAACAAAGTTAGTGCCATCAGAGGATGAAAAAATGTTCATCCTCTGATGAATGAATGAATTAATTAATTACGGAAAAAGTTGGTCAACAGTTATTTAACACCACTGAATTTTGGATTGCTGCTGTGGTTTGATCGCAATACATGAGTTAAATTTCTTAAAAGAAGTTGACGAGCTTCAAAGATATAGCATTTTTGACAAGAAAATCGGCATTTTTCTATGGAAAAGCTGGAACATTCTGTATTAAGTTACCTGGTCATCGTTTTAGTGAATTTTTATTTCAAAAAATTCACTAATAGAGAAGTATCGATGGTGAGACTTTGCAAAAAATTACATAATGAAGGAGTAAGCTACAACGCTATTGGTGTGAGATTAGGATTTGCACATACAACAACTTCTCGTGTTGTCCAACGCTTCAGGGAAACTATAATGACTATGACATATGTCCACGACAAGGAAGACCTCGGGTAACTACCGTTGTTCAAGATCGCTATATTAGACTGCGTGCTTTAAGAGAACGTTTCACCACGTCAAGGAAACTTTTGACACAACTCAGTGCAGTTCATAATATTTAACCAAGCATTGATACTGTGAGAAGACGTCTTTCTGAACACAATTTACATGTCAGAGTTCCAGCGATAGGCCCTGGATTAAATGCAGACCACTGCAGAGCTAGACTGCAATTCGCCAGGGAGCATGTAAACTGGACTATTGAGGACTGGGAACACGTTCTGTTTACAGACGAATCTAGGTTTTGTCTATATAGCTCCGATAGACGTCTAAGAGCTATCCGCCGGCCAGGTCAGCGTTATGCACAGTGCAACATACGTGAAACAACTTTATTTAATCGAGGCTCTGTGATGGGCTGGAATTTCCTCCACAGCACGAACGGATAACGTACCTTTACATGGGGGGTGCTTTAAATAGCGAAAGATATATGAATGACGTTTTGTCTGAGCACGTTGTCCCTTTCGCTCCGTACATTGGGAATAATTTTTTACTAATGCACCATAACGCAAGACCTCATGTAGCACGGATCGTCAATGAATATTTACATGAAGTAAATATTCGAACTGTTAATCGGCCACCGCACAGTCCTGATATAAATACTATTGGGCACTTATGGGATATTATTGGTAGGGCACTCAGACAGCATCAACCCCCTCCTGCCAACCTGCAAGATGTCGAAATAATGGTTACCGATATTTGGAATGGACTTGACCAAAATCAAATATCCAGTTTAATATAGAGTATGCCTCGGCGATGTGAAGCAGTTATTAGAAGTAGAGATGGAAACACGCGCTACTTATCTACTTTTTTTGCTATGTATTGTTAATTATTGTTAGTGTTATTCTTAGTTTAATGTTGTCAAAATGTTATTTTAATGAAAAAGAAACATGTTCTGGTATAAAACTGTGTATTTTCTTTGATATTGCAGATATCAGAGAAATTTAAAAAACAAAGTGTTCAGAAAACACGAGGCTTTCATTATGCATCCGTTGTTGTGGCTAATGGTCCCTACAGGGTGTCTCAAATTTAACGTAAAAAACTATTCTCATTTTTGCACCCTGTATAAGCCTTAAACTAAAATCTGAATAAAAAGTTCTTCACAGTGCAATTACCAAAAAAAGCTACAGTTCAAAAAAAATATCGAAATCGATTTATCGGTTCGCGAGAAAATCAACTTTTATATTGAGCATAATTTTTGCGGCTAAGTGTGTATATATATATATATATATATATATATATATATATATATATATATATATATATATATATATATATATATATATATATATATATATATATATATATGTATGTATGTATGTATGTATCCAACCGATAACTCAAACAATAATTAACCGATTTCGATGAAACTTGGCGAGTGCCTTTCTTTTATTAATGGCTTGGATAAGTTCGTTAGCCAGGAAAATCGGACAAGGTTTTCCGGGAAAATTTTGAGTTTTCTTTCGGAAAAAATTTTTTCTCCGAAAATTACAAAGCTATTTTAATGAAATTTGGTGGATATGTTTCCACAGGAAAGATGTTACTACGTAGCAAAATTCAACTTTCTAAGTTTATAGAAAATTGAGTTTTTCAAATTTCTTTTGAAAAAAATTTTTTTCTCCGAAGATTACAAACTCATTTTAATGACGTTGGGTGGATATGTTTCCATGGGAAAGGCCTTACTACATACCAAAATTTAACCTTCTATGTTTATTGAAAATTGAGTTATCCAAGTTTGAAGCATTTAAGAAAAATTCACTACCATAATGCACTTGCTGCGTCCCGAACTCTTTTTTTTAAGTTGTGTCAAAAAAACTGAAACTTTTAATTTTGTGCGTTGATATATCATAACCCGGGAGCATATTAAGCTCGCACGACAGTGTTTCGGTGTCAGGATCATTATCGGTGAGCGTATGAAATATCGAATCCCGAATCCAAATAGCCAGTCTCGAACAACCCTAATATGATTTCTGATGCGATCCACAAGTGTAATGTTCGCTTGATAGCTGACCATGAAGCTACAAAGAATATTACTTTATTTGTTAATTAAAAACTTGTGAGATCTTAGCTATTCTAATACTTTTCCACAACAAAACTTATGTAAGCGCAATCAACTAGAAACTATTTCTCGCACTAAAAATTACTGTGTAGCTGATGAAATATTTAATATGAATTTCAGGTGTGGAACGAATATTAAAATTATCGGTATATGACGACGCCTCTAAAACTATCGTTCATCATCAGGAAAGTCACATTTATCATATAAACAATACCTGGCTGTCATTTAACCTTACGCAACCTGTTACTGAGATTTTGAACAAGAATTCCGATGTGAAATATCTAAAAATATTAATAACTATCACATCTTCTTTGGAATTCAGAAGTTCCCAAAACAATCTTCAACTGTCACTGATGCCAATAGCTGACAATTTCCAACACGATTATCCCGTTCTTCTGCTTTCATATTCATCTGCCAACAGTGGCAATGATTTCGATGACAAAGAAGCAAATTTATTGGACAATGAAGTTGGATCTAAAAGAAGTAAGCGAAACATTGAAGAGGATTATGAAGAAGAAACGAACAAATTATGGGGCAATGAAAACGAAAGAAAACTGCAACTTAAGAAGTTAAAGAAACTTAGAAATGCTTGTAAGAAGAAGTCATTATATGTTGATTTTGCTGAAATCAATTATGATGAATGGATTGTACAACCTACTGGTTATGAGGTAAGGTAATTTTTATTTGTTGGTTACGGTTGTTTTTAAGTTAAGAATAATTTATAGTAAAAGTAAATTCACCATTATCACCAGAGTCTAAAGAAGATGTCGCTGTGTCGACTCTATGTATCTAGTACTTCTTTTTATTTCAATCTAGTTTTTGTACTTTATCAATTGGACCAGATTTCCCAGAAGTTTTTCTCTCGGTCTTAGTGTTTTTTAAGTGTATGTTTATTAAATATTTTTGTCAGAAAGTTACTTCGTCTAAGATTGTCCAAAAAAAATAGCCTTTCTTCTCTGAATGTCCGTCAGTAAGTATCTTTTTTCTTCCGTCTCCTCTGCCACACTTCTATTGGTATTTCTGTCGGTGAGCTTTGTCTTTGCCAGTGTCTTTGCTCTCCCATTTTAAAAGCTTATATTATCTTCAGGTCTTACTTACTTAAAATACAACTTTCTAACCCACACATAACCACACCCTATATGTATTACTTGATAAACCTCTTCCTCGAGTAAAAGTTAAAGATTTAATAATGAGAAGAGTAGTCTGTCTATCGCATGTTTGCTTCGCCATCGCGATCCATCTCCTCAGTTCTTTGCTACATTTACTATTATCTAATACTAATATTCGCAAGAGTATGTGAACTTTTCTATTTGTTCAGGTTCTTGATCGTTTAGCCTTATATTTATTTTTGCAGCCCTATCCTTGCTTGTCTTGATTATCTTTGTTTTTGTCTTCTTAATTTATTTTTTTTTGTGATTTTTTATAAACCAGTAATGAAGAGATGCCGACTTTTGAATTTTAAAAAAATTCTCTAAATAAGCGCTCATTACGCCCCCTAGAACACATATCCGGGGTCAGTTAAATTTTTATATGCTTACATACATTTTTTTTATTTCAACAACACACCACGAGGGCTTACAGCCTAAATACTATCGTACCGTGGGTGTCGACAAAAAGGAAAGAGGCAACTTGTTAATTCTGGACTTGAAGGTTCGGAGGAGAAGTAAAAACATGTGCAGGCAAGGAATTCCACAACTTGGAAGTCCTCGGGACAAAAGAGCGGGCATAACAAGATGTTCTATGTCTGGTGACCTGGACAGTAAAAGGGTGCATTCGCTCTGTTCCCCTGGTATGTCTGTTGGGGGCAGCAGGTGGAGGAACTAAGGAAGAAAGCTCCTCTGAGCAGTGCCCGTGCAGATATCTATAAAAAGCTCGGGACGCCGCAAGTGCGTTATGGTAGTGAATTTCTATTGAATGCTGCAAATTTGAATAACTCAATTTTCTATAAACTTAGAACGTTTAATTTTGGTATGTAGTAAGGTCTTTCCTAGGGCAAGATATCCACCAAATTTTATTAAAATAACTTTGTAATTTCACGGTTACCAGATAGTATTTAAGCTGTAAGCCCTCGTGGTGTGTTGTTGAAATATACAAAAAAAATGTATTCCGATTCATATTATCAAATTGTTTTTCCAGCTCTGCAAAAGCAATAGAGGAATAAACAAATATTCGTCCTTTATACTATTGTCGTAAGTGATAATATTGCATTTGCGTTGTAAATTATTTTGCATCAAGAGTTTTGCTTATCTAAGTTCTGTAAGTAAGTACACTTGGAGAACACCCAAATCACCACAACACATATTTCAGAGACCTTACGATCGTTTCGTTGACAAAGTCAACATCTTCAGAGGAAGAAAAATTCTAAGAATTCTAAGAATTTTTCTTCCTCTGAAGATGTTGACTTTCTCAACGAAACGATCGTAAGGTCTCTGAAATATGTGTTGTGGTGATTTGGGTGTTCTCCAAGTGTACTTATTAGTGCTCATCACAGGTTCCAGTTTTCACATAGTAAGTTCTGTAAATGTTTTATCTAATTATTGTCTAGAAATGTGCGGGTTTATCTTCACAAACTCATTCACATAACTTTCTTAACAATTGATTGGCTCTTCGGGATACAATTTTTCCAGATTTTCCAGACCCTTTCTGAGATGGTTTGGTAGGAGCTTAAATTATAAAGTCTCTGATTCAAAAGTGTTATTATTACTTTTTTATTCAACAGAATAGATTTGAAAAATCTCTTCTCAGCTAAATAAACCATTAAACATACAAACCATACCTATACAAGTGCCCGATTTTTGAGGCTCACCATGTGAAACTCGCTTATCTTAAGACATACTAGGTCGGTTAAATCAGGGCAGAATTGCTTAATCCAGTGCTGATCATTCTTGAAAAAAAGAAAACTGAGAAATATTTTTTGGTTTTTAAAATTAATTAAAGAAAACGAAATTTTCTATTTTCCTATTTTTCAATTTTCTCGAAAGCTATTGAAGCTAGATATTTGCAGCAAAAATGTTATTAGGACACTTTTCAACAAGGAATCTAAAAATATAATTTGTTTTAGTGTAGCATGCATCACAATCCTACCGCAATTGTAACTTTTTGTTCTTATGGGCGTTATATTGGATTTTTACATTTTCGGAAACGGCTTTTTTTCTGATTATTGTATAGAAATAGCATATTGAAAATTGTATAAGTTAACTATAGGTTGTCTTGAGCTGCATCTTATAAAATTAATTTTACAATCACAGCGTGGTCCATAAGTCGTTGGTGATACAAATTTTCTTTTTTTAAATCGAACACCTTTTAGGCATTTCTGCATTTATCATCGAAATATAATACATGTTTGTGAGAAAAGAAATTCGGGACACTGCATGCGTTTTGGCAGCGAATTTGTATTAAATGCTTT
Organism: Tillus elongatus; assembly: GCA_964006375.1. NCBI lineage: Eukaryota > Metazoa > Arthropoda > Insecta > Coleoptera > Cleridae > Tillus > Tillus elongatus. The sequence continues at coordinate 30,868,605 of OZ023268.1, read as the reverse complement.
AAATTTCAGTAACTCAATTTGCTATTAACCAAAAGTTGCTTGGCTAGGAAACCAGTTTTTTCGGGAATATTTTAAGTTTATTTTCGGAAACTTTTTGAACATTTTCAAACAATTAAGTTGTTTTGATTGGTACAGTTTCTACTACATTATACGTTATACTAGTAACCAAATTTGATACCTGTTTTCATTAAAAAAAGACATATTTGCTATTAAAACATTTCTATGAAAATTCACTTCCATAACGCACTTGCTGCGTCCAGACTTTTGTTATTGTCTGCAAATAAGAAGCCCCAAGAAACATCTGTCAACTTGTGAAAATTATAACAGTTTCGGTTAACTTGTTTTTAAGATACAAAGGATCAAACAGCATCCAAAATTTTAGGTGTTCCACTTCAATTGACGCGTAGTTTATATCGGACCGGAACCTGCGCTGCGAATGTCCTTATGCACAACAAAACGCATCTCAAAGGCCTGGACAGATAAATCTGCCGGGATTAGTACACTCTAAGGCCTCCATTTCAGCGTTAAGAGCTAAAAAACTTTTAGAGTTAAACAGGCAACAACTGAGAACGCTAATCGGCCTGTATAAAGGACACTGCATTTGCTTCATAGAATCGGTTAAGAAACCGAATTCCAGCTGTGTATGGAGAGTGAGACAGGACAGGACAGTGGACAGGACAAGACACCTGATCTCTGGCAAGACCCAACTTGCACCAGAAGATCTGGATCCAATTTCGTCCACAAAAATTATCGACCTCTGTAAGAGGCGGGACTTAATGGGTGAAATATAAGATAACTAGGCGTGAGCCACAAAAGACCTTAAGGTCGTAGTGGAGGGACTGTTATGACCCACTCTCAACATGACCTAACCTAACCTAAGTGGGACTAGGTTTCTCATGGTAACGGTCTGAGCATGCTGTCTTTCACTACCAGGCTTTGGGTTTGATGCTCATGACAATAACAATGTTTTTCTGGGTTGTTCCTGCCATAGTTGCTTTTTTGGATAAATGTACAATATACTGGTTCGCCGAATTTGATAATCATTTGCCAGCACTTGACGACCTGAGACGTAAAATAGTAATATGATTTAGGAGTGACCTAAAGTTTTTCCAGCTGTAGACCGCAGTCCTTTCCATTGTCGACACCGATCTACAGGACAGAATACCGGGGCCCGAGGCACACCACTATGATGACCAAATAACAATAACCTTTTCAATAAATGTTTGTACAAATAAAAATGTAAGATAAAACATTTTTCCCCATGAAACTTTATTTTTTCAGGCGTACCAATGTCAAGGAAGATGTTTTTATCCAGTAGCAGACCACTTGGACCCAACTAAACATGCCATCATCCAAGCACTTCTCCATAGTGTAGCCCCTTCCAAAGTATCAAGAACTTGTTGCGTTCCAACAAAGCTGACATCCATATCTATACTTTATGTTGACGATAAAAGTGTCCTGACTTACAGATACGCTTACAAAGACATGGTGGTTGTTGAGTGTGGATGTAGATGAAGTTATATTTTATACCAGTGATGTCTTCTATAGAAGACACATTATACGAGTACACAGTATTTCAATTATATTAGATAAGCTATCTCTAAACTTGATTACTTAACACTAATAAGGCAAAATGTTGAGAGATTCCAGAATCGTAAATCTTCTCTAAGCAATCCTCGTTTTGCTTTATCTAGTAAATTATTTTATTTACTTATGTCGCCCAATAGATATTTTACAAAATATAGAAAATACTAGTCAAGATCAATAAAATAAAATATTTGTAGTTACAGGTGTTCAAGTCAGATAATCAGAGCATACAATATTAAGACTTTTAATTAAAAATAAATAAAAACCTATAAAACGCACAGCGTATTAATTTAAAAATGTAAAGCTGTATCATTCTTCTGTAAAACAAAAACAATGATCCCTGAGAATATTTTTATAAATCATGTGGACCCCGACTGCTATTTATGCTCCAGGTGCAGCGCAACCTAAAAGATTCATTACGCTGACTCTTATTCTATTTGCTTTTCACGCCCAGGTAAGGAATTGAGTACATGTACTAGTTTGTAAATCTCTGTCCAGATACGTGAACTATAATCAGTCGATGCTTATTCTCCCGAATAAGCATCGTGCATTAAATATGCATTGCTGTTTCAAGTTTTTAATTGCATAATCCGCAAGCTGGGTCACTTTCGTATATCTTGGTGTTTCCAATATGTACCCTGACAGTTTATGATTTACAATTTTGGGGCCGAATCCTTTCCGTCCGAAGACTTTAGGCCATGTTATCCTCCTACACTGTCAGGTCGAAGCCACCCTCAAAGGAACCCCTACAACCTCTGCACTCCAAAATAAATAATCAGTTAATTTAAAACCTTAGACCCATAGAACCCACGTCACATTCATACGACCATTAACCCCACTCTCACTTTTCCCGAAATCTCATCCATTTCTCTATCCGGCGCCCTCTCTTTCTCCGCTGTTTGGCTCAATCGCACTTCGCGTTTCCTCTTCCAGCTCTATTTCGGCGGACCATTTATTGTAATTTCTAATTTCCTCGTTCTTGATTGACTTAGTTACCTTGAACGGGTAGGAACCCTTAACCCTGTTCTAGTTTCTCCAAAGTGTTCTCTTGCCGCCCTACGATTTTCATTTGGCAGTCTTCCAGCACATTCCTTGCTGTCTCCTGCTCTCCGTTTCCTCACGCACATTCACGCGTTCCATGCCTTAGGCTAAACCTACTAAAATAGCCCTTGAAGGACCCGTGGCCAGTCAGCAAGCTTACCGCCCTGTGACTCCAGCACTTGAGGCCCACACCCACGCTCTCTATGTATCGATAAGTAGTCCTACCCTTTCTCTCATCGTCCCAGTGCTTCTGCCACTATTTCAGTGTTCTCTTTGGCACTTTGTTTGAGCATTATACTCGTCACCGGAGCCTCTACTCTCTCGTGCCCCAGGGGGGTCACTTCTGGCGGCTTTTGCTCTCACATCGGCCTTTGCGATGCCTTCCAACTGATCGCTACCACACCACAGATTTATTTTTGTTCCCGCGCGCTCCACATCTTGCATATTCCTGTTGATTCTGTCGGCCGTTCCCCCCTTCCTCATGGTGAGCATGTCTAGGGCAACTCTGCTATCGGAAATGATGTTGACGCTTCCACCCTGTAGTGGCCTGCCTTTTCCACTGCCGTACCCACCGCAAACAATTCGGCCATGTACCCTGACAGTCGTATGTCCTGTCAGTAATTCTACAATGACCCTGAGCTGCTCTCTGTTACAGCGTATGCGCTCGTTCTGCATAAGCTACTTGCTATGTTTGAGTCCTGGTCTGTTTCTTGAGTGATAGATGTACAGGCTGCGAATCCACTTGTGATATCCCTTCGGAATACGTATTTTGGTATAGGTAGTGCCAGTGACGGCTCTGGACGCATGGAGATATGTCGTCTGCCTTTTCGTCTCTCTCGATCCCACAGTGAGTTGGTACGCAGATCAGCTATAGATGTTCCGCTGCGCCAGTGTTCTGAGTTTTTCCCGACATACCCACAGCAGTGCTAAGGACACTTCGTAACTTGCGATAGACGTGAGGGCGAATTGGTCGGGATTTAAACGATTAACTGGGGCTGGTGTTTACTCCGGTTCAAATTGTATTTTGAAATCCGACTCCGGTTCCGATATTATAAAAACGGAAGTTTGGCAGGACTTGGACAAATTGCGACGGAACTGTGTTTTGCTTATAACATATAGTTGCATATATAAATATAGCACAAGCTACAGTGAATCCAAATCCAAAAAGAACAACTTAACCAACAACCCCTGGATGTTACACCTCCACAAATAGGGGCAGTACTGCAGCCATTTGAAGAAGTGACTATAAATATGAATAACAGCAAAGCCGGCATGTCTTCCGTGATTGCATTAATTTACGCGCTCAAACAGAGCTTCAAATTCAAATCGGACAAACTAATCAAACTAAACTGAACGTAACTGCTCATTTTAATTTGCAGGTAACGATTCCAAGTTGAATTAAATATCTAAAATAATTTGAAGAACTACACACTAATAATTTATTTGTCTAACATACTTAGACCCGCGAGATACCAGCCTCGGGCAAAGTTAACTCGCGTCATAAACTCAAATATTTCAACTAACTTGTGAAATAGCATGTGGAATTCCAATTATTGTATTGTTTTTTTTTTTAAATTTGAGTATTAGTTTGTAATTTGACCTTACAAATACAAACTTTGTAAGTATTGTTTTTTCGTCACTTAATGTAACTTTTATAATAAAAATTGTTTTTTGTAAGTTTTTCACTTAATTTTGTGGCCTTTGACCTTGATTCACCTCCGATTTCGCAAAGGTCACTATAAGACCTTCGACTCTAGAATTTTCTTGTGGTTTATGCAGCGAAGGTGGTTGTAGTTGTATGCACGCGAGGGGGGGAAGGAAAATCCCCTCGATGAAGCCCCCCCCCCCCCGAATTGTGACGAATGGGGGGGTGGGCAGTGCGCGGGGATATTCCTTCCTCCTCTTGCATGCATAGCACCGCTATCCTTGTATAAAACACAAGACAAATTTCGAGAGCAGCCCTCGAGAAAGTTACGGGACCTGTGGCGAATGGAGGTGCTGTGCGGAGTAGGGTTCGTTTAAGGGGGGTGGGGGGGTTTCAAGATGTGAAAAAAACAGCTTTGAAGCCGTTTCCTTCGCGTTTTCTGCTCATACCTCCTTTTTACTACCTACCCCGCTCAGCACGCCTATTCACTCCTGGTTCCGTAACTTCCATGGAGGGGTGTGAAAAATCACAAGACGGTCCTACCTCAGAACTACAATCAGGATAGTCTACTTGGCAAAAGTCAAATGAGTGTCCTGCACCGTAGGAGACTGAAGCTGATAGCGTTGATTTAAACAGAACCATCGTGGAAGTGCTCGGAGATCAAAATTTCAAAAATTGTACCCATGCCTTATATGACAAGGTATGTAATCGTGAAAGGGAGCGTTGCAAATAATCACCTCTTTAAGTGTGTAGTAGATGACGATTGTCAAACTCGAGCAAGGAAAACATCAGCTTGGACGACAACAAAAAGAGGAGTACCACAGCGGTCCATTTTGGGACCTATTCTCTTCCTGTTTTAAGTTAATGAATTACCGGATGTATTACCAGAAAACAATACTGTTTGCTGATGATAATTCACTAATTATCAGAGCTAAAACAGATGATTTCCAAAGTTTCGGTATATTTACTCTCAGTGGAATGCTGGTTTAAAGACATGGATCTAAGAATAAATCTTACGAAAACAAAAATTACTTTGTCTATTCTACTGGTAAAGACCTAAATATATCGTGTAATGGAGAAACATCTAAGACAAGTGAAGCTAAGTTTTTGGGATCCCACCTGTTGTAGTATAGTATTTTTTACTGGGTAAATAAATTATTATTATTATTATTATATTATTTACTCTATAAAATCGACTTGGAGCAATCATAATGTAAGCCTGAGACGTCAAGTACAAAAAAAGAGTGTTTTTAGAACTAAAAGCTATAAAGAAATAATTCGAGCAGCATGCTAAACCTGATAGCGATCAATATTCCGTAATAGAAAACAAACCATTTATTCTGGCTGACGACGACATAGATGTCGATAACGTCGACCAAGACATTCCAGATGAAGCAAATGCTGATTACCTGTTTTGTAATTGTTATTTCGCAGAAGATTAAAAAGGAGAGCTATGGGTCCGTTGCCATCTGCACTATTATGTGGGTACATTAGCAATGCTCGGCGGCAGAGGAAGACATTTGCATCATTTACATTTGAATTACTGCTATATAGGAATCTGAAAAGGTATATGTGGATGGATTGGTACATGTGCGATGGTTGTACCGTATAAATTATACCGGTTGGTTGTGTGGGTATGGTAGTATATGTGTGGATGTGTGTATGTGGAAGCGGTTTTGTGTGTTCCATATGTGGACCATGCGGAAATAAAATGCCTAGGGAAAAAAGAAAAGTGTTGGTGGGACAGATGGAAAGGAGGGGTCAGAAATAGATATCATGTCGTCTGCTTGTGAACTGTGGAAGGTTGATCAGCCAGAGAATGGGGTAAGATAAGGTAGCAGAACATATTTTGGGACTTATTTTATTTTTTGTTGTTGTAATATTTTAATGTTTTTAATCCTTCAGAGCATATACAAGTTATTAAACTTAGGTACTTTGTTTCTTTATTTTGTATTTTATCATTAAAAACAGTTTTTTAGTGTTTATAGGTTTGGTGTTTGTAAATTGATGAATATTAAAATAAATTGATTGATTAATTGAAATTGATCTGACTATGGCAAATATTTTTTTAAATATTTGTTGAATTTGATTTTATATTGTATCTGACACTACACAAATATTAAATTCACATTATCAACCCCAACCCCTTTATATTTTTACGATGAAATGTGAATTTCACGATGAAAAGAATAAGAGGAAGAACTAAACTCTACGTACTCTCAATAATCTAATGTCATATTCTTCCAAAACATAATTCATATTCCAACCCCTCACGTTCAACGATTACTTCAATTTCATCACAGAATGCCAAATGAGTGATGAAATTGAAAGTTTTCTAATAAACAAACCCTGAAACGTTATAATTTTTTTCCTCGTCCGCGTCTTTGCCGCCCCGATAGCACCGCAGCCTTTGGCTTATTGTGCATGCTCTTTGTCTTTTCTACTCCACCCATTCCAAAATTACTGTGCCTTGAAATAGTCTGCTTAGCAATTGTTAGGGTGAAGTTTTATATTGCCCTGTCTCCGGTCTAGACTGACCGTAGATCAGTTGTCTTTTGCGGTCCAGAGCTTTACACTCGAACAAGATGTGCTGGGCTGATTCCTCCCCTCGCCGCAGAGTCTTAATGCCAGATCCCCCTCGAACCGACCCATTTTATGCAGGTGTCTCTTGACAGCCATGTGTCCCGTCAAGAGTCCTGTTATGTTCCTGAGCTGTCCTCTTCTAAGATTTATCAGATCCACAGCTCTCTTTAAATGGGGTTCCTCAATTACTGACGTCCCATGTCTGAGCCCTGGACAGTCTGCCCAGTACACCTTACGTTCGTTTCTAACCCAGGACATAATTAATCCCCTGGAAGTACTCTTTGTCACGCCCAGGACCGATTCTGGTCCCATAAATGGTTCTGCTGATCCTCTCTTCACCAGACTGTCAGCTTCTTCATTGCCTTTGAGCCCCGAGTGACCCGGCACCCAAATGAGGGTGACCTCATTCTGCCCAGCCAGGTCGCTCGTCTCGTCTCGGCATTCATTTACTAGCCTAGAATTTACCTGTGGGCATGGCCTTAAGGGCTGCCTGGCTCTCTGTGGCTATGAGGATCCGCTTGTTGGTGTGGCCACTCCTCTTGTTCTCCCGCACACAGTGCAGGATGGCCTGAAAGACCGTTGCATGGGCTCCGAGAGAAATACTATGACTTACCCTCGATCCTTCGGAATAAACACCTGCCCCCGTCCCACGCTCCCCGCCGGATCCGTCCGTGACCCAGACGAGCGCGTCCCGTGGTAGGCCCGGCGTCTCCCCCCGCCATGACTCGTGGTCGGGGATTACCACTGCAAACTTGTTTTCCCTGCCGATTGGCGGGCTCGCGAAGTCTGACCTCATTTCAAGCATGTGCTCCTTCACGATCTCCCGAATTTTGCAGTGGCCCCTGCAGCCTGGGTTGATCTTCAGTCCATCATTTCAACCTAGTCTGTATAGTCCTAGCCTGACCTCCCCCATGATGACTGAGTGTAGGGAGGGGGCAGATCCAGCAACACCTACATGGCGACTGTTGTGGTTGAAGTCATGACCCATGTAGAGCTGAGGCAAGCTATCCTTTGGATCTTGCCTAGTTTTTGTGGCACTGGATTGTGTGGCCTTAGGCCACCAGACCAGTGCCGCGTATGTTAACGATGGTCTGGCCACCCTTGTGTACAGCCAGTTGGCCATACTAGGACTTAGTCCCCACGTTTTTTCATATAGCCGCCTAGTGACGGCTAGGGTCATAACAGCTTTACGCAGGTTAACTTAGAGTCCAATACGACCCCAAGATATTTTACCTCCCTGGCTTTGGGATGTTCCTACCGTATAGAGTGAGAGTTCTGTGACTGTCCCACTTCCTCCTCCTCGTAAACGGTATGACGGTTGCTTTTTCGGGGCCCACCCCGAGCCCTTGACCAACCGCCCACCCTTCGATCACTTTCAGTGCTGTCTGCATACGCTCCCACACTGACTGTGTAACCTTCCTTGGACTATGATGCATACGTTATATTACTCAAGCTTTAACAAAAAAATGTGCATTTTTATCAAACCACACCTCATTTCTCCCTTGGCCTCGGCAAAGATTTTACCAAAAAACAATCCGAACCGTTTGCAGGCCGGGTGCTAACTGTATTTCATATTGAAAACACATCCATGTACACAAACGGCATAGAGAGGGCCGATAAAAGAAATGCCGGAAAAGTGCGTTTAAAATCACCCCAAAAACAACCTCAAAATTCGACCAGTAATTAACGTTAACTCGCAAAATAGACATCTTCCGCAAATTTTCTTGCCATTTTCGTGGTGTACGGAATGATTTACGCAAGTTTGCAAAATTTCAGGAAAATCGAGCATATGGTAAGAAAGTACACTTTTACCCTCAATTTGTTTAAAAGTTATCGTGCTTACTAACAGACAGACGTACAGAACGACAAACATGTTCGTTCCGAAATCATATTTCCTATACGTTTTGTGACTTTTAACGTCGTTTTTGGTGAAAAGAAACCTCGAAATTTCTGTCACCTATACCATACCTCTACACGTTGTGACGATGTGGAAGTAATATGAAAATACTGCAAGATTTTCATTTATCAATATTTTCTCTTCAGAATCACTAATTTGTATAAATACTTCCTTAACCCGACTTCTGAGCAGTGGTTTTTAAATTTTAAATGGAAAAGCTTTCTAATATGAACTGTAAAAGACAAGCAAGCATAATAGCTAAAACAATACTAGTTTTCCACTTTCAACATAAGAAACTTTAGAAATGATAACATTCAGTTACTTTTAACGTCGGTTTTTAATGCTTGTTTTACAGCTCCAAGATATCCGCCGCCTTAAATTAAAAGTTATACGTAGATATTATGACATTAACAATTTTCAGACGACATTTAAAAACCATATGTCACGAAGCAATTTATTCAGACAGTTACTAAAAACATGGTCAAATTTTACAAAACAGTATCACCTCTACTCTTAGATTTTAATTAATACAGTTACTCCTCTTTTTCGGTGTCTCCGAACGGACCACGTTCAGTTCTACGCTTTTTCCTTCTCGGTCCAAACACCTTGCGTCTCCTACGAGCTTTTTTGGCTAGCTGGCAAAACGGTGTCTTTTGTGTCTCATCCATTCTTCTCCACGCCTCCGCTCCCTTCTTCGTAATCTCTGTTGCCCGAAGTCCCTGCACTTGATTTGTAAAGCGAAATTCACGCAGAAAATTCAAAAACGGGTTTTTAGTTATTCTATACCTGTTCGCTTCTAGCTTTACTTGTGACTTTCTGTCACTGCTAGACGCGCTGCTGCGTCGGTCTTCTATGGTATTACAAAACATTGCTCTTTATTTCACACAATGAGCAGAAATTTTGCACGAAAAAAAAACGTTGTGTCAAAGTATCGAAAGTCAAATAAACAACGGTTTTTTTACGAATCTATGGTTACATTTGAGTTATATGACGTATGAGAAGTTTTTGTTAGTGCTTGTTGACCCACCCTATCAACTGCCGTATGGCTTTTAGGGACATTGTCGTCTCAATGTATAGGCATAAAAGCTCCATATTATTAGTTGTTTGATTGCAAAATAAATGATTATGGTGGCGAGTTTTTATAAAAATATTTTACATTACGGAAAACACCAAACTAATTAGGTATCGGCAATACAAATTTGCTGTGTGAAAAACCTGGATCAAACGCAGCAAAGAGATTTCTTTGTCCGTTGTAAGCTTGATTCACAGAACATCCCCTATAGAAGGGAAACGCCAATGCTGACGTTTTGAACAATATTGCAGCGCCTCTGGCGGATGCGATGAATTTTAGTCACACGCGGAAAATTTGATTTCATTTTCATTTAGCAAATCCAAATAAATTCTATTTAATTTTATACCACTGCCAGTAAAGAGGTTAAGTTAGTCAAATAATTTTTTTAATGATTTTTATAGTGAAAGCAAAACAAATTATGTTTTAATAACACGCATATGCCTGTTTTAAGCTTTGCAATCATAGGAAAAATTAATTGGCAATTTGCACCTTCTAACACTTGCAGCTTAAGTTTTTACTATCGATATGATTAATGGAAAATCAAACAAGATAGAATACACTTGTGTTTTATTAGAACAGTATTACTATTACATTTATTTAAAAACCTAAAACAGTATTCCTATTACATTTATTTAAAAACCATTTTAATTCTGAAAGTAAGATGAAGTATATATTGCCATTCCTTATCGATAGGTAGGTATATTACAGCAGTCTGGTGCTCGTACACTATTACATTTATATGCTCACTTGACCACAATGTATGGCAAGGTTGGTTTTGCCTTCTTTTAGGGTATGTATAAATGACGTCATATTGTCATTTATTAGAAAAACATTTGTGCACCCTTTAATTTCCTTCTTTATTTAAAATGACACTTGGTAATATTCATCTGACAACAGTGTACACTATCAGGCTTTCTGGTCGCCTTCCGAATCCATCCGATCCATTGTTTACTTCCGAGATGTTGCATAAATAGAAATAGAAAATTTTATTTGCACTTTAAAATATATGAAGACTTACTCAAAGGAAGATGTAATATGGGAACAGCAGTTCTTTTCTGGCCTCTTCTCATTTCAGGTACTTTATCCTCATCAACGAAATGACGATCACAAATATAAACTCTATCGTAAATGGCTTGTGGATATAAACCAAGCCTCTTAGGGTTTTGTACAGCTTTCACCCAGTCATCAAAATAGTCTTCTGATGATTTCAACGAAAAACGATTTTTTTTTGCTAATTAATGCCAGGCACCCCGGAATACAATTAACAATAAATCGTTTTCTTGGTTGGTATCATATTTATATCCACAAAGCTTCTGTAAGAAAACGTTATTTACTTATAACCTATGAACTACTAAAACGTTCTAAACTTGCCTGAAAACTAAAACAGTTGTAGTTATGTTTCACCAAAACACCTTGAGCTATGAAAGCACCTTGCTTTTTTGATAAGAAAACTGAAAATAGAATTGAAATTACATGATTGTTTAAACACAAAGCTTATGATAACGAATATATTTTGATTCACAAAAAAAAACGCACTCTAAAACACAAACCGACGAACAATGAAAACACTGTAAAGTATCCACTAAAAGTTAATATAGGTTAAACTTAAAAGAAACGTTTAGCAACAAACTTGTATTATAATTATACAATGAAAGAACTAGAAGCGAACAAAAATCATACATTCAAAACATTTGAATTTTGAATGTATGATAAAATGGCGCACTGAACAGCTTGTTCAGTAGAATTGTAGCACTACTAGCGACATCTACTATATGCGATGTCCGAACTAGAGCCCTAATAAAGTCCAGGTTAGCTCCATTTAGGTGAAACTTCTATAGGGAGTGTTCTGTGGCTTGATTGCACACAACGTAATCAATGATTACCTGTCATTTGCATCCCATAGATCCTTTGCTACACCCTTTTACTAGCTTAGCCATATTGGCTAAAGAATTGTTGCGAAGGCCTGCGCTGCTCTCCCTTGTAGATCGGTTTTTGAAGATCCTAGCCTTTCCTTATTATGGACATTGAAGTCACCAAGAATAGTGACCTCGGAGGAAGGATATTCAGAAATCAGATGGTCGGTTTTTTCAGAAAGGTAGTCGAAGAGCTGGACAAAGTTGTCAGAAGGTGACCGATAAATCCAACATATGAATTTAGTTGCAGCCCTGAGAGAGAGTTTCATCCGAAGTATGTCAATTCTTCCAAGTTCTAAATTGGGGAGTCTGGTGCAGGCTAGATTGCTAGGAACGTATGCACACACGCCTCCATGCAATCTAAAGGAAGTGAGGAGCTCATACTTCAAACGCAGCAAAGATATTTCTTTGTCAGTTGTAAGCTTGGTTGCACACAACGTAATCAATGACTACCTGTTATTTGCATCCCATAGATCCTTCGCCACACCCTTTTTACTAGCTTGCAATGATGGTGTTCGGTTCGCAGTATGCATATATGCGTTTCTCAACCTAGGATGTGGTCGCCTTATATAGAGTCGGGAGACAAGTATTGTCCAGTACCTGCCAAGGTCTGCTGGTCATTTTATAAACGATGCGTATCTCATTGCATGAGAATCAATGTCATCTTCTTTGCGTCAATGATAACACTATGTATCAATATTGCCAATGGATGATGAGCACACCACAATTTCTTTAGACAAACGTTTTGGTCGCCGCCAAGCGTTGCCTTTCACTTAGAAAGCGCATTTAATATCCCCAAGAATTCGTAAGTGGTAAGGGGCTAATACTGCATCTGACCATGGTTCTGAAAAACCTCGGGTTCTTCGTTGATCCAGCTGGAGCAAATATCTTAGGAATGTGGTGGAACTGGTTGACTTTCTCTGAATTCTTTGATTTGTTCATTATTTAAAAAAGTATTGATAGCTGTACTGCCGTCATAAAAAAAACACGCATTCGACAAAATCATTAATACAGGAAAATGGAGGAAAAAGTTTAGATTGTAAATACAATAGAATTTTTTTTAGGCAAAAACTTTTTGTGACTAAATTTACATTTTTTTATTTCAACAACACACCACGAGAGCTCACAGCCTAAATACTATCGTACCGTGTGACCTGGGCAGTAGAAGGGTGTATTCGCTCTGTTTCCCTGGTAGATCTATTGGGGCAGCAGGTGGAGGAACTATGGAAGAAAGCTCATCTGAGCAGTGCCAGTGCAGATATCTATAAAAGAAAGGGATATATAGAGAGAGAGGTCACCAACGGCACGTCGGTGGGCAAGGAATGGCAGCCTTTGGGTGAGGGTAGGGTCACCGATGAGACGTATAGCTCTCTTCTGAATGGAGTACATGATAGCGAGTGTAGAAGCGGCAGCGGCACCCCAGATGTGGGAGCAGTATTCGAGGTTTGGCCTTATTTGCGAAGTATATAAGGTATAGAGATTAGCTGGTGAAAATTATTTGCGAGCCCGAAAGAGGAAACCTAATTTCTTAGCAGCCGCTTCTGCAATTGATGTGACAGGTTGGTGCTAATTTTGATTTCGATCCACAGAAATACCAACAAGTGAAGAGGACTCATTACTTTGAATAACTTGGTTGTTCATTGTGACAGATATATATTCAGTTATGCTGATTAAGTTAGTGGTCGTGGAGCGGCCCCTCACTAAGCCATGCTGAGCGCTGCTAATCACATTTTTTACTGCAAACGGAATTATCTCATGCAGGACAATCTCGAACACTTTCGCAAAGTTGTCCATTATAGCAATTTGTCTATGGTTCTCAATCAACGTGGAATCACCTCCCTTTGGAACAGGTATTGACTTCGCCTTCTTCCAGGTGCTAGGAAATAGAGAAGGCCCCAGCGATATATTGAACAGTATAGTCAAGGACTGAACAAGTATGTGAGCACAATCTCTGACCAGAAAAGCTGGCATTTGGTCAGCGCCCGATGTGTGCTTCGGTTTGATCTTAAGCAACGCGCGTAAGACCTGTTCTGCCGAAACCCGTTTGATATCCAAGGCAGTCCCACCACTGTAACAGGGAGCTCAGCCCACTAAAACCCCGCTGGACGCATCCGAGCATGAGCCCTGAAAAAACTCAGCAAAGGCATTCACTGCATCTGCATCGCTCGCAACAACCTCCCCCTATACGAGAGCGTAGACTGACCAGATTGGCCTTTTTTGAGGTTGGCATACCTCCAGAAGCTAGCCGAATCAACGCGGATATTTCTCTCCACCATCTCCTCATAAAGCGACTGTTTAGTTGCAGACAAGACCCTGACACGTCTTCTAAGTCGCCTGAATATCTCATTGTCCGCAAGATGATTTGAACGCTTAAAGCATTTCCAGGCCTGAAATTTTCTTCTTGTATAACCGATGAGTTCAGAGTCAAACCAGGGTGGATAGCGGCGGCGCACTCCTGAACATGCCATTGGTACATAGAGGTCAATGATTGAGTACAACAAAGCATAGAACCTGTGGCAGGCTTCGTCCAGATTTGAGAACTGGGCAAGTGAAGTCCAGTCAACTGAAGAGAGGTGGTTACATAAACCAGGAAAATTGGCTTTGCGAAAGGAGTATCGGAAGGATGTCGGTATGTTCACAGCGTGTTTGTTCATCGGACGTTCAATTGTAAGTGTTATCTCAAGCGCGGGATGATGCCCATCCTCGTTCACCAATATGTCAGAAGCACCATACACACAACCTCTCGCATTAGTGACAACAAGGTCAAGAAGTCTGCCGTTGGTATTTCTGAACGCGTTCAGTTGCTCCAACCGAAAAATGTCTTGCAATGAAAGAATGGTGCGCAATTTATTAGTAACTGGAGCTCCATCTATATAAGTAGCATATTCCGGAACATTGAAGTCGCCCAAGATTAATAACATGGGGTTCAAAAGAAATTCGCAGGCACACAAAGCATCAAGAAACACGGTGAAAGCAAGAGCAGTGGTGTTAGGCACCGAATAGGTCAGAATAACGAACAGTGGAGAATCGGTTATATATATCTTGACGCAAATAATATCTATCAGTGGTAAACTGATAAGATGCGCACTAGAGATGTCCACAAAATTTGCGTTATAGAGCGAATTGACGGCCAGTAGGATACCCCCACCCCGGCCAAGACCAGTTTGCTAAAATTTCCTGTCCGACCTGAAAATGGTATAACCACTTCCAAGTATTTCAGAGTTATCGACGTCAGAGTCAAGCCACGTCTCAGTAAATGCTAGTATGTCATAATTACAGGAAAGTGCAGTATTGTACAGCAGGCCAAGCTTATTCTTAATACTCCGTGGATTCTGCAGATAGACGCATAATTCCTGCCTACAAAAGTTATCGCCTGCTACTGACGCACGTACATATGGCTGTGATTGCTATGTAGGAAAAACATCAGCCTTTAACTTGGCCAATGCTATTTTGTAGGACGAGCACTCATCATGATTCGACGCGCAATGATCAACGTTTAGATCAGTTTTATGCCTTTTATTGTGATTTAGGCAGTTAATACAGGGTAACGACTCGCTTTTGCAATCCTTAACTTCATGAAATATATATGCTAGTAAACTTATTCAATCTAATCTTGCAGGATATTGAGTTATTTTGGACATGCGTACCACAACCAGTTCCTTGAGTAGATTTTGAACCATCTGTATATATAATTGTGTGGTCTTTGAAATCTTCCAAGACGGATTGCAATATAGCTTTATTAGCTTATGGAAGTTGAGCACAACACGGGAATATTACTTTTAGATTTGTTATTAAATATTCAAAATTAAAAGGCGGAAATCTATCACAAGACTCAATAAACATCTGATATTGAAGCGTATACTCATAGGCATCGATCATGGGTGAATTATTTTTCTTTGACCAGAGGCTGTTGAATAGATATTCGAAAAATAGTCATGTATTTTATTTGTCATACTTGTGTTGTAAAAATTAAATTTAATAACATGTTTTCTGGCAAACGAATGCTCTTCTAAGATAAAGTGGGGGTTCTTGACTTTCTGCCAGTACTGCTTAATTTAGATATGACCTTATGGCACCTAGACAAATTCTAAGCGCTTTTGTTTGAATTTGGTTAATGATTTTAAGGTTAGTGTTACAAGCTGAGTCGTATAGAAAGATACCATAGTCCAGAATTGACCTAATATAGCATCTATAAAAAAGTAGACATATTTTGGGATCTGAACCCCATTTAGCTTTGCTGACATACTTCAGTAAATTGGTGCCATGCTCGCATCTCCCCTTTATGTACCTAATGTGTGTAGTTCAGAGCAACTTTGAATCCAGGAAAATACCTAAAGACCTATATTTATTGACAACACGCAAGTTATAATTCAAGACTTTGATCTCAGTTGTATGTTGTAACCTGTGCCTAGTAAAAAACATTACTGTTGTTTAATCTATATTGAGCTCAAAGACATGCTCAAAAAGGCAACCTTGAAGAGAATTCATTATGGAATTGAGTTTTAGTAAACAGTTCTCGTATGTCGTTTCTTCAAAAAAACTATTTATTGTTTTTAATGTTTTCATTGTAGTACATACGCCTACATGTCCAAGGTATACAATACAGCTGTTTATTTTTTCAAATTATTTTGATGGTTTTTTTTTGCAAATTTTACTTATGGTGGGCATTATTTAAAATCAAGCATGAAAAAAATGAAGATAGATGTAGAACATGCATAAGACAAGTCTGCTTTACTCTCAAAAATTTTCTCAGAAAATTGAAGCTTTAACATTAATTAAAAAACACAGAAATACACAAATATTAAGAACATACCAAACTTTAACCGTATATTTACACTTGATCAATGACATCGGACTAACTCACATCAGCAAACAGAGAATATTAACTATCGAACTTTATTTTTTCCTCTTTTTTCTTCTTCCTTACCCTTCTTTTTTCTTTTGTTCTCTCCTTCCTCTCTTTGCACCTTTCTTTATTTCTATCTCTCTTCTTTCCTTTTTCTTTCTTTTTTTCTTTGCCCTTTTTTCCACCTTCCTCTTTTCGCTTTTTGTCAAAAATTACCACACTTGTACTTTCAACTTTACATTCATCTGTGATATCTTTTATATCCACCTCTGTCTTTTCTTCACCTTTGTCGTTTTCCTTCTCATCAGAACTGGTTGCACACGTTTCATCTACGCCATTATCTTTTCCCTCTTTCGTTGCTTTGTCCCCACTCTTTGTATTTTTTCCACACACTTTTGGACACTTTATTTTACTTCTTTTTGGTTTCTTTATTAAACACGTATTCTGCTGTTTTTTAGCCTCTACAGCCATTTCTTTGTATGGCCTCTTTTCTTTTTCGCTCATTTTTTTCCACGCTTCCCCACATTGCTTCATAAGTGGTCCTAATGGTTCACCTTTCTTACCATAAACTTTCATATACACTTTCCAAAAATTTATGTAAGCATTTGTGCTGGGATGTTTACTTACTTCTGCCATTTCTGCCTTTTCTGCTTTTTTTCTTCTACCTCCTACCACAGGTAACTTAAAATCGTTGCCGAAACACAGGTTATTGAAATGAGCCATGATATAGTATGATTTACAACTTAAAATTTTGAATATTATGACATCTGTCTTTTTACTGTACTTCTGTCACTAAACAGGGTTGACCATAGTGTCAAATCAAGCAATACTTTTAAAAGTGATTAATTACAAATTAATTCTAAGCAACAAGGCAATAATCTATCTATTTGGTTTAATGATTTCAGAAATATTGACGTTGGTAGATAACAATCTGGTACAGAGACAGTGGCGACATTGTACGTCAGAAAAATTCTCCGTCTAAGTTTGAATAGTCTCATATACTTAACTTACTATAAGCCATATATTCATATGGATTTGTGCGTTTATTTTCCTAACAGCAACTATTCAATCCATTTATGGCAAATGTGACCCAATCTTCATTATTTAGGCATCAATTTATTTAGAAATAGGAAGGTACATATATAAACACCAATATAAATAAGTAGAAAAATTGTAAATAAATTTACAATTAAGCCATGACTTGTTTGTAGAGCAAAATAAACTAAAATGAACTAAGCATTTAGATACACACAATATATACAGGTGGCGTATTTCTGCGGTAAAGCTAATTTTTTCCGTTATTATTCAGAATAAAAAAAATGTAATCACAAAAAACTATAGAAAATCGCAGGCTGTACGTTCTAAAATTATTTGTGATTATACAGGTGTCCCATATTTACAGGACAAAGCAAACATACTTTCTTTTGATAGAACACCCTGTATATTTCTTAATTTTTGGACCTCTTTTTTAATTTTGAGCCTAATTTGTAGAAGTATATATTTAGCTACAGTGCTTGGTTTTAAAGATATTTTGAATTTTATGAAAAAAAAACACCTGCAGTTTGTAAATGTCGTTATTTTACCGATTATTAAACTTCGAGGCTCCATTTTGGACTGTTATTCGTCCATAGGTAACATCACATTGTTGTAATATAAACAATGTGTTTACTTATACAGGGTGTTAAAGTTGGGTACATTCTAAGTCTGAAAAGTCATTATTTTCAAATGTAACACCCTGTATTTTATGTTGTGAAAAGCAGGGCCTCATCTTTAGCTCCAACTTCTGTTAAGTACTCAATATGTTGAAAACTGCTAGTTTTTATATTATTTACATCTATATTCACATACTATGATTTATAAGAGCAATACGAAGTAAAACAGTAGGCCAATGAGAAATAAGAAATGATTTAGGAAGTGAAAAATATTAATAAATAATTAATTTTCATAGAAACCTTCGTTTCTGAATAAAAAAACAATGCCTCAAGTTATAAACATTACAAACATTTATTATAGGAATTTCAGGGTTGAGAATTTAACAATCAAATATAAAAAAAAGAAAGCCACAAAAATTTGTGAGCGTTAAACAAATTAGATGTAAAAACAGTAGATACGAAGACTTACAGCAAATGCTCAAACGCCCCCTCGAAACGTCAATGCAAGACTGCAATCGATATCCAAATGATTGAGTTACTCTTCTCAATGTGTGTAAGGATAAGTATAAAAGAACAGGGAACACACAAATCGATAAAGATATATGCAGATAGCCAAGCTGCAATAAAGGCTCTTGGTTCCTACCGTTGCAATTCAAAAACGGTAAGGAGTTGTAAATCTGCCCTTAACGAATTGGGCAGCTGTAGTGAGGTGTCGCTGGTCTGGATACCGGGTCACTCCAACCATAATGGCAATGTTGCGGCCGACGCGCTTGCCAGGAGCGGTGCCCAGAGAGACTTTGTCGGATCAAAACCGGTGCTGGGGATAACATCATGCACAGCAAAACGCACCTTAAAGACCTGGACAGAAAGAATGACAATCCAATATTGACAAAATCTTCCAGGATTAGCTCACTCTAAGGCCTTCATAAATGGCCCGTCTGAGTCAAGGGCTAAAAAACTTCTAGAGTTAAACAGACAACAACTGAAAACTCTAGTCGGCCTGTATACAGGACACTGCCGCTTGCGTCACCACATGCACCGTATTGGAGTCGGTCAGGAGACCGAGTGCCGGCTGTGTATGGAGAGTGACGAGACAGCAGAGCATGTACTGTGTTCCTGTCCGGCAGCAGACATACCTGCTCTTTGGCAAGATAAAGCTTGCTCCGGAGGATCTGGATCAACTTTCGCCCACAAAGATAATCGACCTCTGCAGGAGGCTGGCTTTGTTGGGTGAAATATAGACCTTTAGGCGTGAGCCACAACAGACCTTATGGTCGCGGTGGAGTGACCGGTATGGCCCACTCACATACAAACCTAACCTAACTTAACCTACTTGGGCTGAAGATAATCCTCATGCTATCGTCCATGGATATCACCAGCACATATGTGTCGGCAGTGATTATTGGAGATAATTGGCCAGAATTGATGGAGACAGTGCCATTAAGAACGAGAGTTCATGCATGACGGCGGTTCCCCGCTAGTTTGCAGTAGTTGTTAGAAATTATTTTGATCAACAATCCTGATCATTGGACAGGTAGAGGTGATCCTCACCCATGGCCACTCCGTTTACCGGATTTAATCCTTTGGACTTTATTTTTGGGGTCACCTTAAATAACTTGTTTATACTACTCCAATTAAAACTACAGATTATTAACAATTTTCATATGATTCGTGCCACTCCAGAAATTTTACAATGTGTAAAAGACAATTTAGCATGTCAAGTAGATGGATCTTTACTGATGAGCTTGCTAATGAATGATAAAGCTTTCTCCGGAGGATCTGGATTAACGTTTGCCCACAAAGATTATCGACCTCTGCAGGAGGCTGGCTTTGTTGGGCGAAATATAGACTATTAGGCGTGAGCCACAATAGCCAATTATGGTCGCGGTGGAGGGACCGGTATGGCCCACTCACAATCAAACCTAACCTACTCTTCTCAACATATTAACATCAATTCTTCGGGAGGTCTCTATGATCTTGCCTTTTATTTCTTCCTTGGTAGACGGCTGCGATGCGTATACCAAATTCTTGACATGGCCCCACAAGAAGAAATCGATTTTGGTGAGATCTGGTGACAGCGTTGGCCATGCGAATGGTCCTCTTCTTTCAATCCACCTCCAAAAAATTTTCAAAATTTTCATTAAGATATTGTTTAGTTGGGCCTGTGTTCTGCACTGGAGTACCATGATGGAGGAGCCACATTTTTTGAGGTATAGTAAGTGGCACATCTTCTAGTAATACAGATAAGTGGTTTTCTAAAAATCTAGATACATCGCCCCATTTAACGTTCCTTCGAAAAAATGTGGTCCCACTACATACTCTCCTACAATGCCACCCCAATGAATTTGTAATTTCATTTTTTTGTATTGTGAATAATAATATTAATATTGAGCTTTACCGCAGAAATGCGTCACCCTATATATATATATATATATATATATATATATATATATATATATATATATATATATATATATATATATATATATATATATATAGGGTGTTCAAATAAGGACACGGACCGGCTATATATATATATATATATATATATATATATATATATATATATATATATATATATATATATATATACCCTTTTTGTGACAGAGCAAGACAAAACTCATCTCCCAGCGACATAACGTTAAACTTAGCTTGTTACATCAATACCGCGGGAAGTCACATTTCGGACCATGTGCAAAACGCTGCAGGCATGCATGACCCTAAATACCATTCCAAATACTTAGGTACATAAACTCCGTAATAGCGTAAGAATTTTTAACATCAACAACGTTGTGAATATCAAGTCTTGTTTCCGTTTTAGCTCAAGAGGGACGGTATTATATATTTTAGGTTCAAGATAATAGTAGCTTCTCTAAGTTACGGTTTTTTCAATTTTGAGTATATAAGCCTCTACTTCTAGTATAATAACTGTGATATAAGAGAAGACACCAACACCGTGGACATCAAGGCCTATCTGCAGGATGCGGCCGCGAAGACCTTCGCCAAGGCGGCAAACCACGCTAACCCGCTCATCAGGTCCTCAGTCGACTACGATGAAACGGCGCGGAGAAAATTCAAGAAACCCAAGATGATTCTACTGTAGCCGACCAGCCACCTAGTAGACGTCTCCAGGGCAGGAGTCCGCGAAGACATCGAGGTGCTGAAGACTACGTGTCGACTCGTGCCCCCGCGACGCCCGCGGGGGTTACCGCTGTGAGGGCTGAACCGAGTAGGCCTAAGCACGGGCGAGGGGATACGGGTTAGTAGGCATCTCCGACAGAGCGCGCACCCGAAGGCAATGGCCTCGTCGTTATTTTCGCGGGTGAATTGAGTAGCCCGCGGGGATGGCGTCAAAACCGGCGTTAGTAAGGTCCGCGCTATATAAATAACCTCGGCCCCCGGGCCGCTGCCAGAGCAGACACCACCGTAAGCAGAGACAGCCACTAGAGATTACGCAGCCAGAGGGCGGAGCCCTAGCTGCAGGAAGCGACCGAAGATTCAAGATTCAAGAATAACTGTGGTGCATTCCCATCACGTCGGTGTATATGTTGTCTGACCAATATAAAATAAAAAGTTCGGGACGCAGCAAGTGCGTTATGGTAGTGAATTTTCATTAAATGCTTCAAATTTGTATAACCCAATTTTCTAAAAACCTATAAAGTTGAAGTTCGCGCTCATTTGAAAAAATCTTTGCAGAATCTCACCATCGATACCTCTCTATTAGCGATTCTTTTTCATAAAAATTCGCTAAAATATCTGCTGAAAATTATAATTTCAGATTCAAAAGTGACAAAGTTATTTAGGCGTTTCACACAAAAATGAGATCTTGTTCGAAACGTATGAAATCTGTGCACTATTATTTCTCCATATGGATATTAATTGCACTTGTTGATATTTGGGATGGTGATATTGAATCCATAGGTAAACACTTGATATACTTTATTATTTCACTAACTGAATAAAATATATGATACATTTAACTATAATACAATTACAACAGTACATGAGTACATAGCAGATAACTGACCGAGCGTGGAGGACGTGTGTTCACTGTAGCTGTAGCGGTTGGTAGAGAAGAGAGAGATCGCTCTGGTGTTTCTTCGTTGCTGTAGATCTTGACAGCTGGCTGTCGCAGAACATAACGTAACGTTTAACTGTCAAGAGTATTTATGCAGAAACACAGAGTAGTGTTGACGGAAACACTGCGGTCTGAACCACCGCCACACTCCAAATGTCAAAATAAAATACATAAAAGTTCCGGACGCAGCAAGTGCGTTATGGTAGTGTATCTTTATTAAATGCTTCAAACTTTAATAACATAATTTTCTATAAACTTAGAAAGTTTAATTTTGGTATGTAGTAAGGTCTTTCCTAAGGCAAGATATCCACCAAATTTCATTAAAATAGCTATGTAATATTCGGAGAAAAAAATTTTTTGAATAACTCAATTCTATATAAATTTAAAAAGTTCAATTTTAGTAACATCTTTCCCAAAGCAACATATCTAGTAAATTTCTTTAAAACAGCTTTGTAATTTTCGGAGAAAAAAATTTTTTTAGAAAGAAAACTCAACATTTTCCCGGAAAACCCTGTTAGATTTTCCTGGCTAACGAACTCGTCCAAACCATTAATACAAGAAAGTCACTTTCCGAGTTTCATTAAAATCGGCTAATCATTTTTGAGCTATCGGATGGATACATACATACACACACACACACACACACATATATATATATATATATATATATATATATATATATATATATATATATATATATATATATATATATATATCTGACCCCGGATATGGGTTCTAGGGGTTCTAGTTGGCGCTCATTTGAAAAAAAATTTGCAAAGTCTCACCATCGATACCTCTCTATTAGTGAATTTAAAAAAAATTAAAATGCACTAAAATAACCATACATACATCGAGCTGGAATCGATCACGTAACTTTCTGCTTAGCAGACAACCACGCTGCCTCTGCGCCATCTAAGCACACGTTAACTAACGTTTTGTTTACATGATACTCCAGATCGGCTTCATGCCCGGGATATTATGTTTAAAATATACGTAACAGTTAATTACAGAATTAGAAAAATTATCATTAAAACACATCGCACGACTGTTTTGGTCTTATATGCCGTCTTATGTTTAAGTTTAAAGGCAAAAGAAACTATTTTAGAATCATTTTTATATAGAGTTGGCTCGATTTCTACTATATTATGGTACACTTTCAGTCCAAAACCACAGCATAATATATCTATGCGGTGCTAAAACTGTATTTGAGACCGTTAATCAAGCTACAAATATAGTGTATTTTAAAAATTGAGTGAAATAACAATCACTTGGCTAATTTTTAATTTGATGTCGTCTGCCATTTTCGATATTTTCGGCCGAGATTTCGGTTAGCGTTGAATGTTGTATGAATAACTACTCTGTCTGTCAGGCATTCGACTTCAACCATTAGGTCGTCTCAACGCATGTCTTTCAGATTTTACTTTCAATTCTGAAAAAACTCTAAATATTGTGTATCAAATTACTTAAAATTCACAACCTGGGTTTATATACACCATTTTTTTTAAATGAAACACCTGCATATTTATTCACGTTCTACTATCAAAATAAAAACGAATTTCATTTTTTTTACCCCACCTTAACATTATAGTTTTCCAACTATGAAGTATTTTGTAAAGATGTAGGGAGTTTCCGTTTTCATTCTCAACAAGTTATCCCCTTCGTGAAACCAAATTGAACATTGACACTACTAATTTCGATCAGTGACTCCCCTTAATTCCAAAAAAGGCTGAAAGAAGAAATTAACTTGATACTTGGGAGACGAATCAAACGCTGTCATACTGAAGGAAAACACCAGATTTAATGCAGGCAAAATGATATATCAGCAGATAAGTCTTAACTGTTCCTTAAATTGAAGAAGAACGACTTGAGAAAAATCACAGGAGACTCCCCCATAAGGTAGCACCTTATAAAGATAGGTAAGGCAGACAGCGAAAACTGTCAATAATGCAGTGAAGCAGCGGAAACACCCGTACATTTGTTATGCAATTGCATGGCTCAGTTCCGCAGAAGGCTCAAATACCTTGGAGGGATGACCTTAACACCACAGAAAATAGGTAGAGTAGCCTCCAAAAAGATAGTAGGCTACATAAAATCGGAATGTTTTGGGTCAGTATTTTTTTCCTCACTTAGGGCTCGCCCGCGTCTTTGTCGTCCTGATAGCACCACAGCCTTTGGCTTATTGTGCATTGGGCTAACTGTCTGTCAGGCATTGGACTTTAACCATTAAGTCGCCTCAACGCATGTCTTTCAGATTTTACTTTTAATTGGGAAAAAACCTCTAAATATTGTGTATCAAATTACTTAAAAATCACAACATGGGTTTATTTACACCATTTCTAGCTACATGTAAAGTCTCATTCCAGTTACTCTGATACTTACAAAAATATATTTTTTTAAAGACCTCGGTGGTAAGAACGTGTGCCTCCGAACCGAAGGGTACTGGCTTCGATCACTTTTCACTTTTTCAGTACATACTGCATGTAAAATTAACATACACCGAGGTTGTGACATTGCCAACTGACCTTCCTGACCTGACCTGACATCAGTTTGCCTAATTAAAAGCTAAAAGAAGGAAAAACCAACCCTGTCATACATCAAGGTCATATAAGCATAATATAATGTATACTTTTCCTTCTTTTGGTTGTTAATTAGGCAAACTGATGTCAGGCCAGGGAGGACTTTTACTTCGTTAAAACGAAAAAAAAACGCATGAGTCGCGATGCATGTTAATTATGGTCGCGAGACACTTGTTCAAATTCGTGTTGGTTAAATTTGACATTTGCATATTAAGTCCATTTTTATGTGGATCTCTATATTTTTGAGAAAATTATGTGCAAAAAGTCTGGACGCAGCAAGTGCGTTATAGTAGCGTTTTTTTTATTAATATTTTTAATAGCAAATGTGTTTTTCTTTTATGAAAGCAGGCATCACACTTGGTTGCCCATATAGTAGAAACAATGTACCATATTTCATCGAAATAACTTTATTGTTTGAAAATATATAAACATTTTTTAAGAGTCTGGATGCAGCAAGTGTGTTATGGAAGTTAATTTCCATAAAAATGTTTTTAATAGCAAATGCGAGCAGGCATCAATCTGATTACCGGTATAGCCTATGTAGTAGAAACAATGTAATATATTTTATCAACATTAATTATGGTTTGAAAATATACAAGAATTTTCCGAAAATATACTTAAATGTTGGTTTCCTAACCAACAAAGCTTACGTTAATAGCAAATTGAGTTATTCAAATTTGAAGGATTTAATGAAAATTCGGTAAATTTGCAGATTAGTTCCCGAACGCTTTTCAAAAAATTGTTTTCAGAAACATTACTAGGACCCGACCTGGATGCACAAACCACAAGAAAAATTTCTTCTTCACACCCCCTAAGGAAATTACAGGACTGGGAGTGAATAGGGGTGCTGGGCGGGGTAGATAGTAAAAAGGAAATATGAGCAGAAAATGCGTAGAAAACTGCTTGGAAGCTCTCTATTTGAAGCCATATCCCCATTAAACCCTGCCTACCCCGCACAGCACCCCTATTTGCCCCAGGTCACGTAACTTCCTTGGGGGGGTATGAACAAGAAGTTTTTCTTGTGGTTTATGCAACTAGGTTGGTTGTATGTACACGGAGGGGGGGGGGGTGTCTACGACGAAATAGACCCCCCGTTTCGACTTGCGGCAGGGGTGGGGGGTTGGGGGTGGTTGCTTCGTCGTGGGGATTTTCCTTCCCCCTCGCGTGCATACAACTACCCTCGCTGCATAAACCACAAGAAAGATGTCTTGTTTCTACCCGCCAAGGAAGTTACGGCACCTGGAGGGATAGGGGCGCTGTGCGGGGTAGGCAGGGTTTAAGGGGGATATGGCTTCAAGATGTGAAAAAGACAGCTTTAAAGCCTGTTTTATTCGAATTTTCTGCTCATATATTTTTTTACTACCTACCCTGCCCAGCACCCCTACTCACTCCTGTTCCCGTAACTTCCTTGGGGGATATGAACAAGGAATTTTTCTTGGGGTTTGTGGATCCAGGGGGGGGTAGGCAAGTTTCTGAAAACAGTTTTTGGAAAGCGTTCGGGAGCTAAACTGCAAATTTACCGAAAATTCGCTACCAAAACGCACTTAGTGCGTCCAGATTTTTTTCTTACAAACGCATCATATTTCGATAAAAAATGCAAAAATGTATTAACGAATTTGTTCTACAAAAATTAGCTAAAAAAATTATACACCCCTACTCACTCCTGCTCCCGTAACTTCCTTGGGGGGTGTGAACAAGAAATTTTTCTTGAGGTTTATGGATCCAGGGGGGCCCTAGGCAAGATTCTGAAAACAGTTTTTTGAAAAGCGTTCGGGAGCTAAACTGCAAATTTACCGAAAATTCGCTACCAAAACGCACTTACTGCGTCCAGATTTTTTTCTTACAAACGCATCATATTTCGACAAAAAATGCAAAGATGCATTAACTAATTTGTTCTACGAAAATTACCTTATTTATAGACCGTTAAACCATAAACTTTACTAAACCTACAGCGAAAGCATCAACTTAACTAAACCGACAGCCAAAGCATCAGAGAAAGGGTCTAATTGAAATGAATTTTCTGTAAATATTTTAGTAAAATAAAGGGCAATGACGGTTGAAACTGAAACTTAAGGGTTTGCAGAACACTCTTCTTGCAACATTTTCTTTTGAAAATCCGTATTTGTTTCACGTTCTTTGCCTAAACATTGCCAATTTTGACGTTTGAAATTGCGAGTTTGACGTTTTGAGGAAAACTGCAAAATTTGTTTCTTTAACTGCCCATAACTTCTTTGTCTTTAAAGATAGAGACCTAAATTTTGGTACAGATCACTCTTTATAATACAAACACTCGTATCAAATTTGGTTGCCGTTACTTTGTTACTTCCGGAGATATGAATTTTTTTTTAAATAAAACACATTTTCTGGGAAAACCTGGTCCGATTTTCCTGGCTAACGAACTTATCCAAGCCACTTGCAAAAGGAAGGTACTCACCAAATTTGATCAAGATTGGTTCATTATTTTTTGAGTTATTGGTCGGATATATATATACAGTGTGGAACAGCCAAATGGAATAAATTCGATAACGGATAAATGAGGACGTGTTGGGAAAAACGCTTGGACACGTCGATTTGTATTTTTAACTGCGCATCTTTTTCAAGAAAAAAAAATTATTTAGGGTGCGTCATGTGACAGTGGCCAATACCAACTTTCTTATTTTAAATACAAGCCCCTGTATATTATTAATTTTTTGGATTCTTCAGAAAATTCTAGACATAATTCATGTACAATGTCCTATACCTATCTTCAACTGTTTCGGAAATATTAAGTATTTTCAGATTTATTACAAAAATTAACATTAAAAATAGAAAATTATTTTATTTCACAAATTCTAATAAGAAATACTGATTATTTATTAATAATTTAAAAAAACAAAAAAAATTAATGTCAATGTAGTAAATGTTCAAAATGCTCGCCACGAACATCTTGGCAACATGCTAATCTGGTATAGAAATGTCTTCTAACATTACTCAACATCTCAGGCGTGACTGATCTAATCGCAAGCGTGATTCGTCTTTTTAAGTCATCTAAGTTGAGGGGCTTAGTTTTGTATACAATACTTTTGACATATCCCCACAAAAAGTAGTCTAATAGCGACAGATCAGGAGATCGTGCTGGCCATTCTATCGATCCGCGCCTCCCTATCCACCGATTTGGAAAAATTTGGTTCAGGTACTGCCGGACATTGATTTGGTAATGGGGCGGTGCTCCATCTTGCTGAAACCATATTTTATTGGCAGGAACTTGTGGGTTTGCTGGATCTGGATATAAGTTTGTCAAAGTTGGCACGACATTATTTTGGAGCAGTTCTAAATATTTATCCCCATTCAAGTTGCCATCAATGAAAAAGGGACCTACGATATGATTTCCAACAATTCCTGCCCAAACATTAACTTTTTCAGGATATTGCGTATGTTCCTCTCTCATCCAATGAGGATTCTCATTAGACCAATAGCGGCAATTTTGACGATTAACATGACCGTGAAGTGTAAATGTGCTCTCATCAGAAAACAAAACATCTTCTAATTGGATCACATTGTTATCTAACATTGCCATCATTTGTTCACAAAAATACGTTCTCCTATCGAAATCGTCCTCCATGAGCTCCTGAGTTGGTATCATTTTATAGGGATGCATTTTACTTTCCTTTAATGTTCGAAAAATTGCTGTGTGGCTAACGTTGAATAGTTGGGCTGCTTGTCGACCAGAAGTATGTGGGTTTTCTTGAAACTCAAGCGTAATATCCAATTTCGTATCATCACTTACTGCATTGGCAGCTACTTTTTTTATCTGTCTCACATGACCAAGCTCGCGAAACTGCTTTTCTATTTTGCTAATTGTTCCTTGGGATACAGGCGGCAAATTTGGAAATTTTTCGTGAAATAAGCGAGACACTTCCATCTGTGTCCGTGTGTTATCTCCATAACCAATCATTTGTAGAATGGTTATTTTGTGGATTTCTGTTAAATGAACCATTTTTCTGATATTATTACGTACAGTTAACGAAATTCAAACGACAATAGCACTGACACTAATCACTACTGTCATGCAGGCAGACAACAAGTTGCTAAGGCTACGAGTTTTATAGGAACAGAAGGAAAACTGTTTTTGTTTTTGTTTCATTTCATATCAGTAAAAAGAAACGCAGGAATGGTTCTTGTTTACTTTCTCATTATGAAGAGCTGAATGGGAAATAAGTATTGAATGCAATGTAGCGAATTTGTGAAATAAAATAATTTTCTATTTTTAATGTTAATTTTTGTAATAAATCTGAAAATACTTAATATTTCCGAAACAGTTGAAGATAGGTATAGAACATTGTACATGAATTATGTCTAGAATTTTCTGAAGAATCCAAAAAATTTATAATATACAGGGGCTTGTATTTAAAATAAGAAAGTTGGTATTGGCCACTGTCACATGACGCACCCTATATAATTTTTTTTTCTTGAAAAAGATGCGCAGTTAAAAATACAAATCGACGTGTCCAAGCGTTTTTCCCAACACGCCCTCATTTATCCGTTATCGAATTTATTCCATTTGGCTGTTCCACACTGTATATATATATATATATATATATATATATATATATATATATATATATATATATATATATATATATATATTTATATATATATATATATATATATATATATATATATGTGTGTGTGTGTGTGTGTGTGTGTGTGTGTGTGTGTGTGTGTGTGTGTATGTAAACACAGATCTCCTCATTAGCGATTTTTTTTAATTCGCTAAAAATAGGAAATATCAAACAGGCACGTGACAATTTTATATTGTGTTTAGTGATAATGAGCGATGAATATGATGTTCAAAATTCTAAAGTGGTCGGAAAAATGACGATATCTCGGAAAATACACGTGTGCCCTAATTTTCTTTATTATTTTCATCTACGCACAAAATTACGTGATGATGCAAAATTTCATGAAAATCGCTTATATGTCAAGGTACTAAGCAATTACCGAATAATTTTGAATTTGAAAATATACCAACAGATCACAGCCAATTGTCGGTGCACTTTTAAAAGAATATTAGGAATAAAATAAAATTGAAAGATCTCTGCGTAGTCTACACTTGACTAAACTGTAACAGTTAACACCAGAATCGAGTAAGTAACGGGCCTCAAACCAAAACTCGCTATTTTTAGGGACAGTACATTTAAAATTACAGATATTAAAGATTATGGTTAGTGTAAAATTAGGTAGAGTGAAAACAAGCTATTCTAGAAAACGAGCAGGTTTTTTTTTCTACAAAAATTCGCTCAAAAGACACCAAGTCAGTCACATTAAAGTAGGTCCTCATAGTTACCAGCTAAAAATGAGTCTACTATTCCACGCTTTACAATTAAAATAATGTAAAATATAGGTATTACAGTAGTTTATTCAAATTAAAACGTCCCTAAGAATAACACTTCCAGTACTTTTCCACGCTTCACAACCAGAAGAATTTAAAACAATATAGGTATTACAGTACTTTATTTAAATAAAAACGTCATTAAAAACAATACTTATCACTCCAAATTTGTAGTTTCTATAATGAAAAGGACTCAGTCCATGTAGTAATCATTATCTTTATGGCGATCGCTGCGATCTTCACTCTTTTCATCAGTATCTACAGAAGAATGACGGCGTTCTCTGCGCCTCCTCCTCCTTGACGACTTCTTCCTCTTGCGGCGTCTTCTAGGTACCTCTTTAGCCAGCTGACAATACGGAGACTTCTGTTTCTCGTTCATTCTTCTCCATGCTTCTGCACCTCTCTTTGTAATTTCAGTCATTTTTAAATCTTGATTTGATACTCTGAAGTCGCGGAGAAAATTCAAAAATGGGTTTCTTGTTAATCTATACCGGTTAGCAGCAACCTTCGGAATAGATTTTCTCTCGCTTCTGGCCTTGCTTCTGGACCTGCGATCCATACTTCTGTCTTGACTCTTGCCCATGGTTTACATTATTCTCAGAAATTTTGGGGAAAAAAATCTTATGAAATTTTTAAAATGTTAAAGTAAAAATTATAAATGAAGTAAACAAACTGTTATAGTGCTATGGATACTACTGTACATGGCAAACTTACTCATGTTATTTTTCAGAAATGTCACGTTGTGACATCTTATCAAGCTAAAGAATTGTCTTTAGTCCCGTCAAAAATGTTTGCATTTTTGTCAGAATACTTTTCATTATCTCTTTGAAAAAAAAGTGGCGACTGACGGACCGACGTCAATGTTTCAAAACATCTTATGCACCTACTCTTATCAACGTGCGGACAAGAACAGAATGCGGTCTGTCCACCTAATAATAATAATGTGTCAAATACGTGCGTAAGTACGTCATAAAGTGTTTTTGCTCTGTTAGAATGTTCCAGAAAAAGAATAAATCATATAACCACTTCTCTGTAGAGAATAATACTACAAATTTCGGGACGCAGTAAGTAAGTTATGGTAGCGAATTTTTGGTAAACGTTGAATATAAGGTACAGAGAATATTGACAGTTACGAAATTGGAATACCACTCCAATACATTTATGTGTCTTGATCGTCGCATTCGTTTCACTCGCTTATGAAACGTTAATTTGATATAGTGCAGCTGTTTTATAAATTGGTTTAATTTATTGCGTGTGTCTTTTCAGTTTATCTTTGATGTGTATTGCTGTTATAATTTCAATAGTAAAATAGAGGTTCTTAGTATCTTGTATCTTGTGAACATTAGGTTAACTTGTGTCTAGGGATACCAATTCTACTTTTGATCTCGGGCTTCCGCATGCGCAGTGAGTTACCGGGCTCACAGCTCATGAGTTTTTTGCCGTTTTAAAGATACAAAAGACCTCCCTGGCGTGCTGTTTACACACAATCCTCCCAACTTACCTTCCTGCCCAGTTTTCTTAATTAACCCCTAAAAGAATGTATGTATACTCACATGACCTTGATGTATGGCAGGGTTGGTTTTTCCTTCTTTTAACTGTTAATTGGGCAATCTGATGTCGGGGCAGGCCAGGAAGGTCAGTTGGGAGGATTGTGTGTAAACAGCACGTCAGGAGGTGTTTTATTTTGTTTTATTATTTCAAAAATTAATTTTCATTCAGTATAAATCAAAATAATTACATTACGTACTTAGAGTTTAATTTTTATATATGGCAACACTGTTTCACACTTTCCGTGATGTGACGTCATTTGTGACATGCGCAGTTTGTCTGTACCCTAGTAGTAGTAGCAGCAGTGGTGGGGAGGCCAACGCCAAGCAAGTAGGCCACAATGGGCCCCTTTTGTCAACCCCAGCAACCATGCTTTACTCCTCCTAGGTTCCGTCGCCAAACCGCCTCGACCTCAAAATCAAGGCCGTCGCAGTCTTCAATTGGACGGTACTTACCTGATTCCTCTGCAGAGTCCTCGATCCGAACAATTCTGTTCGAAGACTCCCAAAAGCCTCGCATTCATATAGGTAGTGTAGGACGTTTCTTCATCCTCGCCGCAATCCAGGCAAATGGGATCCCTTTCTACGCCTATCAATGTGAGGTGTCTTCTAAGGGCGCAGTGGCCTGTCAGCACCCCAAGGATGCGGCGAAGCGTAGGTTGACTCCTATCGAGTAGCCAGACAGCTTTATCTTTGTCCGGCCCCTCCACGAAGTCCCTCGCCTGCCTGCAGCCATCAACCGACCCCCAGTGCCCCTCCATTGTTTCCTCAGTCCACCTGTCTAAGGCGACAGAGACCGCATTCCTACTTAGGCCTATCGCAGGCTCCGGGCCACAGAACGGCTGCCCCGGGAACCAAGCCTTGCGAGACTATTCACCACTTGATTCCCCGCTACGCCACAGTGTCCTGGAACCCACACCTCATTTGTCCTGGTTAGTCCTTTGAGGGCGTCAGCGCACTCCTGAACCAGTGTTGACCTGATTCTGGCCTCGCAGACTGCCCGGAGGACCGCCTGGCTATGTGTACACACATTTCTCGGGGCTCCTCACATCCTGTCTATTGGCCACAGACAGGATAGCGTACACCTCTCTTTGGAATGCCGTGGTACATGCGCCAAGAACATAGCTCTCGCGCACCCCCAGGCCCTCGATGTATATTCCTGCTCCGATCCTCCAGCCGCGATCCGTCGATGAAACAGACCAGGCTTAGGGGCTGGAATGCAACCTCATTTTCCCTCCACTGATCCCTACTGGGGATCCTGAGGGTATATGGCCTAGTCAACCTAATATCGTCCTCGGCATCCCGCACCTTTATGGTGGAAATCGGAATTTCCTTTTCCACCTCCTTGGCGACTCTTTCATGCCCTATCACTGCTCCCTCTCCGCACCAGTTTCCTGCGTCTCTCATTCTGAGATGCGACGCCATCGCCTCCCTCCTGACACAGATGGGAAGCGGTGGCATCATCAACAAGACCTCTAGAGCGGCTGAGGGTGTCGTCCTCATAGCGCCTGTGATACCCAGGATTGCCTTTGGAGTTTGACCAGCTTCCTGCTGGTAGTTTGGTTCACACCACACTACCAGACCAACGCCCCATAGAGGATTCTCGGCCTGACGATCGCAGTGTAGATCAAATGAAGGATCCGAGGATTAAGTCCTCAGGTCATCCCTATCACTCGACGCAGCTGCCAGAGGGTCGCTACTCCCTTTCTCGCTACTCGTGCTATTTGCGACCCCCATGTTAGTTTGGAGTCCAGGATCACCCCCAGATATTTGACCTCCCGCACTAAAGCTAAAGATTTTCCAAACATCACGGGCGCCCTAAACACCTCTACATTCCTCTTCTTGGTAAATAGGATCATCTCCGTTTTCGCCTGGTTTACGGAGAGTCCCAGCTCACCATACCCACTTTCAATTATGCTACAAGCAGCTTGCATGCACTCACAGACGACGCCGAGGAATTTGCCGGTGACTAAGACCAGCCCATCATCAGCGTACGCCCGGGTGTAGAAACCATTCTCGGAGAACCGGTCCAAGAGGCCGTCCACGACCAGACACCATAGATGAGGCGAAAGGCAGCTGCCCTGAGGCTGTCCGTCACCCCAACGTCCAGCCTCCGGCCCCCCAAGGTCATCCAAACTCTCCTGTCCTCCAGCATGCTCGCCACCCAGCTTTTTAGGGACCTCGGCGTTCCCCTATCCTGTAGGGCGGCACAAACCGTATCCGTCCTTGCCTTATCAAAGGCCCCCTCCATATCGAAGAACACAGCTAATGTGCTCTCCCCATAGTGCAGGGCCCTTTCCACCTTCCGCGTCACAGCGTGGAGCGCCGTCTCCGTCGATTTCCCCCGCTGGTACGCGTGCCGACCTTTATGGAATGAATCCTTGAGGATCCCTCCCAACATAGACCTATCTACTATCTTTTCCAATGCCTTAAGCAGGAAGGTTGTAAGGCTATTAGCCTGTACGCCTTGGCCAGCGTGTAGTCCTCCCTTCCCGGCGCCAGGTCTTTCGGACGTAGCTCCACGCCAGGCTGGCCCGGAAAACCTCCCTTATGTTGGGAAGCAGTATATCCAGGCCCCTCTGGAGCAGGGCCGGAAAAATCCCATCACAGCCTGCGGACTTGAATGGAGCGAACTCGCTCACCGCCCAGGCTATAGAGCCACCCGTGACCACCCTCTCCGCCAGCTGCCAGTCCGCATTCGGGACCGTCCACCGGCCCAGGTCGGCAGCCCCCGTGACGGCTCCACCGCCCGCGAGGTGAACTTCGGCGAGATGACGCAGAGTCTCCTCACCGGTGCTTGTCCAGCTCCCGTCCGGTTTCCTTAAGGATCCTACATTACTGCTTAACTCCTGTTTGAGTACCCTTACCAGCCTGGCTGCGTCCGGCAGGGAATTGACTTCCCCGCAGTACGCGTGCCAACCAGCTCGTTTACTCCGTTGTAGTTCCTTCTTAAACTCCCTTATGGCAGTCCTAAACACGCCCCTCGGACGGCTCGGTTTGAGGCCCTCCGAGTCCTCCCGCGTACTATAGCGAGATCCACCGTCTGACTTTGATGGACGGTTCCCCCCTAAGTGGTGACACGGCTTCGTAGGCTGCCATTATTTTACGTTCCGCCAGGACTACGCCATCCCCCCGGTTGGAGGTGATGACCACCTGCATATCCCTCCTACCCGCCGGACCTGACGTTCCCGAGGGGCCAGGGCCCGCCCCAGCGGCCAAGTCGCGGCAGCGCCCCCCCCCCCTCGCAGGAGTGGGGACACATTAGACAGGGATCTCTCTACCTTCTGCCTCCTCGTTGGTCTTTGGCACGTTACCATCTTTTGTTTGTTGACTATTCATGGTTGCTAAAATTGGGTTTTATGTGTGATGGTGTGATTATGGTTTGGTGAGCGTATAGATACGGGAGATCACCCCACCGCGCCCCGGCGCTTCATCCATGATGATACTTGATTCCGTTAAGAACGGCTCTACGGCCACGCCGTGGCGAACCGAAGCGTGCAGCTAACCCCCTGTTCCGGAGCTACCCTGTGCTGCTGACACGATCGAGCATTTTTCGAATGGATGATAGGGCAGCCCCCTACGCCAGCCAAGGCAAGGGTGGGCCCCTGTACTGTTCAAACGGCGCCAGGTGTGCCGGACCTGGTTTGCACAGCGCTACCAGTCCAAAGCAGGCTCCGCTCGGAGTCCCTCCTCGGAGTCCACACCGAAGCCCGAGAAGCCCCCAACCCGATCTATGTGTGTCGTGTCTGTGTTTGTATGCGTGTGCGAGAAGGAGGAGTGAGACGTTAGTAGACCATCAGCCCTGGGCGTTATTCCCATTGTCGACAGTCGCGCCAGGGGTGGCACGTGGAGCCAGCCGCTAGGAGCCCAGTAGCTAAGCTACGCGTCGATCAATCAAGAGATCGACCAGCGCACGACTAGGCTAAGGGACCACACCCCCCGTCTGTACCCTATATTCAACGTTTGCTGAATTTTTATTAAATGCTTTAAATTAAAATAACTCAATTTGCCAAAAACCTAGACAGTCTAATATAGTAAGGTTTTACGGGGTCAACATACTGCCAAATTTCATCAAAATAACTTTGTTATTTTTTGAGATACAATTTTTTTAAGAAAATCATTTTTTCTTTTAAAAAAACTGGTCCGGTAGGGCTGGCAGTGGCATATCGTTCGGCAGACAGTTATTTGGGCCGACAGCTCGTTTAGTCGACACTACAATAGAGCGGCGATTCGAGCGATAATACCGCTTTTTTCAGTATTTGTCTGGCCGACTGGCTGAAGCGTTTTGTTTCCTTCTATAAAGCCTAATATTGATCTCTGGTTCATATTCAGTTGCAAAATATGACATAAGTGAAATTGAACTAAAAATGCCAATTTATACCCGGGGCAATACGCACTCTTTATATGTTTAAAATGGCTTACCTAATTGCATAGCAATATTTTGAGGTTTTGTTTTTGTTTTGCTTTAATATAACATCGTAAAAAAATATGTTGAAGTTATAAGATACAAATAAAAATACTTATGGTATATACGTAAATATGTATGAAACTCAATCCTGACTCACCTTAATGAAAAGGTCATTTTCTAATAAAAAAAATCGATTGATATAAGATGTATTCCATATTTTAATTACAAAAATGTGATTTAAAGTGAAACCAGATATAATTAACCATTTATTTTCAAGAAAGTTATCTTTGATGATATCTACTTTTTCACATTTTATAATGCATAGTTGCACAATTGTTTGAAAATTTATGGTTGAGGGCAGAAGGTTAAGTACTTCTTTTTTT
Source organism: Tillus elongatus (assembly GCA_964006375.1). Classification (NCBI taxonomy): domain Eukaryota; kingdom Metazoa; phylum Arthropoda; class Insecta; order Coleoptera; family Cleridae; genus Tillus; species Tillus elongatus. Next base: position 30,832,006 of record OZ023268.1, on the reverse strand, counting down.
ATAAATGTATATAGGCAATGAAGAAAAAATCATTGGAAATTGAATATGAGGTCATGCCATTAAAGTTATTTGTGTAAAAAAATATGTTGAGTTAGATATAAGTAAATATACTTAATTATGGATAAATCGTTGTTTTTGAAAAAGATATAAATAGTTTTAAGCCTGAATTACAATGTCCACACTCAAAGAAAGTATGAAGAATGAGAGGCAGTTCTGTTATTGTCGTAAAAAAATCGAATGATATGTGTGTGCGTGATTTGTTTCTTTAACGTCGGCCTATTTCCGCGACTATGGCCAATCACCGACGTCAGGGAGCAGTTTCACCTCACTATCCTGGAAATTTTGCTGAACCCCTGCCTTTCTGTAAGGAGGGTAGGGATCTTTAACGTGCCCAACATCGCATGGACACGGGACCAACGGCTTTACGCCCCCTCTGAAGGGCGGAACGTGCAGACATTCAACTTGCTCAAATACAATGCCAAAACCTCGGTTGATGTAAATGTTACAGTTTGTACTGAAAAAGTGAAATGAGTACCCTGTGATCGAACCCAGTACTCTTCGGTTCAGAGGCACGCGTTCTTACCCCTGAACCACTGTGGTTCTTAATGATATGTTTTATTCAATTTTTTCATTAAAACAATTTGATTTAACGAACAATCAGATTGTCATAAACTTTTTATTTCCTTCTTGTATTGCCAAATATTTTCAAAAAAGCTGTCTTACATTATTATTTAATGCCTTTATTGGCGGCAAATTTATATTTCAAAATGTGTTGTCTTTTTTTAAATAACGAACAAAATAAACAAGGAAAAAGCTATCTTTTCTATTATTTTTTGATGCTTATTTGCTGCATATATATATATATATATATATATATATATATATATATATATATATATATATATATATATATATATATATATATATATATATATATATATATATATATATATATATATATATATATATATATATATATATATATATATATATATATATATATATATATATATATAACAGAAATTTTATATCACTTATATGAACACTCACTTCCATAGCGCACTTGTCGCGTCCAGACTTTTTATTATGAGTAGCAGAATGTATGCCACATGACTACACTTATTTGCTTATGCTGGTTGCATTTTTGCGCATTCACTGTTTTTGGAATACTTTAATTCTTTATAAACTCAGTAAACAGTTCTTCCAATGTGCAACATTTCTCAATCTGCACATTTTTGTAATATGCATTGATAACAAATTAAATTGTCTGCTTATTAATAATAAACTGACAGATAAATAAGGCTCGAACTGAAATGGTCTCAAAAACTTAAACTTAAAAATTTTAATCATAGTTTGGACATATATTTATTATTCTAGTTTAAGTATGTTTTAGGAAAATTCGCTGCCATAACGCACTTGCTGCAGCCACACTTTTTTGTTATGGACAAACCTTATTAAAGCACCTTTAATTAATTTTTTCAAATATATCAGAATAAATGTGTGCTTTTGTAAAGGCGTGACTATATATATGCATCAAGATTATTCAAGATTCTAACTGAATGGGAAACTCGCTTATTAAGATTTGAAATATTTTTATAACTCTTTTCAACAAAGCAGTTGCTGCATGTAGAATTTTTTGTAATACTTTTATTTACTATTTACCATTAAAAAAAATAAAAGTCGCTACCACAAGTAACTTGCTGCATACAAGTTGTTTAATAAATATTTACTGTCTACCAACAGGATTTTTTTTGCAAATTTGTTACCAATACGCATTTGCTGCGCTCGCAGTTTTTTGTTATTGCAAATCGATAAATCTTATCAAGTGTCTTTTATTCATTTTTCTCAAGTATCGGAATAAATGTGTGCTTTTCTGAAGGCTTCATTATATATGTATCAAGATTTTTGAAGATTCTAGCTGAATGGGAAGGATTTAAGATTTGAAATGAATGAAAAACTTTTTTTAATACTTTTATTTACTATTTGATTACCAATTTTCTTTATTAAAACTCGCTACCACTACAAATTCGCTCCCAAAACGCACTTGCTGCGTCAACACTTTTTTGTTATTGCAAATGGATAACTCTTATTAGGTGCCTTTTATAATATATTTTTTTTCAAATATCAGAAAAAAATCTGTTAGTCTGGCGATTTAGGTTTGCTTTAAAATGGTTTTGTAAATCCAAAACAAGGGTTCTTGTAACTCAATCATAGGTATACTATATTAACACGCAAAGGTGTTAAGCAAATTGCCTATTGCATAAACTTTGAACACTTCAGTGAAGAAATACACTCGACCAGTATATTATTGTACATCCGCCTAAATGAATTGGTGTATGCAGGGGTTGCATACATGTAGGAGCTCTCAGTACAAGTTTGCAACTTATTTGTCGCATAATGCGATGTATGATTTATATCAATAAATTATATATATATATATATATATATATATATATATATATATATATATATATATATATATATATATATATATATTTATTTATTTATTTACTACAAATACTCAACGGGAATTATCCCAAAGTAAGAGTATGAATACAATACATATCATACACTATAAAAATTAACAAAGTAAAGTTCTACTAATTACCAAGCAGCGATGCAACGTGTCTCATCTCAGACTCACCATAACACAATATGTCTATTGACTGATGCACGCTGTTATAAATGGAGCACGATCTGTAAATCGGTGAGTTAAGCCTAACATTGGTCCTAGGTGGCGGTAGATAAAAGAAGTCGTGTCTTCTATAAACCAAAAACTAACTATTAAATAATAATAATACAGCTATTCGAGAGAAAGACTTGTGCACAATCAAAATTTTATGAAATACTACAAAAATATATCTTTCAACACATATATAGAGTCACACGAAGTATATTGTAGATATTGACTTTAAATTTGGCAAAATGCATGTTCTCAGCCTGACACAATACAAATTTTGACCTTTCATGCTTTCTACCAAGGACTCAAGACATATATATGTATATGTACATATATATGAGGATTCTTAGATCACGCGCATTCCTATATTCAGCATCTTTGCATTTAGAAGTATGATTTATGATTGTCAAGGTGTATAAATATCATAGATAGAGAAATGTATAATATAATACATGTATGTATACAATCCCAGATTCAGACAAGCATGAGTGACAAAATCAATTTGGAAGATGATAAAGAACATGGAGATTCTTTGTAAGAGATTTACAATAAATAGAGATACATGACTGTCTGCACCTGACAATATGAACCGTTCTCAGATCTCTAGAACACGAGAAACACATCCACATTAACAGGGTACAACTTCACGCTGTGATTACCCTAATCTAATCACCGGCTACACTACTGTCACCCAGCATCCAGTCCGCGACATTCTAACAATACTAACCATTTA